>JAAALK010000085.1:31218210-31893715 GCA_019279435.1 Zizania palustris | reverse complement strand
AACAGAGCGAAGGGCCCGGCAAAGCTTGGAAGCTGCAAAGAAAGAGCTCGAAGCGGAAAGGATTGTGCTTCGAGCAGAGGTTGACAAACTGCGGGCGGAGCATGCTACTGCAGGGTCTAGGCTCGTCCGACTCGAAGAGGAAGCTAGCCAATTGTTGACACAGAAAAACACTTTGACCACTAAAAATGCTAGACTTTCTGGGGTTTTGGACGAAGTTACTTCGACGAAGGATGCGCTGAATGAAGACAAGTTGAAGTCTGAGAAGGTGGCTGCGGAGGTTATGAATCAATTGTTAGAAGTCCTGGAGTACTTCGGTACTACTGGAATTCTCCCTTCTGATGATAATATCAGCCTTCTGCGCCGGTTAAAAAGGATCCAAGGGGTGGCGAAACAAATGAAGACGGCGGGCATTAGATACGGAGAACTCTCCGGACAAGTGTCTGCTGTTGGTCTACTTCGCTATTACGAGGATTTGGGCCGATCAATAACTCCGGACGCAGGAAGAGGTCCAATCACCTTCGACGACGATCGACTTCTCAAACCTTCCGAAGGTGTAGCTGCTGCTTGGCGAGCCTTCCAAACTTCATGGAGAGCCGAAGGTCGTTCTGCGATTAAGGCTTGGATTGATGAAGGCCAACGCCAGAAGCAAGTTCGAAGCCAAGCTTCGAGCAGTCAACCTCCTTCGAACCTGCAGGTTTAGAAATATTTTAGGATTTCTAACCATGTAAAGCTTTATGCTTATAAACATTTATCAATGGAAGTCTTGTTTATCATATTTTTAGGCTTTGCCTCTTATGGAAGATATCGAAGTGTTAGAGCTTAACAGCGAACTTCGTTCATTGTGGAACACCTTCGAACTTCTAAAGAGTTATAAACGTCCTCGATTCCTTATCCCTCGAGATGACTCCGGCGTTATTGCGTCCGAAGTAATCAAAGACGTATTGTCTTATATTAAAGAGGAAGATAAGGAGATTGACGCAAACACCTCGTCTTCTGAAGACACTAACTGGTCCGAAGACGAAGGTGAAACCCAAAATAAAAGATCTGAAGATCTTAGAAGCTGGGAGAGAAGCCCCGAACGGCTTCGAACTTGGGCCGAGCTTCAACAAGAACAGAAGGATTTTAGAGCTTCGAAGGGGAGGAAGAGAGTTAAACGTAAAGTTTTTAGAACTTCCGATGCTGGAACTAGTCGTTCCACCCCTAGCTCTCGGGACCGAAGAGGTCTCCGATTCCTTCTTGGTATAGATACCAATTTTTCATAATGTAATCTGTAAACATATTTGCTTCAATAATGAATGCCGATTTAAAATTGTCTCCATACTTACTAGCCCCTCTTTGGGTATAAGCAACTTCGAACTGTATTCAAAGATGGTTATGCGCAAAGAATAAACTTCGGAGTACAATTTTTTGGGGGTTCGGAGCCCCTCTGTCATTTTAAAGATCTTTTGAAATCTTATGAAATATCTTCGACTATTTGTAGTCAGAAGAATGGTAACTTGGTACCTTTGTTTGCTTTTACGAAAGAAATCAATTAAGATAACTTCAAGGACACTTTAGTGTCTTAAGAGATTTGTCACTTTGGACTTATATGAACAGACATTCGGAGCTCATGGCTTAAATGCTGTTTTGCTTTAGCCACCTTCGGCTATTTTTGCAGAAGTTTACCAGCCGGAGCTTGGACTTCGTAGAAATTGTAGCCACCTTCGGCTATTTTTGCAGAAGTCTACCAGCCGGAGCTTGGACTTCGTAGAAATTGTAGCCACCTTCGGCTATTTTTGCAGAAGTCTACCAGCCGGAGCTTGGACTTCGTAGAAATTGTAGCCACCTTCGGCTATTTTTGCAGAAGTCTACCAGCCGGAGCTTGGACTTCGTAGAAATTGTAGCCACCTTCGGCTATTTTTGCAGAAGTCTACCAGCCGGAGCTTGGACTTCGTAGAAATTGTAGCCACCTTCGGCTATTTTTGCAGAAGTCTACCAGCCGGAGCTTGGACTTCGTAGAAATTGTAGCCACCTTCGGCTATTTTTGCAGAAGTCTACCAGCCGGAGCTTGGACTTCGCAGAATTTGGCCACTTTGGGCTCTTTTTTGCAGAAGTCTACCAGCCGGAGCTTGGACTTCGCAGAATTTGGCCACTTTGGGCTCTTTTTTGCAGAAGTCTACCAGCCGGAGCTTGGACTTCGCAGAATTTGGCCACCTTCGGCTCTTTTTACGGAAGTCTGACAAGCTGCAGCTTGGACTCCGCAGATTTTGGCCACCTTCGGCTCTTTTTACGGAAGTCTACCAGCCGAAGCTTGGACTCCGTAGAATGTGGTATTGGCTCTTTTACGGATGCCTACAAGGTATCAGCTTGGGCTCCGGATGGATTTCAGCCACCACACCGGAGGCTTCGACTTTATGGGTACGAAGTCCGGAAATACAACTCAGCTTAATGACACTTCCCTCTCGATCGACTTCTGTCCCAGCGCGTCCGCTCGGGAAACTAGGAGTGTCAAGGGGAAGGCAACCATCAGGGTGTATGCTTTATTAATTTAGAGGTGATTACAAGCGAATTACAAGGAGCCCTTATGCGAAGTATCGCTTTAGGTGCTCCGCATGCCAAGTATGTGCTAACTCTTCACCTTCTAAATTAGCTAATTTGAATGAACCAGGGCGCCCCGAGCGGACGATTAGATATGGACCTTCCCATTTATTGCCTAACTTCCCTGGTGCTATAATGCTTCGTAGAACAAGATGACCCGGCCTTAACTCGCTGAGCTTAACCTTCGGGTCATACCAAGTCTTCGTCTGCTGATGATACTTTGATAAATTGGCTACATCTTGAAGCCTTGTCTCTTCTGACAAATCTAACGAAGCTTGTCTTTCTTCTTCGATGTCTGGTTCGGTGCTGCGAAATGATCCCCCTTTGAGCTCCGTTGGAGTCATAGCTTCATCTCCGAATAGCAGTCTGAACGGAGTAAAACCTGTGGACCTTGTTTGCGTAGTCCGGATGGACCACAGAATCTTCGGAAGCTCTTCGGTCCACAGTCCCTTTGATAGTCCTACTATTCTTCGATTTAGCCCTGATAAGATATTTCCATTGGCTCGCTCAACTGCTCCATTTGACTGAGGATGTCTCACTGCAGCAAAACATAGTTGAATGCCTAGGTCTTCGCAAAACTTCCTGAAGGGTTCTGCGTCGAACTGTGTTCCATTATCAACTGTGAGATATCTAGGCACTCCGAACCGGCAAATAATGTTTTTCCAGAAGAATTTCTGTACATTATTCGAAGTGATAGCTGTTAAGGGCTCTGCTTCTACCCACTTAGAAAAATATTCAATGGCTACCACTGCGAACTTTAGATTTCCCTTTGCTAACGGAAAGGGACCAATTAGATCCATACCCCATCTGGCCATAGGCCATACCGGAGCAATGACTTGAAGAGCTGTTGGTGGGCGATGACTCCGTCGACCCATCCACTGGCATCCTTGACAAGTGCGGACCAAGCTCTCCGCATCAGCTGTTATTGTGGGCCAATAAAGCCCCTGGCGAAGTGTTTTTCCTGCCAGAGCTCTAGGGGCTAAATGACTTCCACAAAGGCCTTCGTGAATTTCTCGAAGAATTTCTTGGCCTTCGGCTTGAGATATACATCGGAGTAGAGGGGAACATACTCCGGCCTTGTATAATATACCGTTGATTAACTGATAGTTTCTTGCTCTGAGCTTTAATCTTGACAATTGGGGCTCTTCGGGCAAATTTGTTCCTCCTTGCAAGAGTTCTATGATCGAATCTTTCCAATCTGCACTAGGAATGCAGAGAATCTCTGCAGAAGCAACTTGTGGCACCGAAGGTACATTGAGCTCCTCATAGAAAGCTTCGTCAGGCACATCCACAGCTCCGGCAGCAGTCTTTGCTAAAATGTCCGCTTGCACGTTTTCAGCTCTTGGTATACTCCGAATGGAAATACCCTTGAAATGTGCTTCGATCTTGCGAATTTCTTCCAAGTACTTTGCAAGCTGTGGATGTCGGACTTGAAAACTTTTGTCTACGTGCCCTGCTACTATCTGAGAATCTGTTTTTATAATTATCCTTGTAGCCCCTAGAGCACGTGCTTTCCGGAGTCCCAATAATATTCCTTCGTACTCCGCTATATTATTGGTAGACTTAAAGTTGAGTCTTGCGGAGTACATTGCTCTTTGTCCTGATGGTGAAATTAATACTGCCCCAATGCCTGCTCCGGATGCTTGGAAAGCCCCATCGGAGTAAATAGTCCAAACTCCGTCATCTGATTTCTCCGGAGTCAACTTCGCAGGTGGAGTCCACTCTGCTACGAAGTCTGCTAGGACTTGAGATTTGATAGCTGTCCTTGCCAGGAAAGATATGCCGAAGGGTGCTAGTTCTACTGCCCACTTTCCAATTCTTCCAATGGAATCTTTGCTTCGGAGCATATCTCCTAAAGGATACGAAGTTGGTACAATTACATTGTGAGCCAAAAAATAATGTCTTAGCTTCCTCGAAGCCATTATCAGAGCATAAACGAACTTCTCAAGTTCGGAGTATCTTGTCTTCGCTCCTGACAATGCTTCGGATACAAAATAGACAGGATTTTGGACCAACTTCCCCTTGATATCAGCTTCTCTGACAAGGACTGCGCTGACTGCTGAGCCTGTGGCTGCAAGATACAAAAGTAGGGTTTCGTCCGCAATAGGCACCGTAAGTGTAGCAAGATTGCTGAGATAATCTTTAATATCTTCGAAGCTTTTCTGACACTCCGGTGTCCATGCAAAATCTTCGGACCCTTTCAAAGCTTTAAAGATTGGCAAGCTCCTCTCCGCAGACCTTGATAAAAACCTGCTAAGTGCGGCCAGACGTCCGGTCAGCTTTTGCACTTGCTTTAAATTTTCCGGAGGAGCCATCTTCTGCAGCGCAGTTATTTGAGTAGGGCTAGCTTCAATTCCCCTGCTTGAAACTAAGTATCCTAACAACTTTCCAGCCTTAGCTCCGAATATACATTTTTTGGGGTTAAGACGGATCCCACATGCCCGAAGGCTATTGAATGTTTCTACTAAGTCTAGGCTATGTTGGTGCTTTAAAGCACTCTTTATTACAATATCATCCATATAGGCCTCCACATTGCGACCTAGTTGATGACCTAGAGCCTTAGCAACTAATCTTGAAAAAGTAGCCCCGGCATTTCTTAGGCCGAAAGGCATTCTTACATAGCAGAAGACTCCCGAAGGAGTTACAAAGCTCGTCTTGATTTCATCTTCGCGCTTCAACCATATTTGATGATAACCGGAATACGCGTCGAGGAAGCTTAATAACTCCGAACCTGCGGTGGAGTCAACTAGTTGATCAATTCGGGGCATGGGGTAGGGGTCACGTGGGCACGCTTTATTCAAAGATGTGAAATCAATGCACATGCGCCACTTTCCGGAGGACTTCTTCCTGACGAAGACTGGGTTGGCTAACCATTCTGTATGGGCCACTTCTCTGATAATCCCAGCCTTCAACAGTTTTTCAACTTCGTCCTTAGCTACAGCAGCTCTCTCTGCGGACATCTTCCGGAGCCCTTGTCGAACAGGCCGGGCCTTCGGGTTTACAAGCAAGCTGTGCTCAATAATATCCCGATCGACTCCGGTGATATCTTCGTCAGACCAAGCGAAGACATCCAAATTTTCTTCTACGACCTTTTCCAAGGAAGTTGCAACTTCGGGAGGTAAATCTTTACCAAATTGAAAAGTGTATTCTTTACCATCTTTGACAATGACCTTCGTTGCAATCTCTCCTTCGGGACTTGGTCTTGGAAATGACTTCTTCGAAGCTTCGGAGGAGGCTGAAAAAATTTCTCCATTATCTTGGACACTGTTTACTTGCCTCGGATCGAGAGGAGGACCATGACCATATTCTGCCCTCCGAGCTATGGCTTGATCTCCGAAGATTGTCAGAACTCCTGACTGTGTGGGCATCTTCATGCACAAGTAGTTGTGATGCGCCACAGCTCCGAACTGATTCAACATGCCTCGCCCGAAGATGACATTATAAGCATACGGGGCATCTACTACATCAAAGATAACTTCTTCAGTTCGGGCTAGTAAACCTTCTCCGAAGGTTACTTCCAGGCCTATCTGGCCGAGTGCATCTAGCGGAGGTCCTGCAAAGCCTTGCAGAGGACGAGCCGCTGGGAGGAGATGCTTCCGGGAAATGCATAACTGATCGAAGGCTTGCACAAATATGATATCCGTCGAGCTACCTCCGTCAATTAGCACCCTTCGGACTTCTGTTCCTGCAATATCAGCAGTAATAACCAATGGATCTGCATGCGGGAACTTGATACCAGCTGCATCCTCCGTAGAGAAAGATATTGGAACATGAGACCACTCCGGCATTGCAGCTGCAGATGACGAAGTCCCAATGTGGCCTACTTCTCGAACGTACTCTCTTCGCTGTCTCTTGGACATGCTTCCGAGGGTACCTCCTCCGGAGATAGGGAGAACTACTCTCTTCCCTCTATCTTGCCCTTCTTCTTGCTTCGGAGGTGACATAACATTGGCCACCGGAGGATGCCTTGCAGCATCAAAATTTTCTATTCGCGCCACAGCCTGGACCGGCTCCGAGCGCACCGCTGCTGCTGGACTTCGGTCGGTACTACCTCGACCCGAAGTTCTCTCCAAGTATTCTCCCCGAAGGGTAAGAATAGCCTTGCAGGTGTCGGTTGCATGGCTTCGATTCTCTCCATGAATACAGCAAAAAAGGGTCTGGCCCTTGCCGGCCGTTTTCCCTGGTGGCCTCCAGCCGCTGGACTTGTTCCCCGCAGACTGTGGAGCTCTTGGTGCAAACTTCTGCGGGGGTGCAATGTTTAAGACTTCAGAGCGAGGGTGCTTTTGCCCTCTTCTTCTATCATGTTGCACTTCGGAGACTGGTTCTTGCGGCTGAGCCGAAGTCTTCACCTCTGCTTTAACTTCTATCAACACTGTCGAAGTAGCAGTAGTCCTCCGAAGCCAACCTTCTTCCGACTTCGAGTACTCCTCGAAGTACGACATCAGCTGTGATACTGTGGTGATGCTCTTCCGATGCAGTTTATCCAGAAGACCTTTATGACTGACGCCTTCTCGAGCCGCATCAACCACCGAGGATGTGGATAGCCCCCGAATTTGCGACTTCGTGTGAGCGAAGCGCTTGAAGTACTGCCTCAATGTTTCTCCGGGGAGCTGTTTCACTTGGAAAAGGCTTCCTGTCGACATGGGGGGCACGAAGGTGCCCTGAAAGTTACTTATGAACTTCTTCTTCAACTGTGACCACGAAGCGATCGATCCTGGCTTTAAAGACCAGAACCATCTCAACGCCACTCCTTGAAGGGCCAACGGGAAGCACTTCGCCATAGTTTCTCTGTCTCCGCCACTAGCCTCAATCGCTAGGGCATAAGAACGTGCAAACTCACTAGGATCTTCGTCTCCGGTATACTTGCAGAGCTTCGAAGCTTTGAACTTCGGATCGAAGCGAACCTTCTGAAGCTCGGGATGCAACGGAGATTCATTGTCGTAAGAAGCGTTCTCCGGGGCTTCGGGATAATCAAGATCGTCGTCTTCGTGCACTTCGGGGATAGCTGGGGTGGCTTGAGGGCGAAGCCTGTTCGCAGCCTCTTGTCGCCACCTCGCTACCTCGGCTTGAAGATTGGCCATTTGAGTGGCCATATCTCCAAGGCTATCTTCATCTCCTCCGGAAGGACCTTCCGGGTCTTGAGAACTGGTATGATCAGTTCGAATTGGAATGGAGGGTGGCAGAGTGGCTCCGGGCGGTCGGAGTATGGAAGGGGTTGGTGGAGAGGTTTCGTATCCTCGAGGGATAGAAGCCCCTTGCGGAGTTTGAGGTGGAGGGATAGTCGAAGACCCTCCGACTTCGACTGTGTCGAAGGGTATCTCTCCGGAGATCCGAGAGGACCTCCGAGTGGGATTGCGAGGTGCGCTCCGCTTAGGAGGCATGATGCAAGAAATTGGTAGAGAACGAAGTTTTTTGAACTAGGTTCCCCACGGACGGCGCCAACTGTTGGCGTAAAAGATTACGCTAACAGGTTTCTGTAGAAAAGAAACTAACAAACGAAATGTTTGTGAAGCAAACTGTTCTAAGCCTCCGAAAGGATAATAGCTTAGAATAGTTCGAAAGTGTGTATTGAATCACTTGTAATCGGTCCCTATTACAGGGTGAAATGGGGGGTATTTATAGGCCTAAACATTAAGGAAAAGACCTATTTACCCCTCTATTACAACCGACATTAAGGAAACTATTCAGTTTCCTTAATAGGGCTAAAATGGTAAAAGACTAATCTAATAGGATAGAAGATAAGTCTTCCATCTTAGCTGGCAGAAAAGATCCTGAAGGGCTTTGGTTCGAAGACATACTTCGAACCAGTACCTGTCTTCGAGCTTCGAACCAGGTTCCGAGCATCTTCGAAGAAAGTCTTCGGACAATCTTCGAACTAGTTGGCTGTCTTCATGCTGCTTTAGCAATAACCCCGAAGATGAGATATTTTCCCCCAACAACAGCAAAACATAACTGAATGCCTAGATCTTCGCAAAACTTCCTGAAAGGTTTTGCATCGAACTGTGTTCCATTATCAACTGTGAGTTGTCTAGGCACTCCGAACCGGCAAATGATATTCTTCCAAAAGAATTTCTGTACATTGTTCGAAGTGATAGCTGTTAAGGGCTCTGCTTCTACCCACTTAGAAAAATATTCAATAGCTACCACTGCGAACTTCAGATTTCCCTTCGCCACTGGAAAGGGTCCAATTAAATCCATACCCCATCTGGCCATAGGCCATACCGGAGCAATGACTTGAAGAGTTGTTGGTGGGCGATGACTTCGTCGACCCATCCACTGACATCCTTGACAAGTGCGGACTAAGCTCTCCGCATCAGCTATTATTGTAGGCCAATAAAGCCCCTGGCGAAGTGTTTTTCCTGCCAAAGCTCGAGGGGCTAAATGGCTACCACAAAGGCCTTCATGAATTTCTCGAAGAATTTCTTGACCTTCGGCTTGAGATATACATAGGAGTAGAGGGGAACATACTCCGGCCTTATATAAAATACCGTTGATTATTTGATAATTTCTAGCCCTAAGCTTCAATCTTGAAAGCTGTGGCTCTTCAGGCAAATTTGTTCCTCCCTGTAAAAGTTCCATGATTGAATTTTTCCAATCTGCACTAGGAATGCAAAGAATCTCTGCAGAGGGAATTTGTGGCACCGAAGGTGTACTGAGCTCCTCATAGAAAGCTTCTTCTGGTACATCCACAGCTCCGGCTGCAGCTTTTGCTAAGATGTCTGCTTGCACGTTTTCTGCTCTTGGTATACTCCGAATGGAAATACCCTTGAAGTGTGCTTCGGTCTTATGGATTTCTTCTAAGTACTTTGCAAGCTGTGGATGCCAAACTTGAAAACTTTTATCTACGTGCCTTGCTACTATCTGAGAATCTGTCTTTATAATAATTCTTGTAGCCCCTAGAGCACGTGCTTTTCGGAGTCCCAGTAAAATCCCTTCATACTCCGCTATATTATTGGTAGACTTAAGGTTGAGTCTTGCGGAGTACATTGCTCTTTGCCCTGAAGGCGAAATTAATACTGCTCCAATGCCTGCTCCGGATGCTTGGAAAGCCCCATCGGAATAAACAGTCCAAACTCCGTCACTTGACTTATCCGGAACCAAATTTGCAGGTGGAGTCCATTCTGCTACAAAATCTGCTAAGACTTGTGATTTGATTGCTGTCCTTGCCAGAAAAGATATGCCGAAGGGTGCTAGCTCAACTGCCCACTTCCCAATTCTTCCAGTGGAATCCTTACTTCGAAGCATATCTCCCAAAGGATACGAAGTTGGTACAATTACATTATGAGCCAAAAAATAATGTCTTAATTTCCTCGAAGCCATTATCAGGGCATAAACGAACTTCTCGAGTTCGGAGTATCTTGTCTTCGCTCCTGATAATGCTTCGGATACAAAATAAACAGGATTTTGGACCAACTTCCCATTGAAATCCACTTCTCTGACAAGGACTGCACTGACAGCAGACCCTGTAGCTGCAAGGTAAAGGAGTAGGGTTTGGTCAGTAGGCACCGTGAGTGTAGCAAGATTACTGAGATACTGTTTAATATCTTCGAAGCTTTTTTGACACTCCGGTGTCCATGCAAAATCTTCGGACCCTTTTAATGCTTTAAATATAGGCAAGCTTCTCTCCGCAGACCTTGATAGAAACCTACTAAGTGCTGCCAGATGCCCAGTCAGCTTTTGCACTTGCTTTAAATTTTCCGGAGGAGCCATCTTTTGTAGCGCAGGTATTTGAGTAGGGCTAGCTTCAATCCCCCTGCTTGAAACTAAATACCCTAACAACTTCCCAGCCTTAGCTCCGAAGATACATTTTTCGGGGTTAAGACGGATCCCCCTGCTAAGTCTAGGCTATGTTGGTTCTTTAAAGCACTCTTTATTACAATATCATCCATATAGGCCTCCACATTGCGACCTAATTGATGACCTAGAGCCTTAGCAACTAACCTCGAAAAAGTAGCCCCGGCATTTCTTAAGCTAAAGGGCATTCTTACATAACAAAAGACTCCCGAAGGAGTTACAAAGCTTGTCTTGATCTCATCTTCGTGCTTCATCCATATTTGATGATAACCAGAATACGCGTCAAGGAAGCTTAATAACTCCGAACCTGCGGTGGAGTCGACCAATTGATCAATTCGGGGCATGGGGTAGGGGTCACGAGGGCATGCTTTATTCAAGGATGTGAAATCAATGCACATGCGCCACTTCCCGGAAGACTTCTTTTTGACGAAGACTGGGTTGGCTAACCATTCTGTGTGAGCCACTTCTCTGATAATCCCAGCCTTCAACAATTTCTCAACTTCGTCCTTTGCTAGAACAGCTCTTTCTGCAGACATTTTTCGGAGTCCTTGCCGAACAGGCCGGGCCTTCGGGTTTACAAGTAAACTATGTTCAATGATATCCCGGTCGACTCCGGTGATATCTTCGTCAGACCAAGCGAAGACATCTAAATTCTCTTCTACCACCTTTTCCAAGGAGGTTGCAACTTCTGGAGGTAAATCTTTACCAAATTGAAATGTATATTCTTTACCATCTTTAACAATGACCTTCGCTGCAATCTCTCCTTCAGGACTTGGTCTTGGAAAGGATTTCTTTGAAGCTTCGGAAGGGGCTGAAAAATTTTCTTGATTATCTTGCACATTGTTTACTTGTCTTGGATCAAGAGGGGGGCCATGACCATATTCCGCTCTTCGGGCGATAGCTTGATCTCCGAAGACAGTAAGGACTCCTGCTTGTGTGGGCATCTTCATGCACAAATAATTGTGATGCGCCACAGCTCCGAACTAGTTTAGCATGCCTCTTCTGAAGATGACGTTGTAAGCATATGGGGCATCTACAACATCGAAGATTACTTCCTCAGTTCGAGCCAACAACCCTTCTCTGAAGGTAACTTCCAGGCCTATTTGGCCAAGTGCATCAAGCGGAGGTCCTGCGAAGCCTTGCAATGGATGAGCCGCTGGAAGGAGATGCTTCCTGGAAATGCACAATTGATCGAAGGCTTGAACAAAAATGATGTCTGCCGAACTGCCTCCATCAATCAATACCCTTCGAACTTCAGTGCCCGCAATATCAGCAGTAATAACAAGTGGGTCTGCATGCGGGAATTTAATGCCAGCTGCGTCTTCCGCGGAAAAGGATATCGGTACATGAGACCACTCTGGCATAGCAGCCGCAGATGACGAAGTCCCAATGTGGCCCACTTCTCTGACGTAGTCTCTTCGCTGTCTTTTTGACATGCTTCCGAGGGTACCTCCTCCGGAAATAGGGAGGACTACTCTTTTCCCTCGATCTTTCCCTTCCTCTTGCTTCGGAGGTGGCATAACATTGGCCACTGGAGGATGTCTTGCGGCTTCGAAGTTCTCTATCCGCGCCACAGCCTGGACCGGCTCCGGGCGCGCTGCAGCTGGAACTCGGTCGGTAGTACCTCGACCCGAAGTTCTTTCTAAATACTCTCCTCTTAGAGTAAGTATAGCCTTGCAAGTATCAGTTGCATGGCTTCGATTTTCACCATGGATGCAGCAGAAAAGGGTCTGGCCTTTGCCAGCCATTTTCCCTGGCGGCCTCCAGCCGCTGACCTTGTTCCCCGAAGGCTGTGGAGCTCTCTGTGTGAACTTTTGCGGGGGTGCAATGTTCAAGACTTCAGAACGAGGGTGCTTTTGCCCCCTTCTCCGATCATGTTGAACTTCAAAAACCGGTTCTTGCGGCTGTGCCGAAGTTTTTACTTCTACTTTTACTTCTTGCAATATGGATGAAGTAGCTGCAGTTCTTCGAAGCCAACCCTCTTCCGACCTCGCATACTCCTCGAAGTACGACATCAGCTGAGAAACCGAGGATATGCTTTTCCGATGGAGCTTGTCTAGGAGGCCTTGATGGGTGACACCTTCCCGAGCTGCATCAACTACCGAAGATGCAGACAACCCTCGGATCTGCGACTTCGTATGAGCGAAGCGCTTGAAATATTGCCTCAATGTCTCTCCAGGGAGCTGCTTCACCTGGAAAAGGCTTCCCGTTGACATTGGAGGCACGAAAGTGCCTTGAAAATTGCTTACAAACTTCTTCTTCAGCTGCCCCCATGAATTAATTGATCCTGGCTTCAAAGACCAGAACCACCTTAATGCCACTCCTTGAAGAGCTAAAGAGAAGCACTTTGCCATGGTGTCTCGAACTCCTCTGCTAGCTTCAATTGCTAGGGCATAAGAACGGACAAACTCTCTGGGATCTTCGTCTCCAGCATACTTACAGAGCTTCGAAGTCTTAAACTTCGGATCAAAACGAACTTTCTGCAGCTCAGGATGAAGCGGAGATTCATTATCGAAGGAGGCGTTCTCCGGGGCTTCGGGATAAACGAGTTCGTCATCTTCGGGCACTTCTAGAATAGTTGGGACGGCTTGAGAGCGAAGCCTGTTCGCAACTTCTTGCCGCCATCTTGCTACTTCAGCTTGGAGGCTGGCCATTTGAGTTGCCATATCTCCAAGATTGTCTTCATCTCCTCCGGAAGGATCTTCCGGGTCTTGAGAACTGAGGGGATCAGTTCGAAGTGGGATTGAAGGTGGAAGAGGGACTCTGGGTGGTCGAAGTATGGAAGGAGTTGGCGGAGGAACTCCGTATGTTCGCGGGATGGAAACTCCTTCCGGAGTTTGAGGTGGAGGGAATGTCGAAGGCCCTCCGACCTCAACCATGTCGGATGGTACCTCTCCAGAGATCCGAGAGGACCTCCGAACAGGATTACGAGGTGCACTCCGCTTAGGAGGCATGATGTAAGAAGTTGGTAGAGAACGAAGTTTTTTGGACTAGGTTCCCCACGGACGGCGCCAACTGTTGGCGTAAAAGATTACGCTAACAGGTTTCTGTAGAAAAGAAACTAACAAACAAAGTGTTTGCGAAGTGAACTCTTCTAAGCCTCTGAAAGGATAACAACTTAGAATAGTTCGAATGTGTGTATTGAATAACTTGTATTCGGTCCATATTACAGGGTTAAACGGGGGGTATTTATAGGCCCAAACATTAAGGAAAAGACCTATTTACCCCTCTGTTACAACCGACATAGTGGAAACTATTCGGTACCCTTGATAGGGCTAAAATGGTAAAAGATTAATCTAATAAGATAAAAGACAAATCTTCCATCTTAGCTGGCAGAAAAGATCTCAAAGAGCCTTAGTTCGAAGATATACTCCGAACCAATGCCTATCTTCGTACTTCGAGCTTGACTTAGGACATCTCCGAAGATGGACGTCTGGGAACCTTCGAATCCTTTAACTGCCTTTGTGCTGTTACGGCAATAACCCTGAGGATGGGATATTTTCCCCCAACAAAAGCTTATAACTCCACCTCTTCTGATGTATCTTCAGGGGAGCGTTCTTGACCTCTAGAGGATGAAATATTTTCCCCCAACAGTAGTCCCTCAAATACTTCTCTCCAAATTTCCTGTACAATAAGAGGGCAGTATACGCAAGGAACAATTGCATACTTAGGATCAAGAACTTAGCGAAATTTACCATTCTTTGAAGCATTAAAAGATTTGTAATCTTCGGACTAGCTTCTATGTGAAGGTACGCATCGAGGTAACTTCGAAGACAGATCCTTGTGAAGCTGAAATAACCGTTACTCACAGAAATAAATGTTACCTCTTTTTTTTTTAAAAAAAAAGAGTTATACCACCGTTTCATTTCCAGAGACGTGATTTCTCACGAGGAGTCGTGCTAAGTGGTAACGGTAAGAAGACGGAAAGGCACATATGAACGGTACGCTGCCTGCGAATTCACACTATAAATAAGAGGGCGGGAATGAGTTTCGGATACTTTACTAACTGCTTCTGCATTGCCCCTTTTTTGCTTCCTGAGCTCGAACTCCAACCCCATCTTCCTCCATGGCGAAAACAAGTCACAAGGTTCCCATTCCTGCTTCGTCCTTGGCCAGGCAGCATGCGATGGTGGAAGCAGCAGCAGCGCCTTCGGATAATCCTCGCCTGGCTGGTCCACATGATCTTCACCTAGCGTTGACAAAATATAAGAATCAATCGTATAGTTTGGGGCCTTCAACTTGCTCGAAGAAGTCCATCGCGATAGCGACTGCTGGGAAGACGAATCCTGGGATCAAGATTCACCAGGCCGGAAAAGAGGTGATTCCTGCACCGTGGGCCGGAGAAGTAGTCATGTTCGAAGCCTTCTTCGAAATAGGATTGGGACTTCCAGCGATGTATTTTTGTAGGACCAAAAGTAGCAACCAGAGGGGGTGAATAGGCGCCTAAAAATTCTTTCGAATCAATGGCCTGCTCCCAACACCCAACGCACCTCAACTGACTTAGTAAAGAAAGATGAACAGATCAATAGTGCCTCAAAAGATCTAGCCTAACAACAACCGGTGTCTTAATTGAAAAGACACCAACACAGTGCTAATAGGAAGATTTAACGAATCATTTAAAACATGGGCAGATCAAAGTTCACTGAGATAACTCATCATGGCAATTAATCTAAGTGCACGTAAAATGAGAAGGGTTACTGTTCAGAGTTGTCTCCAGAACGGTACTTGACGAAGCCTGTGTGGAGCGAAGCCTGTAGTTGTCGAAGTAGGCTTCGAAGTATGCAGTGTTGAAGTCTGTAGTGGATGTGTCGAAGCCTGCTTCGAAGTTGACGTGCGAAGGCTGATGGAGTCGAAGCTAGTTTAGAGAATTCGTGCGAAGCCTGAGTAGTAGTTGCCGAAGCCTGTGCGAAGTATGTAGTACCGAAGTCTGTAGTGGGCATGTCGAAGCCTGCTTCGAAGTTGACGTGCGCAGCAAACTGCGAAGTCTGCTTCGGTACGAAGTAGCTTTGCACAATACAAGAATTTCGAATAGCACTTCAAACAAGCAGACACACCGAAGGCTGTTAGCGAAGCACCTTCGAAAGCAAACCTACGGAGCCTATACTCCGTAAAGACAACTCTGAAGACACAACAATGTGGGACCCACGCTCTAGCTCCGGACAGTGAAATCTCTGTCAAAAAATACTTCGGAAAAAATTGATCGAAGCTATTGTGAGGGCTTCGACACCGAACTGAGATCGATGCCCGTAGCCTTCGCAAAGACAGCAAAAATAATCGAAGTATGCTTCAATACAGGAGACTTTGAAGCCTACAGAATAAACATCGAAGTCTAGCAGTTTCATGTTGTGGGACCCACGCCAGTGATTTGACAGAAAGACTTGAGTGCAAAGCTCTTGATCAGAACGCCATACTAAGAAAAACAATAGAATACATTCTCCTAGGCGGCTGACAAGAGCCTAGATCAGCCAGTCCAAAAACTGCAGGCTACTGCGCCATAGGCATCACAGATTCAACAAAAAAACTACTTGAAGTAAAGATGCAGCTATAGAACAGAACCAAATAAA
Source organism: Zizania palustris (assembly GCA_019279435.1). Classification (NCBI taxonomy): domain Eukaryota; kingdom Viridiplantae; phylum Streptophyta; class Magnoliopsida; order Poales; family Poaceae; genus Zizania; species Zizania palustris. The sequence continues at coordinate 31,877,780 of JAAALK010000085.1, read as the reverse complement.
ATAATCCCAATGCACAGAACTCAGTCTAAATCCTCGCATGCAGAAGCACACAGAAAGCACGCAAATCGATGAAACGATTATCTGTGTATAAAAACGAGATCCGATGGTCAAGAATCAGGAAATGAAAAACCTAACGGGACGATTTCAGTGCGTGCGCGCAAGGAAGACGATGACGGCAGAGAGGAACGAGCTACAGCCGGTGGATGAACAAAAAATGACCCAATCTCTTGATTAGTAAAGTGCTTTTTGAAAGGGTGACCTAACTCTAGGGATTGGGGCCCTATTTATAGGCAGCCCAATAGCCTAGGAATATTCCATCAGGCCCTTAGGGTTTTTTACAGACGCTGAAATAATATGGAAAAGACCAAACTGCCCTTAGGATATTTTTACAGATTCGACTGACTGACTGTGGGCCAAAGGACAAAATAGTAAACTCCTATTTACAGATGACTTATCCGGAAGCGGAGCTTTCATAGCGACTACGGCTTCGCTCTAGGACAGTCCGATCAAGGATCAGCGGTCGTCAGTTTTGCGCCAAAACTGACAAAGCGTCCACCGACTTTGCACCCGGTACCCGGATTGGGCCGGCCTGATTCCACAGCTCTCTCAGCCCAGCAATCACTCGCCGCCCGTGTACCTGAGTCAATCCTGGTCAACAGCCCAGTGGATCCTCTGCTGCTCCTAGCCCATGTACCCGGATTGGGCCAGCCAACTTCGTGGCCCCTCTGACCGACAGTCGCTCGCGGCCCGTGTACCTGAGTCACACGCGGCCCAGACGCAGCAGGTCTTCTCCTCTTTTCAGTCCTCTTTGACTACCGTTGACAATGACTCATCACATCTGGAGCCATGAGGCCCACGCTCTTCAGCATGGCTCCTCAATCTCCCCCTTGATGAGTGCATTGTCAACACTTCTCTTCATCAGCTCCTCAGTACCTGCGAACACATGTGGAAACACAAAAACAAAGCACAAGAAAATAGAGAAGAAGAAAATAAAGTAAAAGTTTAACCCTAATGACCAAAAACCGAACAAAAGCAAGAAGCGGTCATTATGGTTAACCAAAAGTAAAAGCTCAAAATGAGTGCAATCTCAGAATTATCAACAAGGATATCAAAAGAGTAAGGACAAACGGGGCAAAAACTCCCCCTGAAACAAATCCCAGAGAAAGCGAAAACTCCCCCTTAAACTCTTCTCCCAAAAATTTTCCCCCTTGTTGACAAGTGGACTCATCAAGCGAGACTAAATGCACTCTAAAGAGACACAGACTCCCCCTGAAATGCAATGAATGCAACTGGGGTGCAAGTGGAGTGAAGAAAGCATGCTTCTCAGATATGATTGACTGCAATTACAACATCTAACAGGTACAACAAAAAACATACTGTCTAAGACACATGACATGATCAGTGCAACAAATGATATCTAAAGATAGTCAGTAGCACGCATTGTTCAATTTTTGCAAACAAAAACATCACCACATTTTCCAGATGACAAGCACAGTAAAGCATGAGATGCACAAGCTAACTGATATCTACCAAGATAAGCATCGTCCAAAACAAAGTGTTTTAGCAAACTTGTTATCTTTTAATTTTTAGGCTTTTTCATTTTCCTTTTTCATTTTTGCCAGGGGTTATTTGCATGTCAAACCTTATGCTGACCGACCAAGTCAAGCCTAGACCAGAACTGGACCATCAGAAGCTTAAGACATTGGTTTTGGCATACACTACACTGTCCTAGTTAATACCAAAGTGCTATGGTACGCAATCCAGAACAATGCAATGCGACAAAGCAAACCCACCTGGATCTTTTCAAATTAAGCATAAAAGGCATGGAAATTTTCATTTTTCTGATTTTTCATCATTTTTATAGCATATTTTCCATGTTTAAAGTGTATAGATGTCCAAGTTGCATATTTGCATCTAAGGAAGGAACTAGCTACAAGGCATGTAACAGATAGCAAGAGCATTCAGCCTACACATGCTAGTTACCAGAAGCAATGGTGATCATTTTTCAATTTTAAAGCATAAAAGCCATGCATATGATAAATATCAGATATATCAAGTGAAGTGAAGCAAAGCATGATCATCGACAAGTAATCAAAAGCATGTACCAGTTAGAATGAGTAAAGCAGATTAATCATATAACAGAAGTAGGCTCAAAGTGTGATATGTGAATATGCATGATATGAACACACACCAAAAGGACTCAAGAAAAAGTAAAGAAGAAAGAAAACTGACTCAAAATATCCTAAAAAGGATACACAATTCCCAAATCCCCTCGTAAACGCTCAATGGAAGACTGATCTAGGGGTTTGGTGAAAATATCAGCTAACTGATGATGGGTATCAACATGAACAAGGTCAATGACACCTTTCTCATATTGATCTCGTAGAAAATGAAAGCACGCATCAATGTGTTTGGTTTTTGAATGGATAGAAGGGTTTTTCCCTACACTAATAGCACTGGTGCTGTCGCAAAACAGAGGAACTCTGGTAGGAAAGAACAACCCAACGTCTCGCAACGTGGAAATCATCCAAACTAACTGTGAGCAGCAGCTAGCAGCAGTTACATACTTAGCCTCAGTGGTCGAAAGAGCAACTCCAGACTGCTTTCGAGAAGACTAAGAGACAAGAGAAGAACCAAGAAACTGGCAAGTACCAGAAGTCGACTTGCGATCCAACCGGCACCCACCAAAGTCAGCGTCTGAAAAGCCAGATAAATCAAGAGATGATGATGCTGAATAATAAAGACCTAGATCAGATGCATAGGTGAGATACCTGAAAATGCGCTTGACAGCCTGCCGATGAGACACGCATGGTGAAGACTGGAAGCGCGCACAGTCCCACAGTGAACTGTATGTCTGGCCTCTTTGCCGTCAAGTACAACAACGAATCGATCATCCCTCGAAACTCTCTCTCGTCCTTGTCCAGGCCCCCAGATGTGCTAATTGGGGTCATCTGAGGCTTCAGCTCTCCACCAAAGTCAAATTTCTTCAACATGTCCTGAGTGTACTTACCCTGGTGGATGAAGGTGTCGTCCTTGGTCTGCTTGATCTAGAGCCCTAGGAAGTACTTGAGCTCACCCATGAGGCTCATCTCAAACTCACTGTGCATCTACTCAGAAAACTTGGACACAAGAACATCAGTAGTACCGCCAAAGATAATATCGTCCACATAAATCTGAGGGATTAAGAAATCTGAAGCATCTCTGAGCAAGAAAAGAGTTTTATCCACAGAACCCATCACAAAGCCCTTCCCCAACAAAAACTGCTTTAACCGGTCATACCAAGCCCTAGGGGCTTGCTTCAGACCGTATAAAGCTTTCTACAGCTTAAAAACATGTCGAGGAAACTTAGGGTTTTCAAAACCGAGGGGGCTGCCTAACATAAACCTCCTCCTCTATGTACCCATTCAGAAAGGCACTCTTGACATCCATTTGAAAAAGCTTAAAGCCCTTCGAAGCGGCAAAAGCTAAGAGAATGCGAAAGGACTCAAGACGGGCAACAGGGGTGAAGGTCTCCTCAAGTCAATACCCTCTTTCTTGCAAAAACCCTGGGCAACTAGTCGAGCTTTGTTGCGCACCACAACCCCATCTTCACATTGCTTGTTCTTGAACACCCACTTGGTGCCTATGGGGTTGCATCCAGGTGGTAGCTCAACTAGTGTCCAAACCCGATTGTGGACAAAAGTCTCAAGCTCTTCTTGCATGGCATCAATCCAGTTCGAATCAGAAAGAGCATGAGAAACGTCTCTGAGCTCAAAAGATGCAACAAAAGCAGATTCAGCAAACACAGCAAGATAGTCAACAGACGAACGCAAAGTCCTCTCAAACAAATCACCGATAATGAGCTCTGAGGGGTGATCACGCTGAACTGCTCGGGATCCCTGGTGATCTGAAGTCACCTCACCGGAGTCAGCAGCTGGCACCTCTGGACTCGACTGAGGGGGCTCGATCGAAGTGGAAGAAGTGATCAGAGGTCCGCCCTCATCCTCAGTCGAAGTCTTAGAAGGTGTGGGTTCTGCAGGCAGTGCAGAAGGCCCACCCTCATCAACAGCTGGAGTGTCATCATCTTCCTTGAAGATGGACTCTCCGAGCTCACCATCTCCAGAAGGCTCAAAAGAAGTGGTCAAAGAAGGTAAGGACTCATCAAAAGAAACCTCGCAAGTCTCGACAAGCTGCTGGAATTCGAGGTTCCAAACACGGAAGCCGCGAGAATGCAAATCATAGCCAAGAAAAACTTCATTCCAGCAACGAGACTCAAACTTGTCCAAATGCCCTCCCTTCTTGAGCACAAAGCACTTGCAGCCAAATGCTCGCTAGTGGCTCACTTTGGGTTGTCGGCCAAATCGCAACACATATGAAGTCTTACCAAGGTAAGCTCTAAGAAAAATGCGGTTGGCCAGATAGCAAGCCGTGTTCATGGCTTCAGCCCAAAAACGCCAAGGAGTCCTATGCTCATCGAGCATCATCCTGGCCATCTCAACTAGCATGCGGTTCTTTCGTTCCACAACGCCATTCTGTGGGGGAGTGTAAGGAGCAGAAAATTGATGATCAAGACCCTGATCACTACAGAAACTAACGAACTGAGAATTCTTGAACTCAGAGCCGTTGTCAGAGCGAATCGCTCGCATCCGACCATTGTTCTCATTCTTCAGCTTCAAAATCAGGTAATGAACAAAATGAAAAGTCTCATCCTTAGACTCCAAAAAGAAAACCCACGAGAATCGAGAAAAATCGTCAACAATCACAAGTGCGTACCACTTCTCACCGACTGAGCGTACCCGAGCTGGACCAACAGTGTCCATGTGTAACAGCTCTCCTGGGTACGAAGTCATCACCTGAGTCACGGGTGAGTGAGAAGCGGCAATAATTTTCCCATGACGACAGGGATGGCAAACTAGATCCTTCTCCATCTTAAGCTTGGGCAATCCTCGGATGAGGTCCATAGAGCTCAACCTGACCAGCAGATCAAAACTCAAATGGCCCAACCTCATATGCCACTTCCAGAGCTTAGAGGAGGATCTAGCAATCAAACATTGAGAAGGGCCAAAAGAACTAGAGAAGTCAATCCGAAAAACCTTACCAAAAGGTAAGATCTTGAAAATCAAAGACCCTCTAGAATCAACCACAGAAGAACTGCCCTTCTTAAAACGGACCTCCAAACCATCCTCAAGAAGTTGCGAAATAGAAATCAAATTGAAGTTCAAATTTCCAACCAAAGCAACATTCCTCAAAGAGAAATGGTCAGAGATGCGAATTGAGCCAATGACGTGTACCTTCCCTTGACCACTGTTCCTGAATGTGATGTATTCCTTGGGGCTCGGGGGAGAGAGACTGGAGAACCATGTGCGATGCCCCGTCATGTGGCGAGAGCATCCTGAGTCCATGATCCAAACGTCCTCATGTCCCTGATCCTGCACAATCAGTGGTTGTAAGGGGGAGGAGATGGTCCGGCACCGGGTTTAGCAAAAGAACTAAACCAGTGTCGAGCCATCTGCTCAAAATACGGAAAGCATAAATCATCGTAAGAGTTTGGACCAAAACGCGGCTCAAAGCGCGGTCCATGGTTCTACCTAAAACCTCGGCCACGAGGTCTAGGATCGTAGCCAAAATGGCCTGGAGCTCTGCCGGAACGAACACCACCATCTGGAGCACGGGCATGAAAGTCGTCTCCTCTACCACCACCTAATCGACGCGGCCTGGCCTCCAGCCTCTCCCCACATCGAGGAACTCTTAGTCTACCATCCTACTGGTAGAACTGCTCCTTGCCACCACGAGCTCTCTCTGCTCTCTCAACCCGCTTCCTCCTAAAGCAAATCTCCGCAAGATGCCCGTCTCTCTGACAAAACTCATAGTGGTAAGTAGACTTCTTGGGATGTGGTTGAGGCTTGGGGTTTTCTGCTTAGTGGTGTTTGGTGTAGATTCCTTGGTGTGAGAGGGTCGAGGAATAGAGTCAAGAGAAGTGCGGTGGTGTTTGGGCTTTGGAACCCAAATGGGCTTCTTGGGTGGAGCTTTAGGCTGTTCTTGGAACACTCCATCCTTGGGCTGACTAGCCTGGAAAGACTCAGTGGAGTGAGTCTTGGGGTATCTCTGTTCAGGATTCATTTTACTCCACTCCACTGCCCGACTAATAGCACTCTCAAAGTCAGCCTTGGTGTAGGTGTAGCCTACCCCAAACCCATCATGCCTCTTAAACTGCTGGATCATCATGGCAAGCTGTGGATCTCTGACACTCACCCAACTCGGGATTGAACGGAGGTAAAAGTTTTCATTCTAGACATCAGCTAGCTCCTCTCTCAAGGAAGCTAGGACCTCCACCTGAGACAAGCAGGTCTCACACTCTCTATCTACTTGGACAGACTTCTCGGCTTTTAGCTTGATCAACTCCATTCTAAGAGACAAATAATTCTCACAGACAGTGGGTGGAACTGACAGTGTCTCAATCTCTAGCCTAGTTTGCCCCAGCTCAGCTCTAACTCTCTCCAACTCGCTCAAATGCTCATCACCCTTGGTTTTCAGCTCAGCTAAAACAGCTAGATGAGATGGGCAATCAGCACAGGGCACGATGACAGTGGCATGAGCATCTTTAATCTCCAGCTGAGCGCTCTCAAGCTCAGTGGCCAAAGCATCCCTCTCATCAACCCTTTCTGTGTACCTGGACTTCAGAGTCGTCAGGTCACACAGAAGCACCTCACACTTTGGGCACTCACTGCTATCACCCAAGCAAGGGGAAGAAGATAGACTCTCAATTCTGCCGTTGGACACGGCAAGCTCACTCTCCAGTTCATCTATCCTCTTCTTAGCCCCTCTAAGCAGTTTTTCCCGATATTTTAACTCCTGACGATTACTTTCAAGTAAATCAACAATTTCACATTCATAAGATGATACATTTTCATTGTCGTCATCGTCGAAGTCATCGGAGGAGCCCTTTTCTTCCTTATCCCCAAGAGCCATTGAGCATAAGCTCTTGTGGGATCTTCGGTATTGATGTGAGTGACTCTTCGGTCTGTCCCCAAAGGCCGTGAAGCAAAGGCCCACTGGATTATCCTTGTCCTTCCCCTTCCTGATGACAATATCCTCATCGCTTGAGCTCGATGAAGAGGAAGAAGACGTGGACCGCTTGGAGTAGCTCTTCTCCATCTCAGCGAAGAAGGCCTTGTCGCGCTTCTTGATCTCATGCCGGTAATCCTTCAGGGCTTTTCTGAAGAATCTGGTCTTTGGCTTGCCCTTGGTGAAGGAGGAGCTGCCGTGCTTGCCGAAGTCATGGAAGCCACCACCGGTGCCCTTCTTGTGACCATTGCGCTTGGGGCAGTCGGCGATGAAGTGTCCTGGGTCACCACACTCAAAGCATCCAGTCTTTGTGCCGTGTCTTTTGAACATTCTTTTGTCATACACACGACGCACCCGGTTGTTAAAAAGACACAGGTCATCATCTCCTAACGACTCGAGCTGGTCCTTAGTGATAGACATCAAAGAGAACCCAGCACAGCTCACAGAGGAGGGGTCAGTAGTAGGTGTAGCAAGGGCCAGCATCTTTGATCTAGAGCCAGTGAGATTTGATCTCAACTGGTATCAACCTCAGTGGCCTTCAGCTTGCTAAACAACTCAGAAATAGTCAAGGTATCATAAGATGTGCTCTCAATGATAGAGGATAACTTGATCTCCTAGATCATAGGGTCCAAGGTATGGAGAACCTTGAGCGCCTGCTCATGATCTGAGACTAACTGAACACCATCAGCCTTGTTGGCCCAAAGCTTGTTTATGATGGATTGAAAACGACCAAACAACGCTTCAACAGATTCACCCGACTTCTGCGTGAAATTCTCATATTCACGCCGGTAGGTCTGATAGAGCCAAGCCTTAACCTAGGCTGTCCCCTCATGGTGTGCCTGAAGGGTAGCCCAGATCTCTCTCGCAGTGGTGAGATGGCTCACACGCTCAAATTCAGAGGGACCTAATCCAGAAAACAAAATGTTCACCGCTTTGTTATTGTTCAGATGCTGGGAGACAATATCAGGAGTATTACGCTCAGCAACTGGCAATATGGTGAAAGTGGCATGAACACAAATGTCCCAGATGTCCGAGCTTTGGCTCATGAGATAGGCTCGCATGCGAGTCTTCCAATAATTATAGCCATAAGCTTCCAAGGACGGGACCTTTCCAGGAGACGTCATGATCACTACTGGGTTTTAGAACCGATTAAGGTATGGAAAAACCCTAACCAGACTCTGATACCACTTGTAGGACCGAAAGTAGCGACCAGAGGGGGGTGAATGGGCGCCTAAAAAATCTTTCGAATCAATGGCCTGCTCCCAACACCCAACGCACCTCAACTAACTTAGTAAAGAAACATGAACAGATCAATAGTGCCTCAAAATATCTAGCCTAACAACAACCGGTGTCCAAGTCGAAAAGACACCAACACAGTGCTAATAGGCAGATTTAACGAATCATTTAAAACATGGGCAGATCAAAGTTCACTGAGATAACTCATCACAACAATTAATCTAAGTGCACGTAAAACGAGAAGGGTTACTGTTCAGAGTTGTCTCCAGAATGGTACTTGACAAAGCCTGTGTGGAGCGAAGCCTGTAGTTGTCGAAGCAGGCTTCGAAGTACGAAGTGTTGAAGTCTGTAGTGGACGTGTCGAAGCCTGCTTCAAAGTTGACTTGTGAAGGCCGATGGAGTCGAAGCTGGTTCAGAGAATTCGTGCGAAGCCTGAGTAGTAGTTGCCGAAGCCTGTGCGAAGTATGCAGTACCGAAGTCTGTAGTGGGCGTGCCGAAGCCTGCTTCGAAGTTGACGTGCGCAGCAAACTGTGAAGTCTACTTCGGTACGAAGTAGCTTCGCACAGAACAAGAATTTCGAACAGCACTTCGAACAAGCAGACACTCCGAAGGCTATTAGTGAAGCACCTTCGAAAGCAAACCTACGGGGCCTATACTCCGTAAAGAAAACTCTGAAGACACAACAATGTGGGACCCACGCTCTAGCTCCGAACAGTGAAATCTTTGTCAAAAAATACTTCGGAAAAATTTGATCGAAGCTATTGTGAGGGCTTCGACACCGAACTGAGATCGATGCCCGTAGCCTTCGCAAAGACAGCAAAAATAATCGAAGTATGCTTCGAAACAAGAGACTTCAAAGCCTACAGAATAAACATCGAAGTCTAGCAGTTTCACGTTGTGGGACCCACGCCGGTGATTTGACAGAAAGACTTGAGTGCAAAGCTCTTGATCAGAACGCCATACTAAGAAAAACAATAGAATACATTCTCCCAGGCGGCTGACAAGAGCCTAGATCGGCCAGTCCAAAAACTGCAGGCTACTGCGCCATAGGCATCACAGATTCAACAAAAAAAACTACTCGAAGTAAAGACGCGACTGAAGAACAGAACCAAATAAAATAATCCCAGTGCACAGAACTCAGTCTAAATCCTCGCATGCAGAAGCACACAGAAAGCACGCAAATCGATGAAACGATTATCTGTGTATAAAAACGAGATCCGATGGTCAAGAATCAGGAAATGAAAAAACCTGACGGGACGATTTCAGTGCGTGCGCGCAAGGAAGATGATGACGGCGGAGAGGAACAAGCTAAAGCCAGTGGATGAACAAAAAATTACCCAATCTCTTGATTAGTAAAGTGCTTTTTGAAAGGGTGACCTAACCCTAGGGATTGGGGCCCTATTTATAGGCAGCCCAATAGCCTAGGAATATTCCATCAGACACTTAGGGTTTTTTACAGACGCTGAAATAATATGGAAAAGACCAAACTGCCCTTAGGATATTTTTACAGATTCGATTGACTGACTGTGGGACAAAGGAAAAAACAGTAAACTCCTATTTACAGATGACTTATCTGGAAGCGGAGCTTTCGTAGCGACTACGGCTTCGCTCCAGGACTGTCCGATCCAGGATCAGCGGTCATCAGTTTTGCGCCAAAACTGACAAAGCATCCACCGAATTTTCACCAGGTACACGGATTGGGCAGGCCTGATTCCGCAGCTCTCTCAGCCCGGCAATCACTCGCCGCCCGTGTACCTGAGTCAATCCTGGTCAACAGCCCAGTGGATCCTCTACTGCTCCTAGCCCATGTACCCAGATTTGGCCAGCCAAATTCGCGGCCCCTCTGCCCGACAGTCGCTCGCGACCCATGTACCTGAGTCACACGCGTCCCAAACGCAACAGGTCTTCTCCTCTTTTCAGTCCTCTTTGACTACCGTTGACAATGACTCATCACATCTGGAGCCATGAGGCCCACGCTCTTCAGCATGGCTCCTCAATTTTCTCTTCGAGGTATTGAGATTGTTCCATATTACTTTACCCCAACTTTCTCCCAATGCTATTGCTCGCCTAGCCATCTTCGAGTGGGTGATGTGAGCCGAAGGTTGCGAGGGGAGGGCTGAAATCTTCACAGCGCTTCACAAAGCTACCTACCAACCGAAGACTTAAAAGGGAGCTGGAGGAGAGAGGATGGTGATTGCCTTCGCCATTATCAACTTTCGGCTTCGTGAAGAATATCAAACTCGGTTCCCGGCGAAGGCCATCAATGCCATATGGTACACAGATTGGGTCCTTCACTGGTTGTATGCCGAGGTAGCAGCGGATAGTGCCTTGGACGGACCCCTCGAAGACATCTTCTGTCGGAGGGAAGCGGAGGTCCATCCAGACCCAGGTTAGCTTGAAGCTCGTCTCGGACTGCTGCAAGCCATAAGCCATCGCATGAGCATGCAAGACTTAGCGGAGGAGTTCATTGGACTCCGGATTCCACCCATGATGGCCAGCTGGCCGATAAACATCGAAGAGAACTCGGAGGGTGGACTCCGAGAGATCCCTTCAAATGTTGTAGGTAACCTCAAATGCCCTGCAAAATGTTTTACATGTAGTATTTATTCTATAAAAAATTAACGGAAAGGAGATCTTATCTTTCAGCTCCATGCGCCACCCTCACTCCAGAAAAAATTATCCGGATTTCGGAGAAGATCCTCAGGGCTCCTACTCCCGCTGAAAAGGAGTGGAGGGTGAAATTGGTTGGTAGCTAGGAGCGATTCAACCGAGTATGGAGCGTACTCGAAGTTGAATCTCCAATTCTTCCAAACTGGACCAGTTCCGATCAAGCTCCAAAAAAGAGAAAAGCTAAAGTAGGGACTTCAGTGCCAGCCAAGACACCTGTGAAAAAGGTGGCTCGGAAACCGAAGGCCCTTACTCCTTCTAAGTCCCCAACTTCATCTTCGGAGTCATCAGAAGATGAAGCAAACAGAGAAATGGGAGAGGAGTTCGAAGCCCTCCTAACAGGGGATGAAGGATCACGGATGGGAGCTGAAGTCCCCGTTCAAGATGATGTGGTAGCAACGTCTATTACTGAAGATAACCCCAAACAGGCAGAGACTAAGAACATCCTGCCTGGCCAAGTAGATGCTCCTACTACGTGACAAGGTGGAGTTGAGACTGTGGATGTGCACGTCTCATCTCCGGACGAAGTAATAGATACAGTGGTCTATGATGTTTTGGCAGCTAATCCTTCAGTTCGAAGCCCAGAGTCTGAAGAGGACTTCGGCTAGATGTTTGAGCACCCGAGTAGTCCAGTGCTTGCTCGGCAACCGAATGTCCGAGGTAAGGTTTAGCAGAGTACCTTTTCTTTTTTTCCTTCTTTTTTTTGTATCCTGCAAAATTTCTGCAATATCATATACCTTTGGTTTTCACAAGATCGGTTCTAATGGAGGTGACTCCTACTGCGGAGGTTGTGCCGGAGGCTGTCGTGTCTCCAAAACCAATTCTTGAAGTAGTCTTGAAGATGGGTCCTAGAAAAGGCAAAGGTAAAGGTGGGCCTTTGCCTGCTCCTGTTCTAGGGTGGACCCCGTCAGAATCTACGGACGGAGGCCAATCCACGGAGGGAGGTCAATCCACGGAGGCCTCCGAAGATGTCTTGCTGTGTTCCGGCCCATCTCCGAACAAAGATGACCAGAGTGCCTTGTCAAGGCTCCCCATCCTAGCTCCTTTTCTGGAGCGAAGGACTGGACTCCGAACTTTGCTAGAGCCTCTGGCTCGGGCTAGTCATGAAGTTGGGGAGACTGACTTGGTTTCCACTCTTGCAGAAGCTGAGGGGTCAGAGCTAGACGCAGCTTTGGAACGAGCAGCCTACCAGGTACAAAGTATCTGCAAAAAAATAGAATTAGTTCAAACATATGTAAATAATTTACTTACATTGATCTTTTTCCTCCTTCGCAGCAAGTAGTCCTAGCTCGAGCTGCGGCTATATCCCATGAGCGAGAATGCAACTGACTCAAGGAGAAAGTAACGGGTCTTCAAGGGAGTCTTGTTAGCTCCGAGATTCGGACTTCAAGCTTGGAAGAAATGGTAGTCGCAGAAAGAAACGCTAGGACTAGCTTGGAGGCTGCCAATAAAGAGCTCGAGGTTGAGCGAGTCGTTCTTTAGGCCGAAGTGGAAAGGCTGCGAGGAGAGCAGGCAACTGCGGGAGTTGAAGTGGTCAAGCTTCGAGAGGAGCAACTGAAACTGATAGAGGAGGCCAAACAACTGCTCGGACAAAAGAATTCTTTGATGACGGAGGCAGCTAGACTTTCATATCTGACAGACGAGCTAACTTCATCAAAGAACACTTTGTCTAAAGAGAATATAAAGTGCGAGAAGGTGGCCTCGGATACCATGGATGCCCTTCGAGGTGTCCTGGAGTACTTTGGCAGCTCTTACGCTTCTTCTTCGACTGGCAACGAGTCTCTACTGCGGAGGTTGAAGATGATCCAAGCAGCGGCGAAGACTATGAAGATAGTGGGTACTCGGTACAGAGAGATCTCCGGCCAAGTAGCTTCTCTCAGAGTACTTCGTTACTACGAAGATCTTGGACTATCTGTTGCTCCAGAGCCTGAAGCAGCCCCCATTAATTTTGGTGACGACCGACTCCTGACTCCTTCGGCTGATGTGGTCACGGCTTGGGAGGCCTTTCAACCATCCTGGAGAGCTGAAGGCCAATCGGCTATCAAGACATGGATTGATGAAGGACTCCGTCAAAAACAAGCGCGGTTGCAGCCTTCGAACAGCAAGCCTCCTTCGGACCCAAAGGTTTAGCTCTCCTTAGGACCCCGATTATGTAAAAACTTATGCTTTATTATATTTTGAATGAAAATATTTATTTGGAAATGTTTTTAGGCTTCCCAATCTTTTTTGGATGAGCTCGAAGTGTTAGTGATTAACGAAGAACTTCGCCTACAATGGGCCGCTTTCGAAGCTTTAAGACCTCACAGGCGTCCTCGATTTTCAATTCCTCGAGGAATCTCTAGGGAGGTTATACCCGATATATGTAAACAAGTATTAGCTTATATTAAAAAGGAGGAAAAGGAAGTTAGTATAGAAACTTCATCTTCAGAGGACGTTAAATGGTCTGACGAAGAAAATGCTGAAGAAGAGCAAGTAAATAAGAGTTCCGAACGACTTTGAAGCTGGGAAAAGAGCCCCGAACGACTTCGGACCTGGGCTGAACTTCAGCAAGAACAGAAAGACTTCCGAGCTTCGAAGGAAGGGAAGAGGGCTAAGGGCAAAGTTCTAACAACTCCAGGCTTCGGGACAAGTCGCCTTCGAAGTCAGGCTAATTTTGAAAGTAACTGTAGGGATCGAAGAGGTCTTTGTTTCCTTCTTGGTATAGATACAGATTTTTCATGACGTAATGTAATCTGTTTAAATAATATAAACTAGAAAGTTTCAAAATTGTCTCACTACTTTCCTGCCCCTCTTTGGGGGTAAGCATCTCCGAAATTTAATCGAAGGTGGTTATGCACAATGAAGATAACGTTAGTTAGGAGTACAATTTTGGAGGCTCGGAGCCTATTATCATATTAAAGATTAATGACTGAGTCCAAAAATGGTCACTAAAGACCTCGAAAATAACTTTGACTCTACTAATTTGGAGACTGAAAACTGGTAATAACTTAGTACCTTTTTTCGAATGTGGTCACTTCGGACTCCTTTTCGGACACATTAGAATCCAATTACAATGGTCACTTTGGACTCTTTTTACAGACGTTTTAAATCTATCAGCTCGGAGTCTATTTTGTTTGGTCTCCTTCGACTCTTTTTATGGATGCTATCAAACCAGTGGTTTGGAATCCGCTTTTGTGGTCTCCTTGGACTCTTTTTACGGATGCTTTCAAGCCAGAGATTGGAATCCGTATCATTTGGTATCTTTGGACTCTTTTACGGATGCTTTCAAGCCGGTGGCTTGGAATCCGTTTTTTGCGACTTTCCTGCCTTGTCGGAAGCTTCGAACCAATGGTTCGAAGTCCGTAAAATTGGTTCAAATGAATGACACTTTCCTTCGCAATCAACTCTGTTCTTCTAGTGCATCCACTAGAAGTAGGGAATGTTTGAGAAGTAGGCATTATCCAAACCATGAGCTTTATTTATTCAGAAAGTGTTTACAAATGATTACAAGGAGCCCCTACGCAAAATATCGCTTAAGGTGCTCCGCATGCCAGGCATGCTTCAATTTCTCACCTTCTAAATTATCTAACTTAAAAGAACTAGGGCTTCCTGAACGAAGGATGATATATGGACCTTCCCATTTATTTCCTAATTTCCCTGGTGCTATAATGCTTCGCAAAACTAAATGACCTGGTTTAAGTTCATTAAGTTTAATCATCGGGTCATACCAAGTCTTCGTTTGATGCTTATACTTCGTCAGATTTGCAACAGCTTGATGCCTTGTTTCTTCTGTTAAATCTAGTGAAACTTGGCTTTCATCTTCTTTTTTAGGTTCGGTGGTGCGAAGAGATCCTCCTTTAAGTTCCGTCGGTGTCATGGCTTCATCTCCGAATAGTAATCTGAAAGGAGTAAAACCTGTGGACCTCGCTTGAGTGGTCCGAATGGACCATAAAATCTTTGGGAGCTCTTCGGTCCACAGTCCCTTTGCCAATCCTACTATCCTTCGATTCAGACCTGATAAAATATTACCATTAGCTCGCTCGACGGCTCCATTATACTGAGGATGGCGAATAGCTGCAAAACACATTTCTATGCCAAGACCTTTGCACAACTCTCTGAAGGGTTCAACATCAAATTGGGTGCCATTGTCGATTGTCAGCTATCAAGGCACTCCGAACCTGCATATAATATTATTCCAGAAGAATTTTTGTACATTTTTTGAAGTGATAGCTGTGAGGGGTTCTGCTTCGACCCACTTGGAAAAATATTCAATTGCTACCACCACAAATTTTAAACTTCCTTTTGCCATTGGAAAGGGGCCAATGAGGTACATGCCCCATCTAGCCATGGGCCAAACTGGAGCAATAACTTGAAGAGGTGTTGGCGGACGATGACTTCGTCTTCCCATCCATTGAAAACCTTGGCAAGTGCGGACCAAGACCTCCACATGAGCTACTATTGTAGGCCAATAAAGCCCCAGGCGAAGTGTTTTTCCTGCCAAAGCTCGAGGGGCAAGATGGCTACCACAAAGGCCTTCATGAATTTCTCGAAGTATATCTTGGCCTTCGGCTTGAGAAATATATCGGAGTAGGGGGGAACATATTCCGGCCTTGTAAAGAATACCATTGATAATGTGATAGTTCTGGACTCTTAATTGTAATTCCATGATTGAACTCCGCCATTTGGTGTTCGGAATGCAAAGGACCTCCGTAGGAGGGAGTTGAGGGACCGAAGGCGAAGTAAGCTCTTCATAAAAAGGCCCTTCCGGAATATCTATGGCTCTAGCTGCATCTTTTGCCAGGATATCAGCTTGTGCGTTGTCATTTCTTGGTATACTTCGGATAGAAATCCCTTTGAACGCTGCTTCGATCTTACGGATCTCTTTTAGATATTTAGCAAGGTGTGGATGCCTGACTTGAAAACTTTTATCAACGTGCCCTGCTACAATTTGAGAATCTATTTTTATAACAACTCTTGTAGCACCAAGAGCACGTGCCTTTTGAAGTCCTGGCAAAATTCCCTCGTACTCCGCAATATTATTGGACTTAAAATTGAGCCTTGCGGAGTACATTGCTCTTTGCCCTGAAGGTGAAATTATCACTGCTCCAACACATGCTCTGGATGCTTGAAAAGCTCCATCGGAGTATATGGTCCATATTCCTTCGCTTGACTTTTCCGGAGCCTAGACTGCAGACGGAGTCCATTCTGCTACAAAATCTGCCACCAGTTGTGACTTGATTGTTGTCCTTGCGATAAAGGAGATGCCGAAGGGTGCTAGCTTGACGGCCTATTTTCCGATCCTCCCTGTAGAATCTTTGCTTCGAAGCATATCTCCCAAAGGATAAGAAGTTGGTACAATTATATTATCGCTAAGAAATAATGTCGCGGTTTCCTTGAAGCCATCACCAGAGCATAAGTGAATTTTTCAAGCTCGGAGTATCTTGTTTTTGCTCCGAATAAAGCTTCAGATACAAAATATACTGGATTTTGTACCAACTTCCCATTGATAATCTTTAATATCATCAAAACTCTTTTGGCACTCTGGTGTCCATGCAAAATCTTCGGACCCTTTCAATGCTTTGAATATGCGGAGGCTTCGCTCTGTGGACCTTGCTAGAAATCTGTTGAGTGCTGCAAGGCATCCAGTAAGCTTCTGAACCTATTTTAAATTCTCTAGTAGAGCCATTCTTTGTAGTACAGTTATTTGAGTTGGGCTAGCTTCGATTCTCCTGCTCTAAACTAAATACCCTAAGAGTTTTCTAGCTTGAGCCCCAAAGATACATTTTTTGGGGTTGAGGCAGACTCCACATGCTCGGAGGCTCTCAAATGTTTCCGCTAAGTCTATACTATGCTCGTGCTTTAAAGAACTCTTTATTACAATGTCATCCATATAGGCTTCGACATTACGACCTATCTGGTGACCTAGAGCCTTAGCAATTAATCTTGAAAAAGTTGCCCCGACATTTCTCAAGCCGAAGGGCATTCTTACATAGCATAAGACTCCCAAAGGAGTTACGGAGATTGTTTTAATTTCATCTTCGCGTTTTAACCTTATTTGATGATATCCAAAATACGTGTCGAGGAAACTCAATAGCTCTGAACCAGTAGTGGAGTCAACTAATTGATCTATACGGAGCATGGAGTAGGGGTCACGTGGGCATGCTTTATTCAAGGATGTAAAATCAATACACATGCGCCATTTTCTGGAGGACTTCTTCTTGACGAAGACTGGGTTGGCTAACCACTCTGTATGAGCTACTTCTCTGATAATCCCAGCTTTTAACAAATTTTCAACTTCTGCCTTAGCAAGACTTGCCCTTTCTACTGATAATTTTCAGAACTCTACCGAACAGGACGAACCCTTGGGTTCACAAGCAAACTGTGCTCAATGATATTGCGGTTAACTCCCGGAATGTCTTCATCAGACCAAGCAAAGACATCCAAATTCTCTCTAACTACTTCTTCTAGTGAAGTAGCAATTTCCGAAGGCAATTCTTTGCCAAATTGGAAGGGATAGTCTTTACCGTCCTTTACAATAATCTTCGTTATAATTTCTCCTTCGGGACTTAGCCTTGGAAAGGATATCTTCGAAGATTCACTTGATACAGGGATATCCTCCGAATTGTCTTGCACATTATTCATTTGTCTTGGATCAAGAGGTGGGCCATGGACATATTCTGCCCTTCGTGTAGTGGCTTGATCACCGAAGATAGTAACCACTCCTGCTTGCGTGGGCATCTTCATGCATAAATAATTATGGTGCGCCACAGCTCTGAATTGGTTCAACATGTCCCTTCTGAAGATAACATTATAAGCGTAAGGGGCATCGATAACATTGAAAATTACTTCCTCCATCCTTGCCAAGAGCCCCTCTCCGAAGGCAACCTCAAGACCTATTTGGCTGAGGGCATCAAGAGGAGGTCCTACGAAGCCTTGAAGGGGACGACCTGCGGGGAGGAGATGCTTCCGAGAGATACAGAGTTGATCGAAGGCTTGAACAAAGATAATATACGCAGAACTTCCGCCATCGACAAGTACTCTCCGAACTTCTGTTCCTGCAATATCAATAGTGATGACAAGGGGGTCCGCATGGGGGGATTTTATACCTGCTGCATCAGCTAAAGAGAAGTATATAGGCACATGGGACCACTCGGGCATTTTAGTTGCCGACAAAGAGGTCCCAATATGGCCTACTTCATGAATATACTCTCTCCGTTGCCTTTTTGACATGCTGCCTAGGGTTCCTCCTCCAGAGATAGGAAGAACCAGTCTTTTGCCCCGGTCTTGAGTATCTTCTTGCTTCGGAGGTGGCATAACATTGGCCACCAGAGGTTGCCTTGGGGGATCGAAGTCGTCTACATGTACGACAACCTGCACCGGCTCCGGACGTGCCTCGGGAGGGGCTCGGTCAGTAGTGCCTCAACCAGAGCTCCTCTCGAGGTACTCGCTTGTTAAAGCTAGTATAGACTTGCATGCATCTATAGCATGGCTTCGGTTTTCGCCGTGAACACAGCAGAAGAAGGTCTGGCCCTTGCCTACCGGCTTCCCTGGCGACCTCCAGCCACTGACCTTGTTTCCTGAAGCTTGTGGACTCTTGGGGGGAAATTTTTGTGGAGAAGAAGGAATGTTCAGGACTTCGGAGCGAGGATGCTTCTACCCTCGACGCCTGTCATGCTGGTTGTCAAAGTTGGGCCCTTGCGAAGGTGTTGAAGTTTTCACCTCGAGCTTGACTTCTTGGACAATTGGTGAAGACGAGACTGTTCTTCAGAGCTATCCTTCCTCTGACTTAGCATACTCCTCAAAATAAGCCATTAACTGTGCTATGGAGGATATATGCTTCCGATGAAGCTTGTCAAGGAGGCCTGCATTGGTGACTCCTTCTCGGGCTGCATCAACCACAGATGATGCAAACAATCCTCTTATATGCGACTTCGTATGAGCGAAGCTCTTAAAGAACTGCCTCAAAGTTTCTCTAGGTTGCTGCTTCACCTGAAAGAGACTTCCAGTAGACATAGGGGGCACAAAAGTACCCTGAAAGTTACTTATGAATTTTTTCCTTAACTGCTCCTAGGATTTAATTGATCCTGGCTTCAAAGACCAGAACCAATGCAAAGCAACTCCATCAAGTGCAAGGGGGAAGCATTTTGCCATTGTATCTCGAACCCCTCCGCTGGCTTCAATTGCTAAGGCATATGAATGAGAGAACTCTCCTGGATCTTCTTCCCCCAAGTACTTACAAAGCTTTGAAGTTTTGAACTTGGGGTCCAAACGCACCTTTTGTAAGTCGAGGTGCAGTGGAGAATCGCTATCAAAAGAAGCATTCTCAGGGGTTTCGGGATAAAAAGTAAGGACATCGTCTTGAGGCACCTCTGGAATGACAGGGGTAGCTTGGGGACGAAGCCTGTCTGCTGCTTCCTGCCTCCACCTTGTCACTTCGGCATGAAGACTGGCCATCTGGGTTGCCACATCATCAAGACGGTCTTCATTTCTTCTGGAAGGAGCTTCTAGGTCTTGAGAACTGAACAGGTCAGTTCAGAGTACAGTCGGAGTTGTAGGAGAAGCTTCGTCGGTTCTAAGCACAGACGGAGTCCCTTAAGGTGCTTCGTATGCTCGAGGAAAAGTATTCATTTCGGGGGTCTGAGATGGGAGAACTATAGAAGGTCCTCCGACCTCAACAGTATTCGAAGATCTCACTCCAGAGGTCCGAGGGGACCTCCAAAGGGGACTACCACCTGAGCTTTGTTTAGGAGGCATGGCTCAAGAAAGAAATTAGTAGAGAACGAAGTTTTCATACTAAGTTCCCCACGGACGGCACCAACTGTGCCATAAAAGATTACGCTAACAGGTTTAAGAAACTGTATGTGTGATAAATGAAGTGTTTGTAGGAGCAGACTATCTCAAGCCTCCGTGAAGGATAATAGCTCGAAATAGTTCAAAGTTATGTATTGAATATCTGAGTATTCGATGCCTATTACAGGATGAGAAAGGGGCTATTTATAGGTAAAAACTCTAAGGGATTGATTCATCAAAAGTCACATCACATGACTCGATGACAGTGTTAGTTTCCAAATTGAAAACACGATAAGAATGACCATGAGTAGTGTAACCCAAGAAGATCCCATCAGAAGAACGCGACTCAAATTTGTCCAAATTTCCACGTTTTAGGATAAAACATCGACAGCCAAATACCCGAAGATGAGTATGTTTGGGCTGTCTCCCAAAACGCAGCTCATAAGAAGTCAAATTTAAAATTGAGCGCAAGAAAATTCGGTTTGAGATGTAACAAGCAGTGTTCATGGCCTCAGCCCAGAACTTTCTAGGAGTCCTGTGCTCATCGAGCATCGTCCTAGCTATCTCAACTAAAGTGCGGTTTTTTCTCTCAACAACACCATTCTGTTGAGGAACCTGCGAAGCAAAGAATTGATGTTCTATGCCATGCTCCATGCAAAAGTCAACAAAGAGACTATTCTTGAACTCGGTGTCATTGTCACTTCGAATGAACTTCAGTGCACCAGGGAGTTCAGTGAAAAGTCTCAAAGCTAAGCTCCAAAAGTGTGAAAACACTTCATCCTTACTAGCTAAAAATAAGACCCAAGAGTAGCGAGAGAAATCGTCGACAATGACTAACACATACCACTTGCCACCTAAAGAACTAACCCGAGAAGGATCTATAGTGTCCACATGGAGAAATTCTCCGGGTTGTTCAGTCATCACCATAGAGACTGGTGAGTGAGAGGCGGCAATCATTTTCTCATGTCGACAAGGAGCACAAACTAAATTCTTCTCAAATTTAAGCTTAGGCAATCCTCGGATCAGCCCTAGGGCACTCAAACGAGTGAGCAACTCAAAGCTCATATGCCCTAGTCTCCTATGCCACTTCCAAAGCTCAGAAGTCGAATGAGCAACAAGGCAGTGAGAAGAACCAGATGACTCAGAAAAATCAGCTCTAAAAACTCTCCCAACTCTAAAGATCTTACAAACCAAAACGCCATCGGAATTGAGTACTTATGAAGTATCGCGATGAAATCGCACTTTGAAGCCCTCAGCAAAAGATACAGAAAACAAGTTGTATCCCAAGTTTTCAACCAAAGCAACATCTTTGAGAGTGAAATTCGAGTTGATTCTTACCACACCTTTACCTTTCACTCTGCTTTCTTCGGTTCTTACAGAAGGTGATTTGTTCCTTTTGCTTGGTTGTGGTGAGGCTGGAGAACTATGTTGCATTCCCGGTCATATGGCGCGAACACCCGGAGTCCATGATCCACGTGCCCTCCAAGCCTCGGTCTGTCACATACACAAAATGAGAAAACTCGATCGTTCAGTGCTTGGGTGAGTGAAAATATGACGAGGCATCCAGCACTGAGAGATACGAGTGGTAGGTATAGTAAAAGTAGATTGTCTGTGCACAGGTAAAATAGGGTGATGCACAGTGCGAGGTCTACTAACATGATGCAACTCAGATGCATGACGAGGTCTCCCAACCTGTCGAGGTACAAAGCTACTAACATAGGGTCTATCGCCATATGAAACATGGTGAACACCACGAGGGGCAAAACCTCTCCAAGCAGATCGGGGAACCTCGTAAACAGGATGTGATGGGTAATGCATGTCCTGGAAACTCAATGCGTGTGAACATCGCTCATCCTTGATGTGACGATAGCAAAACCCAACCAAATGACCCACTCGCTGACAGTAAGAACAATGAAAACTCTCCTGAGGGAACTCTCATGGGTCATAGGAGCAATCCTCACAAGCTCCTTGGGCTTCTACTGAGGGTTTTTCTTGAGTGGAGGAAGTGGAGTTTTCTTTGGAGGCTGGGTAGTTTTCTTGGATTTTTGTGGAGTGTCTAACTGGGATCTTTCTTTATCTAAGGTAGTGGGTGAAGTAAATACATTTTTGTTATCACTGTCTGGTGGAGTTCTCTCAAAACCCAATCCTAGAGCTAACCTTGCCCTGTTAGCACACATCTTGGTCCTGTCCAAGAGCAAATTCATCCTACCCCTTCCCTCAATGCATTTGTTAATCACAGAAAGGAGGTATTCATTTTCAGTAATAAGGTTTTTAGCTTGCCCTCTAGCAAAACTGAGTTGGTCCTTAAGAGTGATGCAGGTGGGACAAGTAGGTTGCACATCCTTAGAACACTTAGCACTCTCCAATCTAGCCTCTAACTCCATAGCATGATTGTCTCTCAAATTAATGCTATCAATCAATAAAGGACAATTTGAACAAGCATCAGAAGAAATAGGTCTAGACTCCACCACCAAAAGTTGTTTCTGTGCAGTCTCAAGCTCATCAATAGTTTGAGCATGAACAAAAATGCAACTGAGCAAGCTCACTCATGACAACAGTGCAAGATTCACATTCAGCATCATTAAGTTTAGACTTAAGCATGGCATAATCAGTAGAAACAGATTCTAGCCTAAGTCTAAGGTCTTTCCTTTCCCTAGCAGCTTGCACAAACAATCTATCCTGACCAAGAACTACTTCATTCAGTTCATCTACTTTAATGGAAAGTTGGTCATAGGATAGTGGTACCTCAGATGAGTCAAGCTAATCGCCGCTATGAGTATTGTTGGCCATGAAGCAAAGGCCGGTGAAATCCCTTACCTTCTTCTCCTTCTCCTCCTTTCTTAGCGACTCTTCCTCCTCATCAGAGCTCGACTCCTTAGTTGAGGATGTGTCGATGTCACCGAGAGCCGTGAAAAAAGCCCTAGAAGCGACCTTGGCTATCCTTTTAGCCACCTTGCCGCGCTTACCCTTCACATAGGGTTTCCTCTCCTTGGTGTTTGGGGCGCTCACTCTCATCTCTCCTCTTGAGCTTAGGTCAATTGGCCTTGATGTGAAAAGTGTCACCAAAATCAAAACAACCACTAAACCCACTTCTCCTCTGATCCTGTCTCTCATTGTGAAAACGAGTGAACCTTCTGGCAATGAGAGCAAATTCTTCATTATCCAGAATATCCACCTGCTCCTTAGTGACAGAGACTAGGAGGACAAAGAAAAACCACCTGCAAGAACACACGTGCCAGATGAGCTTGGTTCTGTAGTGGTGCCACGGCTAGAGCCAGAAACTAGTGCCAATGGTTATGGCAAAGAGTTTTTGTGCACTGCAAGAGATGCCTTGGCTATCTCTATGGACTTTAGCTTGCTGAGGTCAATGTGTCATAACTTGTGGACTCGTCCATGCTGGATATCTTTACTTCCCATATGCTACGATCAAGAGCATAGAGAAGCTTGATAGCCCTATCATGGTCATTGTAAACAAGTGTCCCATTGGATCGCAAGTTACTCACTATTGTATCAAAGCGAGAAAACATGACATCTATAGCTTCACCAGGCGCTTGAACAAATATTGTTGATTGTATGTGCTTTGGCGCCTAGCCTTAATCTGTGTAGAGCCCTCATGAAAAACAGTGAGTGTAGACCAAATCTCCCTAGCAATCCTTAGGTGTTGAACTCTGTCAAACTCACTCCTACTAAAGCCAATGAACAGTATATTTCTAGCTTTGGAGTTAGAATTATACTGATCTTTTTATGTCTGATCTTTTTCTGTCTGAGTAGTGCGGGTTTCAGGGATGGAGTATTGTGAGTCCACAATCTCTCAAATTGCATTTCCTTGGCTTAGCAAGTAAGCCTCCATGCGCACCTTCCAGTATGCAAAATCAGTCTCATCGAACAGAGGTATTTTACTAACTTTGTCCATGTTCCCAAAAGATCACAAAACCGGTTAAGGTCAAATGGTGATCTTAACCTGCACTATTGGTGTAAAAGATTACGCTAATAGGTTCTCTAATATTAAGAACTAACAAACAAAGAGTTTGTGAAGTGAACTATCTCAAGCCTCCGAATAGGATAATAGCTCGAAGTAGTTCCAAGTTGTGTATTGAATATCTGAGTATTCGATGCCCATTACAAGGTGAGAAGGGGGTATTTATAGGAAAAAACCTCTAAGGAAAAGACCTTTTTACCCCTCAATTACAACCGACATAATGGAAACTATTCGGTACCTCGAATAGGGCTAAAATAGAAAAACGTATCCGAAGAGGATAGATAAGGCAGACGTCCTGTTAGTCTTGCTGTTTTCCACTGTAGAGACCGTGGGATCGGAATGGCGACTAGAGGGGGGTGAATAGGCGCCTCGACACTTTCTTTAGAAGTAATTGCCTAATCAAATCACCCAACGCTCCTCTAAAAACACAAAATCATGACTCACTTCAAACCGTACAAAAGTGAAGCTCAAACAGAGTCAAATTCTCAGAAACAACTTTGATTCGAGTTCCTAGACAACACCTATCAGAGATACTCACTCAGGAGATCAAATTCCAGATTAACACGTAGCTTAGAATGATTCAATTCAATCACAAATGTGTTTCATTCAAAACTGAAATATTTCAAACAGTGAATAGTAATTGTACTAATTCAGCAAGATGTAAATGACAAATCATGTTTCTGATTGCAAGGTTCCTTCTCAATTTTCAGTTCAGCCCAGCAAAACAAATTCAGAATATGATATGTAATATGAATTCAGAAAATCCACAACTCTACTCAATCAAATTCAGAACCTAGTTTTTCGGACGGTGAATAGTATTAGTACCTTCAAGAATATGCATGAAACACTCTTAATTCAATTTGCATGAGTCAACTTCAAACTTATTCAATTCAGCAAGGTGTATTAATCAAATTATGATTCAGTTTGAAACTATTGACTTCAATCAAGTTTCAGAACAGCAAATTTTAAAACTCACCTTGTCAACAAAACAGTAATCTGCAAATTCAACACATACATACAGCTACTAAAACAGATTAGCAAACCTTAATCCAAATCTGATTAGTTTTCAGCACAGAGTTAAACTTCAATGTTTCAGATCTGGCTCTCAATTTTCAGCTGCAAATTTAGTCCAAACAGAATTAAGAATTCAGCACTTCTATTACTCACTAAACTACTGATTCTGAACCAGCTACCTCCTCTAGATCAATTGAAATTAGTACAGAACTAGTATGAACTGAAACTGTGATTCAATCTGAAATAAAAACATCTAGTTCATACCACTACAAAATCAGTATGAATGAAAAGCTACTGTATCAGATCCAATAAACTGAGATGACAAAGTTCAGTACATACAGCAATGAAGCAAACTATTTTATGACATTAATCTGAATGTTGCAGTAGGAAATTTTCTCAACAAAAGACAGAGTACTGAATGAAATAGAAACATTCAGAATCTACTGTTCACTGCTAAACATTGACGAATATGACAACAACTTCCAAATCCAGCACATTAGCATCATCCATAACTTGAACAAATTCTGTGAACTTTCAGCAATCGGATGATGAACAGGGATTGCAAGTTGTCGGCAACAAAAGCAGCTGCAGAAATTACGACAAAAACAGCAGCATAACACTGTATACAATCATGTGCAGGGAGGAAGTTCTCGGAAGAACACTTCAGCAGGCAAAAGCAAATTGAATTCTGTTTAAAAGAATGTTCTAGCAAAAACCAGCCTGACAAATCTTTCGGACGATAACAATTGCAAGCCAACTTCAATTCGGATTCAATCTCACGAAGGTTCTGGTTCCCTTGTCCATAACCAAAAATTCTGCTAGCAGAAGAAATCAACCAATCGTGTTGCATATTTGGGAACACAAAAATTCAGAGGCAAATTTCATTCTAGAAGCAAAGTTGAAATCGAATTGACTTTCAAAATGAAAGTTCTGGGCTAATCTCTTGGCAAGACTAACTGCAAAATCAATGTAGTACAGCAGAAAAACTGAAGCTGTTCTTGGTAAATACTAATTACAAGATGAAGGCTCTTGGAACAAAAACTATGCAAGCCAAACTGGATCTGAGATCTATTTTGAATGTATGTTCTGAACAGATGAAATGCCCTAGATCAAATGCACATATCCAGTAGAAAAACTTAGCAGCAAGAAGTAAATTCAATTCAGGGAAATCAGTCATGTTCACTATCTAGCCGCAGAAACACAGAATCGAATGAACACTTTTGATCAGCAAACAAATCACACGGACTCACAACAACTTGATGCAAATGTCAAAAATGAATCATTCATAACTTGTACTACAAAAAGTGTATAGACATCCACATATATTTCTGTAGCAAAATCGCAAGAAAAGTGGATCTCAAAATTGCATTCAGACTGGAAATACCTCTATCGCAGGGTTGTTCTTCATGCGGCTGTAGCAGATCCAGTTTCGGCATGGTTGTAGCACCATCCGGCAAAACAGCGACGCTGTAGCTCGTCGAGCACTGGAATTCCCCATCATGCGATTCATGGCGCTGTTCCAAATCTTGTAATACAGCGACAAAAACAATCACTCGGTAGAACTGGCTCTCACGGCAAAAGCAAAATTGGTTTCTTCCCTTGCAAATGAAAGTTCTGGACTCTTCAAGCCCTACGGCCAGCACAGCCCAATGGGGATACATATCCCACCTACTACAGCTTCTAGAAGACACAATTTCAAACAGCCCCCTAGAGTTTTCCTAATTACAAATCTGAAAACTGAAAATTGAATAAACCCTATTACTAAAAAATAAAATTATATTTGACTCCTTTTTAATATATTTTCAGAATATACATTCCAAAAATACACTAAAAAGTTCACACTAAGACACAAAAAATTTAAACTAACATTTCGACACTATTTTATTGAAATAGTAAAAACAGGAAATGTTTCGATGGTTTTCAGCAAAAACCGACAAAGCCTTTTCAGCTCCTCAACTCGTGACACCGCTCCGTGACTTCGAGCGCCAGCAAGCCACTTCCGCTCTCGATCTCCTCAAGCCACGCGAATGCTTGTCCTGGCCTCCCTCTCACGAACACGGTCGACACACGCCGTCGTAGGCAGCCGTCCGTCCGTCAGCCGTCCGTCTAAGTCTCGCTCCGTCTCTTGGTGCACTCCTGAGATCTACCCAAACTTCGCCCGGCCTCCTTGATCCTCGGCATCAAGATCCCCGCTCGACCCTCGATCACCTGCCGTCGACAGTCTATTAGCATCTCCATCATGCACAAACAAGACAAGCCAAAACAAGAACACGACGCCCTGCCGGAACCCTCGGCAACCACCTTTACTCCACAACCTCTCGACCATTCTCTCTCGGTCACTCATCATTGTCAATCACTCATCATCTAGACAGAAACCACCCTTGGTTTCTCAAAGACAGAGCCTTCGGAGGGTATCTTCGAATCGAGGTTCGGAGGACCCTTCGGCTCGGAAACTTCATCAACTTGGGAATGAACTTCTGTCTTAAAGCTGCATAAATTGTCTTTGCCCTTTGATCTTAAAGGCCCTGGGGATGAACTATTTCCCCCCAACAGTAGCCCCTCGAATACGCTTCTCCAATTTAACCTGTATAGCGGGAGAGAAGTATACACAAGAAATATTTTCATATTCAGGGACTTAGAAAAAATTAAAAGTATTACAACCATTCGAAGTGTCTTCGACATCGGAGTATGTCTGACGGAAACTTTGAACTAGGACTCCCGTGTGAACGCTTCACAAGGAAAAAAACCATTGCGGAGACGAAGCATCGCAAAGAGCCGTTAAATTTGAGCCATTACCCTTCAAGTAACTGTTAGGCTCCCAGGAAAAACTAACGGACAAAACTTTATCCGTGAGTTCACACCTCGTTTACCTCCTAGACCCACCTATCAATGATAGAAGTCGAACCTTCCATGTGAACGCCTGCACAAAATGCAGTAACCGGAGGCGGAAAAGTTATAAAAAGGAGACTCGAGGCTCATCGGAATTTTTTACAGAGCTCTGCTTCTAAGCCTCCTTTCTTCAACCTCCCAACTTTCCCCAACATCCTGAGCAACCAAACGATGGCGAGGACCAGCGTGACGGTGCATGCGGTGGTAGGAACTCTGGCGCAGCGGCAGCAATGGCGAGTGCCCCGGGGGCTTCATGGCCGAAGAACCCTCGGGAACTCCGCCCACCATTGAGAAACCAAGGGTTGGTTTCGGAGTCTGTGATGAGTGATGGAAGGTTTTATCCTCTGATTCGAAGGGGTCCCTTCGAAGGGGTTCGAAGGTTGTTTCACCGAAGGGTTCGGTGGGCTCTGTTTGCTGCAGCTATTGCAGCGGAGTGTGCCTATCGGAGGGGTCCGACAGTACACGATGACTTGGTTGTACCGAAGGTCTCGGTACTTTGGGCGGTACACCGGAGTGTGTATCGGAGGTTGCTTACCCGGAGAGGTCTCCAGGGTACTGGATACACTTGTCTGTTTGTCTATGGTGCGCAGGTGACTTCGGAGGCGACGGACGGTTCGTAGCAAGTGAACTTGGGTCAAGCGGGAGGCTTGATGCCAGGGGAGCAGGGAACTCCGTCATGAAGGCTGCAAAGGGGTCGAGGTTGGACCTTGGGTCGAGGTGCGCCAAGAGATGGCAGTAAGTGCGGAGTGTGGCTCTGGGTGAAGGTACTCCGAGACGAAGTCCTCAGAGGCGAGGCACTTCAAAGGGTACTCCAAATGGAGTGACTTTGGAGTATGGTGGACCAAGTCCTCAGCAATGAGGCAAGGCGTTCGAAGTGTGCTCCGGAGGGAGGCACTCGAAGGTATACCCGATGAAGGTCTCAGAAGTCGAGGTGCATCGAAGGCATGGTCCGGGTGAGGATCGTCGAGGAGTGTGCTCGGGGAGAGACACTACGACGAAGTGCTCATGGAACGCTTCATGCGGAGGCCTTGGACGAAGGAGGGACTTTGACGGGTGGTACTCCAAAGGTGGGGCTTCGGAGTGAGGCTGGCTCCAAAGTGAAGCTGACTTCGGAGTGAGGCTGGCTCCGGAGTGAAGCTGACTTCGGAGTGAGGCTGGCTTCAGAGTGAAGCTGACTTCGGAGTGAGGCTGGCTCCGGAGTGAGGCTGGCTCCAGAGTGAGGTTGACTTGAGGTACTTCGGCCATGCATGGCTTCGGTACACGAACTGACAGAGTTTGAGCTAGGAGAAGTTGCGAAGCCGTGGTGGTCCACTCCGAAGGTGTTGGTGCGAAGGCCCAAGGGCTTTGACGGCTTCGGCTCAAAACCGTCTCTGTATCGAAGGCCGACTTCGGTGAAGCGAAGGCCGTCAGGCTCAAGGCATCTCACCGAAGCTACTGCACCCCTCGCGTGCGAAGGGGGGCTTCAGAACGGTCCAAAACTGCAAAGGCTGACCGCGTCTGCTCTGCAAAAGCTGGTGTTGTCCCCTATGCGAAGCTGACAAAAGAAGCCTCCAAATAAAGTAGACTACCAGTTGTACCCCCCTGTTCTGATGAGACAAAACCGGTGTAAACCCTAGGGGTAAAGTAGTCTATTCATAGGGCTGAATAGTGCCTATAAATAGTGGAGGCTAGCTAGGTCACTTCAACACTTTAGCAGTTATTTTTGAGCTCCTGTGCTAGCCGCCACACACTCTCTGTATTCATCCTGTGAGTTCATTTTGTGTTCCCTGTTCAAGCAATGAAATTTTGATTCTGTTTTCATTTACTGCTTGAACTTGTATGCGTACTTCACTGCATGCTTTGATCTCTGAGAGTCTCACTTCTTTTGAGTTGAGTTTGTGCACTGAATCTTTTCTGGAGAAGTGTGTGAGAAGCTTGTTCGAGTGAAGTGTGAGTTTTTCAGTGTCTGTTCGCTCTGTGTAAACTGGAGGCTTGACCTCTCTGATTACTAGCGAAGCACTGTTGTTGGCTTAGATCGAAGCCCGTTTTCTTTTGTCGAAGTCCTTAGCAGAGTCTGTTCAGTGTGCGTTTAGACCTTCGAAGTACGAAGCCCAGCACCAGTTGCTGTTGCTGAGTATTTGGTCGAAGTCTGCAGAGGGAAGTCTGCTCTTGCGAAGGGTGAAGTGCGAAGCTTGCTCGAAGGCACCCAGTGTGCTGTGCCTACACTGAATTAGCAAAGCTGATCGAAGTCCTTAGAAGGAAGTCCGCTCTTGCGAAGGGTGAAGTGCGAAGCCTGCTCGAAGGCACCCTGTGTGCGGAGCCTGCACTGACTTAGCAGAGCTGAATTTTCGGGGTTGTGGGTGGAGCGAAGTCTTCTTGGCTTCGAACTTTTGCTCCTTGCGAAGCCTGATTTCGGAGCTGTGAAATACCTCCGAACCAGACCTTCGAATGGTGTGTTCGAAGCCTGTTCCGCAGAAGACAGAAGTAAAACAGAAGGCTATTTTTAGTCTGAAATTTTAAAAGCTCCCATTCACCCCCCCCTCTGGTCGCCGTTTCCGGTCCAACAACCATCCAAAAATCCACTGAAGCAAAGCTTCCTTCTTGGTCAGTCGGCAAGTACGGCAGACTCCATCGAAGAAGTAGTGAATGGGAAGTTGGGCCTGGGAATGAGAACTCGGGTTCTCGGGACGGAAGTGACCCCATCACCTCGGAGCGGAGAAGTAGTAGTCTTCGAGGCCTTCTTCGAAGCTGGGCTAGGGCGGCCTACAATTAATTTCCTATCTGAGGTATTAGACATATTTCACATCACCTTACCTCAACTGTCACCGAATGCTATCACCAGATTGGCCATCTTCGAATGGGCCCTCCGGGCGGAATGGTGCGAAGGGAGGTCGGAGGTCTTCGCCGCTACTCATGAAGCCTCTTGTCAGCCGAAGCCACAAGATGGACCCGGAGACACCAAAGTGCTGACGGTGTTCGGAAGCGTTAATTTCCATCTTCGAAAGGAGTACGCGCAGCATTTCCCGGCGAAGGCCATCAACGACCGTGGTACACCAACTGGATCCTCTAGTGGTTCTACGCTGAAGTCAGAGAAGGTTCTAGCCTCGCGGGGCCCCTACAAGATATCTGGTACCGGAAGGAAGCCGAAGTCACTCCCGACCCAAGCTTGCTTTCAACACGGCTTGGGTTACTTTCTTCGATGGCCAGCTGTATGAGCATGCGAGATCCAGCTGAGGAATTCATCACCCTCCGGATCCCTCCTCTCGGAGCGGACTGGCCGATAGCATTTCATCATGCTTCGGAAGGAGAGCTTCGGAACTTGGGTAAGCCTTCGCACTTCTGCACTAATGTTAATTAGAAAATAGATAACATACTCATAAGAATGCTACCTTTTTCAGCGGCCCCTTTGGCACTAGCTCTGGAGCAGATTGCTAGAGCCACTGAACGGGTGCTCGGAGCCCCTACAGTGGCGGAGAAGCAGCGGAGGGTAGATCTAGTGGGAAGCTGGGAACGCTTCAATAGGGTGTGGAGTGCTCTCAATATGGAGCCTCCTCCCCTACCGGACTTCGACTCGACAGGGGTAGCTCCATGGAAAAGGAAAACCACCGCCGAGCCCTCCAAAAGGGTCGCCAAGACCCCCATCAAGTAGGGGAAGAAGCCAGTGAAGCCTCCTCCTCCTGCATCTCCATTATCTTCGCCTTCTTCTCTTTACATTCAGAGTTCCTCTTCGGAGGACTCAGAAGAAAAGGACTCAAACGCCCACATGGGGAAAGCCCTTGAAGACTATCTGCTGCAAGATAGCAAGGTCGAGTCTCCAGCTGTAGCCGGAGACCTCCCTCATGAAGCTACGGTAGCTGATGCAGTAGTCTCCTCTGAGCCTGCTGCAGCCGGCTCGGAGCTGGGGTTAGTAAATCCTAACTCACCCGTGACCAGAGTGGTAGTGCCGGAGGTCGGGATAACGAC
Source organism: Zizania palustris (assembly GCA_019279435.1). Taxonomy (NCBI): domain Eukaryota; kingdom Viridiplantae; phylum Streptophyta; class Magnoliopsida; order Poales; family Poaceae; genus Zizania; species Zizania palustris. The sequence goes on along the minus strand of JAAALK010000085.1, from coordinate 31,846,240 downwards.
TGTAGCTGCTCTAGAGCAAACTTCGGGGGATGACCTTGAGGAATATCTTTAGATGTACGAAGTTCTGGGGGACCCCGAAATTCTCCCTCAAGGCGTGGATGGAGGTATACCTCGAAACTCTTGCCTTTGAAATTCCTACAACGATTACAGTACAACAAATATTCAATGAATACCTTAACTTGTGTAGATGCGTCGAGAAGTGGCATGGCTCCAACCACCGGTGGAGCTTCGGCTTCACTCGGAGTTGAGGCTCCGGCTGGTGCAGTGGCTCTGAAGACCAAAGCTACCTCGGGCGAAGTGATTCCGACCGGGGGGCAACGATCGAAGGAGGATCCACCCCAACCAAAGCAGCAGCACTAGTTTTTGTGCCAAGGAGGGGTAAGAGTATGATAAGCTTTGCCCCCCTTCCTGCTTTGACGGCGACGCCTTCCTCCAATGACCCCTTAGAGAGCAATTCGGAGGAAGAGGCTGCAGTAGATGACCGTCGGGCCCTGTCCTAGCTTCCTCTGTTAGCTCCATCTTGAGCGAAGCCAGGGTGCCGGAGCTCGATTTGGCCCTCGAAAGGGCTACCCTTCAGGTATGCAACATACATCAAGTGTATTCAATTAATGAAATTACTTTGTACTCACTTTGCTTTTTTGCAGAAATTTGTCCTTGCTAGAGCGGCAGCGACTTCCAATGAGCTCGAAACTAATCGACTCAAGAGGAAGGTTACCACCCTCTAGTCCGCCCTCAAAGGCTCCGAAGACAAAACACTGCAACTGGAGGAGGAGCTCCTCGAGGAGCGGAGGGCCAGGGACCTTACTAACGAAGCACTCCGAGTCGAGCAATAGAGCAGTGCTACATTGAAGACTTCGGTCCAAGAAATCGAAGCCAAGCGTATGGTGCTTAAGGCTGAGGTTGAAAGGCTTCGGCAAAAAGAGGCAAACTCCAGCGCAGAGCTTGTAGAGCTCCAAGATTCACTCAAACAAGCGCTGGCCTAGAAGAGTACTCTGCTATCAAGGATAGCCGAGGTATCTGCCTTTGCTTCGGAGCTGACGGAGGCTGAGACGAAGAATGTCGCCGTTACTGATCAGACTATGGATACCCTCCGGGGTACCCTAGAATACTTCGGTACAATGTGTCATTCGTCTTCAGCTGTGGTGAGCGAGCCTCTTGAGTGAAAGCTAAAGATGATCCAGGCAGCAATGAAGATGATGAAGGGCTTTGGGAATCGCTATGGAGAAATCTCCGGGCAGGTAGCCGGAATCGGAGTCCTTCGACATCTCGAAACCCTTGGGATTTCTGTTGCTTCGGTGGGGGGTTCGACTCCTGAAGGCTTCACCGACGAAGACTTGTTACGTCCTTCCTTGGATGTGGTTCTGCCTGGGAAGCCTTCCGGGCGACTTGGAAAACTAACCACAAAGCTGCAGCCAAGGCCTTGATCGACGAGGCTCGCCGGCAGAAGCAAGCTCAGATGAAGCCTCCAGCTCTGACTTCGCTGGCTCTAACTCCTCCTGCTCCACCAACTGACCGGCAGGTTTAGCTTCGTAGGGTGCTTAAGCATGTACAAGAAATCTTGTAAAGCCCTTTATTTTAATGAATGAAAAGTTTATAAATGGGGAGTCTTTGTTTGGATGCTTATTTTTAGGTTTCGTTACGCACTTCGGAACTTGACTTCGAAGTATTGGAACCTAACAAAGGGCTTCGGGATTATTGGGCTATCCTCAAGAGCTTAAGGCCTTACCGACGCCCGTGCATCTCTGTTCCTCAAGGAGGGAAAGGGGGAATAGCACCCGAAGTTCAACACAAATTCCTATCTTATATTAAAGAAGAAGATAAATAAGTAGTATCTTCGTCTTTAGAATATGTAGATTGGTCTGTCTCGGAGTACCAAGCCGAAGACCCAATAGAGGCTAGCTCCGAAAGACTTCTGTCCTGGGCTGAACTTCAAGAAGAGCAGAAAAAGTTGCGAGCTTCGAAGAAGAAAGGTGCTTGGACTAAGAGAAAAGTTTTAAGAACTCAGGGCTCCGAAGACCGAAGCGGTCCTAGATGTAGTTCTAGAGGTCGGAGGGGTCTCCGCTTTTATTTAGGCTTAGACCAAAATTTCTCTTAATGTAATATGATTACCCGATTAATATAACCTATTTTGGAAGCATCACTTGACTGTTCCTTATTCCCCTACCCCTCCTTGTGGGTGGGGGACCGTACGCGCTGCAATAGGGTCTGTCGGACACAATGATTGATGTAACAACCTGATGCTTCACATAACACTTGGTAATCGTATTTTACTATTTCGTAGAGTTCTTCGAACTATATGTTTGTATTATAATGTTTATAAGTTTTGGAACTAAGTTATATACTTGCAAGCTCCGATACTAGTCACTTAGGACTTTAAAAAGTGTTTCGTTGGCGAGAGCCTTGAAACCTTATTGCTTGGTCGCCTACGACTCTTTTACAGATGCTTCGAACCCAGAGGCTAGAAATCTGTTCTTTTAAAGTCCTTCGACTCTTCTACGGATCCTAACAAGCCGGAGCCTGGAATCTATAAGCTGGCCACCTTCGGCTCTTTTACAGATGCTTCGAACCCGGAGGCCGGAAATCTGTTCTTTTAAAGTCCTTGGACTCTTCTACAGATCCAAACAAGCCGGAGCCTGGAATCCATAGGCTGGCCACCTTCGGCTCTTTTACAGATGCTTCGAACCCGGAGGCCAGAAATCTGTTCTTTTAAAGTCCTTGGACTCTTCGACGGATCCTAACAAGCCGGAGCCTGAAATCCGTAGGCTGGACACCTTCGGCTCTTTTACAGAATGCTTGAACCAATGGTTCGAAGGCCGTTTGCTGGGTTACTTGAAAGATGCTTACCTCCGCAAGCATCTTCGTTCTCCTGATGCGTCCACGAGGAATATTCAAACCCGGAGGCCAAAAATCTGTTCTTTTAAAGTCCTTGGACTCTTCTACAGATCCTAACAAGCCGAAGCCTGGAATCCGTAGGCTGGCCACCTTCGGCTCTTTTATAGATGCTTCGAACCCGGAGGCCGGAAATCTGTTCTTTTAAAGTCCTTGGACTCTTCTACAGATCCAAACAAGCCAGAGCCTGGAATCCGTAGGCTGGCCACCTTTGGCTCTTTTACAGATGCTTCGAACCCGGAGGCCGGAAATCTGTTCTTTTAAAGTCCTTGGACTCTTCGACGGATCCTAACAAGCCGGAGCATGGAATCCGTAGGCTATACACCTTTGGCTCTTTTACAAAATGCTTGAGCTAATGGTTCGAAGGCCGTTTGCTGGGTTCCGTGAAAGATGCTTACCTCCGCAAGCATCTCCGTTCTCTTGATGCGTCCACCAGGAGTAAGGAATATTTGAAGAGTAAACATAATTCGAACCTCCATCTTTATTTAATTTAGAAAGGTACTTTTACAATTGATTACAAGGAGCCCCTAAGCATAATAATGTTTAAGGTGCTCCGCATGCCATGCATGCTTCAACTCTTCCCCTTCTAAATTAGCTAATTTAAACGACCTGGGGCACCCTGAGCGTAAGATAATATATGGTCCTTCCCATTTATTTCCTAGCTTCCCCGGAGCAATTACACTTCACAATACCAAATGACTTGGTCTAAGCTCGTTCGCTTTTATCTTCGGATCATACCATGCCTTCGTTTGGTCTTGGTACTTCATCATATTGGCGAGAGCTCGAAGCCTTGTTTCATCTGACAAGTCCAGCGAAGTATTTCTTTCATCTTCATTTCTAGGCTCCACTACGCGGAGGGATCCACCTTTGAGCTCCATAGGATTCATGGCCTCGTCTCCGAATAGCAACCTAAATGGGGTGAAGCCTGCAGACCTGGCTTGAGTGGTCCAAATGGACCATAAGATCTTAGGGAGCTCTTCGGTCCATAGCCCCTTAGCCAACCCGACAATCCTTCGATTCAAACCAGAGAGAATATTTCCATTGGTTAGCTTGATGACTCCGTTAGACTGGGGATGGCGAATAGATGTGAAGCATAACTTGATGCCTAGTCCTTCGCAAAACTCTCTAAAGGGCTTAGCTTCGAATTGAGTGCCATTATCCACAGTTAACTCCCTTGGCACTCCGAACCTGCATATGATATTCTACCAAAAGAATTTTTGCACATTTCTTGAAGTGATAGCAGTTAGGGGTTCAGCTTCGACCCATTTAGAAAAATATTCGATTGCTACCACTGCAAACTTCAACCTTCCTTTTGCCATTGGAAAAGGGCCGATGAGATCCATTCCCCATCACGCCATTGGCCATACCGGGGCAATAACTTGAAGAGGTGTTGGTGGACGGTGGCTCCATCTACCCATCCACTGGCACCCTTGGCAGGTTCAAACTAACTCTTCTGCATCTCTCATAATTGTTGGCCAATAGAGCCCCTGCCGAAGTGTCTTTCCTGCTAGAGCACGGGGGGCTAGATGGCTGCCGCATAAGCCTTCATGAATCTCCCAAAGTATTTCTTGGCCGTAGGGTTGTGAGATGCACCAGGGTAGGGGAGAACAAACTCCAGCTTTATACAATATTCCGTTAACAAGCTCATAACTTCAAGCCCTTGCTTGCAACCTTCGGAAATCCGTACCTTCTAACGACACTGCGCTGTTTTGCAAAACATCCATTATCGGAGTCCGCCAATCGGTGACTGGGATGCAAAGGACTTCTGTGGAGGGTAATTTATGCACCGTAGGCTTGATTAGTTCTTCATAGAAAGCGCCCTCCGAGACGTCCAATGCTCTGACCACAGCCTTCGCTAGAATGTCTGCAAGTTGATTATCTGTTCGGGGGATACTTCGAACAAAAAATCCTTTAAACATTGCTTCGGTCTTGCGGATTTCTTCTAAATACTTTGCAAGGTGCGGGTTCCTGGCTTGAAAGCTTTTGTCAACATGCCCTGTGACGACATGGGAATCTGTTTTTATTATAATCCTTGCTACTCCAAGTGCCTTTGCCTTTCGGAGGCCTAGCAGGACCCCTTTGTACTCTGCGATATTGTTGGTGGTCTTAAAGTTGAGCCTTGCAGAATACATGGCCTTCTGCCTTGACGGTGATATTATCATAGCTCTAGCTCCGGCACCAGATGCCTGATAGGCTCCATCTAAAAAGATTGTTCATTGACCTTCGGAGGTTTCTTCCAGAGCCCATACTATAGATGGAGTCCACTCGGCCACGAAGTCAGCTATGACTTGGGACTTGATAGTTGTTCTCGCCGTGAAGGAAATACCAAAAGAGGCTAGCTCGATAGCTCATTTTCTGATCCTACCCGTAGAATCTTTGCTCTGAAGCATATCACCAAGGGGATACAAGGTAGGAACGATGAGATTATGTGCTAAGAAGTAATGCCTTAGCTTTCGCGAGGCTATTACCAAAGCATAAGCAAATTTTTTGAGCTTAGAGTATCTTGTCTTTGCTCCAAACAAAGCTTCTGAGACGAAGTAGACTGGGTTCTACACCCGTTTTCCTTTAAGTTCAACTTCCCTGACCAGCAATGCACTTACTGTGGAGCCCGTTGCTACAAGATAAAGAAGGAGAGTTTTTTCTGGGATGGGCACTGTAAGTGTTGATAGATTTCCGAGATAATCTTTAATGTCATCGAAGCTCTTCTGACACTTCGGCATTCACTTGAAACTTTCGGACCCCTTTAGAGCTTTAAAAATTGGGAGGCTTCGTTCGGCTGATCTGGCCAGGAATCTGCTGAGGGCTGCAAGCCTTCCTGTCAACTTTTGGACCTACTTCAGATTTTCTAGTGGAGCCATTCTTTGCAGTGTTGTTATCTGCGTCGGGCTAGCTTCGATTCCTCTACTCGAAACTAAGTACCCTAGCCGTTTTCCTGCTTGCGCCCCGAATATACAATTTTCAGGGTTGAGGCGAACTCCACATGCTCGGAGGCTCTCAAAGGTTTCAGCTAAGTCCAGGCTATGATGGTGCTTTACAACACTCTTTATTACAATGTCATCCATATATGCTTCGACATTTCGGCCTATCTGGTGACCTAGAGATTTAGCTATAAGACGTGAGAAGGTAGCTCCGGCATTCCACAAGCCAAAAGGCATTCGAACATAACAAAATACTCTAGAGGGAGAGCTTCGAAGCCTAGGTAAATCTTCGCACTTCCTGCATTAGCACATTAGGAAATAGATAACATACTTATGAAATGCTACCTCTTTTCAGCGGCTCCTTTGGCGCTAGCTCCGGAGCAGATCACAAGGGCCATCGAACGAGTGCTCGAAGCCCCTACGGTGGTGTAGAAACAGTGAAGGGTGGAGCTGGTGGGAAGCTGAGAGCGCTTCAACAGGGTGTGGAGTGCTCTCGGAATGGAGCCTCCACCTCTACCAGACTTCGACTCGACCAGAGTGGCTCCTCGGAAGAGGAAGGCCACTTCCGAACCCTCCAAAAGACCGCCAAGACCCCCATCAAAAAGGGGAAGAAGACGTCGAAGCCTCCTCCTCAACCAACTCCGGTGTCTTCACCTTCCTCCTTGGGTATTCGAAGCTCTTCTTTGGAAGACTCCGGAGAAAAGGACTCCAATGTCTGGATGGGGAAGGCCCTTGAAGATTATCTTGCCGAGGATAGAGAGGATGAGTCCCAGGGCACAGCCGGAGATTCTTCTCAAGTAGCTGCGGCAGCTGATACAGCACACTCCCCCGAGCCCGTCACCGCGGGCTCAGAGCTTGAGGCAGCTATTCCCAACTCGCTCGTGGTCGGGGTAATAGTGCAGGAGATCAGGGCATCTGCAGCGACTACACCGGAGCAGACTTTGGGAGATGACCTCGAAGAATATCTCCGGATGTATGAAGTTTTGGAGGATCCCACAATTCTCCCTCAAGGCGCAGACGAGGATATACTTCGAATCTTCTGCCTTTGCAATTCCTGCAATAACTATTATATACAAATATTCACTGATTATCTTAACTTTTATAGGTGCATCAAGGAGCAGCATGGCTCCGAACACCGATGGAGATTCGTCTTCTCTTGGACTTGAGGCTTTGGCTGGCGTAGTGGCTCCAACGACCGGAGCCATCTCGGGCGATGTAGTTCTGACCGAGGGGGCAACGGTTGAAGGAGGATCTACTTTAGCCGGAGTGCTAGCTCCAACTTTTGTACCGGGTAGGGGCAAGAGTATAACAAGCTTTGGTCCCCTCCCTTCCTTGACAGCGACGCCCTCCTCCAACGATCCATTAGTGAGCAACTCAGAGGAGGAGGCTGCGATGGATGATCGCCGGGCCCTGTCCTGGCTTCCTCTGCTAGCTCCGTTCTTGGAGCAATGGACAGGGCTCCGGACGCTCCTGGAACCCTTGGCGGACAAGGGCCAATAAGTTGCGAGTCCGAACTGGTCTCCATCCTGAGCGAAGCCAGAGCACCGGAGCTCGACTTAGCCCTCGAAAGGGCTGCCGTTCAGGTATGCAGCATACAACAAGCACATTCAATTAATAAATGAAATTACTTGATACTTACTTTGCTTTTTCATAGCAATTCGTCCTTGCTAGAGCGGCAGTGACTTCTAATGAGCTCGAAACTAATCGGCTCAAAAGGAAGGTTACTACCCTCTAGTCTTCCCTAAAGAGCTCCAAAGACAAAACACTGCGACTAGAGGAGGAACTCCTCGAGGAACAGAGGGCCAGAGCCACCACCGACGAAGCACTTCAGGCCGAGCAGCAGAATAGAACTACACTCAAGGCTTCGGCTCAAGAGACCGAGGCTAAGTGTGTGGTGCTCAAAGCGGACGTCGAGAAGCTCCGGCAAGAATCAGCAAACTCCAGCGCACAACTCGTGGAGCTTCAAGACTCAATTCAACAAGCGCTGGCTCAAAAGAGTACCTTGCTATCCAAGATGGCCGAAGTATCTGCTATTGCTTCTAGGCTGGAGGTGGTGGAAGTGAAGCACGCTGCTATTGCGGAGCATACCATGGATACCCTCCGGGGTACTCTAGAATACTTTGGCACGTTGTGCCCTTCGTCTTCTGTTGTGGCAAACGAGCCCCTCGAACGAAAGTTGAAGATGATCCAAGTGGCGATGAAGATGATGATGGGCTCCGGGATTTGGTACGAAGATATCTCCGGACAGGTTGCCGAGATCGGAGTCCTCCATCACATCGAAGCTCTCGGAATATCTATTGCTTCGGTTGGGGGTTCAACGCCTGCAAGCTTCGCCGACAAAGACTTGCTGCGTCCTTCAGTGGATGTAGCTTCTACTTGGGAAGCTTTCCGGGCCATCTGGAAAACGGACCAAAAAGCTACAGCCAAAGTTTGGATTGATGAAGCTCGCCAGCAGAAGCAAGATCAAAAGAAGCCTCCGCTTCCGACTTCACCAGCTCTGACCCCGCCTGCTCCGCCAGCCGGCCCACAGGTTTAGCTTCATAGGGCGCTTATGTACGTACAAGAAATCTTGTAAAAGCCCCTTTTATTAATGAACAAAAAGTTTATAAACGAGGAAACTTTGTTTGGATGTTTATTCTTAGGTTTTGCTATGCACTTCGGAGCTAGACTTCGAAGTACTAGAACCTAGTGAAGGGCTTCGCCGGCAGTGGGCTGCCCTCGATGGCTTAAGGCCCTATCGACGCTCACACTTCTCTATTCGTCGAGTGGATCAAGGGGAGATAGCACCCGAAGTACATCGTGAGGTCTTAGCTTATATTAAATAAGAAGATAAGGAAGTAGCATCTTCATCCTCCGAATACGTAGATTGGTCTGACTCGGAGTATCAAGCCGAAGACCCGGTGGAGGCTAGCTCCGAGAGACTTCTGTCTTGGGCCGAACTTCAAGAGGAGCAGAAAAAACTGCGAGCTTCGAAGAAGAAAAGCACTCGGACTAAGAAGAAAGTTTCAAAGCCTTTAGGCTCCGAAGACCGAAGTGGTCTTAGAAGTAGCCCTAGAGGTCGGAGGGGTCTCTGCTTGTATCTAGGTTTAGACCAAAACTTCTGTTGATGTAATACAATATGATTATCCAATTAATATGAATTGTTTTGGAAGCATCTTTTTGTTGTTCCTTACTCCCCTGCCCCTCCTTGTGGGTGGGGGACCGTACGCATTGCGATAGGGTCCGTCGGACACAATGATTGATATAACAATCTGATGCTTCGCACAACACTTGGTAATCATACTTCACTCTTTTGTAGAGTTCTTCGAACTGTACGTTCGTATTATGATGTTTGTAAGTTTTGGAGCTAAGTTTACACTTGCAAGCTCCAATAGCAATCGCTTAGGACTTTAAAAGTGTTTCATCGAGCCAGAGCCTTGATACCTTATTGCTTGGTCACCTTCGACTCTTTTACAGATGCTTCGAACTTGGAGGCCGGAAATCTGTTCTTTTAAAGTCCTTAGACTCTTCTATGGATCCTAACAAGCCGGATCCTGGAATCCGTAGGCTGACCACCTTCGGCTATTTTACAGATGCTTCGAACCCGGACGCTAGAAATCTGTTATTTTAAAGTCCTTAGACTCTTCTACGGATCCTAACAAGCTGAAGCCTGGAATCTGTAGGCTGGCCACCTTTGGCTCTTTTACAGATACTTTGAACCCGGAGGATGAAAATATGTTATTTTAAAGTCCTTAGACTCTTCTACGGATCCTAACAAGCCGGAGCTAGGAATCCGTAGACTGGCCACCTTCGGCTCTTTTACGGAATCCTTGAACCAATGGTTCGAAGGCCGTTTTCTAGGTTCCTTGAAAGATGCTTAACTCCACAAGCATCTCCGTTCTCCTGATGCGTCCACCAGGAGTAAGGAATATTTGAAGAGTAAACATAATTTGAACCTCTGTCTTTATTTAATTTAGAAAGGTACTTTTACAATTGATTACAAGGAGCCCCTAAGCATAATAACGTTTAAAGTGCTCCGCATGCCATGCATGTTTCAACTCTTCCCCTTATAAATTAGCTAGTTTAAACGACCCGGGGCGCCCTGAGCGTAGGATAATTTATGGTCTTTCCCATTTATTTCCTAGCTTCCCCGGAGCTATTACACTTCATAATACCAAATGATCTGGTTTAAGCTCGTTCACTTTTATCTTCGGGTCATACCATGTCTTCCTTTGGTCTTGGTACTTCGTCAGATTGGCGACAACTTGAAGCCTTGTTTCTTCTGACAAGTCCAGCGAAGTGTTTCTCTCATCTTCATTTCCAGGCTCTACCACGTGAAGGGATACACCTTTGAGCTCCGTAGGAGTCATGACCTCGTCTCCGAATAGCAACCTGAATGGGGTGAAGCCTGTGGACCTGGCTTGAGTGGTCCGAATGGACCATAGAATCTTAGGGAGTTCTTCGGTCCACAACCCTTTAGCCAACCCGATAATCCTGCGATTTAAACCGGAGAGAAAATTTCCATTGGCTCGCTCGACGGCTCCATTGGATTGGGGATGACGAACTGCTGCGAAGCATAACTTGATGCCTAGGCCTTCGCAAAATTCTTTAAAGGGTTCAGCTTCGAGGTGAGTGCCATTATCCACAGTTAACTCCCTCGGCACTATGAACCTGCATATGATATTTTGCCACAAAAATTTTTGCACATTTCTTGAAGTGATAGCAGTCAGAGGTTCAGCTTCGACCCATTTAGAAAAATATCCGATTGCTACCATTACAAACTTCAAGATGCCTTTTGCCATTGGAAAAGGGCCGATGAGATCCATTCCCCATCATGCCATTGGCCATACTGGGGCAATAACTTGAAGGGGTGTTGGCGGACGGTTGCTCCGTCTACCCATCCACTGGCATCCTTGACAGGTTCGAACTAACTCCTCCACATATCTTACAATTCTTGGCCAATAGAGCCCCTGCCGAAGTGTCTTTCCTGCTAGAGCACGGGGGGCTAGGTGGCTTCCACATAAACCTTCATGAATCTCCTGAAGTATATCTTTGTCTTCGAGTTGTGAGATGCACCGGAGTAGGGGAGAGCAAAGTCCGGCTTTGTATAATATCCCATTGACAAGCTCATAATTACGAGCCCTTGCTTGCAACCTTCGGAAATTCGGACCTTCTTACAAGACTGCGCTGTTTTGCAAGACATCCATTATCGGAGTCCGCCAGTCTGTAGTTGGGATGCAAAGGACCTCCACGGAGGGTAATTGATTTACTGTGGGCTTGATGAGTTCTTCGTAGAGAGCGCCCTCTGGGACGTCCAATGCTCCGGCTGCAGCCTTCGCTAGAATGTCTGCAAGTTGATTATCTTCTCGAGGGATAGTCCAAATATAAAATCCTTTAAGCATTGCTTCTGTCTTGCGGATTTCTTCTAAATACTTTGCAAGATGTGGGTTCCTGGCTTGAAAGCTTTTGTCAACATGCCCTGCGACGACTTGGGAATCTATTTTAATTATAATCCTTGCTGCTCCAAGTGTCTTTTCCTTTCAAAGGCCTAGTAGGATCCCTTCGTACTCTACGATATTATTAGTGGTCTTAAAGTTGAGCTTCACATAATACATAGCCTTCTGTCCTGATGGCGATATTATTACAGCTCTAGCACTAGATGCCTGATAGGCTCCGTCAGAAAAAATTGTCCATAGACCTTCGGAGGTTTCTACCAGAGCACAGACTGCGGATGGAGTCCACTCTGCCACGAAGTCAGCTATGATTTGGGATTTGATAGTTGTTCTCGCCGTGAAGGAAATACCAAAGGGGGCTAGCTTGATAGCCCATTTTCGGATCCTACCTGTAGAATCTTTGCTCCGAAGAATATCACCAAGGGGATACGAGGTAGGAACGATAAGATTATGTGCTAGAAAGTAATGCCTTAGCTTACACGAGGCCATTACCAAAGCATAAGCAAATTTTCAAGCTTGGAGTATCTTGTCTTTTCTCCGGACAAAGCTTCTAAGACGAAGTAGACAGGGTTTTGCACCAGTTTTCCTTTAAGCTCAACTTCCCTAACCAGTATTGCACTTACTGCGAAGCCCATTGCTACAAGATAAAGAAGGAGACTTTCTTCTGGGAGGGGCACAGTAAGTGTTGACAGGCTTCCAAGATAATCTTTAATGTCATCGAAGCTCTTCTGGCACTCCGACGTCCACTTGAAACTTTCGGACCCATTTAGAGCTTTAAAAATTGGAAGGCTTCATTCGGCTGATCTGGCTAGGAATCTACTGAGGGCTGCGAGCCATCCTATCAGCTTCTAGACCTGCTTCAGATTTTCTAGTGGACCCATTCTTTGCAATGCGCTTATCTGCATCGGGCTAGCTTCGATTCCTCTACTCGAAACTAAGTACCCTAGCAGTTTTCCTGCTTGCGCCCCGAATATACATTTTTCAGGGTTGAGGCAAACTCCACATGCTCGGAGGCTCTCAAAGATTTCAGCTAAGTCTAGGCTATGATGGTGCTTTACAACACTCTTTATTACAGTGTCATCCATATAGGCTTCGACATTTCGACCTATTTGATGACCTAGAGCCTTAGCTATCAAACGTGAGAAGGTGGCTCCGGCATTCCGCAAGCCAAAAGGCATTCGAACATAACAAAATACTCTGGAGGGAGTTATAAAACTCGTCTTGGCTTCGTCTTCGCGCTTTAGCCAGACTTGATGATAACCGGAGTATGCGTCGAGGAAGCTTAACAACTCGAAGCCAACCGTGGAATCCACCAGTTGATCTATTCGGGGCATAGGGCAGGGGTCTCGCGGGCATGCTTTATTCAATGATGTGAAATCAATGCACATGCGCCACTTGCCGGAGCCCTTTTTCCTGACAAAAACAGGGTTAGCCAGCCACTCCGTGTGGGCTACTTCCCTGATAATGCCAGCCCTTAGCAATTTTTCCACCTCCACCTTAGCGAGGTCTGCCCTCTCTGCTAATAACTTATGGAGCCCCTGCCGCACTGGCCTAGCCTTCAGGTTGACAATCAAACTGTGCTCGATGATTCTCCGGTCAACTCCGGTGATGTCTTCGTCGGTCCAGGCAAAGATATCTAAATTTTGTTTAACTACCTCCTCCAATGAAGTAGATATCTCTGAAGGTATCCCCTTGCCGAATTGTATTGGGTATTCCTTGCCATCTTTTAGGATCATCTTCGTGATCACATCACCTTCCGGGCTTGTCTTTAGGGAAGGGCCCTTCGAGGAGCTTGAAGACTCTGAAGCCTCCTCCGTGTGCTCCGACACGCTGTGCACTTGCCGAGGGTCCAGTGACGGACCGTGGCCATACTCCACTCTTCGGGCTACAACTTGGTCTCCTGAGATAGTGAGAACTCCACCTTGCGTGGGCATCTTGAGACACAAGTAATTATGATGTGCTATAGCCCCGAATTGGTTCAACATTCCACATCCGAAAATTTCTTTATAGGCATATGGGGCATCGACAATGTCGAAGATCACCTCCTCCACCCTGGCCAAGGCCCCCTCTCTGAAGGCAACCTCGAGGCCTATCTGGCCGAGGGAATCGAGAGGAGGACCTGCGAAGCCTTGGAGTGGGCAAGCTGCCGGAAGTAAGTGTCTCCGGGGAATGCACATCTGGTCAAAGGCCTGGACGAAGAGTATATCTGCGGAGCTTCCGCCGTCCACCAGGATACTTCGGACTTCAACTCCCGCTATATCGGCTGAAATAACAAGGGGGTCAGCATGAGGGAATTTCACCCCCGCGGCATCATTGGCAGCATCTACCGTGGAATTTGAGGTCCCTATGTGCCCTACTTCACGGACATATTCTCTTCGCTGCCTTTTTGACATGTTACTGAGGGTCCCCCCTCTAGAGATGGGCAAGACCACTCACATGCCACGATCTTAGGGATCTTCCTTCTTCGTTGGTGGCATAATATTGGCCATTGGGAGCTGCATTGGTGCTTCGGGGTTGCCGACTCGAGCCACGGCTTGCACGGGCTCCGAACGCACCACGGGAGGGACTCGGTCCGAAGTACCTCTCCCTGAGCTTCGTCCTAGGTATTCACCCCGAAGGGTTAATACAGACTTACAATCTTTCGTGTCATGGCTTCTATTCTCGCCATGCACACAACAGAAGAAGCTTTGGCGCCTGCCAACCACTCTTTCTTGGGGCTTCGAGGTGCCAGCCTTGAAACCTTGGGCCTATTGAAAGTTGATAGGTGCCTTCGGGGCAGAGGGTGCAATGTTTAACACCTCGAAAGCGAAAGTGCTTCTTTCCCCGCCTATGATCATTGAAGCGATTATCCAGGGGGCTTGCGGAGAGGTTGAGACTTCGGGCTCCGTCTTCACTTCTCGAAGGGCTGGTACAGGTGTTGCGGTTCTTCGGAGGCAACCTTCCTCTACCTTGGCATACTGTTCGAAGTATGCCATCAGCTATGCCGTAGATGACACCGGCTTCCAGTGAAGCTTGCTGAGGAGATATGGGTTCAACACCCCTTCGCGATCAGCATCGACTACCCAAGAGGTAGGCAAGCCTTTGATGTGAGACTTAGTGTTGGCGAAGCATGTGAAATACTCTCGAAGCGTCTCCCCCGCTCGCTGCTTCACCTGGAACAGACTTCCTATCGACATTGGGGCTACAAACATACCCTGGAAGTTGCTTACGAGCTTCCTCTTTAGCTGCTCCCAAGACTTGATCGATCCTGGCTTTAGAGATCAGAACCATGGGAAAGCTACACATTCTAGTGCGAGGGGGAAACACTTCGCCATAGTGTTACGCACCCCTCCACTGGCTTCTATTGCCAAAGCATACGAATGAGAGAACTCTCCAGGGTCAGACCCACTGGAGTATTTGTGCAGCTTCGAGGCCTTGAACCTGGGGTCGAAGGGCACTTTCTGCAGGTCCAGAAGCAATGGAGACTCATCGTCGAAGGATGCATTCTCGGCTTCCTCCGGGACTTGGAAAGCTTTGGGGAGATCACCAGTACCGTCGTCTTGAGGCCCTTCCGGAGCATGAGTGGAGGCTTGAGAGCGAAGTTGATCAGTAGCCTCTTGGCTCTACCTTGCTACTTCCTCCTAAAGTCACGCTACTTGGGTAGCTGCATCCTCAGGAAGGTCTTCATATTCTCTAGAGGGGAGCTCCGGGTCTCAGGAACTGGTGTACTCGGTTTGGAGCACTGTGGGAGCGGCTCGGGGGCCTCTGGTGCTCGACATCCGGCGACCCCTTCAGGGGTCAGTGGAATGACTGAGGGTCCTGCACAGTTGGTCCGAGGGGACCTTCGGGGAGGATCAGTGGATAAGCTCCGCTTGGGAGGCATGGCTAACGAAGATGAGGTCTGAAGACTTCGATTGGTTTGGGAAGGCGAGGAAAGGCCTTTGAACTGCACTAGGAAGCCCCTTACCGAAGGGTGCGCGGAATCCTGAGATTTCGAAGCTCCCTCCGCAAGTGCTCTTTGAAGTGCAGTCAGTGGCAGAGAATTAGCTTTTAGAACTAGGTTCCCCATGGACGACACCAACTGTTGGTGCAAAGGATTACGCTAACAGGTTCTCGAAGATTAAAAACTAGCAAACGAAGAGTTTGTGATGCGGACTATTTCGAGCCTCCGACTAGGATAATAGCTCAAAGTAGTTCGAAGTTATGTATTGAATAACTGAGTATTCGATGCCTATTACACGGTAAGAAGGGGGTATTTATATGTAAAAACTCTAAGTAAAAGACCTATTTACCCCTCAATTACAATTGACATAGTGGAAACTATTCGGTACCCTGAATAGGGTTAAAATAGTAAAATCTATCCGGAGAAGATAGATAAGGCAGACGTCTTATTAGTCTTGCTGTTTTCCACTATAGCTCCAGAGCCTTCGGAGGATACCTTCGAACCATGAAGCTGAAGTATCCTTCGGCTTGAAACCTATATCATCTTGGAGATGAACACATGCTTCGAAGCTGATGAGTTCTCTTTGGCTGCTGATCTCTAAAGTCCTGAGGATGAAGTATTTTCCCCCAACACTCTTCAAACTCCATAGGTAAGTTCCTACATATCCTGCATCAAATTGTTTCATATCGGGAGCTGGGAGCGATTCAACTGAGTATGGAGTGTACTTGGAGTAGAGCCCCCAGCCCTTCTAGATTGGTCTGCGGCAGACCCAGTGCCAAGAAAGAGGAAGGCCGAGGTCAGGGCCTCTAGCCCGGTGAAGATGCCGATGAAGAAGGTGGCCTGCAAGCCGAAGGTTCGTACTCCTTCGAATTATCCAATTTCATCACCGGAGCGGTCCAAAGAGGAAGAGGATGCAGACGTGCAGATGGTGGAGGAGTTCGAGGTTTTGCTTGCGGGGGATGATGAAGGGGGTTCTCAGATGGAAACCAAGACTCTCGTCCGAGATGGCGTGGAAGTGGCACCGAACGAAGAGGTGGGCGATCTTGGGCATGTGGATGTTGAGGTCACTCCATCGAGCCAGACGGAGGTCCTGGTTCATGATGAAGGCAGAGTCGAGGCCGAAAGGGTTCAGAACCTGGAAGCGGAGGGTCCCGCCCTAGACGAATTGGTGGTTGCCACAGCTAAGGGGACTTTTGCGACCATTGCTTCGGTCTAATCTCCTGAGTCTGATGAGTACTTCACTCGTTTGTTCGAACATCCGAGTAGTCCGGTGCTCGTTCGGCAGCAGGGTAGTGGAGGTACGCCTTTACCAACCGAGATCCGCTTCATTTTTTACCTACATCATTTAAATAATGGTATGTACCTTTGTGTGTGCAGAATCAACTTCAGTGGAGGTGGCTCCAGTGCGAGAGGTAGTTCCAGTGAAGGAGGTGGTTCCGGAGCTAGAGACGGCTCCGGTGCAGATGGCGACTCCGGTGCAAGAGACGACTCTGGCGCAGGTGGCAGCTCCGGCGCGGGTGACGGCTCTAGCACAGGTGACGGCTCCTAGAAAAGGAAAAGGAAAATCTTGGCCAATGCCTGTTCCCGCAGCGGGGTTGACTCAGTCTGATGGGGGGTAGTCTACAAAGGCTACGGAGGATGCTTCCCTTCGCTCGGGGCCGTCTACAATTGACGACGACCGGAGCGCCTTGGCAAGGCTCCCCTTTTGGCCCCTTTTCTCAAACGGAGGACAGGGCTTCGGCCTTTATTGGAGCCCCTAGCTCGGGTTAGCCGAGAAGTGGGTGAGACCGAGCTAGTCTCTTCAATAAGCGAGGCCAAAGGGTCAGAGCTGGGCGCAGCCCTTGAACGAGCTGCCTATCAGGTACAATACATACACATATGTTAGTATTATTTGAAATACATATCATACTCACCTTGCTATTTTGGTAACATATTTTTCTTGCCCGTGCGGCCGCAACTTCTAATGAGCACGAATGCAACCGGCTCAAAGAGAAGGTAATGGCCCTCCAAGAGAGCCTTGCTGACTCCGAGGGCAGGACTTCTGTAGGACCGAAAGTAGCGACCAGAGGGGGGGTGAATGGGCGCCTTAAAAATTCTTTCGAATCAATGGCCTGTTCCCAATACCCAACGCACCTCAAACAACTAAGCAGCAGAAAATGAACAGAAGGCCTAAGTCTAAAGGTTTCTAACCTAGAAGCAACTGATGATAAACAGTGTAAAACTAAAGTGGTGCAACTAGGCAGATGAACAATTTGTAACAGGCCTAAACTTCTCAATGAAATGATCTAAGTATGTATAAAATGAAAACAGAAGTTACTGTCCAAATTTGTCTCCTGTTCGGAACTTGGCGAAGCCCCCTTCGCACGCCGAGGTCTGCTTCGGAGGTTGGTGACGGAGTCTGTCCGAAATGTCGAAGGTGTCGCTGTCTAGCCTAGTTCGAAGTGGTAAGAAGCGAAGTGTACTTCGGAGCGAAGTAAAACAGTGCCGGAGCCTGGTTCGAAGTGTGTACTTCGAAGACAGGACTTCGAACACAGCTTCGAACCAAGAGCTTCGGAGCAAAGTGACAAAGTCGGAGCCTGCTTCGAAGTGAGGACTTCGAAGACAAAAACTTCGAACACACTTTGAACCGAGAGCTTCGAAGCACAACCTTCGAACAGAAAGCTTCGAACACAACACACAAACAGACAACCTTCGAACAAAGAAGCGAAGTCTGTCACGCGATAGAAAATCAAGTCCGAGGCTAGCACTCTATCTTCGAACAGGGAAAGCTTCGGAAGGAGAATCGAAGGCTAACACGCCACAAAGAAATCCAAGCGAAGTTTGTCAGAAAAGACAAACTTCGAACCCAAACTTCGAAGCCTAACAACGTGTGCACTTCGAACAGATAGATTCGGAGAAGCTTGTTCGAAGTATGCGATGCTGTCCGTTCACAAAAATACTTCGAAGCTTATCAAAACAGACCCCACACAGTAAATCGAAGATTTGAGCAAAGCCTTCGAAGATGCTAAGTCGAAGCCTGTCTCACGGAGCTGAGGGGCTTCGAATAGAGAAAGACTTCGCAAGAGACAGCCAGAAAAGGTACTACACCCTGTCAGCTTCGATCAAAAAGCTGTGCAGTAGAAGGTGAAAAGCTGCACAAACTACTGTAGCTACAGGAAAGTAGTACTACTTGCAAACAACAAGAACTAGTACACGGTTTGTGAAGAACAGAAGCAACGGAAGAAGCTTCTCCTCAAGAAATAAATTCACTAGCCTGAATCCAAAGCAATAACTCCCCAAACCGAACAAAATGCAACCAATAAATTCACCAGGGACCAAGGATTAAATGCATCCAAGAGATTTGAGCCAAAATAACTCACGTACAGAGAGGAGCAAGTCCTGGCGGCGCACACAGGAGAGAGAAGAGAGACAAAAGTGACCCAATGGGTGGATTTGATTTCAGCACAAAAGGGTAGTCCAAACCCTAGGGATTGGGGTGCTATTTATAGGCAGCCCAACACTAGGAATATTCTACCAGCCCCTTAGGGTTTTACAGACTCAAAATAAAGAAAAAGACTCTACTGCCCTTAGGAATTTTTACAGACATGACTGACTGACTGTGGGCCTAGAGTAACAGATGACTTATCCGGAAGCTAAGTTTTCGTAGCGACTACGGCTTCTCTTCTGGACAGTCGGATACAGAATCAACGGTTGTCAGTTTTACGCCGAAACTGACAAAGCCTCCACCAGCTTTGCACCAGGTACCCGGATTGGGCCGGCCCGACTCCGCAGCTCTCTCAGCCCGGCAATCGCTCACCGCCCGTGTACCTGAGTCAGTCCTGGTCAACAGCCCAGTGGGTCTTCTACTGCTTCTGGCCCATGCACCCGGATTGGGCCAGCCCGACTTCGCAGCCTCCTCTGCCCGACAGTCGCTCGCTGCCCGTGTACCTGAGTCACATGCGGCCCATAAAACAGCAGATCTCCTCTATTCTTTAGTCCTCTTTGACTAACGTTGACAATGACTCATCACTTCTAGAGCCATGAGGCCCACGCTATTCAGCATGGCTCCTCAATCTCCCCCTTGATGAGTGCATTGTCAACACTCCTCTTCTTCAGCTCTTCAGCACCTGCGAACAAATGTGGAAACACGAAAACAAAACACAAGGAAACAAAGAAGAAGAAAAATAAGGTAAAAGTTTAACCCTAATGACCAAAAGCCAACCAAAAGCAAGAAACGGTCATTATGGTTAACCAAAACGTAAAAGCTCAAGATGAGTGTGATTTCAGAATAACAAGGATATCAACAGAGTAAGAACTCCCCCTTAAACTCTGATCCCAAATTTTCTCCCCCTTGTTGACAAGTGAACTCATCAAGCACTCAAAAAAGAGACACAGACTCCCCCTGAAAAACAACTCCCCCTCAAAATATGCAGTGAATGCAATTGGGGTGCAGGTGGAGTGAGGAAAGCATGCTTCTCAGATATGATTGACTGCAAATACAGTATCTAACAGGTATAGCAAAAGAGATACTGTCTAAGACACATGGCATGATCAGTGCAAGAGATGATATCTAAAGAAAGTCATTTAGCACGCATTTTTCAGTTTTTGCAAATAAAAGCATCACCACATTCTCTAGTAAACAAGCAAGGTAAAGCATGAGATGCAGAAGCTAACTGATATCTACCCAGATAAGCATTGTTCAAAACAAAGTGCTTCAGCAAACTTGTTATCCTTTTAAAGTTCAGGCTTTTTCATTTTCCTTTGTCATTTGTGCCAAGGGTTATTTGCATGTCAAACCTTATGCTAACCGACCAAGTCAAGCCTAGGCCAGAACTGAGCCATCAGAAGCTTAAGACATTGGTCTCGGCATACATTACACTGTCCTAGTTCATACCAAAGTGCTATGGTAAGCAATCCAGAACAATATAATGTGACAAAGCAAACCCACTTGGATCTTTTCAACTTAAGCATAAAAAGGAATGGAATTTTCATTCATTTTTGATTTTTATCATTTTATAGCACATTTTCCATGTTAAAGCATAAAGATGTCCAAGTTGCATATCTGCATCTATGTGATGAACTAGCTGCAAGGCATGTAACAGATAGCAGAAGCACTCAGCCTACACATGCTAGTTACCAGAAGCAATGGTGATCATTTTTTAAGTTGAAAGCGTAAAAGCCATGCATATGACAGATATCAGACATATCAAGCGAACTGAACCAAAGCATGATCATTGACATGTAATCAAAAGCATGTACCAGCTAGAATGAGTAAAGCAGTTCAATCATATAACAGAAGCATCTCTAAAGTGTGATACGTGAATATGCAAGATATGAACACACACAAAAAGACTCAAGAAAAGAGTAAGGAAGA
Organism: Zizania palustris; assembly: GCA_019279435.1. Classification (NCBI taxonomy): domain Eukaryota; kingdom Viridiplantae; phylum Streptophyta; class Magnoliopsida; order Poales; family Poaceae; genus Zizania; species Zizania palustris. The sequence continues at coordinate 31,825,726 of JAAALK010000085.1, read as the reverse complement.
AAGAAAACTGACGCAAAATATCCTAGAAAGGATACACAACACCCAAATCCCCTCTTAAACGCTCAAATGTAGACTGATCTAGGGGTTTGGTAAAAATGTCAGCCAACTGATGATGGGTATCAATATGAATAAGGTCAATGACACCTTTCTCATATTGATCCCGTAAGAAGTGAAAGCGCACATCAATATGTTTGGTTTTTGAATGGAGACACGGGTTTTTCCCTACACTAATAGCACTAGTGCTGTCGCAAAACAATGGAACCCTGGTAGGAAAGAATAACCCAAAGTCTCGTAGAGTAGAAATCATCCAAACCAACTGTGAGCAGCAGCTAGCAGCAGCTACATACTCAGCCTCTGTGGTCGAAAGAGCAACTCCAGATTGCTTTCGAGAAGACCAAGATACAAGGGAAGAACCAAGAAACTGGCAAGTACCGGAAGTCGACTTGCGATCCAACCGGCACCCACCAAAGTCGGCGTCCAAAAAGCCAGATAAATCAAGAGATGATGATGCTGAATAGTAAAGACCAAGATCAGGCGCATAGGTGAGATACCTGAAAATGCGCTTGACAGCCTGCCGGTGAGACGCGCGTGGTGAAGACTGAAAACGCGCGCAAAGTCCCACGGCGAACTGTATGTCCGGTCTTGTTGCCGTCAAGTACAACAGTGAACCGATCATCCCTCGAAATTCTCTCTCATTGACCTTGACACCACTCTCGTCCTTGTCCAAACCCCCAGAAGTACCCATCGGGGTCATCTGCGGCTTCAATTCACCACCAAAGTCAAATTTCTTAAGCATGTCACGAGTATACTTACCTTGGTGGATGAAGGTGCCGTCCTTGGTCTGCTTGATCTGGAGCCCTAAAAAGTACTTAAGCTCACCCATGAGGCTCATCTCAAACTCACTGTGCATCTGCTCAGAAAACTTGGACACAAGAGAATCAGTAGTACCGCCAAAGATAATATCGTCCACGTAAATCTGAGCAACTAAAAAATCTGAAGCATCTCTGAGCAAGAAGAGAGTTTTGTCCACAGAACCCATCACAAAGCCCTTCCCCAACAAAAATTGCTTCAACCGGTCATACCAAGCCCTGGGGGCTTGCTTCAACCCGTATAAAGCTTTATGTAACTTAAAAACATGTCGAGGAAACTTGGGGTTTTCAAAACCGGGGGGTTGCCTAACATATACCTCCTCCTCTATGAACCCGTTCAGAAAAGCACTCTTAACGTCCATTTGAAAAAGCTTAAAACCCTTTGAAACGGCAAAAGCTAGAAGAATACGAATGGACTCAAGACGGGCCACAGGAGCGAAGGTTTCTTCAAAGTCAATACCTTCCTTCTGGCAATAACCCTGGGCGACTAGTCGAGCCTTGTTGCGCACCACAACCCCATCTTCACCTTGTTTGTTCTTAAATACCCACTTGGTGCCTATGGGGTTGCATCCTGGTGGCGGCTCAACTAGTGTCCAAACCCGATTGCGGACAAAATTCTCAAGCTCTTCTTGCATGGCATTAATCCAATTAGAATCAGAGAGAGCATGAGAAATGTCTCTGGGCTCAAAAGATGCAACAAATGCAGATTCAGCAAACACAGCGAGAGAGGCAGAAGAACGCAAAGTCCTTTCAGTTAAATCACCAATGATGAGCTCTGAGGGGTGGTCACGCTGAACTGCTCGGGTTCCCTGGTGATCTGAAGTCACCTCACCGGAGTCAGCAGCTGGCACCTCTGGACTCGACTGAGGGGGCTCGATCGAAGTGGAAGAAGTGATCAGAGGTTCGCCCTCATCATCAGTCGAAGTCACAGAAGGTGTGGGCTCTGCGGGGGATGCAGAAGGCCCGCCCTCAACAGCAGCTGGAGTATCCTCATCTTCCTCGAAGATGGACTCTCCGAGCTCATCATCACCAGAAAGCTCAAAAGAAGGAGTCAAAGAAGGCAGGGACTCATCAAATGAAACTTCACACGTCTCGACAAGCAGCTGGGATTCGAGGTTCCAAACACGGAAGCCTCTAGAATGCAATGCATAACCAAGAAAAACACCATCCCAGCAACGAGACTCAAATTTGTCCAAATGCCCTCCCTTTTTGAGCACAAAGCACTTGCAGCCAAACGCTCGCAAGTGGCTCACTTTGGGCTGTCTGCCAAAACGCAACTCATATGATGTCTTACCAATGTAAGCTCTAAGAAAAATGCGATTGGCCAGATAGCAAGCCGTGTTCATGGCTTCACCCCAAAAACGCCTAGGAGTCCTGTGCTCATCGAGCATCGTCCTGGCCATCTCAACTAGCGTGCGGTTCTTTCGTTCCACAACGCCGTTCTGTGGGGGAGTGTAAGGAGAAGAAAACTGATGGTCCAGACCCTGATCACCACAGAAGCTGACGAACTGAGAGTTCTTCAACTCAGAGCCGTTGTTAGAGCGAATTGCTCGCATCCGACCATTGTTCTCATTCTTCAGCTTCAAAACCAGGTCATGGACAAATTGAAAAGTTTCATCCTTAGACTCCAAAAAGAAAACCCACGAGAAACGAGAAAAGTCGTCAACAATCACAAGTGCATACCACTTCCCACCGACTGAGCGTACCCGAGCTGGACCTACAGTGTCCAAATGCAAAAGCTCGCCTGGATACGAAGTCATCACCTGAGTCACAGGTGAATGAGAAGCGGCAACCATTTTCCCATGACGACAGGGATGACAAACTAGATCCTTCTCCATTTTAAGCTTGGGCAATCCTCGGATGAGGTCCATAGAGCTTAACCTGACTAGCAGATCAAAACTCAAATGACCTAACCTCCTATGCCACTTCCAGAGCTCAGAAGAAGATCCAGCAATCAAACAGCGAGAAGGGCCAAAAGAACTAGAGAAATCAATTCGAAAAACTTTACCGAAGGGTAAAATCTGACAAACCAAAGACCCTCTAGAATCAATCACAGAAGAATTGCCCTTCTTAAAAACGCACTTCCAAACCATCCTCAAGAAGTTGCGACACAGAGATTAAATTAAAGTTCAGATTTTTAACCAAAGCAACATTCTTTAAAGAGAAATGGTCTGAGATGCTGATTGAGCCTATGCCACTTACTTTCCCTTGACCGCTGTTCCCGAATGTGATGTACTCTTTGGAGCTCGGGGGAGTGAGACTAGAGAACCATCTGCGATGTCCCGTCATGTGGCGAGAGCATCCTGAGTCCATGATCCAAACATCCTCCAGTCCCCGGTCCTGCACAATCAATGTCTGTAAGTGGGAGCAAATGGTCCGGCACCAGGTTTAGCAAAAAAGCTAAACCAGTGTTGAGCCATCTGCTCAAAAGATGGAAAGCGAAAACCATCAAAAGAGTTTGGACTAGAACGCGGCTCAAAGCGCGGTCCATGGTTCTTCCTATCCCTGCGACCACGAGGTCCAGAACCGTAGCCAACTCGGTCAGGAACTCTGCCGGAACGAACACCACCAACTGGAGCACGGGTACGAAAACCGTCTCCTCTACCACCACCTACACGACGCGGCCTAGCCTCTAGCCTCTCCCCGCGCCGAGGAACACGCAGTCTACCACCCTGCTGGTAGAACTGCACCTGATCACTACGAGCCCTCTCTGCTCTCTCAACCCGCTTCCTCCTGAAGCAAAACTCCGCAAGATGCCCGTCTCTCTGACAGAACTCACAATGATAGGTAGGCTTCTTGGGATGTGGTTGAGGCTTGGGATTCTTGGGCTTGGTAGCGTTTGGTGTGGTCTTCTTGGGCTGAGAGGGTCCAGGAAGAGAGTCTAGAGAAGAGTGGAGGTGTTTGGGCTTAGGAACCCAGATATGCTTCTTGGGTGGAGCTTTGGGTGGTTCATGGATCACTCCATCCTTGGGCTGACAAGCCTGGGAGGTCTCAGTGGAGTGAGTCTTGGGATACCTCTGTTCTGGAGTCATTTTACTCCACTCCACTGCCCGGCTGAGGGCACTCTCAAAGTCAGCCTTGGTGTAGGTGTAACCTACTCCAAACCCATCCTTCCTCTTGAACTGCTGGATCATTATGCCAAGCTGTGGCTCTCTGGCACTGATCCAACTCAGGATAGAACGGAGGTAAAAATTCTCATTCTGAGAATCTGCTAGCTCCTCTCTCAAGGAAGCTAGAACCTCCACCTGAGACAAGCAGGTCTCACACTCATTCTCTTTTTGGACAGACTTTCCGGCTTTTAGCTTAATCAACTCCATTCTAAGAGACAGGCAGTTCTCACAAACAGTGGGTGGAACTGACAGTGTCTCAAGCTCTAGCCTAGTCTGGGCAAGCTCAGCTCTCAACCTCTCTAAATCACCCAAATGCTCATCGCCCTTGGATTTCAGCTCAGCTAAGACAACTAGATGCGATGGGCAATCAACACAGGGTGCGACGATAGTGGCTTGAGCATCTTTCAGCTCCTGCTGAGCGCTTTCAAGCTCAGTGGCCAAAGCGTCCCTCTCATCAACCCTTTCTGTGTACCTGGACTTCAGAGTCGACAGGTCACACAGAAGCATCTCACACTTCGGGCACTCACTGCTATCACCCAAGCAAGGGGAAGAAGATAGACTTTCTATTCTACCGTTGGCTACGGCAAGCTCACTCTCTAACTCGTCTATCCTTTTCTTAGCCCCCCTAAGCAGTTTTTCCCGATATCTCAACTCCTGACGATTGCTCTCAAGTAAATCAACTATTTCGCGCTCGTAGGATGATACCTTATTGTCGTCGTCGTCGGAGTCGTCGGAGGAGCTCTTTTCTTCTCTATCCCCAAGAGCCATTGAGCAGAAGCTCTTGCGGGATCTTCGGCGCTGGCGTGAGTGGCTCTTCGGCTTGTCTCCGAAAGCCATGAAGCAGAGGCCCGCCGGATCGTCCTTGTCCTTCCCCTTCCTATAATTATAGCCATAGGCTTCCAAGGACGGGACCTTGCCAGGAGACGTCATAGTCACTACTGGGGTTTAGAACCGGTTAAGGTATGGAAAAACCCTAACCTTGCTCTGATACCACTTGTAGGACCGAAAGTAGCGACCAGAGGGGGGGTGAATGGGCGCCTTAAAAATTCTTTCGAATCAATGGCCTGTTCCCAATACCCAACGCACCTCAAACAACTAAGCAGCAGAAAATGAACAGAAGGCCTAAGTCTAAAGGTTTCTAACCTAGAAGCAACTGATGATAAACAGTGTAAAACTAAAGTGGTGCAACTAGGCAGATGAACAATTTGTAACAGGCCTAAACTTCTCAATGAAATGATCTAAGTATGTATAAAATGAAAACAGAAGTTACTGTCCAAATTTGTCTCCTGTTCGGAACTTGGCGAAGCCCCCTTCGCACGCCGAGGTCTGCTTCGGAGGTTGGTGACGGAGTCTGTCCGAAATGTCGAAGGTGTCGCTGTCTAGCCTAGTTCGAAGTGGTAAGAAGCGAAGTGTACTTCGGAGCGAAGTAAAACAGTGCCGGAGCCTGGTTCGAAGTGTGTACTTCGAAGACAGGACTTCGAACACAGCTTCGAACCAAGAGCTTCGGAGCAAAGTGACAAAGTCGGAGCCTGCTTCGAAGTGAGGACTTCGAAGACAAAAACTTCGAACACACTTTGAACCGAGAGCTTCGAAGCACAACCTTCGAACAGAAAGCTTCGAACACAACACACAAACAGACAACCTTCGAACAAAGAAGCGAAGTCTGTCACGCGATAGAAAATCAAGTCCGAGGCTAGCACTCTATCTTCGAACAGGGAAAGCTTCGGAAGGAGAATCGAAGGCTGACACGCCACAAAGAAATCCAAGCGAAGTCTGTCAGAAAAGACAAACTTCGAACCCAAACTTCGAAGCCTAACAACGTGTGCACTTCGAACAGATAGATTCGGAGAAGCTTGTTCGAAGTATGCGATGCTGTCCGTTCACAAAAATACTTCGAAGCTTATCAAAACAGACCCCACATAGTAAATCGAAGATTTGAGCAAAGCCTTCGAAGATGCTAAGTCGAAGCCTGTCTCACGGAGCTGAGGGGCTTCGAATAGAGAAAGACTTCGCAAGAGACAGCCAGAAAAGGTACTACACCCTGTCAGCTTCGATCAAAAAGCTGTGCAGTAGAAGGTGAAAAGCTGCACAAACTACTGTAGCTACAGGAAAGTAGTACTACTTGCAAACAGCAAGAACTAGTACACGGTTTGTGAAGAACAGAAGCAACAGAAGAAGCTTCTCCTCAAGAAATAAATTCACTAGCCTGAATCCAAAGCAATAACTCCCCAAACCGAACAAAATGCAACCAATAAATTCACCAGGGACCAAGGATTAAATGCATCCAAGAGATTTGAGCCAAAATAACTCACGTACAGAGAGGAGCAAGTCCTGGCGGCGCACACAGGAGAGAGAAGAGAGACAAAAGTGACCCAATGGGTGGATTTGATTTCAGCACAAAAGGGTAGTCCAAACCCTAGGGATTGGGGTGCTATTTATAGGCAGCCCAACACTAGGAATATTCTACCAGCCCCTTAGGGTTTTACAGACTCAAAAATAAAGAAAAAGACTCTACTGCCCTTAGGAATTTTTACAGACATGACTGACTGACTGTGGGCCTAGAGTAACAGATGACTTATCCGGAAGCTAAGTTTTCGTAGCGACTACGGCTTCTCTTCTGGACAGTCGGATACAGAATCAACGGTTGTCAGTTTTACGCCGAAACTGACAAAGCCTCCACCAGCTTTGCACTAGGTACCCGGATTGGGCCGGCCCGACTCCGCAGCTCTCTCAGCCCGGCAATCGCTCACCGCCCGTGTACCTGAGTCAGTCCTGGTCAACAGCCCAGTGGGTCTTCTACTGCTTCTGGCCCATGCACCCGGATTGGGCCAGCCTGACTTCGCAGCCTCCTCTGCCCGACAGTCGCTCGCTGCCCGTGTACCTGAGTCACATGCGGCCCATAAAACAGCAGATCTCCTCTATTCTTTAGTCCTCTTTGACTAACGTTGACAATGACTCATCACTTCTAGAGCCATGAGGCCCACGCTATTCAGCATGGCTCCTCAACTTCAGATTTAGAAGATATAGTTTGTGTGGAGCGGAGCACGAAGGCAGAGCTGGAGGCTGCAAATGAAGAGCTTTTGGCTGAGCGGATGGTACTCTGGGCCGAAGTCGAAAGGCTTCGAGAGGTGCAAGCAGTCTTCGGAGCTGAAGTCGTATGGCTTCGGGAAGAGTGTCAACGTTCAGCCGAGGAAGTACGACAACCGCTCTCTCAGAAGACTATCCTCATGACAAAGGCAACCTAGCTTAGCACTCTAGTCTTTGACTTGTGGGCTTCATCAGAGGCCCTGGTCGCAGAACGGGTTAAGTGTAGCAGTATGGCCTCCGAGACCATGGACGTCCTCTGGGGCGTCTTTGAATACTTTGGGACATATTGTGCTTCTTCTTCGATGGCGAACGAACCTTTGGCTCAGAAGCTGAAGATGATCCAAGCAACGAAAAAGACCATGAATACTTTGGGGACTCAGTACGGAGAGATCTCTGGACAAGTAGCCACACTCGGGGTACTTTGCCATTTCAAGGACATCGGAATTTCCGTTGCACCGGACGTGGGCGTGGCACCCGCTACCTTTGCGGGTGGTCGGCTGTTGTCTCCTTCGCCCGATGTCACCGCAGCTTGGCAAGCTTTTCAAGCATCCTAGAAAACTAAAGGTCGGACAACATTGAAGGCATGGATCGATGAAGGCCATCATCAAAAGCAGGCGCGGACGCTGCCTCCAGCAATGCCTTCGACAAGCATGCCTCCTCCGGACCTGAAGGTCTAGCTCTCCTTAGGATCCTATTATGTAAAAACTTCTATTCCTGTCTTGCTTTGAATGAAAAAGACTTATTTGGAATGCTTTTAGGATTTTTTGTACTTTCTGGATGATGACCTTGAAGTACTAGAGGTTAACGAAGGGCTCCACCAGCAATGGGCTACCTTCGAAGCCCTAAGGCCTCACATGCGTCCTCAATTTTCCATTCCTCGAGGGAGTCATGGAGAGGTTGCTTCTGATATTTGTAGCGAAGTACTTTCTTATATTAAGGAAGAAAAGGAGGAAGTTGTAAATCTAACATCATCATCTTCGGAGGACATCAATTGGTCTGAAGAGGAGTGGTCTAACGAAGACCTAGAGACTATCTCTAAAAGACTTCGGACCTAGGCCGAGCTTCAATAAGAGCATAAGGATTTAGGGCTTCGCAAAGAGGGAAACAGATTAAACGAAAATTTTTGAAGACTCCGGACTCAGGAAAGAGTCATCCTTGAGGTCAGGCGAACCCTGAAGCTAGCCTTAGGGATCGAAGGGGCCTTCGTTTCCTTCTTGGTTTAGATACCGATTTTTCATGATGTAATATAATTGATTGAGTAATATAATTGATTGAGTAATATAAATTGAAATGTGTTGAAATTGTGTATTTACCTCCTAGCCCCTCTTTGTGGGTGGGTGCCTTCGATTATAAAATGAAGTCAGTCATGCACAATGCATGGCATGCTTATCCATGCTTAATGCACAATTTTCATAGAGTTTTTTGACCTTACACGATCGGAGCCCCTATTGTACTTAATAGATAATTCGAACTAGTGGTTCAAAATCTGAATAGATGGTCGTTATGGACCTCATAGGACTCTTCAAACCTAATGGCTCGGAATCCGAATAGATGGTCATTATGGACCTCGTAGGATTCTTCGAACCTAATGGCTCAGAATCTGAATAGATGGTATCTTAGTACTCTTCTTCGGATGTATTGGAATTCGGTATTTTTGGTCGCCTTCGACTCTTTTCTAGATGCTTTCAAGCCAATGGCTCGGAATCTGTTTTTCATGGTCACCTTGGACTCTTTTCTAGATGCTTTCAAGCCAATGGCTCGAAATCCGTTTTTCATGGTCACCTTCGACTCTTTTCCGGATGCTTTCAAGCCAATGGCTCAGAATCTGTTTTTCATGGTCACCTTCGACTCTTTTCCGGATGCTTTCAAGCCAATGGCTCGGAATCCATTTTTCATGGTACTTTCCCACTGTGATGGATGCTTCGAGATGGTGGCTCGAAGTCCATTGACTGGGTTCGTATGAATGATGCTTACCTCCGCAATTAGCTCTGTTCCCCTAGTGCATCCACCAGGGGTGGGAATCATTTTGAGAGGTATGCATAATTCGAACCGTAAGCTTTATTTATTTAGAAAGGTGTTTACAACCTATTACAAGGAGAAAGTGAAATAACGTTGAAGGTGCTCTGCATACCATGCATGTTTTAATTCTTCCCTTTCTAAATTGGCTAATTTAAAAGATCTAGGGTGTCCTGAATGCAAGATGATGTACGTTCCTTCCCATTTGTTTCCCAATTTTCCCGGAGCAATTATGCTTCGCAGTACAAAATGACCCAGCTTAAGTTCATTAAGCTTAACCTTCGGGCCGTACCATGTCTTCATCTGGTGTTGGTACTTCATCAGATTGGCAATAGCTCGAAGCCTTGTTTTTTTAGTCAAGTCAAGCGAAGTATGCCTTTCATTGTCAATTTCTGGTTCCCTGGTACGGAGGGAACCTCCTTTTAGCTCTGTTGGCGTCATGGCTTCATTGCACCACAAAATCTTCGGGAGTTCCTCAGTCCACAGCCCCTTTGCCAACCCTACTATCCTTCGATTTAAGCCTAACAAAATATTACCGTTGGCTCGCTCGACGGCTCCATTGGATTGGGGATGAAGGATAGCTGCAAAGCACATTTGGATACCAAGGCCTTCGTAGAATTCTCTGAATGGCTCGGCATCGAACTGGGTGCCATTGTCAATTGTAAGCTTCCTAGGTACTCCAAATCTACAAATAATATTTTTCCAGAAAATGTTTTGTACATTTTTCGAAGTGATAGCGGTGAGGGGCTTGGATTCGCCCATTTAGAAAAATATCCAATTGCTACCACTGCAAATTTCAAACTGCCTTTTGACATCGGGAAGGGGCCAATGAGATCCATTCCCCATCGGGCCATTGGCCATACCGGAGTGATAACCTAAAGAGGTGTCGGGGGACGATGGCTCTGTCTTCCCATCCACTGACATCCCTGACAAGTGCGGACTAATGACTTAGCGTCAACTACTATAGTAGGCCAATAAAGCCCCTGGCGAAGTGTTTTGCCTGCTAGAGCTCGAGGGGCTAGATGACTACCACATAAGCCTTCGTGAATTTCCCAAAGTATATCTTGTCCTTCGGATTGGGAGATACATCAGAGCAGGGAGAGCAGACTCCGACCTTGTATAATATACCGTTGATAATAATGTAATTTTGCACCCTCGATTGTAACCTTAACAACTCTAGGACTTCGGGCAAATTAGCTTCGTCTTGCAACAAGTTCATTATTAGACTCTGCCAATCACTGCTCGATATGCAAAGTACTGTTGAATGAGAAAAATGGCATCAATAATTAAGATTGTCAAAATATCAATTTTGGTAATTTGGGCCAAAAATGCACATGTCCCAGGTTAGGTCGAAGCCCTATAGGGCCAAAGGACCACTGGGCTACGGGCTCTGGAAGCTTCCAGCCAGCCCACAACCTTCGTCCAGGAGGCCTTCAGAGGCCCACTCTGCCGAAGCTTCAGCCAGAGGAGCAGGTTTCAGCGGGCCTGGCCGAAGGCCCACTTCGAGCAGAGATAGAGTTAGATCCGATTCTGGCTAAGTGTTTATCTCTACGTGTGATTCAGCCGAGTCATAACAGATTAGACTTAGAGATTAGAAGTCTAGCCCCTATAAATATAGGGGCAATGTCGGTTCAGAGGCCCCCCAACAAAATCAACCACAAAGCCCTAGCTTTGAATCGTATTTACTTTATCTTTACTTTTATGTACTCTTCGTGGGTTTGCCTAGAAGCCCTCCGATGGCCACTTTGGAATAGTGGTAATCCTTGTTACTTCGCTTGTGAAGTATCCATTAATCTACGTAATAGATTTCTATCGCCTTGTTACTTCGCCTGTGAAGTATCCGTTAATCTATGTAATAGATTGCTATCGCCTCGTTACTTCTCCTGTGAAGTATCCGCTAATCTGCGTAACAGATTTCTACCTTCTCTCCTAGTGCAACACTTAGTAGAATTCGGTCCTCAGGCCGAATTGGTACTTCGAATCTACTCAGTTGCAGGTTTCCACGTTCGGAGCTACTTCGTCAAAGGTGTCCGGAGCTGAGAGATTGGTTTCGGAGGTTGCCAGAACACCCTTCGGCGAGACTGTTGCTTCGACCGCATGCCAACAGACTTCATCACGACAGGCTTCGCCACACTCGTACTCCGCTCCGGACGAAGTCACGCTCACGCATTGCGTCTGAGTCATTATTCTGTATCTTACTGTATCAGAGACTTCGCACCGAACCCCGCTGTTCGGAGGTGATTGTCGCGTCGGATTTGTTCGGAGTTCATCTTCGGCCAGATCAGTCCGAATGCCAAAGGTACCATTCGGTGAGACACTTCACACCAGACGTCGAAGGTACACTTCGGTGACACCCTTTGCACTATACTTCGAATTAGTCAGGCTTCGCTCGGTTTGCTTGTTTGTACTGTTTAATATATTTCTTTCGGCTAATTGGATTATTTTGTGTGATCTGATTACCTCGCGACTCCACCCCCCTTACAATGGCAAAGGGTAGTCAGAACGCGACGTCGGTGCTTTGTTACGCTTAGGCTTGTCCCTAAGTATCCACACACTTTTGGATCGTCGAACTGACCCAAGTGCGGGGGCACGTTTTCGTGTCAACAAGTACCTCAGCAGGAGGGAGTTGTGGCACTGAAGGGGAGACAAGTTCTTCATAAAAAGCCCCTTCTGGGATATCTATGGCTCTGGCTGTAGCTTTGGCTAATGCGTCTGCTTGCTGGTTGTCGGCTCATGGAATGCTCTCGATAGAAATACCTTTAAATGCTGCTTCAGTCTTGCAAATTTCTTCCAAATATTTGGCAAGATGTGGATGTCGAGGTTGAAAACTTTTATCAATGTCCCCTGCAACAATCTGAGAGTCTATTTTTATGACAACCCTCACAGCGCCAAGCGCGTGCTTTGCGAAGGCCAAGCAGGATTCCTTCGTACTCCGCAATATTGTTGGTGGACTTAAAGTTGAGCCTTGCGGAGTACATCTCTTTTTGCACCGAAGGCGAGATTATGATTGCTCTAGCGCCTACTCTGGATGCCTGGAAAGCCCCGTCAGAGTAGACAGTCCACACACCTTCATTTGATTCCTCCGGAGCTCATACTGTGGATGGGATCCACTCCGCTGCGAAGTCAGCCACCACCTGTGATTTAATGGTTGTTCTTGCTACGAAAGAAATGCCAAAATGGGCTATCTCGACAGCCCATTTCCCAATTCTCCCTGTGGAATCTTTGCTTTGGAGCATATCTCCAAGGGGATATGAGGTTGGAAAAATTACATTGTGCGCCAAAAAGTAATGTCGCAGCTTCTGCAAAGCCATTACCAAGGCGTAAGTGAATTTCTCTAGCTCGGAGTACCGTATTTTGGCTCCGGCCAAAGCTTCAAATACGAAGTATATTGGATTCTGCACAAGCTTTCTGTTGAAGTCCACTTCTCGGACAAGAACTACACTGATAGCGGAGCCTGTTGCTGTGAGATAAAGAAGGAGAGTTTCATATGCAAGGGGCATAGTAAGTGTTGCAAGATTGCCGAGGTAGTCCTTAATTTCATCAAAGCTCTTCTGGCACTCCAGTGTCTAGGCGAAACTTTCGGACCCCTTCAATGCTTTGAATATTGGGAGGCACCGCTCTGCGTACCCTGCCAGAAATATGCTAAGAGCTGCGAGGCGTTCGACAAGCTTCTAGACTTCCTTTAAATTTTTTGGTGGAGCCATTCTTTGCAGTGCACTTATCTGTGTTGGACTAGCTTCGATTCCTCTACTCGAAACTAAATACCCTAACAATTTTCCTGCTTGAGCCCCGAAGATAAATTTCTCAGGGTTGATGCAAACTCCACATACTCAGAGGCTCTTAAAAGTTTCTGCTAAGTCTAGACTATGCTGGTGCTTCAAAACAGTCTTTATTACAATGTCATCCATATAGGCTTTGATGTTACGGCCTATCTGGTGACCTAGGTCATTAGCAATTAGTATTGAAAAAGTTGCCTCGGCATTCCTTAAGCCGAAGGGCATTCTAACGTAACAAAAGACACCTGAAGGAGTTATGAAGCTTGTCTTGGCTTCGTCTTCATGTTTTAACCATATTTGATGGTATCCAGAGTACGTGTCGAGGAAATTCAAGAGTTTGTAGCCAGCTGTAGAATCAATGAGCTGATCAATGCGGGGCATGGGGTAGGGGTCATGTGGACATGCTTTATTCAGAGATGTGAAGTCAATGGACATGCACCACTGACCAGAGGCCTTTTTCTTGACGAAGACAGGGTTGACTAACCACTCCGTATGGGCCACTTCCCTGATGATCCCGGCTCTTAGTAATTTTTCTACATCTGCCTTGGTGAGATCTACTCTTTCTGTTGGCAACTTGTGGAGCCCCTAGCGAATAGGTCGAACCTTGAGGTTAATGAGCAGGCTGTGCTCGATGATTCTCCGGTCGACTCCGAGGATTTCTTTGTCTGACCAGGAAAAGATATCCAGATTATCTCGAACCACTTCCTCCAGCGAAGTGGCAATTTCTGGTGGCAACTCCTGGCCAAATTGGATGGGATAGTACCTGCCCTCCTTGATGATGATCTTCGTTACAACTTCGCCTTCTGGGATCGACTTGAGGGAGGGGATCTTCGAAGGGTCTCTTGACGCCGAAGCATCCTCCGAATGCTCCTGCACATTATTTACTATCCTGAAATCAAGGGGTGGGCCGTGGCCATACTCCGCCCTCCACGCTATAGCTTGGTCGCCAAGGACCACAATTACTCCTCCTTGCGTGGGCATTTTTAGGCATAGATAATTATGATGTGCTATAGCTCTAAACTAGTTCAACATTCCCCTTCCGAAAATAACATTGTAAGCATAAGGGGCATCGACGATGTCGAAAATAACTTCCTCTGATCTAGCTAGGTGGCCCTCTCCGAAAGCGACCTCGAGGCCTATTTGGCCTAGGGCATCGAGAGGAGGGCCTGCGAAACCTTGTAGCGGACGGTCCATTGGAAGTAAATGCTTCCGCGGGATGCATAATTGATCGATGGCTTGGACGAAGATGATGTTTGCGGAGCTTCCACCATCGACCAATACTCACCGAACCTCGGTTCCTACAATGTCAGCTGTAATAACAAGGGGGGCTACATAGGGGAACTTAATTCTAGTCGCATCGACTGCAGAGAAGGATATGGGCACATGAGACCACTCGAGCATTTCTTCCGCTGATGACGAGGTCCCAATGTGTCCCACTTCGCGCAAATATTCCCTCCGCTGACGCTTCGAATGCCACTCAGGGTCCCCCCTCTAGAGATGGGCAGGACTATCCGTTTTCCGCGATCTTGGGTGTCTTCTTGCTTCGATGGTGGCATAAAATTGGCCACTGGAGGTTGTCTTGGGGTTTGAAACTTTCCACATGCCCAACAGCCTACACTGGCTCCGGACGTGTTGCGGGAGGGTCTCGGTCAGTAATATGGACTTGCATGCGTCAGTGGCGTGGCTTCGATTTTCTCCATGCTCACAACAGAAGAAGGTCTGGCCTCGACCAGCCGTCTTCCCTGGTGGCCTTGAGCTGCTAGCCTTGTTGCCTTGAGCCTGCTGATATTTAGGAGGCAATTTCGAAGTACAAGGGGAAATATTTAGAACCTCTGAGCGGGGATGTTTTCGTCCTCTTCGTCCATCATGCTGATGATTTTCGAAGAGAGACGCTTGTGGTGGACATGAGGCCTTTGGTTCAGCTTTGACTTCTTGGAGGAAGGTCGATGAAGATGATGCAGTCCTCCGAAGCCATCCTTCTTCTGACAGGGCATATTGCTCGAAGTAGGCCATTAATTGTACCACCGAGGAAATATGTTTCCGGTGAAGCTTGTCGAGGAGGCCCGAGTTCATGACACCTTTGCACGCTACGTTGACGATGGATGATGTAGGCAGTCCCTTTATCTGAGACTTCGTATGAGCGAAGCGCTTGAATAATTGTCGCAGAGTTTCTCCGGGCTGCTGTTTCACCTGAAAAATACTTCCTGTAGACATTGGGGCCATAAAGGACCCTTGAAAATTGCTCACGAATCTTCTCTTCAGCTGCTCCCAAGACTTAATTGGTTCTTGTTTTAGGGACCAAGACCAACGGAGAGCCACCCCGTCGAGCACAAGGGGGGAAACTTGGCCATCGTGTCTCGAACCCCTCTGCTAGCTTCGATTGCAAGAGCATAGGAGCGAGAAAATTCTCCGGGGTCGGCCTCTCCGGAGTACTTGCACAACTTCGAGGCTTGAAACTTGGGGTCGAAGCGTACCTTTTGCAGGTCAGGGTGCAATGGAGATTCATCGTCGAAGGAAGCATTCTCGGCGCCTCTTTGGACCTCAAAAGCTTCGGGATAGTATACAGGATCATCGTCATGAGGCGTCTCCGGGATGATGGGGTTAGCTTGAGGGCGAAGCCTATCAGCAGCTTCTTTCCTCCACCTTTTTACCTCGGCCTGAAGCCGAGCAATCTGGGCCTCCACATCATTTGGATGGTTTTAACTTCCCCCGGAGGGGCCCTCTGTAGCGCCTGAATTTAATAAAACCCAGACTTTAGTGAAATTCCAAGGAAAATCAATAATCACAAGATGTTCAACACATGACACCGAACGTACGACAATCATTCATGGTTTGTAGACCACATTATTACACAAAGTGTTAATATAAAAGAAACTAAGAAAACAATAATCTAGATGAACATCTCCTCCAGGGTCGCTCCCTTGACTAGGTCGCTACTCCAGACCATCCTCATCATAATACGTGTTGGCGTAAAAGATTACGCTAACAGGTTTAAGAAATTGTATGTGTAACAAACAAAGTGTTTGTGAAAGCGGACTATCTCAAGCCTCCGAATATGATAATAGCTCGAGGTAGTTCAAAGTTGTGTATTGAATATCTGAATATTCGATGCCTATTACAAGATGAGAAGGGGGTATTTATAGGTAAAAACTCTAAGGAAAAAACCTTTTTACCCCTCAATTACAACCAACATAGTGGAGACTATTTTGGTACCCCGAATAGGGCTAATATGGTAAAGTATGTTCGAAGGAGGTAGATAAAGTAGACGTCCCATCCTTCTGATTGTTTTCCACTTCAGAGGGGAAGCCTTCGGAGGGTCTCTTCGGACCGGAGTCTTGACGGACCCTCTGACTTTAACCCTTCCAGTCTAGAGACAAGTCTTGGACTTGGAGATTATGATTTGTCTTAGTCTTGGAATCTTGAAGATCCCGAGGATGAAGTATTTTCCCCCAATAGTAGCCCCTCGAATACGCTTCTCCAAATAACCTGTATAGCAAGGAGAGCAGTATACACAAGAAATATTTTCATGCTCAGGGACTTAGAAAAAAAATTCAAGGTATTATAACCGTTCGAAGTATCTTCAACATCGGAGGTGTATCAGACTCAAGCTTCGAACTCGAATCTCCGTGTGAAAACTTCGCAAGGAAATGAACCGTTGCGAATACGGAGCATCGCAAGGAGCCGTTAAATTTGAGTCGTTACCCCTCAAATAGCCGTTAGACCTTTTTTGAGAAAGTAACGAACACAAATTTAATAGTGGGTTCACACCTTTTTACCTCCTGGTCCCACCTGTCAGCGGCAGAAGTTGAATCTGCAAGTGTGAACGCATACGCGAACCATGCTAATCGAAGGTAGAGTGGTTATAAAAAGAGGAATCGAACCGCGACGGAAAATTTTACAGAGCTCTGGTTCTAAGCCTCCACATTTTCACCTTCAAACTCTCTCCAACGCTTTTGAGAAAACATTCGATGGAGAGGACCAGCGCAAGGGTGCCGATGGCGACGGGGAATCTGGCACAGAGGCAAGCGTGGGCTGCATCGGCAGCAGTGGCAATGGCGGGAGCCCCAGGGGGTTCTTGGCCCAATAATTCGTGAGAACTCCGCCCGCCATCCAAGAAGCCAGTGAAGCAAAGCTTTCTCCTCGTGAAATCAACATGTACAGCGAAATCCATCAAAGAGGTAGTGAATGGGAAGCTGGGTCCGGGAATGAGGACTTGAGTTCCTGGCACAGAGGTGACCCCGGCGCCGAGGAGCAGAGAAGTGGTGGTCTTTGAAGCCTTCTTTGAAGTGGGGCTAGGCCTTCCTGCAATAAACTTCTTGGCCGAGGTATTAGACATGTTCCACATTACCTTTCCGTAGTTGTCTCCGAACGCCATTGCAAGATTGGCTATCTTCAAATGGGCCCTTCGAGCTGAAGGATGTGAAGGGAGATCCAAAGTCTTCGGAGCTACTCATGAAGCATCATGCCAACCAAAGCCACAAGATGGGCCCGGAGACTCCAAAGTGTTGGTGGCCTTCGGGAGTGTCAACTTTGATGGGGGATTGGTCCCGATCTTCCGCTAGGTAAAGGATAAACTTGGGTTGGTGGAGAATCTCGACGTTGGCGATCCAAGGCTCCGGTCCGGCGGATCAAAACCTTGCAATCGTTACACCACTGTCTCCGTTGGTTATCAACCACGCAGAACGCGATTGACCTCGCCACGAAGGCTAATTCCTGCAAGCGAACCCAAGAACACAAGCAAGAACAGGAAGGATACAAATCGAATGCCAAATCACAGACAAACGAAGATAAGTTGAGGTTTCACAAACGCCAATGCGGCAGCCAATCGGTCCGGCGCAAGAGGCGGGATCTAAACACAACAGTGTAGATGCAACAAAGCAAAACCTAACCCTAGCTAGAGGTGGCTGGCGTGAGAATATATAGGGCGGCGGCCAGGGGGAAGGTAAACAGACATGGGCTGTGGGCTAGAAGATGTACAGACTCAGATTATGGCCAACATGGCCCAGTTCTGTCACGCAGTACTGTTTTAAATACACAGGACGACTCGAGACTCCAAATGAGGTGAAACCAACGGCAAACGATCCGTCTTCTCCTCAGCTTTCCAAAAAGTCCAAGAACGCGCCAATCGGACTTCGTATGAGGAAGTTATGCCCATTTTGGTGAATGGTGGTCGATGTAGTCCGAACCAGCGAATTCTTGACTTCAAATCATCCGTGCGGCTCCGTCTTCAACTCCAACTCTCCTATTCCATCTCCCATGTTCCTAAGCAACAAAATATCACTAGTATTCAGTAGCATCCCATCCAAACAAATATAATCAAAGTTGCTAAGGAACGAATTAACCTCATGGTTCAAGGGACGGGCACGGGCGCGTGTGATTGGTCCTTGTAGTTGAATTGTAGGTGGAGGCTCCATGTGTGTATCATGTGAAGTGATGTCCTCATCATCCTCCCCCTCTTGAATTGGAGTCGTCCTCGACTCAAGCTCATCATCATCTCCCAAATAGGGCTTTAAATCTGAAATGTTAAATGTGGGACTAACCCCAAAAGCTGCAGGCAACTCAAGCCTATATGCATTGTCATTTATCTTCTCAAGCACACGGAAAGGACCATCAGCACGAGGCATCAATTTAGACTTTCGTAAATCAGGAAAACGATCCTTGCGCAAGTGCAACCAAACAAGATCACCCGGTTCAAATGTTATCTCTTTTCTACCCTTACTACCATAAGCACGATATTTCTCATTCATTTTCTCTATGTTTGCTTTAGTAGTTTCATGCATCTTAAGTAATAATTCAGCACGTGTAGTAGCATCAAAATTCAAGTTTTCAGATGGTGGTAATGGTAGCAAATCAATAGGAGCACGCGGATTAAAACCATAGACCACTTGAAACGGACTTACCTTAGTAGTGGAGTGTACTGACCTATTATATGCAAACTCAATATGAGGTAGACACTCTTCCCAAAGCTTCAAGTTGGTCTTCAAAACAGCCCTCAACATGGTGGACAATGTGCGGTTGACGACCTCCGTTTGTCCATCCGTTTGGGGGTGACAAGTAGTAGAAAACAGCAGCTTCGTCCCCAACTTATGCCACAACGTCCTCCAAAAATGACTTAAGAATTTGGCATCACGATCTGAAACGATGGTATTGGGAACTCCATGCAAGCGTACGACCTCTCTGAAAAACAAATCAGCAACATTTGTAGCATCGTCGCTCTTGTGACAAGGTATAAAATGCGCCATTTTAGAGAAACGATCTACCACCACAAAAATACTATCTCTCCCCCTCCTAGTTCTAGGTAACCCTAACACAAAATCCATAGAAATATCCTCCCAAGGTACACTAGGAACGGGCAGAGGCATATAAAGACCATGTGGATTTAGTCGGGACTTAGCTTTATTGCAAGTAGCGCATCGTGCCACATAGCGCTCAACATCTCGTCTCATCTTAGGCCAATAGAAGTGGGTGGACAGCACATCTTCAGTTTTCTTTGATCCAAAATGACCCATCAAACCACCACCATGTGCTTCCTGCAATAACAACAAGCGAAGAGAGCTAGCCGGCACACATAACTTGTTAGCACGAAAAAGATATCCATTATTCAGCACATATTTGTTCCAAGCACGGACATCTGTACAATTTGCAAAAGCGTCTTTGAAGTCCAAATCAGTAGCATACATGTCCTTCAATGTTTCTAAACCAAAGATCTTATAATCAAGTTGAGAAAGCAATGTATAACGTCTAGACAAAGCATCCGCAATCACATTATCTTTCCCTTTCTTATGCTTAATGATGTATGGAAAAGTTTCAATAAATTCTACCCATTTAGCATGTCGTTTATTCAGATTTGCTTGACTACGTATATGCTTCAATGCTTCATGATCCGAATGAATAATAAACTCCTTAGGCAAAAGGTAATGTTGCCAAGTTTCAAGCACACGCACTAAGGCATATAATTCCTTATCATAGGTAGAATAGTTCAACTGTGGGCCATGTAATTTCTCACTAAAATAGGCCACGGGTTTACCTCCTTGCAGCAGCACACCTCCTAATCCAAAACCGCTAGCATCACATTCTAGTTCAAAAGGCTTACTGAAGTCGGGTAGCTGAAGTAGAGGTGCATGTGTAAGGCGATCCTTGAGTGTGGCAAAAGCTTGTTCTTGTGCTGGTTCCCAAGTAAAAGTAACTCCCTTCTTGGTCAACTCATGTAAAGGACCGGCGATGGTGCTGAAATCTTTCACAAAACGCCGGTAGAAACCTGCAAGACCAAGGAAACTACGTACCTGTGTGATAGTTTGGGGCTGCGGCCAGCTGTTGATTGCTTCTACCTTTGCCGCATCGACCTCAATACCCTGTGAAGTGACAACATATCCAAGAAACACAACTCGATCCGTGCAAAACGTGCACTTCTCAAGGTTACCAAACATTCTAGCCTCACGGAGGACAATAAAAACAGCACGTAGGTGTTCAACATGTTCAGTGAGAGACTTGCTATAAACCAAGATATCATCAAAGTATACAACCACAAAGCGTCCTATAAAGTGCCGTAGGACTTCATTCATCAAGCGCATGAAGGTACTAGGTGCATTAGTAAGTCCAAAAGGCATGACAAGCCACTCATATAGTCCAAACTTTGTTTTAAAAGCAGTTTTCCATTCATCACCTAGTTTCATGCGAATTTGGTGGTAACCACTACGGAGATCGATCTTAGAAAAGATAATGGCACCACTAAGCTCATCAAGCATGTCATCCAATCTAGGAATAGGGTGTCGATATCGAATGGTGATATTATTAATAGCACGACAATCAACACACATGCGCCAACTACCATCTTTCTTAGGTACCAAAAGAACGGGTACTGCACAAGGACTAAGGCTTTCACGGACGTACCCACGATCAAGAAGGTCCTGTACTTGGCGCTCAATTTCTTTTGTCTCCTCTGGATTGGTGCGGTACGCTGCACGATTAGGAAGAGACGCCCCCGGGACCAAATCAATTTGGTGCTCGATGCCGCGTATCGGTGGCAGCCCGGGTGGTATCTCAGCAGGAAAAACATCTTTAAACTCCTGCAAAAGGTCAGTGACTGCAACAGGAACAGAGCTAGGAATGTTCGCAAGTGAAAACAACACGTTTGTGCAAATCAAGCCGTATAGCAAGGGAGTATCATCACAAATTTCAGCAAGGTCAGTTTTAGTTGCAAGCATGACACGCCCTTTCAGATTTATAACTTGTGATGAAGAAGGAGAAGCAATTTTATCTTTCTGTTGCTTCAAAAGCGTCTTAGCTACTTGCTGATTTTCAGAAGGTTGTTTGCTCTTTTGTGCATCCCTAGCATGTTTTTCTTGTTCAAATTTTACAATTTCAGCAGGAGTCATAGGAAGCAATGTAATTTTCTTTCCTTTATTCATAAATGTATACTTATTGCTCCTACCATGGTGTGTAGCATCAGTATCATACTCCCAAGGTCTACCAAGTAACAGAGAACATGCTTGCATTGGTACTACATCAAAATCAGCAACTCCTAAGTATGTACCAATGGCAAATTTGATGTTAGCAGTTTGTGTTACCTTGACCTTACCGCTATTATTGAACCATTGCACATGGTAAGGGTGCAGATGCGCACGTGTGGGAAGTTGAAGCTTCGTTACCATGTCGTGGCTCACCAAATTGTTGCAACTACCGCTGTCGATGATGACACGTACACGGCGGTCATTGACGAGGAAGAAAGTCTGAAACATATTGTTTCTTTGTGCCCGGTCGTCCTGCTCCATGTGAGTGCTTAAAACACGTTGTACAATAAGTGCTTCATGGTCGGCATAGGTATCCGGCGCAAAAACAGCGTCATCGTCGAATGTATCATCATCTCCTGCAATGTTAGCAGCAAGTGCATATTCATCTTCAACATCACTAGCACTTACGTAGCCACCGTCTTCCGTAGCAATATAAGCCCGCTGACTAGGGCAGTCCTTCATAACGTGGCCAAGTCCTTTGCATCTGTGACACTGGATCGCTGCAGAACGTGCAGTAGAGGCTGCCGAGGATGTGGGCTTGGATGGCGCCTTGGATGCTGCAGCCTTGGAACTCTCAACCTGGGCTGTAGATGTAGAAGGTGCTGATGTAGCCGCCGGTCGAGAAGGGGGTGCGGGTGGTCGTTGATGCTGCCCACTTAAGCGTGAAGTAGCACCACCAATGTTGGTCCTCATGCTGCGTTGTGGTTGTTGGCGACCCTGCAATTCTTTTTCTGCAAGCATAGCAAGGTGGAAAAGACGAGTGATAGTATTGTATTCTTTATAATCAATGATATCCTGAATTTCACGTCTTAAACCACCATAAAAACGGGCCATTTTATCCTCATTGTCCTCCTCAATTTCAGCACGCATGCATCCTATTTGCAACTCCTGATAATACTCCTCTACCGATTTATTTCCTTGGTTTAGGCGCTGCAATTTTTTTCTCAAATCACGTTTATATGAAGGAGGGACCCATCTACCACGCATTTGCCGTTTTAACATATCCCAAGTTTGTGGTTCATTTCCAACCTGAACTATTTCAGTCCACCAAAGAAGAGCATATCCAGTGAAGTCACTAGTAGCTAAACGCACACGGTGGATAGCAGGAACCATATGAGCATTAAATTTTTGTTCGACTGACATCTCCCAATCTAAATATGCATCTGGATCATAGGTGCCAGCAAAAGGAGGTACTGAAAATTTTACCTTAGAGTAGGGATCATTGTTCCTGTGGTTGTCATTGTTACCTCGTGGAGGGCGGTTGCGGTTGCCCATACCTTGACGGTTGAACTGAAAGCGATGACGTGCAGCCTCGTCAGGGTCAATGGCATTGTTTCCGGCATAGGATAGGTCGTCTTCATCTTCAATATGATCGTCTTCCTCTTCAACATGTTCATCGTTGGCTCGTGCAGCAGGCAATCGTGTTTCCAAGGCAGCCATTCGGTCCACTAGGTCAGCCACAGTACGCGCGAGACGTTCGATGGAATGTTGGGTCTGCCGCTGAGACTCTAGTAGAGCACGCCGTGAGACACAGTCATTAAAATCAGATGGAGGGGTGCCGCTGTTATCTGCCATGTTAGTGAAAAGATAAAACAACCAAGAATAATCCTATGTAAAACAGCTAGGTGGGGTGCTGGATGTGTGGTGGAAGCAATTCGTCAAGCACCTTACCCACGCTTGCAAGTGTTCTTACCACGCTGCAGGGAGGTCACCGGCCTACAGGTGATGAACCAAGTGGAGGGTGGTGTACAATTGCAAGGAATGAACCTGTCCTGACCAAGAGAAATGTGTAGCTTGGAAGGCAAAGTGAGTAGCAAGGATTAGCGATAATAATAACAGTTAAACCAAGTTCAATAAGTATTCCCTAGTACTCGTCAAAGTTGCTGACCGTAGTGCTCCCAAAGTGAAAGTTCAAGTAATAGAGGGAAACTATGTGCCCAAAATCAAAAGGAAGCAAAAACAGGTCAAAATCAGCTCTCTATAGATCGGACAAGGGATTGGACAAGAGATCGGACAAGTGATCGGACAAGGGTATGTGCAATTTTTTTCTCTCTTTTTTTTTGCTGCTGTTCGGATCGGACAAGAGATCGGACAAGAGTTCGGACAAAGGTTCAGACAAGAGATCGGACAAGCAACAAACAGCCAAAGACTTCCTCAGATCGGACAAGTGTTCGGACAGGAGTTCGGACAAGAGTTCGGACAAGCAAAAATAACAGGACCGCTTCTCTTTTTTTTTTATATTTTTTTTTCTCCTTTTTTTTCACTCTATTTTTTTTTGAAACAAGGATGACCAGAGGAGTAACCACAAAAATTGGCACCTACAACTGAGGTGGGATGTGGCTCACAAAAATTCAAACAAGTTCGCTGTCCGGCGAGCAAAAACTTTGTCCAATTTTTTTCTTTATCTTCCCGATTTTTTTTGGCGATTTTGGTGAGGGCTAACCGACCTTTCTGAGACTGTTTTACTGAAGAGGGGTCAAAAAGACTGGATGTGGAAAACAAAGAAAGGTTGCGGAAGGGGGGGTTTTTTGGTGGGGAATTTTTTTCTGAGACACAAGAACAACTACTACTCAAACGACATAGAGGGATGACTAAACCAGCAACAAGACTCGACCAAGAACACGAACTCAACAAAGTTAAAACTGAAATTAAAATCGCAAGGCACAAAGGGGTTCTCGGTGGGGAATTTTTTTTTGGTGCGGTTTTCTGGACTCTGGGTAAAACAAAAGGTAGATCGAAATTACCTAACGGGAAACCTGAGCTCTGATACCAGCTGATGGGGGATTGGTCCCGATCTTCCGCTAGGTAAAGGATAAACTTGGGTTGGTGGAGAATCTCGACGTTGGCGATCCAAGGCTCCGGTCCGGCGGATCAAAACCTTGCAATCGTTACACCACTGTCTCCGTTGGTTATCAACCACGCAGAACGCGATTGACCTCGCCACGAAGGCTAATTCCTGCAAGCGAACCCAAGAACACAAGCAAGAACAGGAAGGATACAAATCGAATGCCAAATCACAGACAAACGAAGATAAGTTGAGGTTTCACAAACGCCAATGCGGCAGCCAATCGGTCCGGCGCAAGAGGCGGGATCTAAACACAACAGTGTAGATGCAACAAAGCAAAACCTAACCCTAGAGGTGGCTGGCGTGAGAATATATAGGGCGGCGGCCAGGGGGAAGGTAAACAGACATGGGCTGTGGGCTAGAAGATGTACAGACTCAGATTATGGCCAACATGGCCCAGTTCTGTCACGCAGTACTGTTTTAAATACACAGGACGACTCAAGACTCCAAATGAGGTGAAACCAACGGCAAACGATCCGTCTTCTCCTCAGCTTTCCAAAAAGTCCAAGAACGCGCCAATCGGACTTCGTATGAGGAAGTTATGCCCATTTTGGTGAATGGTGGTCGATGTAGTCCGAACCAGCGAATTCTTGACTTCAAATCATCCGTGCGGCTCCGTCTTCAACTCCAACTCTCCTATTCCATCTCCCATGTTCCTAAGCAACAAAATATCACTAGTATTCAGTAGCATCCCATCCAAACAAATATAATCAAAGTTGCTAAGGAACGAATTAACCTCATGGTTCAAGCGACGGGCACGGGCGCGTGTGATTGGTCCTTGTAGTTGAATTGTAGGTGGAGGCTCCATGTGTGTATCATGTGAAGTGATGTCCTCATCAAACTTCCAGCTCCGAAAGGGGCATTTGAAGAATTTTCCAGCGAAGGCGATCAACTACCGGTGGTACTCCGATTGGATACTTCGGTGGTTCTATGCTGAAGTTGGTGAAGACTCCAGCCTCGCGAGGCCCCTGCAAGAGATCTGGTATCAGAGGGAAGTAGAGGTGACTCCGGACCCAAGCCTGCTTTCAACGCGGCTTGGGTTACTATCTTCGGTGGCCAAGTGCATGAGCATGCGGTACTTGGCCGAGGAGTTTATTGCCCTCCGGATACCTCCTCTCGGGGCTGATTGGCCTATTGTATTCCAAAGTGCTTCGGATGGAGAGCTTCGAAGCCTGTGTAAGCCTTCACATCTTCTGCATTAACATTGATTAGAGAACAAATAGTATCCTCAATAGATTGTTACCTTTTTTCAGCAGCTCCACTGGCATTAGCTCCAGAGCAGATAGCCAGGGCTACAGAGCGGGTGCTCGGAGCCCCTACTATAGTAGAGAAGCAACGGAGAGTGGAACTGGTTGGAAGCTAGGAACGCTCCAACCGAGTATGGAGTACTCTCGGGATGGAGGTTCCTCCTCTACCGGACTTTGACTCAGTGGGAGCGGTCTCTCGGAAGAGAAAAGCTATCGCTGGGACCTCCAAGAAGGTCGCGAAGACTCCTGTGAAGAATGGAAAGAAGACAGACAAACTCCCTTCGCCTCCATCGTCTCCGGCCTCGCTCGACATTCGGAGCTCCTCTTCGGAGGAGTCTGAAGAAAGAGATTCAGATGTTCGCATGGGAAGAGAATTGGAAGACTACCTGTTGCATGGAGACGAAGGTGAGTCTCAATTTGTGACCAAGGACCCCTCTCGGGAGACTATGGAAGTGGCGGTGGCAACCCACCCCGAACCTGCTAGAGTCAAGCCAGAGCCGGTGCTAGAAAATCCTAGCTCGCCGATGATCGGAGTAGTAGCGATGGAGGCTAGGGATTCAACGTCTGCTACTCCAGCACAAACTTTGGGGAAGAACTCGAAGAGTACCTTCGGATGTATGAGTTTCTGGGGGACCCCGAAATCCTTCCTCAGAATCAAGATGGAGGTAAGTCTCCGAACTTTTTCTTCGCAATTCTTGAAATGACTGCCTCGCGTTAACAATATTTCAATGAATAGTTAATGAATACCTTGCATTTTGCAGATGCTTCGAGGAGCAGCATGGCTCCAACCAAAGATGGAGCTTCGGCTCCTCTTGGAGATGAAGCTCCGGTCGAGGTGATAGCTCCGACGACTGGAGTTGCTTCGGGTGAGGTGGCTCCGCCTGAAGGAGCGACTCTCGAAGGAGGATCTACTCCAACTGAAGTAGCAGCTCAAACTTTTGTACCGGGGAGAGGTAAGGGCAAGACTTGTCTTGGGCCTCTCCCTTCTTTAACAACAACACCTTCGTCAGATGATCCTTCGGTAGGCGCTTCAGAAGAAGACCCCGCTGAAGACAATCAACGCGCTCTGTCCTATCTCCCGCTATTGGCTCCATTCTTGGAGCAGCGAACAGGGCTCTAGGCTCTTTTGGAACCTTTGTTGGATAAGAGCCAAGAGGTCGAGAGCTCCGAGCTAGTCTCCGTTCTGAGCGAGGCCAGCGGACCAGAGCTCGACTTGGCCCTCGAAAGGGCTACCCTCCAGGTATGCAACAAGCAACAAGCATATTTATTTAATGAAAATTACATCATACTCACTTTGCTTTTTTTGCAGCAATTCATCCTTGCTAGAGTGGTAGCGACTTCCAATGAGCTTGAAACCAATTGGCTCAAACAAAAGGTTACAGCGCTTCAGAATATCCTCAAGGGCTCTGAAGATAAAACTCTGCAGCTGGAGGAAGAGCTCCTTGAGGAGCGAAGGGTTAAAGCCATAATGGAGGAAGCACTCCGAGCAGAGCAGCAGACCTGCGCTAAACTCACTTCTTCGATAGAAGAAATTCAAGCGGAGCGTACGGTGCTAAGGGCCGAGATCGAGAGGCTTCGGAAAGCGGAGGTGGATTCCAGCGCTGAACACGTAGAGCTTCAATCTTCACTCAAACAAGCGCCGGTCTAGAAAAATTACCTATTGTCGAAGACGGCTGAGATCTCCTTCGTTGCCTACGAGTTGACGAAGGCCTAGGTGAGGCACAACGTGGCAACTGATCAGACTCTAGATACCCTCGGGGGTGTTCTAGAATATTTTGGCACGGTGTGCCCATCTTCTTCATCTGCGGCCGACGAACCTCTTGATCGGAAGCTCAAGATGATCAAGGAGGCAGCTAAGCTGATGAAGGGCTCTAGGACTCACTACGGAGAGATCTCCAGGCAACTAGCCGGGATCGGAGTCCTTCGACACCTCGAAGTCGTCGGGGTCTCTGTTGCTCTAGTGAAGGGTTTGACACTGGCAAGCTTCACCAACGAAGGCTTGCTGCGACCATCTTTGGACGTGGCTTCAGCTTGGGAAGCCTTTCGGGCGACCTGGAAAGCAGACAACGAACCTGTGGCCAATGCTTGGATCAACGAAGCCCGTCAGCAGAGGCTAGCTCAGACAAAGCCTCCGGGTCCAACTCCGCCAGCTGCTCCGCCTACCGACCCAAAGGTCTAGCTCATAGGGCGCTTAATTATGTACAAGAGATCTTGTAGTGCTCTTTTATTTTAATGAATGAAAAGTTTATAAATGAAAAGTGTTTGCTTGAATGTTTGTTTTTAGGTTTTGCTACATACTTCGGATCCTGATCTCAAAGTATTAGAGCTTAATGAAGGGCTTCGTCAACAGTGGGCTCTCCTCGAAAGCTTGAGGCCTTACAGGCACTCGCGGTTTTCTGTTCCTCGAGGGGAGCAAGGGGAAATAGCACCCGATGTTTGTAGCGAAGTTCTATCTTATATTAAAGAAGAGGATAAGGTAGTTAGTATAGAATATTCATCTTCAGAGGACATTGAATGGTCCGAAGAAGAAAAACTGGTGAAGAGCAAGTGGAAAAAGCCCCAAACAACTTCGAAGCTAGGAGAGAAGCCCCGAATGACTTCAGACTTGGGCTGAACTTCAGTAAGAACAAAAAGACTTTCGGGCTTCGAAAGAAGGGAAAAGAGTTAAGCGTAAAGTTCTAAAGATTCCAGGTTCTGGGACAAGTCACCTTCGAAGTCGGGCTAACTCTGAAAGCAGTTCCAGGGATCGAAGGGGTCTTCGCTTCCTCCTTGGCTTAGACATGGATTTTTCATGATGTAATGTAATCTGTTTAAATAGTATAAACTAGAATGCTTCGAAATTGTCTCATTACTTCCCAGCCCCTCTTTGGGGGTAAGCACCTTCGAGATTTAATCGAAGGTGATTACGCACAACGAAGATATCGTTAGTTAGACAACGAAGATTTATTCGAACCATGAGCTTTATTTATTCAGAAAGTGTTTACAAATGATTACAAGGAGCCCCTATGCAAAATATCGCTTAAGGTGCTCCACATGCCAAGCCTGCTTTAATTCCTCACCTTCTAAATTAGCTAATTTAAAAGATCCAGGGCATCCCGAACGAAGGATGATATATGGACCTTCCCAATTATTTCCTAACTTCCCTAGTGCTATAATGCTTCGCAAAACCAAATGACCTGGTTTAAGTTCATTAAGTTTAATCTTCGGTTCATACCAAGTCTTCGTCTGATGCTGATACTTCATCAAATTTTCAACAGCTCAAAGCCTTGTTTCTTCTGTTAAATCTAGTGAAGCTTGTCTTTCATCTTCTTTTTTAGGTTCGATGGTGCGAAGAGATCCTCTGTAAGTTCTGTCAGTATCATGGCTTCATCTCTGAATAGTAATCTGATAGGGGTAAAACCTATGGACGTTGCTTGAGTGGTCCGAATGGACCATAAAATCTTTGGGAGCTCTTCGGTCCACTGCCCCTTCGCCAATCCTACTATCCTAGCTTGAGCCCCGAAGATACATTTTTCGGGGTTGAGGCGAACTCCACATGCTCGGAGGCTCTCAAATGTTTCTACTTAGTCTAGACTATGCTGGTGCTTTAAAGCACCTTTTATTACAATATCATCCATATAGGTGTTGACACGAAAATGTGCCCCCGTACTTGAGTCAGTTCGATGATCCAAAAGTGTGTGGATACTTAGGAACAAGCCTAAGCGTGACACAGCACCAACGTCGCGTTCCGACTACCCTTAGTCGTGATAAGGGGGTGGAGTCGCCAGGCAATCAAATCACACAAAATAATCCAATTAGCTGAAAAAATATATTAAACATAATAAAATCAGCAAACCGGTCAGAGCCTGTCTGCTTCGAAGTCTGGTGCAAAGGGGTCGCCAAAGTATACCTTCGGCGTCTAGTGCGAAGTATCCCGCCGAAGGGTGCCTTCGGCGTTCGGACCGATCCGGCTGAAGATGAACCCCAAACGGATCTGGAAGCGACGATCACCTCCGAACAGCGGGGTTCAGCGCGAAGTCTCCGATACAACAAATTACAGAATAATGACGCGAGGGCCGCGCGCGGGTGTAACTTCATCCAAAGCGGGGTACGATCATGGCGAAGCCTGTTGTGATGAAGTGTGCTGATGAAGCCTGTCGTCGAAGCCCGTAGTCTCACCGAAGGGTGTCCTGACGACCTCTGAAACCGATCTCTTGGCTCCGTACACCTTCGACGAAGTAGCTCCGAACGTGGGAACCTGCAACAAAGAGGGTTCGAAGTACCAATTCGGCCTGAGGACCGAATTCTGCTAAGTGTTGCACTAGTAGCGAAGGTAGCAATCTGTTACGCAGATTAGCGGATACTTCACTGGCGAAGTAACAAGGCGATAGCAATCTATTACATAGATTAACGAATACTTCACAAGCGAAGTAACAAGGGTTACCACTGTTCCGAAGTGGTCGGCGGGGGGCTTCCAGGCAAACCCACGAAGAGGTAGAGAAAAGTAAAGGTAAATAAATGTGATCAAAGCTAGGGCTTTGTGTTTGATTTGTGTTGGGGGCGTCTCTAAGCTGGCCTCGCCTCTCTATTTATAGGGGTCATACTTCAGATCTAATCTGCTATAATTCAACTTGGATAGAGATAAAAACTTAGCCAGAATTGCATCCAACTCTATCTCTGCCGAAGTGGGCTTCGGCCAGGCCCATCGAGGCCTGCTCCTCGGGCCGAAGCTTCGGTGGCATGGGCCTCCGAAGGCTTCCTGGCCAAAGGCCGTGGGCTGGCCAGAGGCTTTCGGAGCCCACAGCCCAATGGACCTTCGGCACTATAGGGCTTCGGCCTGACCCCGGACATGTGTATTTTTGGCCCAAATTACCGAAATTAATATTTTGACAATCTCGGCCATTAATGCCATTTTTTGTTATCAACAATAGGCTTCGACATTACGGACTATTGGTGACATAGAGCTTTAGCAATTAACCTTGAAAAAGTTGCTCCGGCATTTCTCAAGCCGAAGGGCATTCTTACATAGCAAAAGACTCCCAAAGGAGTTACAAAGCTAGTCTTGATTTCATCTTCGCGCTTTAACCATATTTGATGATATCCGAAATACGCGTCGAGGAAACTCAAGAGCTCCGAACCAGCAGTGGAGTCAACTAATTGATAAATGCGGGGCATGGGGTAGGGGTCACGTGGGCATGCTTTATTCACGGATGTAAAATCAATGCACATGCTGTTGGGAGGGCATATTTGGCCGAGGGCATCAAGAGGAGGTTGAGAAACTATGTTGAAGAATATGGTTTTGATATTCCAGATGTGATGAGTGATTGTCACCGGAAGTCAAAGGAAGGTAGAGATGAAGACCTACCGAGTCTGAGGTGCATGTGACTCAGGTACACGGGCAGTGAGCGACGGCCGGGCAGAGGAGCCGCGGAGTCGGGCTGGCCCAATGCGGGTACATGGCTAGGAGCGGCAGAGGATCCACTGGTCTGTTGACTGGATTTGACTCAGGTACACGGGCGGCGAGCGATTGCTGGGCTGAGGAAGCTGCGGGGTCGGGTCGGCCCAATCCGGATACCCAGTGCGAAGACGGTGGACGCTTTGTCAGTTTCGGCGTAAAACTGACGATCTATGTTTAATTCGTTTTTAGGATATTAATATTTAGCTTTCAGTTTAGAATATTTTTATTCGAGTCAAGTAATTTTTCTAAGATTAGTTTAGTAATTTTTGGAATTTATTTTAGAGTTAGTTTAATTTTACCCGAGGGTAAATTAGTATTTTCATTATTAGGATTTGCCTATAAATAGGCCCCTATCCCCCTGGGGATAGATGACTATTTTTTAAGATTAATCTACAGTCCAGATGTTTTTTGTCGCCGTTATCTTTCTTCCACCACCGCCTCTTTATATGTTTTGATTTGTCTTCGCCGGACTCCTCCATAGTTGCGGTAGAGTAGGGACTCGGGTTCTGGTGGTCATTTCGCAGGCGTACGCACGTGATTTCGTCGAGGCATTTTCGTCGTGTGTTCTCCAGCCCATGTGGCTGCCGTGGGACTTTACACATGCATTGAAGACCACGACTGCATGCAAGTTTTTGGTGCAAAGATCAAGACATAAGAAGTAGCTCCTGCAGGCCCTACTTGGCGTAGGCTGCAGCTTAGTGAGTTTTCCTACTCACGGTGCATTAAGCAGCTTATCCCATGAAAAAAAAGCATCGGCTGCCAGCCGGTTTTCTGCTTTCTGTGAGAGCGCGCATTACTGTCGTGGCGTACACGGCAACCTAGTGCCGGTGACTAGGCAGCTGCAGTCGCTGCTTGCAGCCTGCAACGACTTGCGTGTGATTGTGATTGTCTAGAGCAGCGGCAGGCAGAGGCACACTAATGACCGGTGAGGAGCCATGCTGAATAGCGTGCGCCTCATGGCTCCAGATGTGATGAGTCATTGTCAACGATAGTCAAAGAGGACTGAGAAGAGTGAAGATCTGTTGTTTCATGGGCCGCGTGTGACTCAGGTACACGGGCAGCGAGTGACTGTCGAGCTGAGAGAGCTGCGAAGTTGGGCTGGCCCAATCCGGGTACATGGGCCAGGAGCAGCAGAAGACCCACTGGGCTGTTGACTAGGATTGACTCAGGTACACGGGTGGTGAGTGATTGTCGGGCTGAGAGAGCTGTCAGTTTCGGTGGAGGCTTTGTCAATTTCGGCGCAAAACTGACAACCGTTGATCTTGTATCTGACTGTCCAGAAGAGAAGTCGTAGTCGCTACGAAAGCTTAGCTTCCAGATAAGTCATCTATATCTCTAGGCCCACAGTCAGTCAGTCGAGTCTGTAAAAAATCCTAAGGGCAGTTGAGTCTTTTCCTTTATTTTAACGTCTGTAAAAAACCCTAAAGGGCTGGTGGAATATTCCTAAGTGTTGGGCAGCCTATAAATAGGGCCCCAATCCCTAGGGTTATGCCACCCTTCTAGAATTCACTTTTCAATCTATTGGGTCATTTTGCTCCCTGCGGTTTCTCTCTCCTCCTTCAGTTTGTGCACCGCCAGGTTCTTGTTTTATGCCTTGTTATTCCTGCATTCCCTCTGTCCAGTGAGATTTTATTTCCTGTTGAGGTGCGTGCATTGATTTCCCTGAATCCGAACCTTCGTTTGACGTGCACAGGCTTTTATTCCTTAGCATTTGTGTCTCTGTTGCTTCTGTTCTTCACGTGAGAAGTACTAGTTCTTGCTTGTAGCAAGTAGTACTACTTCACTGTAGCAACAGTACACTAGTACTCTAGGCTTGCTTTTTCTTGCGTAGCTTTTTGATAGAGTTGACAGGGCCAAAGTCCCTTTTCTGGCTGTTTCTGGCGAAGCCCCTTCTCTCTGTTCGAAGTCCCTCAGCTCCGTGAGGCAGGCTTTGATCTGACATCCTCGAGGGCTTCGCTTGAACTTTGACTTCACGTTGTGTCCTGTGTTGCTAGTTTCGAAGTCCGTTTTTGTGCACTGTCAGCTTGACATACTTTGACCGTCTGTGCGAAGGTATACTCCGACAGGCTTCGAAGTTGACTTCGAAGCTAGTCTCTCTGATATACTTCGCTCGACGTGTAGTCTCTGAGATCTTTCTGCTGCTGTCATTTTCGAGGGTTGCAGCTTGTGAGTTCGAAGCTTGTCGTTTGAAGTGTGTTTGTCACCTTCGATTTCTTGTGTGACAACTCTTACAAACTTCGTTTCGAAGTTGATCTATGTGTGTCGAAGGTTATCACTTCAGCGATCCTTCATCGATCTTGCTAGCTCCGAAGGTAGAGTGTAGGCTTCGATTTGGTTTCTCTGTCGTTTGTCGGGCTTCGCTAATCTTTCGAAGGTTGTTTCTCTGTGAGCTTGTTCGAAGCTTTCTGTTCGAAGTCTAGCCTTCGAAGTACACTGTTCGAAGCAAGCTTCGACACAGTCATACTTAGCTTCGAAGCATACTTCGCTCTCAGTCGTACTCAAACTAGGATAGACAACAAACCTTCGACACTTTCACAACAGCCTTCGGCAGACTTCGCCACTAACCTCCAAAGCAGGCCTTGACCAAGCGGAGCAGGCTTCGACCAGCTAAGAAGGCTTCGACCAGCGAAGCAGGCTTCGACAAGATTCGAACAGGAGACAGATTTGAACAGTAACTTCTCATCTCACTTCATTTATACTTAGATCATCCATTGAGAAGTTTAACCTGCCATGTCTTGAATATCTTTGGTTATCTACCTAGTGGCACTGCTTTGGTGTTTCTCTGTTTTTGTCATCTGTTGCTTCTAGGCTAGATATCTTTAGACTTAGTCAATCTGTTCATACTTTGCTGCTTAGTCTCTTGAGGTGCGTTGGGTATTGGGAGCAGGCCATTGATTCGAAAGAATTTTTAAGGCGCCCATTCACCCCTCCTCTGGTTGCTACTTTCGGTCCTACAACCGGCGGGAGCAGTTCGAGGCGTACGGCGACGACGACAAACGCATGTAATCAATCTAATCTCCTATTTTCTAGGTAGATCAATTAGTTAGATAAACATCTATTATTTTATTAGCTCGTTGTTTTTGTCTATTAATCTCGTGGTTAATGTTTATCCACTAGAAAATTATTAGTACTCGCATAATTTTTATCTAAGTATTTTAATCTGCTCATATAAAAGGAAAAGAAAAATTTATTAGTCGCAATAAATTTTTATTCTAATTTTCACGTGAAATATTTTAGGTTTATATCAGATTTAATTTTTTGAATGATCGCTGTTTTATTTATTTGATTAGTATTTTATTTCTAGACTGAAATATAAATATCTCGTGATTTATCTAAGTGTTTTTATTTACTGAAGTATTTTTATTTAGTCTATCTTTAATATCATTTAAATTAAGATACCGATCATTTTTTGGGCTAGACAACTTTAGTTCTAGTAATTTGCTCTGCTAATATTATTTGTCTAGTTAAGCTTGTTTGGGTGTTGGGATTAGAACATAGTTTAGCAAGAAATTTTTAGGCGCCCATTCACCCCCCCCCCCTCTGGTCGCTATTTTCGGTCCTACAAGTGGTATCAGAGCGAGGTTAGGTTTTATAATATCTTAACCGATTCTAAACCTAGGTAGTGACCATGACATCTTATGGTAAAATCCTGTCCCTAGAAGCTTTTGGCTACACTTATTGGAAGACTCGCATGCAAGCATATCTTATGAGCCAGAGCTCGGACATATGGGAGATTTGTGTTCATCCTAATTTCACCATAACGACTATTGCTGCGGATACTGCTGAAAATGTAATTACCCAGCATCAAAATAATAGTAAGGCGGTGAATATTTTATTTTCTGGTCTAGGTCCCAGTGAGTTTGAGCGTGTTAGCCATCTCACCACTGCTCGAGAGATCTGGGCTACCCACCACGCACACCATGAGGGGACAGCTCAGGTCAAGGCTAGGCTCTACCAGACCTATCAGCGGGAGTATGAAAATTTCTCACAGAAGACGGGTGAGACGGTTGAGGCTTTGTTTGGTCGTTTTCAATCGATCATTAACAAGCTTTGCGTTAACAAGGCTGAGCGTGATCAGCTGGTCTCAGATCATGAACATGCGCTTAAGGTACTTCATACTTTAGACCCTAAGATCTGGGAGATCAAGGTCTCTTCTATTGTTGAGAGCACATCTTATGATACCTTGACCATCGCAGAGCTTTTTAGTAAGCTCAAGGCCTTAGAGGTCGATATTCAGT
Organism: Zizania palustris; assembly: GCA_019279435.1. NCBI lineage: Eukaryota > Viridiplantae > Streptophyta > Magnoliopsida > Poales > Poaceae > Zizania > Zizania palustris. Next base: position 31,790,591 of record JAAALK010000085.1, on the reverse strand, counting down.
TGAGATCAAATCTCACTGATTCTGGCTCAAAGACTCTGGCGCTTGCGACACTGTCGACTGATCCTAATGCCATGAGTTGTACTGCCTTTTCCTTGATGTCTATCTCCGAGGAACAACTTGATACTCTAGGAGATGATGATCTGTGCCTGTTTAACAACCGGGTGCGACGTGTCTATGATAAACGGATGTTTAAAAGACACGGCACAAAATCCGGATGCTTTGAGTGTGGTGATCTAGGTCATTTCATCGCCGACTGCCCCAAGCAAAAGAATTACAAGAAGGGAACCGGCAGTAACTCCTATAACTCTGGCAAATACGACAACTCCACTAAGGGCAAGCCCAAGATGAGATTCTTTCAAAAGGCTCTGAAGGATTACAGGCGTGAGAACAAGAAGCGAGACAAGACCTTCTTCGCCAAGATGGAGAAAAGATACTCCAAGAGATCCTCGTCTTCCTCCTCGTCGTCTAGTTCAAGTGATGAAGAGATCATGATCAGGAAGGGGAAGGAAATGGACAATCTGGCAGGCCTCTGTTTCATGGCCTTCGGGGACAAGCCGAAGAGACGCTCACGTGACAGCCGAAGACCCCACAAGAGCTTCTACTCAATGGCTCTTGGGGAGAAGAAAGAAAAGGACTCCTTCGATGACTCCGACGACGACGACGATGAGAAGGTATTATCCTATGAACAAGAAGTTGTTAATTTATTAGAACAGAACTGTCAGGAGTTGAAGTATAGGGAGAAACTGCTTAGAGGGGCTAAGAAGAGGATAGATGAGCTTGAGAGTGAGCTTGCCACAGCAAATGGCAAGATTGAGAGTCTATCTTCTTCCTCTTGCTTGGGTGATAGTGGTGAGTGCCCTAACTGTGAGGTGCTGTTGTGTGACCTGACGACTCTTAAGTCCAGGTACACAGAGAGAGTAGATGAGAGAGACGCATTGGCCACTGAGCTTGAGAGCGCTCAGCAGGAGCTAAAAGATGCTCATGTCACTATCGTCGCACCTTGTGTAGACTGCCCATCTCATTTAGCTAGTATAGCTATGCTGAGAGCCAATAGTGATGAGCAGTTGAGCGAGTTAGCTGGAGTGAGATCTGAGTTGGAGCAGACTAAGCTAGAGCTTGAGACCTTGTCAGTTCCATCCACTGTTTGTGAGAACTGCTTGTCTCTTAGACTAGAGTTGATTAAGCTGAAAGCCGAGAAGTCTGTCCAAATAGATAGAGAGTGTGAGACCTGCTTATCTCAGGTGGAGGTTCTAGCTTCCTTGAGAGAGGAGCTAGCTGATGCCCAGAATGAAAACTTCTACCTCCGTTCTATCCTGAGTTGGATTAGTGCTAGAGAGCCATAGCTCGGCATGATGATCCAGCAGTTTAAGAGGCAAGATGGGTTTGGGGTAGGCTACACCTACACCAAGGCTGACTTTGAGAGTGCCATTAGCCGGGCAGTGGAGTGGAGTAAAATGACTCCTGAGCAGAGATATCCCAAGACTCACTCCACTGAGTCCTTTAAGGATAGTCATCCCAAGGATGGAGTGTTCCAAGAACAACCTAAAGCTCCACCGAAGAAACAAATCTGGGTCCCAAAGCCTAAAACTCTCCACACTTCTCTTGATTCTTTACCTGGACCCTCTCACACCAAAGATGATACACCAAACACCACCAAGCCTAAGAATCCCAAGTCTCAACCACATACCAAGAAGCCTACCTATCACTATGAGTTTTGTCAGAGAGACGGGCATCTTGAGGAGTTTTGCTTCAGGAGGAAGCGGGTTGAGCGAGCAGAGAGAGCTCGAGGTGGGCAGGAGCAGTTCTACCAGCAGGGTGGTAGACAGAGAGTTACTCGACGTAGAGAGAGGCTAGAGGCCAGGCCACGTCGTGTAGGTGGTGGTAGAGGAGACGGTTTTTATAATCGTGCTCCGGAGGGTGGTATCTGTTCCGGCAGAGTTCCAGATCATTATGGATACGGTTTTGGACCTCGTGACCGTGATTTTAGGTAGAACAGAGGACCGCGCTTTGATCCGCATTTTGGTCCAGACTCATATGATCCGTTCTGCTTTCCTACATATGAGCAGATGGCTCGACACTGGTTTAACACCTTTGCCAAACCTCGTGTTGGATCGTTTGTTCCCACTCATGATTATTGATCTTGTTTTGGGAGTTGTGTATCCTTTTGGGGATATTTTGAGTCAGCTTTTCATTGGTATCAGTTTTTACTTTCTTCTTTCTTTTTATTGAGTTTTTTGTGTGCATTCATCTCATGCATAATCATCAATCACATTTTGAGCTTGCTTCTGTTATATGATTGATCTGCTTTACTTTCTCTAGCTAGTATATGCTTTTGATTACTTGTCGACGATCATGCTTTGGTTTCAGTTCACATGATATATCTGATATTTGTCATATGCATGGCTTTTATGTTTTAAAATTAAAAAATAATCACCATTGCTTCTGGTAACTAGCATGTGTAGGCTGAATGCTTTTGCTATCTTTTACATGCCTTGCAGCTAGATCCTTACTTAGATGTAGATATGCAACTTGGACATTTATATGCTTTAAATATGCAAAATGTGCTATAAAAATGATAAAAATTCAGAAAAATAAAAAATTTACGCATTTTTATGATTATTAGAAAAGATCCAGGTGGGTTTGCTTTGTCGTATTGCATTGTTCCGGACTGCTTACCATAGAACTTTGGTATGAACTAGGACAGTGTAATGTATGCCAAGACCAATGTCTTAAGCTTCTGATGGTTCAGTTCTGGCCTAGGCTTGACTTGGTCGGTTAGCATAAGGTTTGACACGCAAATAACCCCTGGCAGAAATGAAAAAAAAAAGGAAAAAGAATCAGTCTGAAAAATTTAAAAAGTTGACAAGTTTGTTGAAGCACTTTGATTTGGACAATGCTTATCTTGGTAGATATCAGTTAGCTTTTGCATATCATGCTTTACTTTGCTTGTCAACTAGAAAATGTGGTGATGTTTTTGTTTGCAAAAATCGAAAAATGCGTGCTATTGACTCTCTTTAGATATCATCTGTTGCACTGATCATGTCATGTATCTTAGACAGTATATCTTTTGCTATACCAGTTAGATGTTGTAATTGTAGTTAGTCATATCTAAGAAGCATGCTTTTCACACTCCACCTGCACCCCATCTGCATTCATGGCATATTTTGAGGGGGAGCTATATTTCAGGGGGAGTTCGTGTCTATGTCTCTTTAGAGTGCATTTAGTCTCACTTGATGAGTCCAATTGTCAACAAGGGGGAGAAACTTTGGAGTACATTTTTTAGCTTTCTCTGGGATTTATTTTAGGGGGAGTTTATTCTTGTTGGTAATTCTGAGATTTGCACTTGTTTTTTAGGCTTTATTTTTGGTTAACCATAATGACCATTTTTCTTGCTTCTGTTTGGCTTTTGTTCATTAGGGTTAAACTTTTATTTTCTTTCTTCTATTTTCTTTTGTTTTTGTTTTCTTGTTTCCACATGTTTTGCAGGTTCTGGAGATGAGCTGAAAAGGGTCTTGAAAATGCACTCATCAAGGGGGAGATTGAGAAACCATGTTGAAGAATATGGTTTTGATATTCCAGATGTGATGAGTGATTGTCAACGGAAGTCAAAGGAAGGTAGAGATGAAGACCTGCCGAGTCTGAGGTGCATGTGACTCAGGTACACGGGCAGTGAGCGACGGCCGGGCAGAGGAGCCGCAGAGTCGGGCTGGCCCAATCCGAGTACATGGCTAGGAGCGGCAGGGGATCCACTGGTCTGTTGACTGAGTTTGACTCAGGTACACGGGCGGCGAGCGATTGCCGGGCTGAGGAAGCTGTGGGGTCGGGTCGGCCCAATCCGGGTACCCAGTTCGAAGACAGTGGACGCTTTGTCAGTTTCGGCGTAAAACTGACGATATATGTTTAATTCGTTTTTAGGATACTAATATTTAGTTTTTAAGCTTAGAATATTTTTATTCGAGTCAGGTAATTTTTCTAAGATTAGTTTAGTAATTTTCGAAATTTATTTTAGAGTCAGTTTAATTTTACCCAAATGTAAATTAGTATTTTTAATGTATTAGCATTTGCCTATAAATAGTCCCCTATCCCCCCTAGGGATAGATGACTGTTTTTTAAGATTAATCTACAGTCCAGATGTTTTTCGTCGCTGTTATCTTTCTTCCACCACTGCCTCTTTATCTGTTTTGATTTGTCTTCGCTGGACTCCTCCACAGTTGCGGCAGAGTAGGGACTCGGGTTCTGGTGGTCATTTCGCAGGCGTCCGCGCGTGATTTCGCCGAGGCATTTTCATCGTGTGTTCTCCAGCCCATGTGGCTGCCGTGGGACATTACACATGCATTGAAGACCACGACTGCATGCAAGTTTTTGGTGCAAAGATCAAGATGTAAGCAGTAGCTCCTACATGCCCTACTTGGCGTAGGTTGCGGCTTAGTGAGTTTTCCTACTCACGGTGCATTAAGCAGCTTATCCCGTGAAAAAAAAGCACCGGCTGCCAGCCAGTTTTCTGCTTTCTGTGAGAGCGCGCATTACTGCCGTGGCGTACACGGCAACCTAGTGCCGGTGACTAGGCAGCTGCAGCCGCTGCTTGCAGCCTACAACGACTTGCGTGCGATTGCGATTGTCTGGAGCAGCGGCAGGCGGAGGCACGCTGACGACCGGCGGGAGCAGTTCGAGGCGTACGGCGACGACGACTGACGCAGGTAATCAATCTAATCTCCTATTTTCAAGGTAGATCAATTAGTTAGATAAACATCTATTATTTTATTAGTCTGTTGTTTTTGTCTATTAATCTCGTGGTTAATGTTTATCCGCTAGAAAATTATTAGTACTCGCATAATTTTTATCTAAGTATTTTAATCTGCTCATATAAAAGGAAAAGAAAAATTTATTAGTCGCAATAAATTTTTATTCTAATTTTCACGTGAAATATTTTAGGTTTATATCAGATTTAATTTTTTGAATGATCCTTGTTTTATTTATTTGATTAGTATTTTATTTCTAGACTGAAATATAAATATCTCGTGATTTATCTAAGTGTTTTTATTTACTAAAGTATTTTTATTTAGTATATCTTTAATATCATTTAAATTAAGATACCGATCATTTTTTAGGCTAGACAACTTTAGTTCCAGTAATTTGCTCTCCTAATATTATTTGTCTAGTTAAGCTTGTTTGGGTGTTGGGATTAGAACATAGTTTAGCAAGAAATTTTTAGTCGCCCATTCACCCCCCTCTGGTCGCTATTTTCGGTCCTACAGAGGTCCTACGAAGCCTTGAAGTGGACGAGCTGTTGGGAGGAGATGTTTCCACGGGATGCAAAGCTGGTTGAAGGCCTGAACAAAGATAATATCCGTAGAACTTCCGTCATCGACCAATACTCTCCGAACTTATGTTCCTGCAATATCAGCAGTGATAACAAGGGGGTCCACATGGGAGAATTTTATACACGCTGCATCATCTACAGCTTGAGATAGCTCGAAGTGTATATTGAATACCTCAATATCAGATACCCCTTACAGAACAAAGAGGGTATTTATAGACAAGATACATTAGGAAAAGACATATTTACCCTCTAATTACAACCGACCTAGAAGATACTGTTTAATCCCCATGTGATATGAGTTACCACCCCTTGATCACTTTTCTCCTCTTTTGTATGAGATAGAAATAAGGAATTCTAGACATCTTGCAAACAAAAAATAGTCTAAACAAAAAAAAAAGATTTCCAAAATGGATCATAGAAGTGCTTCCTTAGGCGTTAAACTTCCATTCGTCCATATTTCTAGAAAAAGTATCTCGTATTTTGCATTTCCATTCCCACAAGAAAAAATACTATAATTCACATTTCGAACAGGCACGGATACAACATCTATAGGATAACTTCCATAGATGAGAACATAAACAGAGGGATATACTGCATGAAGGGGCTGTATGTAGGTAGCATAAAATGTACGATAAATAAAATGTATGATAATTATGAAGTCTTAGAAATAAAGGTTCTTGTCTTGTGGGGAACGATGCACAAATTTTTGGAATCCGGTACCAACAGGTATAATCCCTCCTAGAACTACGTTTTCTTTCAGACCTTTCAACCAATCAATACGACCTCGTAAGGCAGCTTTTGCTAAAACTCTAGCAGTTTCTTGAAAACTTGCTTGGTTTCAATAGGACTCCTTACGAGTGTTCTTTCTATCTACTATTATCTAAAAATAGTCAAGTTATTAATGATTGGACGAAACGAAGAAATAACCCCTTATGTGCGAAATTAGGCTATGGTTAGCTCAGCTCCAATCAAGAATCCCCAAGGACTCCCAAGAATTCTTGGTATACGCTCATTCCAATCCTCAATTCTCCTTTCGAGATTCGGTGATAGTGAATCAACTGAATGTGCTTCAAAGATTTGTTCTACTTTTGGAAGACCTTGTATTCTTCGTAGGGTTAAAAGGGTAAAAGACTAAGTCAACAGTGAGAAAGTAATTCTTCCATCCTTGCTAGCAGTACCCCTCTGGGTAAAGATGCTTCGAGATTCTTTGTCATGCCGAAGCCTTAGCGGAGACCTCCGTCGTGAAATGCTCCGAATGTAGCGAAGCCTTGATAGTGGAGATCAGGACTTCTAGCTTCCTTTTATCTTTTGATAACGTTGATGTAGAGATTTTAAATGGTGCTGAGGATAAAGTACTTTTCCCAACAAACATAAATAAAAATATATGACCTCGCTGCAAATAAAAAAGCATACTCAAATATACCATAACTTATACATATCTAAGGTCTATAACACAACTATATAACTTGCAGAACTTACTATACATAACATAATAATGTGTTGTATAACATTCTATAGTGCACGTGTAAATTTGTATTTTAGATGTAAATTTTTTACTGCCTTATATTTCAGTACTGTGTAAAATTTTACACATAAGTCGCATTATATAATACACATAACATGCAATATTGTTTAGCACTACGACATAATTGACATGAATGCGACTCATGTATTGTGCTTGTATAATCTTTGGACTCATGAAAAAGGAAAATTGTGCTTGTGGAATTTTTCAAGTGAGCAGAGTTGAAAACTAAATCGAAAGATTTTGCCATAAATGCAGAGTACAATCCAATGCAAATATATCAAATGGAATATATCAAACTCGCATATTCATGATTCATGTTTTATTTGAAAGGTCTTCCTACTTATATCATGAATCTTAGACAAACTCTTAAGAAATTGGAGAGCATGCCTAGTATACAACAATTTCTCTTTTGTTAGGCCCAGCGCTAAAAACCAACTTTCTTACAATAATGAGATTTATTTGAAGTGTCTATTTATATATTCAGAGAGATCTAGTTCATAACATAAGTAGATAGAGACAGTGATCAAAGAGCTTATTTCTATTTTACATATAATGGCCTGGAAACCAGACACGAAACTAGAACAATTAAATATAATTAATTTCAAATTTGATACTTTTGAATTTGAATTTAAAAAATTCCGCCTAGTATACTCTTACACCAACTAGCAACCTTAGCAGGACCACTATTAAGAACAATGGTAACACCCCATCATTGACACGTGTTTGCGTGGGATGGTACTTACAGATATATTGTCCTAGATATTTGATGTTGCACGTTTGTAACCATTTCAACTAATTACTTAGGGTGTAGAATTCATGGCAATTATAATCACAACAAAGCCAAGAATATCTCATAGTGAATCAATCCAGCAAGCGCCCTTCCACATGTGAATCACAGAATAGCAAGATGATGGTTAGTACATGTGTAAAAACATCCAACCTGTTAACTGTCAAATTTCATTAGCTACACGAATGTTGATCTGTAGGTGCCATCTTTACAGTAAAGCTGGCGTCAAAATGGCTAGATCACTGATTTCGACCACAATGAAACCAGTCACATAGATCACTGGTTTCAAATATTAATTGCAAACTACATTAACGTTCTTACAGTTTACTCTGATAACGACCTTAATGGCAAAACGTTAATTATTAACCTGCAACAGTCATATTTACATCAAAGGTGGTATGCATTGGTAAGGCTAGGTCACAGCAATTAGGAAGCAACTTCATGTGGCTTTAGTATGTACCTACTGCCAGCTTTTCAATCTGCGAGATGGTGTTATTTCCTGCGTAATCACCATAAATTGGAATCTACAAGAAACTAGTACCCAGTGAAACATCACTTAAGTTGGACAGGATCTGCGAGCGTGTAGTTCCAATCTGTTGTGCAATATCAAGCTGTTCTTCTACTGATAACATCTCATATCTACACGAAAAAATAAAATGGTCAATTAGCAAGACATGTTAACATGTCAGAAGTGGATTTTTACAACACTTCTGTGTACGCACTCATTTACTTATATACCCTTAAATATTAATCAAATAGTTATAAAAATTCATTGATATAACAAACATTTATCACGCTGCAAACATTTCAAATCCAAAGTCAATCTCCATGGTGAGAAACAAAAATAAATTTGGTTATGAATAGTACTAACACTAAAATAGAAAATTTTATGTTTTTTTGTTGTGATGTGTGCAGACTGAATTTAGTTTTGCATGTTTGTGGAGTACCATATGATATTTATAATCCATGTTATCAACTTTTTCAGAACATTCGGAATATATGTCCTCAAATGACATGCAAGACGTGCACACACACTCGTTGTAAATCGACTTTTCCATGTTATAATTTACTACAAATAAATAACTCAACCAAAAAACTTCATACGACCCAGTACAATTTGTCGTAGGGCAACAAAAACAAGTTGCAACTGGCCAGTTAAGAGACAGGGCTAGAATTTTCAAGACATGGGCTAAGTCGCTAAGAATCCTATCATGCAACAATGAATGTCACATTTGGACTTGACTTTAGTACGTCACTAATTCACTACATTGAACCTTTTTACTTCAAGAATAACAAAAATAGTATTGCACTAGAAACTAAGAAAACATAAATGCCATAATCAGCTAAATAATATGTGCAGAGACAATGGAAAATAAACAAGCTGAAATTATTCACTTACTTTGCAAGATGCTCAAAGTCAATGATGTTATAATAAACAAGCTGAAATGATTCACTTACTGTGCAAGATGCTCAAAGTCAATGATGTTATCTGGTCCAGGACGATGTGCCTTCCCATTAGAATGAAACTGCCTGAATGACCTGGGGTTCAGGCCACACAAATGGGGAACAGCATCAACAAGCTTCCTCTGTAAGCTCTGTAGCCGGCGGAATGTCAATTCATCAACAGGAGCAATGCATCCAATACCACCATCAAGATTGCCAAATAGAAGAGCAAAACGATTTGTCTTTTCGAATAATACTTGAGTGGGAAGCATCTGCAACCTCAAAAACTTTGTTATATGGGCTCCAACATGAAATTCTGCTCTTGAAAGGAGCTTCTGTCCCTTCCAGCTCTCCACCATCTTGGGGGCATAGTAAAATATCTGCATGGCATAACTTGTTAGAGAGCAGTGAATGTAAAGGTGCAATATACTGTAATTATTCGTTTCTGCTAACTAGACAATGGGAAACTAAACAAGTATCACAAGGTACACAGGTTGTGCATATGCACCTATTTGTGTTTGTGCATTCATGTGCTACAATTATAAAGAGAAAAACCATTGATGAAGAATAGAAATGAAACAAAACCTTAATTATGAATGATGGACACAAGCTTTTCCATCGGTATATAAGGACTCAAAATTGGAGCATACTCCCATGACAAATCGATATATAAGGAATTTTGGTAAATTGGACCGAAAATATGCAAGACCTTGCACAGGCCGGTCCAACTGGCCATGTACGCCCGGTTTGACCGGCCATGTGGGCCCGGACTGAATGGCCATGTGGGCTCGATCAGACCGGCCTAAGTCTGAGTCCGAGTCAGATTAAGTGTTTTGAGGTATTTTTATCCCTAATTGATTTTTAACGACTTGGACTCATGTCTAACCCAAATTAGACCCTAGGCACGTCATGACCAACCTATATAAATATAGAGGTAAGGTCGATTCAAGGGCCCTCTCTCCCTCCAAAAAACCTAATAGATCCAGTCTATTATTTACCTTGAATCGCATTTACATTCAATCTATTTTCCTTGCCCTAGGATTAGCTAAGTAACGTCCATCTTTGTTGATTTGCGTTGTAAACCATTCATCCGTCCCGTCGTAATCACGGTAAGTCCTTATTGATTCACTTGTGAATCATCCGTTTTATCCATGTAACGGATTTCTATCATTTTATCGGTTTTTACCAATGATTCGGTCTCTTGGCTGAATTGCCTCTTGTTTCTTGGTGTTTTGCAGTTTTAGATCCATCTAATCTACCTAACTTGGTCGCCGGAGCCCGGAGATCATCATCTAGGACATATCGGTCTGACCGTCATCTGATGCGCCGGCACACAACGGTCTGGACCAGAGGCCTATAGCTGGTCTGATCGGGCTTCGCAGGAGGCTTCGAGAATGCTTCGCACCGGCGCCGGAGTCCCCCTTCGTTTACCCATCGGTCATTGTCCGGTCTAACCGGAGGCTACCCTGTGGTCTGACCAACCGAAGGCTGAGGGCAAGAGATCCCTTTGGCCATCCTTCGCAGATTACGTTGGAGCCCCCCTTCAGCCAAACCCTCTGCAACGCCGGTCTAACCGGCGGTATAGTGTCGGTTTGATCGGTTTACCTTGGCTGGTCTGACTGCTAGTTAGGCTTCAGTCCATACGATTCCACCCTGCCATGTACCTATCTAGGGTCGTCGGAACGCGACGTCAGCGTCGTGTTACGCTTAGGGGTTTATCTCTAAGTATCCACACGCTTTTGGATCATCGGATCGGCGTCAGTGCGTTTGACACTTTAATCATCGGATTTTAGTGTCAACGCACTTTTTGGCGACTCCGCTGGGGACAAACATGCCAAGCACTTCTACATCAACGGGACCCTTGACGCCGATGGACCCCCTCAGGTGGTTGAATTGTTGCGAGCAATTTTTTCGCAGACAACGCACCATAGCTTCAGACAGGGTGGGGCTCACATCGTACCATCGGACCGGCGCAGCCAAACATGGTACTACGCCATGGAGCAAGACGAGGGCATGCCTAGCTGGGACCAATTCAAGGAACCGTGCCATCTACGTTTTGGGCCAATCATGCACATCAACAAACTGGCGGAGCTCACACACTTGCATTTCCTCTCCATGGTGCAAGAGTATTCCGAGCACTTCAACGCGCTCCTCTGCCACGCCCGCAACTTGTCCCCGATGCAAAAAGAAGATCTATTCGTGAGCGGACTTCCAGATCAGAATCGTGTCGATGTCAAGCTACGACAACCACACGATCTCCAGATGGCCATGCATTGGGTGCGTGCGTATGAGCGCTGTGATGAGGCCAGCCTAGCAGCGTCAGGGCAACGCACCACTCGGGTCACTCAGTGACCGACACCAACAGCCCCCAAGGCAGCAGCCCCCCTCTAGACGACGCCGGGAACGGCGACACCAGTACCACCAACCCCAACCCTACTTGGCCGACTCGGGCCTTCCATCGCCTGTCCCCACAAGACCTAGTGAATCATCGTCGACGAGGCCTCTGCTATAATTGCGACGAGCCCTACGTCCGCTGCCACAAGTACCAACAGTTGTGTCACATGGAGGAGGCTACCAACATGGCAGCAGGAGACGCTACCGATCAGCCAGCGGTGTCACTACATGCCATCGCGGGCATCCAGACAAAGGACACGATGCATCTCGACATCGACATCGGTGGCCATCACCTCATAGCGCTTCTCGACTCAGGCTCCACTCACAATTTTATCAATGCAAGAGTCCTTCATCAGCTATAGCTGCCCAGGTCAGACCACACCACAATGCGCATGGCCAGGGCCAACGACGACCGCGTACCTTGCAAGGGAGTCACACATGGGATCGCCATCCGCATCCACAATGAAGACATTGTCATCAGCTCCCTCAGTATTGATCTCGGGGAAATCGATGTCGTTCTCGACATTGAGTTCTTGCGAACCCTCAGACCCATCCATTGGGACTTCGAGAACTTGTCCATGGCGTTCTGGCGCAAGGCACGACAGATCCAATGGAAGGGACTAGGGTCACCCGGCATCGACAACCAGCGGTCAGCTCTGCACGTGACGACAGCAACACCCGATCATCCCCTACTGGACTACCTACTACACCAGTACGCGAGTGTGTTCGCGGAGCCTCGCAGACTACCCACAGCTCGGCCCTACGACCACCGCATCCATCTTCTGCCAGGAATAACTCTAGTGGCGATCTAACCGTACCATTATCCTCAGCTCCAGAAGGACGAACTCGAGTGACAGTGTGCCACTATGCTCACCCAAGGAATCATTCGGCCAAGCACATCACCATTCTCAACACTAGTGCTCTTGGTGCGAAAGGCCCATAACTCTTGGAGGTTCTGCATCGACTACCGCGCCCTCAACGACAAAACCTCTAAAGACAAATTCTCGATCCCGGTGGTTAACGAGCTCCTAGATGAGCTCCACGGTGCACAATTCTTCACCAAGCTCGACCTCCGCTCGGGGTATCATCGGGTGTGCATGCACACAGGTGATATCGAGAAGACGACGTTCCACACTCATCACGGCCACTTTGAGTTCCTCGTCATGTCGTCCGGCCTCTTCAACGCACCATGATGTGCTTCACAATTTTGTGCGCATGTTTGTTCTGGTGTTCTTCGATGATATCCTGATTTACAGCTCTTCGTTTTTTTTTGAGGCAAATCAGTAGGAGAGGCTCCTACCTAGATTTGATTAAAATGGTAAAAAGGGTACAACAGAAAGCAGGGGCGAGGAAGCCCGGGGGGGGAGATTACAGGGGGAGGATACAAGAGCCCAGCCAATTCCTTGCCTCCTCCTTGAACCGAGGCGGGAACCGCTAAGACTGAGCAGAAAACACTGTGAGAAAAATACCTAACCAACCTCCGACCGTCGAGGGGGTGGATCTGAAGATGTTACTATTCCTAGTAATCCAAATGGCCCAAGCAGAAATCATCACAATCTCCATAAAGAAAGGTTTGCCAAACCTCCTTCTAGCTGTCGAGAGATTATCTTGGATCGTGGTCGAGGGCTGCCATTGAATGCCCAGCAGATACCAGCATTGAAGGCTGAAGGGGCACTCGAAAAAAAGATGGGCCCATGTTTCCTCCACCCCCGAAAGGCAGAGACAGCAAGAAGTATCCTCATCCCAGGGCAGCACGTGTTTGCGACGGAGGATATTCCTAGTGTTAAGGCGGTCAACCAAGAGAAGCCAAAAAAAGACCTTGACTTTGCTGGAGCACTTGGACCTCCAGAGCCATTTAAAGGCGGAATGGGAATGCATGAACTTGAATTGGTAGCCGTAGAGATCTTTAGGATGATAAGTGGAAGAATGCCAAATGAAGGTCCACTTGTCAGGGACATCATCATGCAGGTTGATCGTAGACAACACCTGATGAAGGAGGTTGAACTCAAGCAGGGCTTCCAAGGAGAGAGGAAGGAAGAAATTGTCAGCCGAACCCGTGGAGGAGAAGAAGAAGTGGACGGAACAGCCGGGGGCTCTGGCGAAGGAGAAAAGACGAGGGAAAACAAGGCGAAAGGGAGGGCCGCACCAGCCATCCTCCCAGAAGGAAATCGACCGACCACAGGAGACAGAGGGGGATGCGACGGCCCGCAGAAGGGGAGCCAGGCTAACAACATCCCGCCACCAGAAAGAAGCCCTGGGGTAGGGGAGGTGAGGGGGAAGAGGGGAAGAAGCAAGGTCCATGCGGATCAGGTTGACCCAGGGGGTGTCGTGGTGCAATAAGAGTTTCCAGAAGTGTTTGAGAAGCAGGGCAGAGTTCTGGGAGCGGAGGTCGATCACCCCCAGCCCACCTTTGAGCTTGGGCCTGCAAACTAAGTGCCAGGCGACCCTGGAGGAGGAGCCAGCATTAACAGAATTACCCTGCCAGAGGAAGTTGCGGCGAGCCTGATCAATCCGTTGGATAACCTTGACAGGGATTTTGAGGGAGCACATGGTATAGGTAGGGAGGGCCGAGAGAACCGAGTTGACAATTTGGAGTCTCCCGGCCATGTTGAGCCACGGAGAAAGGGAGGAGAGGCGATTGGAAATATTGAGGAGGAATCTGAAGTCAGAAGCTTTGGGCTTGAGGGCCCCCAGGGGGAGGCCAAGGTACTGAAAAGGGAGGGAGCCCACCGGGCAACCGAAGGTGGCGGCCAGGAGATCCGTCCGGTGCTCGGATAAGTTGATAGGGATGAGGGAAGATTTAGAAAGGTTAACCGAAAGACCAGTGGACTGGGAGAAGGAGTGCAGGAGGCCCCGGAGGAAGAAAAGGTTGCGCTGGTCAGCCTGAAGGAAGATAATGGTATCATCAGCATACTGGGCGATAGGGAAATCCAGGTGATCAGGGTGGCTCGGAGGGCCATGGATGATCCCAAGACGGGCGGCCTTGTTAATGATGTGTTGGAGGAGGTCCGCAGCAAGGACAAACAGAAGGGGAGAAAGGGGGTCCCCCTGGCGCACCCCTCGCCGACAATGAAAGAACTTCCCGGGGCAGCCATTGAGAAGGACCGAGGAGAAGCCAGAGGAAAGGAAAAGCTTGATCCAAGAAATCCAGGAGCTGGGGAAGCCAAGATGCGTCATCATGAGGAGGATGGCCGAATGTTCAATGGTGTCAAAAGCTTTCTCGAAGTCAAGCTTCAGAATGATAGCCTCCTGTCTAGACCGCTTGCACCTATTCGTAAGCTCCAAGGCCCAGGCGATGCAGTCCTGGATAGTACGACCCTTGATGAACCCATATTGATTTTTGTGGATAAGAGTGGAGAAAATGCCCTGAAGACGATTAGCAAGGGCTTTAGTGAAGATCTTGACACTGAAATTCATGAGGGAAATGGGCCGGAAGTCCCGAACGGAGGAAGCAGAGGCAGTTTTGGGGATGAGAGCGATAAAGGACCCGTTGATGGGGTGGACTTGGGCAGAGTGATTAGAGAGGGCAGAGGCTAAGTCTAGGAAGTCCTGGCGCACAATGTGCCAGCAGGCTTTGAAAAAGGCCCCATTGAAACCGTCAGGGCCCGGGGCCTTGTCCGGGAGAGCGGAGAGGACCACTGAATCAAGCTCGGAGGCCTCAAAGCCGGCCCCCAGGAAATCAAGGCCTGGGACCCTTGGAACAAGGCTGGCCAGGTCGAAGAGCATAAGGGGGGCCGAAGAGGAGCCCATTTTAGTCAGGAAGAAATCAAGGAAGGCCTCAGCCTTGTCCTGGGCGGAGGTGGCCCAAGAACCGTCCCCAAGCTGGATGGCGGGGATCGCATTTCGGCGGTGCCTGATGGTGGTAGCAGAGTGAAAGAATTTAGTGTTAGCATCGCCGAGCTTGGTCCAACGGAGGGTGAAGCGCTGCTTCCAATACTTATGGCGCAGGGAGAAAAGAAAAGCCAGGTGGTTCCGGAGAATGGACCTGAACACGGATTCAGGCCCAGAAAGATGGCGGAGCTCCTCACTTTTGTCCAGATATCCCAAGATGATAGAAGAATTATGAATCCAACGCTCGAAACAGCCCCATCGCCGATGCCAACGAGAGAGAGCCTTCTGAAGGGACTTCAGCTTAGAGGCGATACGAAGGGCGGGATCAAGGGGAAAAGGCCCAGAGTTCCAACAAGAATGGACAAGATCCAAGAAGCCAGGGAGCTTAAGCCAGAAATTTTCAAACCGGAAGATGGGGGAGCGGGGGATGGAAGAACCAATCTTGATTAAGCAGGGGCAATGATCAGAGCTGGAGTTAGGGAGAGCAGAGAAAGAGGTATTAGGGTAGGAGGAGGTCCAGTGGGGGGACGAAAGACACCAGTCAAGAAGGACAAGGATGGGGTTGTTTTGCCTGTTGCTCCAGGTGTACCTTCTGTTCTGAAGGTGGATGTCCTGAAGGCCATGGGTACTAATGATGTCGTTGAAGGTGTCCATGAGGTTGCTGTTAAGACGTCCCCCATTCTTGTTATGAGGGAAACGATAGAGATTGAAATCGCCAACAAACAACCAGTTGGACCTCGGGGGAATATCCAAAGAGAGAAACCAAGAGATGAAAGGGGCACGCTCAGCGTTCCGACACGGGCCGTAAATGTTAGAAAGGGACCAGGAAGCACCGTTAAGCACAGAGGTGAGGGAGACGGTAAGCTGGAAGGGAGAGGAGGAGAGGGTGATCCCAGAGAAGATAGCACTATTCCAACCAATGAAAAGGCCCCCAGCCGAGCCCAGGGCCGGGACAAAGGAGAACTGGTCAAGGCGCCTGGGACAGAAGGACCACACCAAGGAGGGCGTGAAGGAGGGCATCTTGGTCTCCTGAAGACAGACAATATCCACCTGGGCCGAAGAGATGAGGTTGCGGACCGCAAGCCTCTTAGAACAGGAGTTGAGTCCCCGCACGTTCCAACTGACCACCTGCCAAATTCTATCGCGACCCATCCGAGAAAAGTTTATGCAAAGGAAAAAAGTCGGCCGTGGGCAAGGGACCACCAACCGAAGCAGGAAGGACAAAAACCGAAGCAGGAAGGACAAGGGGGCCAACGAGAAAACGAGAGAAGCGGGACAAACAAAAGCGGGTAAGCCCACCAGAGCAGGAAACGTGGCACAAAAGGTCCGTACAGTCCTCCCAGGACCAAACACGGCACGCAGGCCTGATAATAAGAGTACGGTAGTCTGAGAACTTACAGCCCTCCCAGGGCAGCAAAAGGCACGAAGGCCGCTTAGATAGAGCTGGTGGGAATGGCATTGTGAGAAGCTTGAGAAGCAGGAGGGACCTCCACCGGGGACGCCATGGAGAAGCCGACAGCAGCGGGCGCGGAGGAGGCCGAGGCGGTGTCAGAGTCACTGGAGAGGACGGTGTTGGACACAGTGTTAGCGCAAAGGCCACAAAGACTGGTAGCAGAATGTTGGATTTGCTGAATGGATAAGTGAGGAAGGGGGGTGTCCAACCTTGAAAGCTCGATGAACTCCTCGATGGTAGGTAGCGGCGAGAAGCGACCCCGAGAACGGCGTGAGGGAGGCTTGAACCCCCTGAGCCGGGCTCTGATCCTGGCGCTCCTACGCAGACGCTGAGTCGAGAGCGGGGGGGCCGCACCGGCGAGGTCGCGGGAGGGGGAGCACGAGGTGCCCCTCCCCGCCCACGCCTGGAGTAGACGAGCCGGACCGGGGGGCGCCCAGGGGAGGCCGGGGCCAAGGCCGACGGAGGACCAGAGGAGCAGGAGGCCGAGGCCCGCCCAGGGGATCCCACCGAGACCAGCCGAAGAGGGAGAACTGGGGAAGGGGGGGGCTGCTCCACCGCGGACTCCAGCGAGGGCGCGGAGGACACGCCCGAGAGCTCCACGCTTTCTTGGGGCTCTTGGTCCGCCGGGTGATCCACCATCGGGACGTCTGGCAACTCCTCAAACCCTTCCAGGACCTCGTCCAAGAAGGGTTCGCCTTCATCCATAGGTGCAACCACGTCCTGCCCCGCCTGATCGTCCACGTGAGGTTGGTTCGGAGGTGCCCACTGGTTGGCCAGAGGGCCAAACCTCTGAGCATCTGCCCATTGTTGGATCCACTCTGGTTCCCCGGGCTGGACGGGGCCCAGGAAAGGGTGGGGGTTCCCATTGTCCGGCGGCGGCGGGTCCTCATCTCCAGGCCATTGGTCGGCAAGATCCGATTGCAGCAGGTACACCGGGAAGGTCCAGGAACGACCCCCGCCATCCCGGTCGCTGCCATGCTTCAGGGTGATGCTTCTTGGGACGTCCAGGTCGTCCTCGTAAAGCACCTTCACGAGGACGCGGCCGAGGCAAGGATCCGACTCGTGCCAGAAAAGCAATTGGCCGAAGGAGGCGACGGCCTGCTGGATGAAGTTCTGAGAACGACAATCCAGCGGGTATCCTAGGAACATCACCCATCCGACGCGAGCGAATGGCGAAAGCCTGCAGTTTGCCGCCTCGTCGTGCTTGACGAAGCGAACCAGGCGCCCATTGACGAAGAAGGGCGGCGAGTTAACCAGAAAGTCCCGCTCAAACTCCGTCCCCAACTTGTAGATACCAACTCCCAGGGGGTAGAGGGAGTATCGGTCCACTTGGAGATGGAGTTCCACGCCGAGGTGGTGCCGGATGTCGATCAAGAGCCCCATCTTGGCCGCATGGGAGAGCGGGCCGTCGTGCTCCGCAATGGCAAAGCACTCATGGCGCTTGACGATCACCCCGGCGAGGGAGACCAGGTTCCGTTGCCGACGTAGAGGGCCCCCTCCATCCCGGATCACACCGCCATAGGGGAGGAAGGGGATTGGGTTCAAAGGGAAGTTAGCCATGGGGCGGAGAGAGCGAGGAGAAGGAAGACTGAAAGCAATAGGGGAAACTGGCGGGGAGAGAGGAGGAGGACTCTCGGGGGAGGGAACAAAAGGGACAAGAGGGAGGGTGAGCCCGGGCGCCTCAGTAACCGTGCCAGGCGGGAGCGAGGAGGCAGGGGTGCACTCCAAGCGAGGCATGGAGACAGAAGCGGAACCGGCGGGACAGGAGGGGCGAGGCCTAGAGCCCGTCGGCTGACATGGGCAATTAATGCAAGGCGGCGAAAGGTGCAAGCCACAGGAAACCAACGGCCGCGACTGCGACGAAGCACCAAGCAGGAGATCCGATTTCAGGCGCGAGAAGATATGCGCAGCCGGAATAGCGCCCTGCCCACCCGACCGAGCGGGGATCCGCTGGGACCGGGAACCCAAGGACGGGGGGAGCGGGGAGGGGGCGGCAGGCCCAGGAGCGAAGGGAGGGCACAGTTGAGTTTGAAAATGGCACGCGGACCGAGAGGGGCCCTATTGGGACGGGCGCCGGAACGAGGAGAGGGGGCAGGAAGCTAGCAGCGGAAGGAGAGTTGGTCGTAGCCAGAGGATTGAGAGGGCACAGAAGGGAGCCAACCCTAAGGGCAGGAGGAGGCGAGGAAGGAGAAGGAGGAGAAGGAGGAGGAAAGAACGAAAGAACGCTGTTGAACGAAACCTTTTTGGCGGGAAAGGCGCGGCGACGGACCGAGGAGATCAGGGCGGGACGAAGAGGAGGGAGGAAGCGAGGGCGGGGGGCAGACTAGGATCAGGACAGGGGGGAGCGAAAGCTCCCCCGGGCCGACGACGGGGGGGGCGAGGGACGAGTAGACGACGGACGCCGATGCGGCCGCGGGGGGCCCAGGGCGGCAGAGGGCAAAGGACGCCGGCGCGAGACCGGGATCCAGCTCGCACGCTCCTCCTCCGACCACCGTCGAAGGTCCGAAGACCAACGTGGGCCACCGTCATGCCAAAGGTGGAAGTAGACGTCAAACTGATCCGTGACGACCAGACGCCGCCGACAGACCTCAAAGCCAACTCGGCGAGAGGAGACAGAAAACCGGAAGTGCCTATCTTGAAGAAAAGCAACGTGAAAACCTGCCGGAGAACCACCCAGACAGGCATGCAGGGCCATGCTGACCGAGGACTCCGAGAGGCGGAAGGTGAAACGACGAAAGACCGCCAACAGAAGGAAGGACCCAACCGGGGAGGAAGAGGGGTGATGAACCGGGGAGGCGAAGGAGTCCAGAACGAAACGCTGGAAGTCCCTGCCGGGGGAGAAATCCCAAGAGGCCACGAGCGAACGGAGGTCCAGATCGGACTCGAGTTCAACCAGCGCAAGCCGAGGCCCCATCGGGGCGAGAACGGGAACGGGGCAGAGGGGGAGGGAGAGGCGAGTAAGAAGACGCACCCGGAGCGGAACCTAGCAGGAGGCCAGCCGGGGGAAGCCGGCGACGAAGGACGAGGGGCGGCCATCCGGAACCACCGCTAGGGGAGACGCGAGCCGGAGGAGAGCACCCGCCATGTTCCAATATCTTGATATTGCAGTTGGCAGAAATATCTTAATCTTACAGCTCTTCGTGGGCCGAACACTTGCAGCATGCCTACATTGTCCTCGAGGCACTACAGGAGCACAAGCTCCACCTCAAGCGATTGAAGTGCTCTTTTGGAGTACTCTCGGTCACATACCTCGGTCATGTCATCACCGCCAACGGAGTCACCATGGACAATGATAAGGTGGACAGCATCACTACATCACCCCTCTCCATGGGGCTAGTCCTCTAGATGTCGCGCTTCGATGAGCCATTTATCGTGGACCGAGACGCCTCAGGTGCAGGTTTCGGCGTCGTTCTCCACCAAGATGTTGGGCCGATCGCCGTCTTCAGTTGGCCATTTGTAGCGCGCCACCTCAAGCTGGCATCTTATGAGCGGGAGTTGATCGACCTAGTGCAAGCACTTCGGCACTGGCGGCCGAATTTGTGGGGCCGACGCTTCCTCATCCGCACCGACCACTACAACCTAAAGTTCTTACTCGACCAGTGCCTGTCCACGGCACCACAACATCAATGGATCAGCAAGCTATTCGACTTCGACTTTACGGTGGAATACCATCTAGGCCATTTAAACACGGTGGCGGACGCCCTGTCCCGCCGCAACTCTGCCACGGCCGATCTTCTTGTGATTTCAGGACCCTCTTTCCAGCTGCTAGACGAGATTCGAGATGCCACCTTGACTGACGGGGCAACCCGCGAACTCCTCCGACAAATCTAGGAAGGGGTTCTTGGAGAGCCGTGGAACTTGGCTAACGGGCTCCTACACAGCTCACGGATTTTCGTGCTAGCACAACACGATTTGCACCACCATGTGTTGTCTCTGGCCCACTCAGCGAGACATGAGGACTGCCCAAGGTAAATGGGAAGTCAATGATCCTCACTGTCGTCGACCGCTTCTCCAAATACGCGCACTTCATCGCACTCAATCATCCTTACTCGGTAGCATCCATCGCCAAAGCATTCTTCGAAGGGGTGGTCCGTCTTCATGGGTTTCCCTCATCCATCGTCAGCGACAGAGATCTAGTCTTTACAAGCAACGTATGGCGCGATCTTCTCAACATGGCAGGGGTATCCTTCCGCATGAGCACGGCCTTCCATCCACAAACCGACAGTCAATTAGAGGTCGTCAACAAGGTGATTGCCATGTACTTGCGCTGCACCACCGGAGATCGACCCCGACCTTGGGTGGACTAGTTGTCGTGGGTGGAATACTGCTACAACACATCCTTCCATACAGCACTGCATGACAGCCATTCGAGGTGGTCTATGGCCGGCAACAACCACCGTTGTTGCCACACAGAGACGGCTCCGCACACACGGAGACGGTGGAGGAACTTCAACGTGCGCGTGACGCCTTCCTCATCAAAGTCAGCGAGCGTCTACTTCAAGCTCAACAGCTCGCCAAACGCTACTACGACGCTCATCATCGAGACTTGGAGTTTTAGAAGGATGACTGGGTTTGGCTGCGCCTCCTCCACCAAACAACCCAGTCACTCAATCTCAAGGTCAAGGGGAAGCTAGGCCCTCGCTACACAGGACCATTTCATATCGTAGAGCGCATTGGCAAGGTGGCATATCGATTGCAACTCCTTGAGGACGCTCGTCTGCACGATGTGTTCCATGTGGGGCTGTTGAAGCCATACCGAGGTTACCCGCCAGAGGCCACAATAACATTGTCCCCGACAAGGGACGGCCGCCTCCTACCCTTCTCTAGAGCAGAGTCTTGCGGGCTCAGCTCCGTTGCGACGTGTGGCATGTCCTGGTGCAATGGCAAGGCATGCCATCCTCAGACGCCACGTGGGAACAACTCCAAGAATTCAAGGAAGCCTATCCCGACGTTCAGCTCGAGGACGAGCTGTTTGAAGAGGCGGGGAAAGATGTTAGGACCGGGCTCCACTATGGGAGGCGTCGACCCATAGATAGGTCCTGATAAGGACCATGCTTATCCGATCTCAATTAGTTATTCTGTTTAGATTATTTCGGTTTCAATTCAGATTAGATTAGATTGTATTAGGCCTATAAATACCCCTTAAGGGCTATGGAATAAAGCAAGCCTAGCAATGTTCTTATTGCAAGGGTTTCCCCCAACCTCTCCCGTGCGCACCCCATGGCCTCCACGGCACCCTGGCTACCAATCCACCCCCCAACCATCCCTACAATCTACGCCCCAGGAAGACTAGTCCTACCACCGCCGCCGCCCGGCTATATTCACGGTGGTGTTTATCCCATCATGGGTTCAACCCATGACACATTAGTTTCCCATCATTAATTTTCCATGTTCCATTTTCAGCAATAATAGCACTATCTGAGGGTGTATCATCAATCAAGTGAACAATTAGTTTATAACTTCTCAATACAGTCTACAGAAAAAACCCATTAACGATAATTTTAACTATCAAGTGTAATGCTGATAACAATTGCATTGGGCCAAAACATTGTAAAGAATATAGCCACCGAAGAGTTTACGAGCAGACTAGAGCAGATTATGGCAGTACATAGCAGATCAGCATCAGATCAGAACATCAATAGTGGCAACGTTGTGAGAACAGTGACGACGATTGCGGTGTGTGGGCAATGCTCGACATGGTGCAGGTTCACAGTGACAGGCAGCGGTGCGGATTAGCATGTGAGTCCACAGCGACGCTGCGACGCAAGGCGGTGGAGACATAGAGCCATGTGGTGCAATGAGCTATGACACAAAGGGCTATGACACTAGGATGGGGACCGCACGGCAACAGTGTGGGGGTCCATGGCACGATGAAAGGAGATGGAAGCAAAAGCGGTGAATAGCAAATGATCGCGACAGCCACGAATGGTGGCGTTGGCTGTGGCTACCCTAACCCTCACCCTCACCCTCACCCTAGCTCTGATACCATGTTTCTTCACCTAGAGAGGAGGCACAATCAGCAGCACACAGAAAAGCAAGGAAGAGCTATATATATGGGCCTATATGGGTTGAGATGATATATGTGCCATATAGGCCTTAACAGAACCATGGTCATGCTTCGTCAAGCATTTAGCTCGTTGACAGCCTACTTCTATGTATTATTGAAATCCATTTGCTAGATAGCTTGACAGATAGATTAAAGTGCAAAGTGGCTAATACTGTATGAAACTATGATAAAAACTGAAGGGTGAAATAGATCAAGAAAAAGAAATGACCTGCACATTCTTATCAGAATCAGAAACTACAAGGCTCAATGTGCTTCCATCAATTAAGAACTCAGTTGCAAAGCAATCAAGGGATCCGAAATCTTTTGCCAGAAGACTCAACTGAGAACCTTGCTCCTTCCAGCTAAGAAAATATATGCTTTTGTGAATATCACCAAACAAAACAAAGTTTTTTACCTGTAATAACACAAATAATCTCAGGACTATAATTTGAGATGCTGCACCCAACAATGCAACTAGTGTAGATTACTGCAAATTGCCACTTTATACATGTTGAAAATAAAAAATTTAAGATAAATAACCTCTTACAATATAAGACAGCCTAATCACTGTAATAAATACAAAAAAACAAATATATATAATAGCAAGGACATGAAATCAGGACAATAGACAAGCAGAAACTATATTCAGATTAAAAACTTCTGGATACAAATATATTTCATTGCAAATCATTGGATCATTTGTTATCATGGCTATCAGTTGTTAAGGCCCATATATTCTCTCTATATATATGCTTGTCTCCCACTATCAGGATCATCCTACCATCTTCGAGATCAGACTACTATTGCACCTCCAAATAGATTGGGTTTTCCATGTGTTAATGTTGTCATTGATGAACCATCTAATTATAAGGAAGATGCTGGTATTCCTGAGTGGCAACTTGCTATGTCAAAAGAGGTAGCGGCCCTTGATCGTACACATACTTGGGATATTGTTCCTCTACCAGCATATGCTGTTGCAATTTCATGCAAATGGGTATTCAAAATC
Organism: Zizania palustris; assembly: GCA_019279435.1. Lineage (NCBI taxonomy): Eukaryota > Viridiplantae > Streptophyta > Magnoliopsida > Poales > Poaceae > Zizania > Zizania palustris. The sequence goes on along the minus strand of JAAALK010000085.1, from coordinate 31,766,786 downwards.
AAAACAAAATCAGATGGTTCCATTGAGAGGTTTAAAGCTCGTCTGGTTGCTTGTGGTTTTCAGCAGACACACGGACGGGATTATGATGAGACATTTGCACCAGTTGCGCATATGACTATCGTCCATACATTGATCGCTGTGGCCGCTGCATCATCTTGGATCATCTCTTAGATGGATGTCAAAAATGTCTTTCTTCATGGGGATCTTCATGAGGAAGTTTATATGCAGCCACCACCTGGTGTTAACATTCCTTCAGGAAATGTTTGTTGTCTACGTCGTGCCTTATATGGTCTTAAACAAGCTCCTCGTGCTTGGTTTGAGCGTTGTCTATGTAATACAGGTTGCAGGGTTTTCCTCTAGTGATCATGATCCTGCTTTATTTATTCATATCTCTCCACGTGGACACACATTGCTTATTTTGTATGTGGATGATATGTTGATTACAGGAGAAGATGCAGAATATATATCATTTGTAAAAAAGAAACTTGGTGAGTAGTTTCTGATGTCAAATTTGGGTCCTCTCAGTTATTTCTTAGGGATTGAGGTTTTGCATTCTTCTAAGGGATATTATATTTCTCAATCCAAATACATACAAGATCTGATTGCTCGATATGGACTCAGTGACAATAAGACAGCAACTACACCTATGGACCTTCATTTACAGCTCCATCCCACTGATGGTTCACCCCTTGAGGATCCCTCTAGGTATCGTCATATTGTGGGAAGTCTTGTTTATCTCACGGTAACAAGACCTGATATTGCTTATGTCGTTCATATTTTGAGGCAATTTGTAAGTGCTCCTTCTTCGGTCCATTTTGGACATTTGCTTCATGTGTTGAGATACTTAAGAGGGACATCTTCTCAGTTCTTGTTCTATGCTTTTGATAGCTCACTTGAGCTTCATGCTTACTCAGATTCTACTTGGCCAGTGATCCTACAGATCCTCGTTCTGTCACAGGTTATTGTATTCTTTGTTAGCGTGTCATGTTGTATGTGGGCTCTAGGGGGGTTCGGCCAGCCCTTATCCCCCTGGCCAGGTGGTTATATCTGTTGGCAAGGGGTCTATCTCTATCTCTATCTCTTATCTCCTAGATTAGATCTATTCAGTTATAGGTAGTTGTCCCCTTGCCTCTATATATATGTACCTGAGCATTGGCTCCTCATCAATAATAATTCTATTCCCAGCCATACTCTTTCATGGTATCAAGAGACCGGGACCCCCCTTCCCTCTCTCCCTTCCGCTGCCCCCCGATCAGCATGGCCGGGACTCCTCCTACCTCTACCGTCGACCCTGCCGAGCTCGCACGTCGCGGTGACGACGACGAGCCAAGGCCTCTCGCCGATGCCCGCACTGCTGCCCGTGCGGCTGCCCTAGCTGAAGCCCCAAGGCGTCTCGCCGACACCCGCACGGCTGCCCGTGAGGCCGCCCTAGCCGAAGCCCAGGCCACCGAGGAAGAAGCCGCTGTTGCATCATCCGATCGCGACGCCGCCACCGAGCGTATCCGTGCTGCCCTAGCACGAGCAGCCAAAGCTCGGGCCGACGCCGCTGTCGCGGCTGATCCCATCGCATCTCCTCCAGCGGATGGCCTGGACGTCTCCAACGCCATGGCCCTCCACGAAGCAGCTGCCATCCTCAATCTCCACGCTCAGGCGGTCTCCGTCCAGAACGCCTGCAGCTTGGTGCCTATCACCCTCGACACAGCCGGCAACTACTCGCGATGGGCGAACAGTTCCTCCTCACCGTCACGAAGTACTCGCTGCAAGATCACATCTACAACGACCATGCCACCTCGGCCCTTCCTGACTGGACACGGATGAACGTCGTGGTCAAATCTTGGCTCTACAGCACGACCTCTTCTGATCTTGCTGAGGCCGTAATCGACCACCGCGCCACCGCCCGTGAAGCTTGGCTTGCCATCGAGGGGCACTTTCTCGGGAACCAGGAGACCCGCGCCCTACACCTTGACGCCAAGTTTCGCGCCTTCGCGCAAGGTGATCTCTCCATCACCGAGTACTGCAAGCATTTCAAGAAGATGGCCGATGATCTCAGCGACCTTGGCGAACACGTGACTGACCGCACATTGGTCCTCAACGTGATCCGCGGACTCAACGAACGCTACAGGGACATCGTTGTACACCTCCGGCGCGGGCGCCCCTTTCCCTCTTCGCCGTTCGCAATGAACTTCTACTCGAGGAGATAAACATGGTACAACACCCTACTGCCCCCCCCCACTGCCCTCGTCGCTACGGGCTCCTCCGCACCCCACCAGCCCGCACCAATCAACGGCGACACTCCTCGAATTGGCGCCCCCAAGCAGAACAAGAAGAAGTAGAAGGACCACCGCACCCCTTTAGGTGGCACCCCTGCACCTGGCGACGGGGGCCCCTCTGGCAGCCCCTCCCCCAACCCCGAATCAACCACCGGGCCCAACGGGACGTGGCTCTCCTACAATTCGTGGACCGGGTCCATCCAGATGTCGCCCAACCCATGGACACCTCCCTTGGCCCAGCTTCCTCAGGGTCGGATGGGCCCTCAACAGCAGCAGGCAATGCTTGCGTTCCAGGGGGCCCAACAAATTCCGCAGGTGGCTCAACAAATTCCTCATCAGCCGGCCTTTTTTTCCGCCCTACGGGACCCCTGCCGGGCCTATGTTGCAGCCACAGCAACAAGCACCGTCAACCTGGGCCTCCCAGGCACCGCACCAGCCCATGGTAGGAACTCCGGCTTGGGACCAGAGCTCCCTCGCCTCCACTTTCAGCACCATGGCGCTCACACCCCCCCCAACCCCCGGTGAACAACGACTGGTATTTTGATACAGGTGCTTCCTCCCACATGACCTCCCATGATGGTTCCCTCTCTCACTCTTCAATTCTGCGGTATCCCTCTCCCACCTCTATCGTTGTCGGTAATGGTTCGCTCCTGCCAATCACCGTGACCGGCACGACACATTTTGGCTCTCTTGCTTTAAATAATGTTCTTGTTTCACCACAGCTCATCAAGAATCTTATTTCTGTTCGCCAATTCACTATCGATAACAATTGTTCTGTGGAATTTGATCCCTATGGTTGCTCTGTGAAGGATCTTCTCACGGGGATCGTGACCATCAGGTGCAATAGCTCCGGACCGCTCTACCCTCTGCAGGTTCCAGTGGCGCACTCTTTGGTTGCGGGCTCCACAGCGGCTTCACTATGGCACCGTCGTCTTGGTCACCCTGGTCGCGAGACTCTCTCAAAGCTTGCTTTGGCCATTCCTGCTTGTAATAAAGACTTGGATTCTATATGTCATGCGTGTCAGTTAGGATGACATGTTTGTCTTCCTTTTGGTACTTCAGCCTCTCAGGCGTCGAACAACTTTGCTCTTATTCATTGTGACTTGTGGACATCTGTTGTTAGTTTCTCTGGCTACAAATATTACTTGGTTGTTCTCGATGATTGCTCACATTACTTGTGGACATTCCCCCTTCGGCTAAAGTCTGACAGATTCACGACATTATCTAACTTTTTTGCGTATGTCTCTACCCAGTTCGGCGCCCGCATCTAGGCCGTTCAAACTGAGAATGGCCGGGAGTTTGACAACTCCACCGCACGCACCTTCTTTCTGACACATGGCATCCTCTTTTGCATGTCGTGTCCTTACACGTCCCCACAGAACGGTAAAGCCGAACGGATCATTCGTACCACTAACGATGTCATCCGCTCCCTTTTGTTTCAGGCGAGCATGCCTCCTTCATATTGGGCTGAGGCGTTGCACAATGCAACTCTCCTCCTCAACATCTTACCCACCAAGACCCTTGACTTCTCGACCCTGCACTTTGCCCTCCATGGTAGTGTGTCGTCCTACGATCATCTTCGGGTCTTCGGTTGTAAGTGTTACCCCAATCTCTCGGCCACTACCCCCATAAACTTTCGCCCCGTTCCGCCCTCTGTATCTTCCTAGGATACTCTGCTCACCACAAGGGATACCGCTGCCTTGATCCTACCACCAATAGAATCATCTCCCGTCATGTCATCTTCGACGAAACCAACTTTCCCTTTGTCGAGCAACCCTCCCCTCCAACGGCTACGGACTTCACCTTTTTAGATGAATTCCCTAACACGGCAGTTGCTCCCATAGGGTTGCCATTTTTGTCTTCTACAGGTACCTCTCTAGTCGTACCACCACTTCCGACGCCACTGGTTCCACCAAGGTTTCATACCCTACCTCGCGCGGGTGTTGTGCCACGCGCAGCCACGGCTCCTTCGACGCCCACCGCGCCATGCGCGGCCACGTCTTCACCCTCGACGGCTACCCCCGCGCCATGCGCGGATGCCGCCTCTCTTGCACTCCCACGTGCGGGATCTGCGCCACGTACGGCACCGGCTCAGCGCGTCTACTCCTGGCGTCCCCGACCCGCCGAGCCTCCTCCTCCTCCAGCGGCATCCACTACTCCCTCAGTACCGGTGCCGCTACCTCCTGGTGCTATTGCCGTTACCCCAACGGTGAATCAGCATCACATGACGACACGAGCCAAGGATGGGTTCCGCGTACCATCCCTGTTCCATGCCGCACCACTGTCTCCAGTCCCAAAGACCTTCCGTGGTGCCCTTGACGATCCCAATTGGCGGGCCGCCATGGAAGAACATGCTGCTCTCATCCAAAACCAGACCTAGGATCTGGTTCCTCGCCCGCGACATGCCAACATTGTCACCGGTAAATGGATATTCAAGCCCAAGTTCCTCGCCAACGGTTCCTTGGAGCGTTACAAGGCACGTTGGGTCCTCCGCAGCTTCACTCAACGTCTAGGTGTTGACTTTACAGAGACATTCAGCTCTGTCGTCAAGCCTGCCACAGTTCGCACGGTTCTCTCATTGGCTCTCTCCCGCAAGTGGCCCGTTCATCAGCTCGATGTCAAAAATGCTTTCCTCCATGGCACTCTGACAGAGACAGGGTTTGTGGCTCAGCCGTCTGGATTTGAAGACCCTGCTCACCCAGACTTTGTTTGTCGCCTCAACAAGTCTCTTTATGGGCTGAAACAGGCCCCACGTGCTTGGTACAGTCGTTTTGCCATGCACCTTTCTCCCTCGGTTTCGTGGAAGCCAAATCAAATACTTCACTGTTCATCTACCGTCGTGGCACTGATATGACATATCTGCTTCTCTACGTTGATGACATCGTTCTCACCGCTTCCTCAGCACATCTCCTACGGCAAGTTATCTCAGCTCTTCAGCAAGAATTTGCCATGAAGGATCTGGGTGAGCTCCACCATTTCTTGGGGATGCAGGTACAGCGCGATGATGATGGTATGATTCTCTCTCAGCGACAGTACATGCTTGACATCCTGGACCGAGCAGGCATGACAAAGTGCAAACCTTGCAATACGCCAGTGGACACTAACCCCAAAGTTTCTGCTGACTCTGGGGCTCTAGTCGCCGATCCTTCAGATTACCGCAGCCTTGCAGGTGCCCTACAATATCTGACCTTCACGCGACCTGACATCTCCTATGCTAACAGCAGGTCTGTCTCTACATGCATGATCCTCGAGAGGCTCACCTTGCTGCTCTCAAGTGCATTCTTCGGTACATTCGGGGTACCCTGCACCTGGGACTTCTGCTTCGGCCATCGACGCTGGATGACTTGGTGGTCTATACTGATGCCGACTGGGCTGGTTGTCCAGACACTCGCAAATCCACCTCGGGCTACGCTGTGTTCCTTGGTGACAACCTGGTTTCTTGGTCGTCCAAACGTCAGAACATCGTCTCCCGCTCTAGTGCCGAAGCTGAGTATCGCGTCGTGGCCAATGGTGTCGCTGAGGCTTCCTAGCTCCGTCAGCTTCTTCATGAGCTTCACACTCCGCTTCACCGCGCCATACTTGTCTACTGCGACAACATCAGCACGGTCTACATGTCTTCCAATCCAGTTCAGCATCAACGAACGAAGCATATCGAGATCGATCTTCACTTCGTTCGTGAGAAGGTAGCCATGGGTGTCGTTTAGGTCCTTCACGTCCCCACGACATCCCAGTTCGCCGACGTCTTCACCAAAGGGCTGCCTTCTTCGGTGTTCACTGAGTTTCGGTCCAGTCTGAATGTCTGTGGCTAAGCACCGACGTTTATACTGCGGGGGCGTGTTAGCGTGTCATGTTGTATGTGGGATCTTGGGGGGTTCGGCCAGCCCTTATCCCCCTGGTCGGGTGGTTATATCTGTTGGCAAGGGGTCTATCTCTATCTCTATCTCTATCTCTTATCTCCTAGATAAGATCTCATCAGTTATAGGTAGTTATCCCCTTGCCTCTATATATATGTACCTAAGCATTGGCTCCTCATCAATAATAATTCTATTCCCAGACATACTCTTTCATTCTTCTTAGTTCTTCTCCTATTGCATGGAAGTCCAAGAATCAAGCAGTTGTGTCTCGGTCTAGTACAGAAGCAGAACTTCGAGCGTTTGCCACTACTACTTCAGAGATTGTATGGCTGAGATGGTTGTTAGGTGATTTTGGTATTTCTTGTGATGCCCCCACGCCTCTTCTATGTGACAACACTGGAGCCATACATATTGTCAATGATCCTATAAAACATGAGCTTACAAAACATATTGGAGTTGATGCTTCTTTTACTCGGTCTCATTGTCATCAAAAAACAATTGATCTTCAATATGTGCCCTCAGAGCTACAAGTAGCAGATTTCTTTACTAAGTCTCAGACTCGAGAGCAACATCGTCTTCATCTGCTCAAACTCAATGCTTCAAATCCACCTTTTCCACCTTGAGTTTGAAGGGGGGGTGTTAAGGCCCATATACTATTGGCCCATGGCCCACATATTCTCTCTATATATATGCTTGTCTCCCACTATCAGGATCATCCACTCTTTAATCTAAGGTTAGTAACATCAGTTAGCTTAAAGATCCAATGCTGGTACAGTAAAACTGCTCTTCAACAGGTACCATTGCAAAGGCAACCACCAGGTACAAGGGTGGTGGAATATTTTAAAAAACATTTGTTCTGCAGAAAAAATATTTTCCTCTGTATTTTAAAAAATAAAAATATGATGTTCTTAATTATACAGTAGCTGAGATGGTTCTATTATCAGAGGGAACTTTTTCTGGTGCTGAGAAATTATAACAGAAACAAAATGGTGCACAGATTTTACAAGCCATTTGTTCAGCGTCTTTTTATTGGCGATATCATTCCCAATCCCTGAGTAGATAAAAGTTATGCTGCCCCAACTCCCTTTACTGAAAATATACAGGAATATCAGATCAACTCACAAGTATTATAACTACTACCTTATTTGTAGATTCACATATTAATGTAACTATACAGATAATATTTCTTGAATACAAGAAAATACAATCCAAGTGGAACATAATTGCTAAAAGACCAAACAGTTCCATCAATCATTTGCTATGCATTTTATTTTCTACTTTCAAACTTGCAACATGCATTCCCCCAGGGCAGGAAAACATGTCTTTTGGGACATCTACAGCCTTAAAAATGTAGCTTTAACCACTAATTTCTATCGTAGCATAGTTATGGAGTCAATAAATTATAATATTATGAAATTAGTTTTTGAGACAAATCTACATACATGAATTTATGTATCCCATCTAAATATTTTATAACATACTGATACTCAATCTTTCCAACATTTTACTTGTGTAAGCCGAAATGACATGATTTCATGATCTGTTGGAGTAATTAATGTTGTACCAGTAACATAGCGTAAGATCAGGTAGTGGCATGATACATCAGACAAACTTTGTTCTGAGGAAACAGTGGGTCAGGACAATGTATGGAGTAGACTCTGGAAAATCTTTAGTCTCACTTGGCTCAAAAGCTAAACCTCCAGTTTGCAACCAGCATCCATAATGGAAGTCTGGATCAGCTCAAGACTCCAAAGCTAAACATCAGGTGTCAGTTTCCAAGATGACAGACAATCTTGGAACTTCTATTTACCTATTCTTGTGTATAGAGAAATGATTAATGTTATACTATTCATTCGCTGTTCCTGGAAACATGACAGTTTAACTTTGTAGGAGGGAGGTTATTTCTACCCACGTCGCCATGGCAATTCTTTAGTGTCACCATGGCGACAAGGCTGTGCTGGGTGTAAGGCGTTCCACTGCCATAGCCATGCTGGTGGCATGCACCATGGTCATGGCATGGGTGGCACAGTGGTGATGACTGCAGGAGAGTTGGCAGTGGCTGTTGTGGAGACGTGGCGGCGGCGGCAGCTGTGAAACCCTAAACTGTTGTGGCTGGGAGGAGTCCTTTATATTGACTACTTGATGGGACAGGACAGACTGGCTTAGAGGGAAGGCAGCTAGGGATTGCACTGGACTTTAACACATTTATATAGATAGCCTGTTGTGGGATTTAAATGTGCTAGTGAAATTTTGCCTATATATTCTTTTATTTTGTAAGGCATCGCCTCGCCTTGCTGCCTTAATAACTATGTTTCTACCTATCAGCATTAAGCATTGACTTTGTAGGAAAATGATGCATAGAGAACAGAAACAAGAACTAAAGCAGAAGATACATGATAAAAGTCAAAAATCATTGAAACCAAAAGCCATGCCATACTCACAATGTTCAAGCTCACAACATGCAAAGGGGCATCATAGAATGCAACAGCAGTCAATTCAGCACCAGTCCATTTGTTCAATGTGATCTTAGGACCAGAAGCTATCAGCAGATGCCCTTGAAGAGATGCAACGGCTGAGACAGCACCTTTACTCTCTTTCGAGTAGACTTCTGTAACCTGGAATTAGTGTTTACATGTTAACAAACCAAAGAATATGTAATGGAAGTACTGACCTTTTCACTCAATTGGAACAATGCGCCCTTAAAGTACCAGATTTTTAGAATTTTCACTTTTCGTGAAAGAGAACAGAAGCACACGCCCTCTAGCAGCTACATCCTCCCCTAGAACATAAGCAGTTCCAATGGCCAACAGGGTTTCATTTTCCTTGCTGGTTGTGTTCTGAAATAAACATGCATAACTGTTCAGTGAATAATAAATTTAAATCTACACAGATGTGTGCATTGGTCATTGAATTTTTCATATCAGATAAATCTAAATACCAGGTAGCCACTATCACGAATTTGACAATTGAAAGACAAGACAGGAAAGATAGACGTGATCATTATTTTATTCTATGGGACAGCCTCATAATTGAGTTAGAATGGGTTGATATAGATGGTTTTTAGCATGCCTAAGTTTTTTGTGCCTTGCTAAAATTTGGTGACTTTGACGAGACATAACATACACTTTCAAGTGAGAAATGAGAAAAGTTACATACATGTAATGTAACAATGCGCACAGTTAGAGCATTTTCGAACAATTGCATTGGAATAGTGGACTTCGTCTCTAAACGTCCACTTGGTTTCTCCAGCTCCAAAATGCGAACCTCAAATTCATCAACAGTATAAGTCTTTTGAAGGTCATCAGCACTTGTAACATCGCTATCCATGTGATGAGCTGATTCTTGATCAGCCATAGAAGAAAGAACATGATTTAAGGGGCGAACAACCTGCAGGAACACAAAATGATAACACTGAGCTAGATAGTTGTACAGTTTCAGAAGTGCCTTAAAACCATAACGAAGATGTCAATGATAAAAATTATTACCATTTTAACATTACAGTAATAGGTACATAATACTTACAGGAACAGACACTATCAGCGGATAAAGAGATTGCTCTGCATAATATGTGACTTGATGTGGAGTGCCATGCAAAGGGACCTGCAAAGATGCAATACATTAAACTTCCATATTGGATGGGAAGACTTCAGAAGCAATTCATTTTATTACCTAAACTTTGGTACATACTGGACTCAACTGAAAAAAATAGGTACCCAATTCCCTAAACTCACAGAACAAGAACAGTTCCTTGAGGTCTTGTTTTGATAGACCAGTATTAGAATGGACCTCGAATGAGTCCCAGTCTAAGTGATGCCTGAGGTAATTTCTAAGGCAATTTACTCAAATGGGCAATGCTAAATTGGTGAAGCTCGACTTCACTTCTGTTAGAAACTCGCCAGAGGAACGACGGGGATCACGTCGCCGGCGAGGTCAAGGGCCAAACACAGGGAACCGAACAGGGGGTATGGAAACTGTGCTAACTTTTGGCACTTTCTTTATTTGCTATTCCTTTGATTAAGTAGCCCATTACATGGAAAGTACTATTCTATAGAAAGGATTTTATTTGGTCCTTAAAATCAGGACTGCTACCTTAATTCAGGATATACTCTCATACATAGACTAGAGGCTAAATAGGAAACCATAATTATTTGCACCTAAGGATTATTCCGACAATCTCCTCCTAAGCCTTGTAGTGCAAATCTCCCGTATCAACAAGACCGATCTTTGATCTCAACTCGCAGAACTTGATCTTCCCGAGTGGCTTTGTCAAAATATCTCCTAGTTGATCTTCACTTCGAATCAGTGTTGAAAAAAATCGGCCGATCAGCCGATTAATCGGTGATCGGCCCTAGTCCATTTAATTTACAGGAAAATCGGCAAAAAATCGATGGACCGATTAATCGGTTGGTCAACCCGATTAATCGGTGCCACCAATTAATCGGTCCGGTACAGAAAAATGGGGTTTTGCACACCCCGCCCACCATTTTCCCTCTCTCCTGCTCACTTTTCCCCTTTCTCTCTCTCCTGCGCACGCCAGATCTGGACGGAGACGCGCCTAACCTCACAGATCCGGCGCCGCGTGCACGTCGTCTGTCGTCTGCACCTCGCCCCTGCTTCTTCCACGCCGTCCGTGCCTCGTCCCTGCTCTTCCACGGCCCACAGCAAGTTGTCCGCGCAAGCGTCGAGCAAGCAGAGCCATCCGCGTGAGCACCGTCGTCCGCCGCTAGATCCAGGCCGTCGGGCTGACCGGATATGTGACGCGTCGACCTTTGTTTGTTTCCGGCGTTTGCTTTTCAGTAGAGAAAAGGGAGGAGATAGGAGAGAGAACAAGAGAGGTAGAGTATGCGGGATGGGCAGTGGCTAAGAATAGACTAGAGAGAGCAGTCTTGGGCAGTGCTAAGGCAGGCAGGTGCAGTGAGATAGATAAAGTACGAGAGATAAAAAAACATGCAGAAAACAGGCTGGTAAAAAGTAAGGGGCAATGAGGAGATACAATAAAAAAGAAAGAGATAGAAAAATAGGCAGTTAATATATTATTTAATTATTTATTGACCGATTAATAGGTTGACCAATTAATTCAGTTAATCCCCGATTAACCGATTAATCCCTACTCGGTGGTCGACCGATTAGCTACCGATCACCGATTTTTCTAACACTGCTTCGAATGAAATCCACCATAATCAGTCCTGCTTCGACTAACTCTCGAACCAAATGATATTTTATCTCAATATGTTTACTCTGTCCATGGAGTACAAGGTTCTTGATCAAAGTAATTGCCAACTTGTTGTCAACCCTCAACATTGGTGCCTTAGGTTCCGATCCGATCCTTGACCTCTACTAGCACCTTGGCAAGCCACAAAGCCTGACAAGCAGCATTTGCTGCTGCTATATACTCAGCTTCACAAGTTGACTGGACCACCACGTTCTGTTTAGTCGACTGCCAAGTGACTGGGTTGTTTGTTGAGGAAGAAAATCACTCCTATTGTACTCTTCCTAGTGTCAACATCACCGGCATAGTCGCTATCGCTGAAACCAGTCAGGTGTACCCCTTCTGCATTCTTCCTGCCAAACCAGATTCCCCAATTCTTGGTTCCTTCTACATAGCGCAGAATGTGTTTCACAGCAACTAGATGATCTTCACGTGGGTCTTCCAAGAATCGACTCACATATCCAACAACAAAAGCTAGGTCAAGATGCGTATTCACCAAATACCTTAGGCTCCCAACAATACTCCTGTATGTTGTTGCATCAACTGATGGTTCTGTGTTGTTCTTGCTCAACTTCAGTTGTGCTTCCATGGGCACTTGACAAGGGTTACACCCTGTCATTCCACTCTTCTCCAATATCTTGATAGCACAGGATCCTTGAGAGAACAATATTCCATCCCTTTTCTACTTCCCTTCAATACCGAGATAGTAGTGGAGTAGGCCAAGATCACTCATCTTGAATGCTGCTGCCATCTCTTCTTTGAACTGTTTGATTTCTTTTCTTTGATTTCTTTTTTGTTGACTCCGGTGATCACCAAGTCATCAACATACACCCCGACTACTAGATGCATGTCTTCTTTCTTCCTTATGTAGATGGCATACTCCAAGGGACTCCTCCTGAAACTGAGTGACAAGAGTGTGATGTCCAATTTTTCATTCCATGCCCGCGGCGCTTGGTGCAGCCCATACAATGTTTTTGCAGTTTCAGCACCTTGTGCTCTTGGCCGGCAACAGCAAACCCGGCCAGCATCGACAACTTCAACTCTATGATGGCATCGACTTTAATGGTTTTTAATGCTAACTGATCAAATAAATAAAGGAGTTGGCCTATTAATCTTCCATCAACTCATGACTCCAATTTAATTTCAGTCTTTACGGCAGACGGGTTGAGGATATTTTGTGAAAAATTGGAAAATTTGATAACAGTGTTCAAAAAAACAGATCAAGGCGCCTAGATCCAGCACCGGGCGCCACGCGTGGTCTGGATCTGTCACTATGGTGTGTGGGGGGGTTGAAGGGCGAACAGAGGAATGTCGTGGTAACCTGGATCTAGAGCAGGGGAGAAGGCTGAAGAAATAAAAGAGAGGATTGGGAGGGGAACGGTGGACTTTGCACTGCACGGGATGAGAGGGGAAGAGAGAAAACAAGAGAAAAGAGAAAAACCTAGGTGTCACCTATGCAGCTCTAGGCGCTAGGCACCGGGTCACCGCCCGACTAGCACCTAGCGCCTATTTGAACACTGTTTTATGATACCCAGCACACATGGTTCACCTACTCTAAGAACCATGTTATGAATTGCAAACAGATCATGGCTCAATGACAGCAGTATTTGTGCAGCTGATGTTGAGTCTGCAGCAGCAGTACATTTATGCATAAAAACAGATTTTCACCTTTTGAACAGGCCAGTAATTATCGTAGTTATATGCCGACGGCAATTGGCATATCTTCAGAAAACCCTACACCCAAAAATGAAGTGCATTACTGAATCTCAAACATCTAAAAGATTTTTTGTGAACAATATACAGATAATTCTTTACCTGTGATGTAACATATATAAGGCCATGACAACAATTCACATTATGCAGAACGGTAAAGGCTTCAATGGGGCCATCGCATAACTGCAGAACAGTAAAGCTTCATTGGCTTGTTTTAAAATGTTGATTTGGAATTGAAATCAGAAATACATAATTCAACACAGTAAATGTATAAGGTCAGCATGAAATACTAGTGTAAGTATGGAATGCCTATGATAGAAATCAACCCAACAAGCCATTAACAAAAGGGGTTATACACGCTAAAGAGAGAGCTAAGATAGAGCAAGAATAACCTTCCTATTCATGTGAGTGTCAGGAAAAAGGCAGCATAAATCAGAGGACAAGGAGCTAAAAGGGTCAAATACAAGAACATTGACAACTTGATCATGGCATTTACATACCTGTGGGTGCACCCGAAGTCGCTGTCGACAAACCATAACCCAGGCTGGCCTCATGCCACTAAGAAACAGTCCCTCATAACCACCAACATTGTTGAAAATTGTTATTCTTGGTTGTGCAAGAGTTGAAATTTCTTGTCGTGATTTAATGTCTATAGAAACCCGGTGAAATCTCAAATTTCGAAGTCTGGAATCACTGGCATTGCCATGATGAACAGAACTTTGAGGTGACGTTAGAACATTTTTTGTGCTGTTTTCCAAGGCTTCATAACAAAAGGCATGGTAACACAACAATGTTCCATCATTCAACAATCCAAAGAGGAAGGGCTTACTGTGCTGACCAGACCATTTATGCATTGCAAGTTCAACTATCCAAATGCTATCAACTGCTTCTTTCTTCAGGGAAGCTTTAGTGCAATCCTCTCTTTCTTTTGTGCTATCATCATATACATGCTGAGAAAATGCATCAATCAAAAGAGCCCCACCAGAAAGAAAATTTTCCACAGAGAAAACACATCTGAAACTAGGCACTTCAAATATTTCCAGTTTACCACTTTCATAACAGATGATGCAGTATATATCAGCTTGATCATGCCATGACCTACCATTGCCATCAATTGCTTCAGCAACACCAGTAGATAACCATGCATCACTGCGCGCCTTTCTTAGCCAGGGTTCAGGGCCTTTGTCACGATAAAGTGTACAGGCAGATATTCGCTCACTTGAGCTTGTGAATATACTGGGAGCATTCACAGAAAGAGTAAAAGTGGAATGATCTGTATGAGAAACAAAAAGGTGGGCATTTAATTGTGTTAAGTTGTGACTTTGTGCAAGAGCCATTAGATGAAAGTACATTTGTGTGAAACAATCTTTTAGTGCTGAGTTGTGAACTTTGTACATGGATCATTGTACGAGGTTATGATCCCAATTTATAAGGTATTAAAGAGGTCATGTAATACATAGATGGAATGTCTCACAAAAAGCACATCTATATTGTCAGCCCTAGACCGCAAGAAGAAGGCAAAAGACAATTTCTGGCCGGCTAATTGATCTACAATCCCCCTCCTCTATTCCTCTGCTTTTATAGCTTGCAATGAGATGCGGTGGCGGTCAGTGGCGCGGCGTCGACCAACGACGCAGAGATAAGATGCGGCGGCGCGTCTAGACAGGAGGCTGCGCGAGAGTGGGTAGGGTTAGGGCGGCGCATCTAGCCTGGAGAAAAGGTTCTCTGTTTCGTGTATCTGCGCGTACGGGATACATTTTTTTTTGAAAATTATCCAGTAGGAGAGGCTCCAACTGTTGGATAAATAGATTAGAAAAGGTTGGATGTACAAGCCAAATGGTACAAGTGCGAAAGAAGCATAGGGTACAGAGAGGGGAGGGGGTTTAGATATGATTAAGCCAAGAGTACAAAGAGGATTTAAGATCTTTAGGAAATCTAGTCGATTGGGTAGCGAGCTCTTGCTTGAAGCTTTTCTTCCAGCTTTTCAAAGAAGCCCTGTTATTTTCAAAGATGATGTTGTTTCTGTGTTTCCATATTGTCTAGGCTCCAACTATGCAGACTTCCATGAAGAACCTTTTGTCAAACCCATTTTTTGCAAGGGAGAGCATGTCATGAAACGGAAGAGTTAAATTCCATGAAAAACCAATGGAGGACCATACAATGTTGTTGAATTGGCAGCTGAAAAAAAATGATGGGCCTGTTTGGTTGGCAACCACAATTTGCCACGCCAGAACACTTGTGGCGTGGCAAATTCTGGTTGCCAACCAAACAGGCCCGATATGTTGTTTCCTCAACATTCTCACTACACAGGACACAACTGTAGTCATTGCTCTCAAGTTTGAAGCTTTTCCTTCTCAAGATTTTTCTTGTGTTTAGCCTGTCCATTATGAGGAGCCAAAATAAAACTCTTAGTTTGTTGTTGCACCTTGACTTCCAAATCCACTTGAAGACCGGAGGTAGAACAATGCTTTTGTAGGGAAGGTAGTAAAATATTTTTGATGAGTATTTGTTTGATTCCCAGATGTATGCCCAACTATCTGGAGTGGTAAGGTTGAGTTGGAGGTTACTGATTATAGCTTGGAGATGGATGTACTCTTGGAAAGCTTGCTCCAAAAGGGGAAGGAATTGCAGGTTGATGCTATTATGACAAAGGAAATCCCTGACTGAAATATTTTTGTTTTTGGCAAAGGAAAACAATCTTGAGAAGGACGTTTGAAGAGGTGTATCAGCCCAAAGATCAAACCAAAAGGAGACGGTCGAGCCGCAAGAAACTGCACATTTGGCAATACCCCTATAGAACAGGCTAAGATTGATAATGTTCTTCCACCAAAATGAGCCCCTTTTTGTAGAGAGATGCGTATCGGATACCGATACGTGGGTTTCCAGGCGTATCCATGCTTCGCAGGTTGTCATTCCCATCGCGCATCGTGCTCTGGCACCGCGCAAAGCTCTATGAAGGAGAGAAGGGCAAGCAGAGGACACATGTCGCAGCCAGAGGGGAAGAGAGGGGACTCGAGGAGAATGCCTAGCCCACAAGCAGTGCAGACCGCTAGTTGCAGGACTCCGGCTACAAGAGGACCGGAGAAGAAAAAAAGGGTCTTGGACTTCACTCCAGGATGCCTAGGAACCAGTGAAATAAATGCCATGGAACCAAGAAGGATGCCTCGAAACCAGGAAGAATGACTGGGAACCTGAAAAATGAAAGGGAAATGGGCAGAGACCTAGGCGCCGCCTAGGCGCTAGGTGCCAGGTCACCGCCCGACTAGTGTCTGGCACCTACTCGAACACTACTGCACATAAACTAGACTTAAATACTAGATCCTTTCCTGATTTTAGAAGATACATGCCATTTATATAGTGGCAGAGGATTATTATACAACATATATTGCCTAAACCCTTAGATTCTCTTAAATTTAATCGATCCAAATTGAATCCTCACACGAATTCATAGGATGGCACTGAAATAAGAGTTAATACCCCAATAATTAAAACACAATTCTATCCATCAGCTTAGACCTAAATTGACAAAACACCAGTTTGCTAACTTCTATCTCCATCTATCAGGAAACCATACCATGTGTGTTGCGTACTCTACAATGGTATGAAAGTAGGATGGATATTTATGTAACCTTCAACTTCCCATGCCTATTTAATCTCTACTTTCTCCAAACTACTGGACAATATGCAGTATGGCACATTGCATGTTGTAGCTTTGTATTGGGACTAGAATTTCAAAGTTTAACTAAACTTTGAAAAAGCACACAGCAAATAATATCTGATATGCATTACCTCCTACAAGAAGTTGAATAGTTCCATCAGCCATCTTCAAAAGAACATATGGATCTGCAATGGAAGCACAGGCCACACCAAGAGGCTCTGAACTTGATGATGATTCTGAAGCTTGTGTAGTAAAGTTTAGCTCTTGTGTCATGAAAGAACCATCAAGCACACGAGCACCCTTCGCATAAACCTGTATGACACGCCGCCTGCAAAAACAGTAAAAAATGAAATTATATAAATTACATAATTCTCCTTCATTTTAACTTAAGTCATAGACCAGTGATACGGTGATATGCAATTTTAGAAAGGGGTACACAAACACGGTGAGTCCGTGAGTATGCACATGCATATGTTAAAATATAATTGCAGCCATGAGATATGTTATGCCACATACAATAAAAGTAGACCACAAAATCCATCATACAATCACAAGAAAAAAAAATAAAAGTAAAGGAAGAAAGAGATGGGCCAGTTTGGTCCATTGTAATCACTTGCATGCATGTTGTGACTTTGCAGCCCACGCCATAGTTATTAAGGCAGTAAGGCAAGGCAAGATTACTGACCTCTTCCCCCTTACAGACTAAGCGGTAAGGCATAAGGCGAGGCAACGCCTTGTACACAATCAAAAATACAAAAATACAAAAAACCATAACAAGACAATGCATACTAAAGCCCAAACTAAAAAGCCCATTTAAAGCGGCGAACAAGCACATATATTGGCCTTTCCCACTCCCACAGCTTATCGAGCTTGCTCACTCTCTATCTTCCATAGTTGTTAAGGTGTCGCCTAATCGTCGCCTAATCGACGATTAGGCGTCCAGGCGGTCGCCGGCGAACGCCATGGGCGACGACTCGCCACAAGTGAGTGTGGCGTCCGCCTCGGCGAGTATGGCGCCCGCCTCATCGTGTTTGGCGTCGTGCGGATGCCTTATTGCTTCACATGGACGACACACGACAGTTCTGATGGCTTGACGAGGAGACAACGCCAGATCCGATCCACGTCCGAGACGCCTAGATCCGCACCCCACTGCTTGGATCCACATCGCCATCTCTGCTCGGCCACCGCCCTCGTCGCCGCCCGGTCGCTGTCCAGTAGCCGCCATCAGATCTGCGCCAGCATGAGTCTGCCGACCGCTGTGAGAGAGGAGTGGGGAACTGGGGTCTCGGGAGGGGAAGAGACAGCGGGGGAGGGGAGGGAGTGAGGCGTGGAACCAGGAGGAAAGTGAAAAAACAGAGAGAGGGATGGAGAAAAGTGAGAGGGGAAAAAACAGAGAGAGATGGACAAAAGTGAGAAAAAGGAAAAGAGAGGGATGGAGAAAAGCATGGCAAAAGGCAGGTTTCAAAAAGTAAGTGCCATGCTGCCCCAACAAGCCAACAGAGTAGCACTGTGCACAGTTTTTTTCTATAATTACATATAGAAAAAGTGTTTTAGTTTATCAGTTAATTCAGTTAATTTCAGGATTAACCCTTAATCTCTAGACAATTGATCACTGCACCAGCTATCAGTGACCGGTAAACATTAATCTATTAGTGAACTAATTAGTATTAAGTGATGATAAATTAATGGTGTTTTCATATTTATTCCCAATACAATTGTGCAATACTATTGCCATGTCATTTCTATAAAGTGAATATGGCATCGCCTCGCCGCACGCCATACTCGCCTAAGTTGTGAAGGTGGTTTGGCGCCTCGCCTCGCCGCGCCGCCATAACAACTATGCTATCTTCTAATCCTAGCCAACTGCACCAAGACAAACACACCCTGCGTTGCCACCTCCTCTACGGAGCTCACGCCTGCGTTGTGCCACTACCTTAGCCGAGCGCATGCTGAGCCACCACCCCCAGCAACCAAGGTGGTGGGATGCCTTGCATGCGCTGTGCCGACTTAGCGCTAAGGCAACGCTTTAGTGGCACCATGATAGCACTAGAACCGCTTTGTCCTTTCTCTTGATTTCTTTCTCCCTCTCCAATCTATAGCTCTTTTAAACATTCTGAGATGCATCCTCGCTGTTCACAGGTGCATTGCAGAGAGATGATCACAAGTGACGGGGAGAGGATTGTCTTGCTTTGTAGGACAGGCAAGGGCAAGGCGTATCAAAAACGTATCACAACGTATAAGATAAGTGTTAGAGTGTGTTAGAGTGTGTGTGTCTCTAGTGTGTGGGTCGTCCTGTCTAGTGTGTGGGCCCCTCCTATAAGACTCTTCTTCTTCTATCCTCCCAACCATAGGGAGAGGAATCAACCATCTATTCTACCCTTTCCTACATGGTATCAGAACCCTAGGCTCTCCCCTCTCCCCTCACCAGGCCGCCACCGCCGCCGGCGCTACCCCGCCGCCGCCATGGCCGGCGAGAACCCCTCTCCCCTTCGGCCTGGTAGCCGACAGGCCCCTGCCATGGCCGGATCTGGCGGTCCCGCGGCCAGGTCCGGTGCCCCCGCCGCCAGGCTCCCCTCCCCCTTCGGCCTGGCCGTCGCCGCCAGGCAGGCCCCTACCATGGCCGGATCCGGCGCCGCCATGGCCAGATCCAGCGCCCCCGCCGCCGCCGCGACCGGATCCGGCGGTCCCGCGGCCAGATCCGGTGCCCCCGCCGCCGGGCTCCGCTCCGTCGCCGCCAGACTCCCCTCCCCCTTCGGCCTAGCCGCCTCCCTGGACGCCGCCGCCGCTGCTTGCCCCTCCCTGGCCGCCGCCATCGGCCACCCTCCCTAGCCGCCGGGGCTACCCTCCTGTGCCACCTGTCCTTGGCTGCCGCCGCCTCCCTGGACGCCGCCGCCACGGCGCGCCCCTCCCTGGCCACCGCCGCAGGGAGCCCCTTCCTGGCCGCCGCCGCCAGGGCCCCCTCCCTGGCCGTCGCCGTCGCGGGCCCCTCCCTGGCCGCCGCCTCCGGCCACCCCTCCCTAACCGCCGGGGCTGCCCTCCCGTGCCGCCTATTGGCCGCCGGGGCCCCTTCCTCCCTGGCTGCCGATTTTCCCGTGTACAGATCTAGCGCCGTCGAGGCTGGTTCTGCCCTCGACTCGGTCGACGCGGGTGTCCTGGCCCTAGGCACCGCCGCCGGTCTCTCCGCCACTTCTTCCATGAGGCTCGGGCAGTTTGCTGATGGGGCTCCTTGGTCGACCCCAGCACCAGCGGCCATCCTCACCAAGCCGGCTCAGCACCTGCTGTCTCTGCCCTTGGCTCCACCGGTGCAGCAACTTCCTCCTCCACCGGTGCTACACCCACCACCTCCGGTTTGGGCACCGTGGTCCAGTGGGTGGGACCAGGCGGCCTGTATGTTGTCCTCTTGCCCACCGCCCGCTTCCATGGATTGGGTGGCCAACTCGAGAGCCTCCTTCCACGTCACTCCGCACGTCGGTCTTCTCTTCCAGAAGGTCGCCCCACCCATCATACCCCTCTTCCATCATGGTTGGAAATGGATCCTCTCTTCCGGTCACCTCTATAGGTGATGCGACTCCATGTGGTTTTTGTCTTCCCAACGTTCTTGTTGCCCCTGATATCGTTCAAAATCTTCTTTCTATTCGTCAATTCACCTCTAACAACTCCTATTCCGTTGAGTTTGATCCTTGCGGGTTGACGGTGAAGGATTTGGCCACACGACGGTCTCTTCTCCGTTGTGACAACACTGGCCCTCTCTACACCCTTCGCCTTCCGTCCTCCGCTGCCCCCCCTTTGGCTTCCCCTTCGCCCGTGCTTGCTGCCATCACTTCCTCCACTCTCTGGCACCACCGGCTTGGTCACCCCGGCATTGACGTTTTGACTCAGCTCTGTAGTAGCCCCTCTATTTCTTGTACTAGGGATGCTAGTGAGCATATTTGTCATGCATGTCAGTTAGGTCGTCATACCCGTTTACCTTTTCCTGTCTCTTCCTCACATGTTGTTCGGCCTTTTGATCTCATTCACTGTGACTTATGGACATCCCCGATCCCGAGTGTTTCTGGTTTTAAGTACTATTTGGTGGTTCTTGATGATTTCACTCACTATTTTTGGACCTTCCCCTTGCGGTCCAAGTCTGATGCCTTTCCCTCTCTCACTCACTTCTTTGCGTGGGTGTCCACTCAGTTCGATGTCATCATCAAGGCGGTTCAGTGTGATAATGGGCGTGAGTTCGACAACTCCGCTTCTCGGGCTTTCTTCCTCTCCAAGGGAGTCCAGTTGCGCATGTCGTGCCCCTACACCTCCCCTCAGAACGGCAAGGATGAGCGCATATTCGTACCACTAACAATGTTATGCGCTCTATGCTTTTTCAGGCTTCTGCTCCCGCTCGCTTCTGGGCTGAGAGCCTCCTCACTGCCACCTACTTGCTCAATCACCTGCCTTGTAAGGCCACATGCGCTCCCACTCCTCACCATGCCTTGTTCGGTACCCTCCTTATACTCACCTTCGTGTCTTCGGGTGCGCCTGCTATCCCAACACTTCCTCCACTACTCCTCACAAGCTTGCGCCACGCTCAACCCTTTGTGTGTTTCTTGGCTACTCCCCCGACCATAAGTGGTACCGTTGCTTTGACCTATCCTCTTGTCGTGTTCTTATCTCACGGCATGTCATCTTCGTCGAGTCGGTATTTCCTTTCTCCACCGACACCACCCCCGCCTCCAGCCTTGAGTTGGAATCTCTGTTTTCTACTGACCCGGTGGTTCTGCCACCTTTGTCTTCTGCAGGTACACCTCTAGTTGTTCCGGCGGCTCTCCTCCCGTCTAGCGAGCCTAGTGTGGCAGCAGGGCTGCCAACCACGCCGTTCGTGGCCTCGGCACCTTTGATTGTGCCACGTGCGGCCACTCCCCCACCACCGGCGTTGCCCTCCGCACCATACGCGGCCACGGAGTCCTCGGTTGTGCCGCGCGAGGCCACTTCCCTATCGCCTCCTGCGCCCAGGGTCGGCCCGCTGTTGCCTCCAGCACCATGCGTGGCCCCGGCCTCACCTGCCACACCCAACACGGCCTCGACCGCACCACGTGTCCCAGCGCCGCCTGCCTCGCCACGCGCAGCCCCGGTGTCTACTTCCCGCTACGCCGACCCTGTTCGTGTCTACCAGTGCCACCCAACGGTTGCTGCACCGGCCCGCCGAGCCGCCGGTGTACCACCCGCCCATCCTTCACCGCGATCCCCGCCACACTCACCCGATGGTGACTCGGCGGGCTGCGGGGGTCCTTCATCCGGTTGACCGTCTGGTCCTCTCTGCCACTGCAGAGCCACCGGTCTCTCCTATACCCTCCACCGTCCGTGGCGCCCTGGCAGATCCACATTGGTGCCACGTTATGGAGGAAGAGTATGTGGCCCTTCTGGCCAATCAGACCTGGGACTTGGTGCCTCGTCCCTCTGGCTGCAATGTGGTCACCGGCAAGTGGATCTGGACACATAAACATCGGGCAGATGGTACGCTGGATCGGTACAAGGCTCGCTGGGTCCTCCGGGGTTTCACCCAGCGCCATGGAGTTGACTACGATGAGACCTTCAGCCCAGTGGTGAAGCCTGCTACTATCTGGACTATTCTCTCCCTGGCACTCTCGCGGTCCTATCCAGTTCACCAGCTAGATATGAAGAATGTCTTCCTTCATGGCACCCAGACAAAGACTATGTACTGCAGCCAGCCTGCGGGCTTCGTGGATCCCACTCACCCTGAGCTTGTTTGCCGACTCAACAAGTCTGTGTATGGTCTGAAGCAGGCTCCTCGGGCTTGGTATAGTCGGTTTGCCTCCTTCCTAGTGACTTTGGGGTTCAGCGAAGCCAAGAGCAACACCTCTCTGTTTGTCCTCCACCACGATGGTGACACAGCCTACCTGCTGCTTTATGTGGATGACATTGTTCTCACTACCTCCAGCCAGTCTCTACTTCAGCGGGTTGTCTCCTCGTTGCAGCGGGAGTTTGCCATGAAGGATCTTGGTGTGCTCCATCACTTCTTGGGGATGACAGTGGAACACCGCACTGATGGTCTATTCCTTCACCAGCGCCAGTACGCATTGGATGTCCTTCACCGCGCCGGGATGACTGACTGCAAGCCATGTTCCACTCCAGTTGATGCTCAGGCCAAGATTTCCGGTACCAAGGGTGCACCAGTGGATGATCCCATTGCCTACCGAAGCATTGCTGGTGCCCTTCAGTATCTCACCTTCACTCGGCCGGATATCTCCTATGCAGTGCAGCAGGTGTGCCTTCACATGCACGACCCACGGGACCCGCACCTTACTGTTAGAGAGAACACTCGCATTGGTAGGGATGACACTCAGAGTTGGGGCAATTTTCTTCTCATTCAACTCACTCAAATGTCATGCCAACCCAAATGGTTGGGGATAAATATTTATAGGCTAGCCATGTAGCCCAAGATGCTAGTCTAAGATGCTAAAGCAAAGATGCTAGTCTAAGATGCTAAAGCAAAGATGCTTAGTCTAGTCTAAGATGCTAAAGCAAAGATGCTAGTCTAAGATGCTAAAGCAAAAGATGCTAAAGGTGCTAAGACTACAAACTTGTCCACACATGAACATCACACATGTCATGCCAAACAACATGTCATGCCAAAACACACCTACACACACATAGACTTATCCTCTCACTTACCGCTATGAAGCGGATTCTCCACTATCTGCACGGCTCCCTCGACTTCGGCCTTTACCTTCGGCGTTCTCCGGTTGCTGAGCTCATGGTTTACACTAACATCGACTGGGCGGGCTGCCCAGACACGCATCGCTCCACCTCCGGCTACGTCGTCTTCCTTGGTGGCAACCTCGTGTCTTGGTCATCCAAGCGGCAGCCTGTTGTCTCCCGCTCCAGTGCCGAGGCTGAGTACCGCGCTGTTGCCAACGGGG
The DNA here is from genome assembly GCA_019279435.1 of Zizania palustris. Lineage (NCBI taxonomy): Eukaryota > Viridiplantae > Streptophyta > Magnoliopsida > Poales > Poaceae > Zizania > Zizania palustris. The sequence continues at coordinate 31,743,165 of JAAALK010000085.1, read as the reverse complement.
TGGCGGAGGCATCTTGGCTCCGACAGCTCCTCGGGGAACTCCACACCCCCCTCGCCAGGAGTACTTTGGTCTACTCGACAACGTCAACGCTGTCTACCTCTCCACCAACCCCGTTCAGCACCAGCGCACCAAGCATGTGGAGATCGACCTCCACTTCGTCCGTGATCGTGTCGCCATGGGAGATGTCCTTGTTCTACACGTTCCCACCACCTCCCAGTTCGCCGACATCTTCACCAAGGGCTTGCCTTCCTCCACCTTCTCGAGTTTCACTCCAGTCTCAACATCCGCTGCGCCGGAGTTTCGACTACGGGGGGGTGTTAGAGTATGTTAGAGTGTGTGTGTCTCTGGTGTGTGGGCCCCCTGTCTAGTGTGTGGGCCCCTCCTGTAAGACCCTTCTTCTTCTATCCTCCCAACCCTAGGGAGAGGAATCAACCATCTATTCTACCTTTTCCTACAATAAGTATCACATATTATTTTCTTTGTTTTGGAAATTATTCAGAAATACTTTGGCAATATTGCGATACTTTGGTTGTATCATGCCATCTCTCTGTATTGTGCATGTATCACTTAGATTTTATCATCTTCGTATTTTCATTCAAAATTATTGAAAGGTGTTAAGTTGCATCAAATAATGATGACCCGAAATGTAGGAACTAAGACATCAATTGTAACTAAATCTATAAGTTTAGAATTTAGATGAATTGAAATCTGTAGAAAACAAATCATGGAAGGCATACTAATGTTACCCTAAATCCAAGGTTTCTACAATTCACACGAGACTGATTGGGGACACGACTGAAAGATGGATGCAATCTATCTATTCTGCAGCAGATAATGTCAAACTAGTATTTACATAATTGATATCAATCACAGAAAATGCTATCACTGGCATACCTCCCAAACAAGTTACCAGCAGCAATTGTGCTTGCTTGAACATAATAGTCAACGGTTTCCGTAACCTCGCCTAAATCATCACCTGTCTCAAGCACCTATGACAAAATGATTGTAAAATGATTAGCAATTGTGCCATAAAATGAAATAAGTTAATGGCAAAGCAAATTATCAGCTGACTAAAACTTTAGAACATTTTTAAAAGCACACCATATGAAAGGACATAGTTTAGAACAGTGTTATAAAAACCAGACCAAACCAATGGTTCACCAGGGAAAAACAGCACCCAGTGCCTCCTCTGAACCTGTCTAGGTTAATGGAGTTGTTTCAATGATTTCACCTAATTACTTTCAACCCAGTAATTGTCCCTAATAATGATTTGCAACACCCAATCATTTACAGCATGTTGTCGCAGGCACTGATTCTGGAGGAGATTAAATGGGAACGAAGGTTTTACTTGAAGGAGATTGGAGACCTCAGTCCTCGACCTTGCCAGCACAGTGGAGCCATGATGGAAACCCCTTGTGAGGCAGGACCTTGAGAGACAGGTATTGACTTCAATCTAATCTACTTTATTGCTAATCAATCCTTTAACTTATATCATGCTATTCTCTGGTAACTTCCAAACTAATTCCCTCGAGATATATTTATCTATCTAAACTATAAGTAGTGACAAAATAGTAAATACTATTCTTGGCCATGGGCTTTGCCAGCCTTGGGGAACTCCTTCCTGGATTCTTCTTTTTTCTTGTGCCGGAAGTATTGGAGTCCCCACATGACAATGTCTCTTACAAGTTTAAATTGAGAATCCAGGCTTTACTAAAGCTAAATCTACTAAAATTGCAGAAATCATTCTATTCAACATACAAAGATTGAAACTCAAATATTCAACAATTTCAACATTGAAATAGGCAACTTACGTCTGCCAAATCCTATCAATACCACCTGTGTCAGATTATTATGTGGGCTCAAGATTCGCCAATACATTATGCAAAACTGGACACACATTGCGTAATCTTAGAAGTTAGAACTATTATAATTGTCCATAGAATGTGCCCCCTTTGAAAAAATAATTTATGTTTAGTATCACATGATATTAGTTTACCATACCTAAAGGAACCAATATATATTTCCTGAGGAAACATTATAAGCATATTAGTTCATCATACCTAAAGGAAAGAACATACATCACTAATAGAAAATATTATAAGCATGTTAGTTTGTTATACCAAAGTAATAGAACATACATCAAAAAAAGTAAAACGAAAAAGACTTAGTGTTACCATTGTCCGACTTTCCAGACTTATTATCAGATATGCATGATATTCATTATCTTCTATCATTTGTCCACGGTAACTCTTATAGTAAACTGTCCAAATACCTCTGCAGCTTGGCAATTCAACCTACAGAAGTTAAGAACAAATGTAACTGAGGAAAGCAGCTGGATAACACAATTGGAATTTCCACAAAAGACATAAAAACATGAGGGGCATATTTAATGTTAGCTAGATAGAAGCTAACATATGGAGCTGGCACTACCTGCACTGGGCCCAGGCTAGGGATGCCGCAGGCCCTGGCGTGGTAGGCCAAGCCACCCCTAGGTTAGGGGGATTTGCTTCCCAAGATAGCTATCTAAATTAGTCAAGATATAGATAAGATATTTCCCATCCATATGTCATTAGGCCCTATAAAAAAGATGTAAGCCCCTTGGAGCAGAACCAAACAATAAGAGATCAATCTACAATCCCTTTCCCAATTCTCTAAGGGTGTGTTTGGTTGAGCTGTAGATTTTGAAAAAACTATTGTGAGCTATAGAAAAGCTGCTTTGAGCTATAAGCTGTGGAAAAGCTGGAAAGATATTTGGTTGGAGTAGCTGTGGATTTCTGTTTTAATAGTAAATGTTTGTAATACCATGATTATTGATTGCATCGTTAATATGTAGTCTCAATATAAAACATTGATTTGTTTAATGGTGTGCATCTATGTTTTCCAATAATGATATATCAACTTTTACTCTTAGAAAATTATTTAGTTTCAACTACTCTATATCAATGTAACTGAAATTTTTAATTAATGGCAAAGGAGTATTTCATTAATTGTAAAGGTGAGTAATTTTCATCAAAAGCTGGCAGTGGAATCTGCGGAATCTGGGGTATACCAGCTTTCAAATTTGTACTGTGAGAATATGCAGATCTTCCTCGTAAGTGCAAAACAGAGAAGCATTTCTCCTCTTGCCCGTGACCTATCGCCCTAGCCAAGCCCACTCTCACGTAGAATCCAGTCTAGACGTGTCGCAACATCAGATCTCCACATCGACCACCGCCGGCCAACGCCACCGCGGTTTGGGGCCGCCGTCGGGGCTTGCGGTCACCGTCGGCCACCACATTCTCCACCTCCAAGAACAGATCTGTCGCATCCCCATCCACATCGGCGCATCCTCCATCGAAGCAACCGAGCAGCTCCCGTACTCCCTTCTCACTTTCTTCTTTCTGTTTTTCTTAAAAATTGGCTAGTGTTGTTGTGCATTTGCTGTCTTACTGAATGGTGAGTTGTTGTGTTATACTTGTGTATGTGAATGTTGAATTTGTAGATTGATGGACAGTAATAGTGGATCGGGATTTGATGGCTCAAATGCATATGAGTATAATAGTGGTAGTAGTAGTGAAAGTGGTAATAGAGATCATCTTACAAGTAATGCTGCTATAGCAAGCCAATTTTTACATGTTAACAAAGTGATTTCATTAAATGATGGCATCGGAAAGCCATTATGGAGATATATAGAGTTGCTTGAGAAGACCGGAAAGGGTCAAGGGGGAACACACGATCTAAATGTAGACTTTGTGATCATATTTTTCATGGGAGTTATGCAAGAGTGGTTTGCTACTTAATTATGTCAGATTGTCATGTGAGGATGTTATTGTCTAAGAACACTTATCTAGTGTGTATTTATTTTCATGTTGAAGTATTGAACTAAAAATTCCTTTATTATATTTCTGTGGTTGTTATTTTTATATGTATTAATAATAATATATATGTGTGTGTGTTGTATCCATGTTTTTTAGAAAATGTCATATCAAAGTATCGCGGTATCGCGTATCCATATCTATATCCACGTATCTAGGCTACATAGATAAGAGTTGAGGGCCCCCAACCCTAGGGGTCGACACCCTTGACATAAGCTTTAGTTAATGGTTGACAACTTTGTTGGAGTTTCTCAAAAGGGTTGGAGTCTTTCAAAATGCATGATGGCATTTTTTATTTTGTTGAGACACCAAGATATTATCCAATGACAACAATCTTCACTTTATTTTAAGGTGGGGTATTATTTTACATACTCCCCCTAATTTTACTTAGTTATGAATAGCATAGACAAAATTAGCACCACATTCACAAACAAAATGCAAAATACATACAGCTGTCAGATTAGCTAGCATTTCTGACAACAAGAATCTCAATATATCTGATTTCACAGAAATATTACTGCCTCTGAACGTGTCTACGTAATTAGCAAAAAACATCACATCTTGATACCAACAGAACCTGAACTCTCTCCTTCCTGATGCGTATAGAGAAGAACAGGCCAGAGCACAGGAAAGCAGAAGCAGAACACAGGGAGAAGGGTGGAGCGGGTGGAGGTCACCGGAGCGCCAATGCCGGCAGGAAGCGCGGCCAGGCACACCCAGGTTGTTAGAGATATACCCTATAGTATAGGGGTTTATTTGTAAATCTTCTCTTCTCTTGTACTATTGCCCTTTGGGCCCTTCTCTTGTATACATTGCCCTTTGGGCCCCTTGATAATAGATCTGGACTTTTCCTAACATGGTATCAGAGCTAGGGTTTCCTTCCCTCTCCCCATCCTCCAGATCCAGCCGCCGGATCCAGCCGCCGGCGCCTGCGCCGGCGCCTGCGTGTCCCCGCGCCGCCGCGCCTGCGTGTCCCCGCGCCTGCTCACGCCGCCGCGCCCGCGCCTGCGCCCGCGCCCGCGCCTGCGCCCGCGCCTGCTCGCGCCGCCGCGCGCGCGCCTGCGCCCGGGCCTGCTCGCGCCGCCGCTCGTCGCGGCCGCGTCCGGGCCTGCTCCCGCCGCCGCACGTCGGCCCATCCTCCAGCGTGGACCCGCGCCCGAGCCCCGCCGCCGGGACTCCTCACCGGCCCTCTGCCGCCTCCCACGCCGCCGGGACTCCTTTTTCTGCCTTCCGGTTGTAAAAAAAAAAAAAAAGAGGCAAGGGTCCCTCACCATGGCTGCTATTCGTCCTCCCGTTGCTGCACCGCTCCCGAATGTCACCTTTGATGGCACCAACTTTCGGGAGTGGTCCACGATGCTTCGTGTGTGCCTTGACAGTCAGCGGTTGTGGGGACATCTCACTGGCCACTCTCCTCGCCCTCTTGTCCCGGTTCGTCCTATTGAGCCTACTACCGGGGCAGATGGTGCTCCGCCTTCTGATGAGGATCAGGCGGCCTATACTGCGGCTAGTGAGCAGTACATGTTTGATCTTAGCGACTATGAGGATTGGAGTGCTGCGGAGGCTCGTGCTGCTCAGATCCTCCTTGGCAGTATGAAGATTGAGTTTGCTATGGATCTTGCCTCCTTGCCTTCCACTCAGGCGATGTGGGAGCGTGCGACGAGTCTCTACCAGCCGAGCAGCCATGCCCTCTACATCTCCACCTTGGAGCTTGCCAGCTCCATTCGTCAGCAGGACTCCTCCGTCGATGCCTTCTACCGCCAGCTGACTGACGTGTGGCGTCAGCTTGACTCACTCGCGCCGGCTTATTGTCGGGCGTGTGACTGTTGTCGTCTTCGCCAGCAGCATGATAGTGTTCTTCGCCTCCACGAGTTCCTCGGCCGTTTGCGTCCGGAGTTCGAGCAGCTTCGAGCCCAGCTTCTAGCTCGATCTCCTCTGCCGTCCTTGGTTGAGGCGGTCACCTTGGCTCGGGCGGAGGAGATCCGTCTTCGTGGTGTGCTTTCGTCCTCCGCCACTGTACTGGCTGTTTCGACTGGTTCGGCTTCCTCGACACCTGCTTCAGCCCCGTCCTCTACACCGACCTCAGCTCCAGGGCCTGTTACTCAGGGTGGCACAGCAGCCGCTCTCTTCTGTCGCTACTGCAAGTCCAAGACTCATGAGATTGAGCAGTGTCGGAGGCGACCCTCCCACCGGCGGGGAGGCTCGAGTTCCTCAGGTGGTTCTCGGGGTTCTTCTTCTCAGTCGCCTCCGGATTGGGTCCTTGAGCTCACCAGACGGATGGATCGTTTGGAGCGTCGTGTCGGCTCTTCGGATCCATCCGTGGTATCTTCTGCCACCGCTCAGTCTCCTCAGCCACCACAGCCAGGTACTCAGTCACCTTGGATTCTTGATTCCGGCGCTTCTTTTCACATGACACATGACTCTACTCATCTTGGTTCAATGAGTTCACTTCCTTTTCCTGTGTCTGTTAAGACAGCTGATGGTACTCCACTTCCTGTTATTCGTCATGGCACTCTTAGCACCTCCCATTTTCATGTACCATCTGTGTCTCATGTACCTCAGCTTCATTTGCAGCTTTTTTCTGCTGGTCAGATTACTGATCATGGTTGTCGTATCATTCTTGATTCTGACTTTTGTTCTGTTCAGGATCGTCGCACCGGGACCCTGGTTGGTTCTGGCCGCCGGCTCCGTGATCCTCCTCGCCTTTGGGAGCTTGACTGGCTGCATCTTCCTCCCATTTCTACTTCGTGCTGCTCGACTCCTACTGCTGATGCCACCTCTTTTGTCGTCTCTGCCTCCATCAGCTTTGCTCAGTGGCATCATCGTCTAGGTCACATGTGTGGGTCTCGTTTGTCATCTCTTGTTACTAGTGGAGTTCTTGGGAAGGTTTCTGGCGATACCTCCCTCCCTTGTATGGGTTGTAGACTTGGCAAGCAGATACAGCTTCCGTATTCTGCTAGTCAGACAGTGTCCACTAGACCTTTTGATCTCATTCACTCTGATGTATGGGGCCCTGCTCCCTTCGTTTCGAAAGGGGGACATAGATATTATGTGATCTTTATTGATGATTTCTCTCGTTTCACATGGATATATTTCTTGGAGTCTCGTGCTCAGGTGCTTACTGCCTATCAGGCCTTTGCTACGATGGTTCGTACTCAGTTTGACTCTTCCATTCGTGTTTTTCGTGCTGACTCTGCTGGCGAGTATTTATCTCGTTCTCTTCGTCAATTTCTTTCTGAGCAGGGCACTCTTCCTCAGTATTCGTGCACTGGTGCTCATGCTCAAAACGGTGTGGCCGAGCGTAAGCATCGACACCTTCTTGAGACTGCTCGGGCACTGTTACTTGCCTCCTCTGTTCCTCCTCAGTTCTGGGCTGAAGCTGTATCTACTGCTGTTTATCTTGTGAACATTCAGCCATCTGTAACTCTTCATGGTGTCACTCCACTTGAGAGTCTCTTTGGTCGGCCACCTCAGTATAGTCACCTTCGTTCTTTTGGTTGTGTTGCCTTTGTTCTTCTCCAGCCTCGTGAGAGGACCAAGCTCTCGGCACAGTCGGTCCGGTGTGTCTTCCTTGGGTATGACTCTGAGCGTAAGGGATATCGTTGTTGGGATCCGATTGCTCGTCGCATTCGGGTTTCCCGTGATGTTACCTTTGATGAGTCTCGTCCTTTTTTCTCTGATGCTCACTCCTCTCATGAGTCGGTTGATTTTCTTGACTTAGCTTGGCTTTCATCTGACTCTTTTTCCACTGTGTCTCCACCACCATCACTACCAGTGTCATCATCCCCTCCACCACCACTATCCGCTTCATCACCTCCTTCTCCATCTCTACCTCCACGTCCTCCCATTCTCTATCACTATACTCGCCGTCCACGTCCTTCACCACCTTCCACCTCTTCTTTCCCTGTGCCTCATGAGTCCTCATACTCTGCACTCTCTCTTGCTGAGCCTTCCACATATCGAGATGCTGTTACTCATCCTGAGTGGCAGTTTGCTATGGCTGAGGAGATTGCTGCTCTTGAGCGTACCGGCACTTGGGATCTTGTCCCTCGTCCTCCTTCTGCTGTTCCGATCTCATGCAAGTGGGTCTACAAGATTAAGACTCGCTCTGATGGATCTCTTGAGCGCTATAAAGCGCGTCTTGTTGCTCGTGGTTTTCAGCAGGAGTATGGTCGTGACTATGAGGAGACCTTTGCTCCTGTTGCGCATAGGACCACCGTTCATACTTTTATTGCGGTGGCCTCTGTTCGTCGGTGGACTATCTCTCAGCTTGATGTGAAGAATGCATTTCTTCACGGTGAGTTGCATGAGGAGGTCTATATGCACCCACCTCCTGGCTATCCTGTTCCCGATGGTCATGTTTGTCGTCTTCGCCGCTCTCTCTATGGCCTCAAGCAAGCCCCTCGTGCTTGGTTTGAGTGTTTTACCTCAGTTGTCACTGCTGCTGGTTTTGTTGCTAGTCAGCATGATCCTGCTCTTTTTGTTCACACTTCCCCCGTGGTCGTACTCTTATTCTTCTCTATGTGGATGATATGCTCATCACGGGGGATGATTCTGAGTATATTGCCTTTGTTAAGGCTCGTCTCAGTGAGCAGTTTCACATGTCTGACTTGGGTCCTCTTTGCTACTTTCTTGGGATTGAGGTCACATCCACACCTGACGGCTACTACCTCTCCCAGAGGAAGTACATTCATGATCTTCTTGATCGTTCGGGTATTACTGATCACCGCTCTGTGGACACTCCTATGGAGCTTCACACTCGTCTTCGTGCCACCGACGGTGTTCCTCTTGAGGATCCCACTCGCTATCGTCACCTCGTCGGTAGTCTTGTCTATCTTGGCATCACTCGTCCTGACATTTCTTATGCCGTTCACGTCCTGAGTCAGTTTATGTCCACTCCCACTAGTGTCCACTTCAGTCATCTTCTTCGCGTCCTTCGATACCTTCGTGGCACTATCGACCGTTGTTTGTTTTTCTCTAGTTCCAGCTCCCTTCAGCTCCACGCTTACTCTGATGCTACTTGGGGTTCTGATCCTTCAGACTTTAAGTCCCTATCTGCTTATTGTGTCTTCCTTGGTTCCTCCTTGATTGCCTGGAAGACCAAGAAGCAGACTGCTGTTTCTCGCTCTAGTGCTGAGGCTGAGCTGCGTGCTTTGGCTTGTGTGACTGCTGAGGTGACTTGGCTACGGTGACTCCTGGCTGAGTTTGGTGTTGCTCTCTCCTCCCCTACGCCTGTGCACTGTGACAGTACCAGTGCTATCAGTATTGCTCAGGACCCGGTGAAGCATGAGCTCACCAAACACGTTGGGATTGATTGCTTCTATGTTAGGTCGGCTGTCCAGAACAAGATAGTTGTTCTTCAGTATGTGCCCTCGGAGATTCAGCTTGCCGACTTGCTTACCAAGGCCCATACTCGAGCTCAACATTGTTTTCTTCTTTCCAAGCTCAATGTCGTTGATCCACCTTGAGCTTGAGGGGGGGTGTTAGAGATATACCCTATAGTATAGGGGTTTATTTGTAAATCTTCTCTTCTCTTGTACTATTGCCCTTTGGGCCCTTCTCTTGTATACATTGCCCTTTGGGCCCCTTGATAATAGATCTGGACTTTTCCTAACACAGGTAACCTCACCTTTGCAAGGCAAGATTTATTTCCTGGATAAGCAATACAAACTTCTCCCTAAAACCTTTATAGTTCAGGCTAACTAAAAGGAAACCAATCTGCTAATTTTGAGGAACCAAACAATCTAATCTCTTATTCAAACAAAGCAAACAAATTGAATTTAAAAACTTCCCTAACATAACCTCCTGTCTTAGCGCCATCACCGTCCCATGTTGGCCAACACCGCGCGTATTTGCACCCGACAAAAGTGTCGATAACATTACCCTCCTCTCCGACAAACAACTCGTCCTCGAGCTGGATCTTTGGAAAACGTTGTTTGAAGTCTTCAAGGTGTTCCCAGGATGCATCCGATGCCGCTTGACCCATCCATTGAACCAAGAGCTCCCACACACCCCTATTCAGCTTTGCTCGTACTATCTTGGATGGAGTGGGCCGAACCTTGCCATGTAGAATTGGAGGTAGAGGAACGACCTCCTGTGGTACCTCCCCCTCAAATTTCTTAAGTGCTACATGAAACACATCATGTATGTGTGCCTTCTAGGGCTCTCAACTTGTAAGCCACCTCCCCAATGCGTTGTAGCACCTGATATGGGCCATAAAACTTTGGTCCCAACTTTGATGATGTCACTGCCGTGACACCCACAGCTGACCTTTGTTGTAGTTTCAACCACACCCAGTCCCCCACCTCGTAATGCACATTTCGATGATGTTTATTGTGAGTGGCTTGCATTGTGACTTAGCCTGCAGTAGTCGATTCTTGATGTCCTCCAGAAATTCATCCCGGCTATAAGTTGTTTGTCCACCGCAGCAACCCGAGCCTTCCCTTGCTGATAGGAGCGAAGCGTTGGCGGGTCGTGTCCATAAACAATGCGGAATGGTGAACACTTGACAGTTGTTTGGTACGATGTATTATAGCAGAATTCTGCCCACGGAAGCCACTGTAACCATGTCTTCGGTCTATCCCCTGCCAAACAACGGAGATACATCACAATTACCCTGTTAACCACCTCTGATTGGCCATCTGTTTGTGGGTGGAATGCTGAACTCATCAACAACTTAACCCCAACCAGCCAAAACAGTTCGAACCGAAATAGAGTAGTGAACACCGTGTCTCGATCACTCACAATTGAACAAGGAATACCATGCAGCCAAACAATCTCCTCAAAGAACACCTTGGCCACAGATGCGGCTATATAAGGGTGACCAAGCGGAATAAAGTGAGAAACTTGGAAAACTTGTCCACCACCGTGAGGATGACTGATTTGCCTCCGACCTTGGGGAAGCCTTCCACGAAGTCCATAGAGATGTCACTCCAAACTTTTGATGGAACTGATAGAGGTTGCAGGAGTCTGACGGGGTGAAGATGTTCTGTTTTATTTTTTTGACATGTTGAATAGCACTGTACAAATTCTCGCATCTTGCCGTTAGCCTTGGGAATGTAGAACGTAGCCCTCCATCTATGCAACGTCTTTTCAATTCCCTCATGCCCACAATCATGTGCATCGGCAAGGGTCAAGGGCCATATAGATGAGGCTGTCGGCACAAATATATTCCCTTTGAAGAGAAGTAACCCATCCACAGTCGTCCAGCCTTCTTGTACATTACCGGATAGCAACTTGGCCCTGATTTCTTCACGCAGTGTGTCAAAGAGCTGAAAGTGCAGTACAGAAATGGTGAGTATGGCTGTTGAGTCCTCCCGACGTGATAGGGCATCCGCGGCCCCATTTAATTTGCCCGACCGGTACTCAATTGAAAAATCATAACCACACAGCTTACTGACCCAAGTATGCTACGGGATAGTACATAACCTCTGATCCAAAATAAACTTGAGACTATAGTGATTAGTCCTGACAAGGAAAGAACGGCGCCACAAGTACGGTCTCCAATTGCGGACTGCCTTGACCAACCCGATCAATTCTTTCATATGCCGGCAACTTCTGATGATGGGGTGCCACTGCTCGGCTGAAATAAGCAATGGCCCCATCCCCTTGATGCAGCACCGCGCCAAACCCAGATCCAGATGCATCACACTCCACAATGAATGGAGAATTAAAATCTAGCATCTACAGGAGTGGTGCTTTCATGAGTGCCTGCTTGAGTTGAATAAATGCCTCTTGCGCCTCCTCCGACCAACGGAACGCCTCGCGTTTCAACAGTGTTGTGAGGGGTGCGGCCATTGCGCCATAACCAGCAATAAACTTGCAATTTGTGAAGCTCAGATACTCCAAATAACCCACGTACCCGTATCGGATTCGTCTCCAGATACGGATACGTCCGGATACGTTTCCTGTGTGTATCCGATATTTTTTGATTTTCCAAATAATTAAAATAATTCTGATACGTATTGGACACTATAGGATACACGAAACAGAGAAGATTTCCCCCAACGCCCAACGCCGGCGACTTACCTGTGTGCCCTAACGCGCCCGCGCAACCACGCCCTAGCTCGAGTCGGTACTGAAGGAGAATGGAATAGAATGGAATGGAATGTGTTATTGATGAGCCATGCTTAGGTACATATATAGAGGCAAGGGGATAACTACTTATAACTAAATTACTAGTCTAGAAGATAACCCCTTGCCAAGGGATATAACAGCCTGGCCGGCCACATATAACAAAATATGCTAACACGCCCCCGTAGTCTGAACGTCGGTGCTTAGCCACGGACATTCAGGATGGACCGAAACTCAGTGAACACCGAAGAGGGCAGCCCTTTGGTGAAGACGTCGGCGAACTGACATGTCGTGGGGACATGAAGGACCCGAACAGCACACATGGCCACCTTCTCACGGACGAAGTGAAGATCGATCTCGATATGCTTCGTTCGCTGATGCTGGACTGGATTAGAAGACATGTAGACCGCACTAATGTTGTCGCAGTAGACAAGAATGGCGCGGTGAAGCGGAGTATGAAGCTCATGAAGAAGCTGGCGAAGCCAAGAAGCCTCAGCGACGCCATTGGCCACGGCGCGATACTCTGCTTCAGCACTAGAGCGGGAGACGGTGTTCTGCCGTTTAGACGACCAAGAAACCAGGTTGTCGCCAAGGAACACAGCGTAGCCCGAAGTAGACTTGCGAGTGTCTGGACAACCAGCCTAGTCAGCATCAGTATAGACCACCAAGTCATCCAGCGTCGAAGGCCGAAGAAAAAGTCCTAGATGTAAAGTACCCGAATGTACCGAAGAATGCGCTTGAGAGCAGCAAGGTGAGCCTCTCGAGGATCATGCATGTGGAGACAGACCTGTTGTACGGCATAGGAGATGTCTGGTCGCATAAAGGTCAGATACTGCAGGGCACCAGCAAGGATGCGGTAATCTGAAGGATCGGCGACTAGAGTCTCGAAGTCGGCAGAAACTTTGGGGTTAGTGTCGACTGGCGTATTGCAAGGTTTGCACTCTGTCATGCCTGCTCGGTCCAGGATGTCAAGCATGTACTGTCGCTGAGAGAGAATCATACCATCATCACTGTCGCTGAGAGAGAATCATACCATCATCACTGCGCTGAACCTGCATCCCCAGGAAATGGTGGAGCTCACCCAGATCCTTCATGGCAAATACTTGCTGAAGAGCTGAGATAATTTGCCGGAGGAGCTGTGCTGAGGAAGCGGTGAGAACGATGTCATCCACGTAGAGAAGCAGATAAGCTGTATCAGTGCCATGACGGTAGATGAAAAGCGAAGTATCTGACTTGGCTTCTACGAAACCAAGGGAGACCAGGTGCGTGGCAAAGCGACTGTAGCAAGCACGAGGGGCTTGCTTCAGCTCATAAAGAGATTTGTTGAGGCGGCAAACAAAGTCTGGGTGAACGGGTCTTCAAAACCAGACGGCTGAGCTGCAAACATTGTCTCTGTCAGAGTGCCGTGGAGGAAAGCATTCTTGACATCGAGCTGATGAACAGGCCACTTGCGGGAGATAGCCAACGAGAGAACTGTGCGAACTGTGGCAGGCTTGACAACAGGGTTGAATGTCTTTGTAAAGTCAATGCCTGGACGTTGAGTGAAGCCGCGGAGGACCCAACGTGCTTTGTAACGCTCCAAGGAACCGTTGGCGAGGAACTTGTGCTTGAATATCCATTTACCGGTGACAATGTTGGCATGCCGCGGGCGAGGAACCAGATCCCAAGTCTGGTTTTTGATGAGGGCAGCATGTTCTTCCATGACAGCCCGCCAATTGGGGTCGACAAGGGCACCACAAAAAGTCTTCGGTACTGGAGATAGTGGTGTGGCATGGAACAGGGATGGTACTCGGAACCCATCCTTGCCCCGTGTCGTCATGCGATGTTGGTTTACCGTTGGGGTAACGGCAATGGCACCAGGAGGTAGCAGCACCAGTGCTGGGAAAGTAGTGGATGCCGCTGTAGGAGGAGGTTCGGGTGGTCGGGGACGCCTGGAGTAGACACGCAGAGCCGGTCCCACACGTGGGAGTGCAGGAGACGTGGCATCTGCGTATGGTACGGGTGTAGGCGTCGAAGATGAAGTCGGGGCCGCGCGTGGTACAGTGGATGTCGAGGGACCCGTGGCCGCGCGTGGAACAACACCCGCGCGAGGTAGGGAGTGATATCCTGGTGGAACCAGTGGCGCCAAAAGTGGTACGGTGGGAGAGGTACCTGTAGAAGAAAAAAATGGCAACCCTATGGGAGCGGCTGCCGTGTTAGGAAATTCATCTAAAAAGGTGAAAACCATAGCATTGGGAGGTGAGGGTTGCTCGGCAAAGGGAAATGAGGTTTCATCAAAGATGACATGACGGGAAATAATGATTCTATTGGTGGTAGGATCAAGGCAGCGGTATCCCTTGTGGTGAGCAGAGTATCCCAAGAAGATACAGAGGGCGGAGCGGGGTGAAAGTTTATGGGGAGCAGTGGCCGAGAGATTGAAGTAACACTTACAACCGAAGACCCGAAGATGATCGTAGGACGGCGCACTACCATGGAGGGCAAAGTGCGGGGTCGAGAAGTCAAGGGTCTTGGTTGGTAAGATGTTGAGGAGTAGAGTCGCAGTGTGCAACGCTTCATCCCAATATGAAGGAGGCATGCCCGCCTGAAACAAAAGAGAGCGGATAACGTCATTAGTAGTACGAATGATTCGTTCGGCCTTACCGTTCTGTGGCGACGTGTAGGGGCACAACATGCGGAAGAGGATGCCATGTGTCGTAAAGAAAGTGCAAGCGGTGGATTTGTCAAACTCCCGTCCGTTGTCGGTTTGGACGGCCTGGATGCGAGCACCGAACTGGGTAGAGACATAGGCAAAAAAGTTAGATAATGTCATGAATGTGTCAGACTTTAGCCGAAGGGGGAATGTCCACAAGTAATGTGAGCAGTCGTCAAGAACAACTAAGTAATATTTGTAACCAGAGACACTAACAACAGGAGATGTCCACAAGTCACAATGAATAAGAGCAAAGTTGTTCGACGCCCTAGAGACTGAAGTACCAAAAGGAAGACGAACATGTCGTCCTAACTGGCACGCATGACATATAGAATCCAAGTCTTTATTACAAGCGGGAATGGCCGAAACAAGTTTGGAAAGAGTTTCGCGACCAGGGTGACCAAGACGATGGTGCCAAAGTGAAGCTGGTGTGGAGCCCGCAACCAAAGAGTGCGCCACTGGAACCTGCAGAGGGTAGAGTGGTCTGGAGCTATTGCACCTGATGGTCACGGTCCCCGTGAGAAGATCCTTCACAGAGCAACCATAAGGGTCAAATTCCACAGAACAGTTGTTATCGGTAGTGAATTGGCGAACGGAAATAAGATTCTTGATGAGCTGTGGCGAAACAAGAACATTATTTAAAGTAAGGGGGCCAAGATATGTCGTCTCGGTCGCGGTGACTGGCAGGAGCGAACCATTACCGACAACAATAGAAGTGGGAGAGGGATACTGTGGAACCGAATAGTGAGAGAGGGTATCGTCATGGGATGTCATGTGGGAGGAAGCACCAGTATCGAAGTACCAGTCGTTATTCACCGGAGGGGTGAGAGTCATGGTGCTGAATGTGGAGGCGAGGGAGCTCTGGTCCCAAGCCGGAGCTCCTGCCATAGGTTGGTGTGGTGCCTGAGGCGTCCAGGGCGACAATGCATGCTGTTGAGGCTGCAACAGAGGTCCTGCAGGGGTCCCGTAGGGAGGAAAAAATAGCGGCTGTTGTGGATTTTGTTGAGCCATCTGTGAAATTTGTTGGGGCCCCTGGAACGCAGAGGACCCATTCGGCCTTGAGGGAGCTGGGCCAGGGGAGGAGTCCGTGGGCTGGGCCACATCTGGATGGACCCTGTCCATGGATTGTAGAAGGAGGGCCATGTCCCGTTGGGCCCGGTGGTTGATCCGGGGTTGGGGGAGGGGCTGCTGCCGGCTGGGGCAGGAGGACCACCTGAAGAGTTGCGCCCCTTCTGTTTCTTTTTCTTGTTCTGTTTTGGGGCGCCGGTTCGAGGGGTGTTGCCATCATTTGGTGCGGACTGCTGGGGTGCAGAGGGGACAGCGACGAAGGCAGTGGGGGGGGGCAGCGAGGTGCTGAACCATATTGATCTCCTCATGGAGAAGCTCATTTCGAACAGCGGCAAAGGAGGGAAAGGGGCGCCCGCGCCGGAGCTGAACACCGATGTCCCTGTAGCGTTCGTTGAGCCCGCGAATAACGTTGAGGACCAAGGTGCGGTCGGTCACGTGTTCGCCAAGATCGCCAAGATCGTCGTCCATCTTCTTGAAACGCTTGCAGTACTCGGTGATGGAAAGATCCCCTTGCGCGAAGGCGCGAAACTTAGCGTCAAGGTGTAAAGCGTGGGTCTCCTGATTCCCAAGAAAGTGTCCCTCGATTGCAAGCCAAGCTTCTCGGGCGGTGGCGCAGTGATCAATGACGGCCTCAGCAAGATCAGAAGAGGTCGTGCTGTAGAGCCAAGATTTGTCCACGGCGTTCATCCGCGTCCAAACAGGAAGGGCCGAGGTGGCGTGGTCGCTAAAGAGATGATCTTGCAGCGAATACTTTGTGACGGCGAGGAGGAATTGTTCGTGCCATCTAGAGTAGTTGCCGGCTGTGTCAAGGGTGATGGGAACCAGGCTGCGGGCGTTCTGGACGGAGACCGCCTGAGCGTGGAGGTTGAGGATGGCGGCTGCTTCGTGGAGGGCCATGGCATTGGAGACGTCCAGGTCGTTCCCTGGAGGAGGCGCGATGGGATCAGCCGCAGCGGCGGCGTCGGCCCGAGCTTTGGCTGCTCGTGCTAGAGCAGCACGGATGCGCTGGGTGGCAGCGTCGCGATCGGAAGAGGCAACAACAGCTTCTTCTTCAGCGGCCTGTGCTTCTGCAAGGGCAGCCTCACGGGCAGCCATGCGGGTGTGAGCGAGACGCCTTGGCTCGTCGTTGTCAATGCGATGGACGAGGTCGGCAGGGTCGACGACAGAGGTGGGGGGAGTCTCGGCCATGCTGATCAGGGAGGGCAGCCGAAGGGAGGGAGGAAGAGGGGTTCCCGGTCTCGATCAGGGAGGGCAGCGGAAGGGAGAGAGGGAGGGGGGAACCCGGTCTCCTGATACCATGAAGGAGAATGGAATAGAATGGAATGGAATGTGTTATTGATGAGCCATGCTTAGGTACATATATAGAGGAAGGGGATAACTACTTATAACTGAATTACTAGTCTAGAAGATAACCCCTTGCCAAGGGATATAACAGCCTAGCCGGCCACATTTAACAGAATATGCTAACAGGTACTACAGAGCGCCACCAGCCCGCCACATCCCATCTCGCCGCCGACCGTCGCCTCACCACCGGTCGCCGCCGCGCTCTGTCTCGCGCGACATCCCATCTCTCCGCACCGTCGCGGCTTGGGTGCTGGAGCCGCCGCCGCCAAAGCTTGGGAGCTTGGGGGTTGCCGGGCTAGGGCCGCTGCACTCCTTCGAGCAGTGAGCAGCAGCCGAGCGAGCACCTGAGAGTAGATCCAAGCATCTGACCATCACTGGTCCGTTGCAACTCCTCGTTCCTCCATCGGCAGCACTGCATCAGCCTCTGTTTTGTTCGAGCAGGTGAGCAGTGAGCAGGAGGAGGCCAAGAGCAGCCGACCGAGAAGTGAGCAGCAGCCGAGCGAGCACCCGAGTAGGTTATATTCTGTTCTGTACTTCTGTTCAGTTCGGTTGTTGCTTCGTTTGTTTTTTCTTTGTACATTGTGCAATACTAAATGAGATAGGGATGTGTTGTTTAGTGAATAATTGTTGTGTTTTACTTGTTTGTGTGATTATGTGAATGTTGAATTTGTAGATTGATGAATAGTAATATTGAATTCATGTTATTATGTTTCTGTTGTGTTAAAGATACATTAATGTAGTTGCATAAATTTTTATTGACATTGTATATTTTGGCTATTGGTATATTGGAATTCTGTCCAGCATCAACATCTGGTTGTTTACAAACACATGAACTTGCATGCTTGCACATGTGTGTAATTCTGTGCAATGACAACACTTTTTCTGCTTAGGCAAGATATTGTGGTTAGTTCTGTTAATTGTTATTTTTATATGTATTACTAATTTATATATATATATGTGCATATCGCCATATCCATGTTTTTTGGAAAATGTCGTATCGAAGTATCGCGGTATCGCGTATCCGTATCCACGTATCCGGGCTACATAGCTTGCGATAATAACCGGCTAGTCCGAGGAATCCGCGCAATGCTCGCACCGATTGTGGTCGTGGCCGTGGCCATGTTTCCACTGCCTAAATCTTCTATGGGTCCATAGCGACACCTTGAGCAAAAATAATATGGCCCAAATATGTGACTGACGTCATCCCAAATGAACACTTGAACTGTTTAAGAGCCAATTTATGTGTCCGGATGACGTCAAACACCTGTTTCACATGCTGCAAGTGTGCTGCCCAAGATGAACTGAAAACCATAATGTCATCGAAGAAAACCAACACAAATTTACGAATAAACGGCTTCAAGATCTCATTCATCAAGGACTGAAATGTCGACGGTGCATTGGTGAGTCTGAACGGCATTACCAGAAACCCGTAGTGCCCTGGTGTGTACAGAAGCTCGTCTTCTCCACATCATCAATGTGCATACGGACTTGATGATAGCCGCTGCGGAGATCAAGCTTGGTGAAGAAGCGAGCACCCCGGAGCTCATCAAGGAGTTCGTCAACTACCAGGATGGGAAACTTGTCCTTCCCCGTCCTATTATTGAGTTCGTAGTAGTCGACGCAGAATCGCCACGTCTTGTCCGCCTTCTTCACGAGGAGTACCAGTGATGAGTACGCCGATGTGCATTCCCGAATAATACCCTGTTGCAACATATCAATGCATCGACGCTCAATCTCATCCTTAATAAGTTGAGGATACCGGTATGGCCGGAGAGCAATCGACGGTGTCCCCGATAGCAGACAGATGTGGTGATCATGGCGATGTGAGGAGGCAGGCCAGCCATAAAAATTGGCATCATCGCTTGGCCGCCCTCCTACATCCCGAAACCCATCCTACCCTCCGACTCCGCTAGCGCGACCTCCTTGGATGAAGAGGACCTCACTGTTGTTGTCATTGATGGTAGCACCGGTATCCTTAGGATCACCCGTAGCGCGCTCAACCAGCGCCAACCACCGGTCATGGGCATCAAGGCGACCATTCATCGTCGTCATCTGGCCCATTAATCTCGTCACCGCTCCTATGAGGAAGTCTGGTTTCTCGTCAGCGGACATGGTCGCAGGATCTTGCTTGGAACCGGACATGACGTCGATGTTCTAGATGAATCTGATACCAACAGAACATGAACTCTCTCCTTCCTGATGCAAGTAGGGAAGAACAGGCCAGAGCACAGGAAAGCAGAAGCAGAACACAAGGAGAAGGGTGGAGGTCACCGAAGCACCGGTGCAAGCAAGAAGCGCGGCCTGGCGCACCTAGGTAACCTCACCTTTGCAAGGCAAGATTTATTTCCTGGATAAGCAATGCAAACTTCTCCCTAAAGCCTTTATAGTTCAGGCTAACTAAAAGGAAACCAATCTGCTAATTTTGAGGAAGCAAACAATCTAATCTCTTATTCAAACAAAGCAATCAAATTGAATTTAAAAACAACTTCCCTGACTTAACCTCCTGTCTTATCGCCATCATCGTCCCGTGTTGGCCGACGCCGCAGGTATTTGCGCCCGACAAAAGCGTCGATAACACATCTTCTATACTAAATCACTTTGCACCATTTCTCAGTAATATGTTAAATGTGGTGTTTACTTCCATGACCTTTTTAGAACCCTTGAATAGTCCAATATAATATAGTTCATGCCTAAGGTGAAAACTGTAATAACACCCCACACAATTGATACAGGTCCACAGTGGAAACTAATATATATATATATATATATATATATATATATATATATATGTCACGGGTAGGAAGTGGGCCAGGTCCAGGCCCTACAGCCCGTGAACAGTACCACGGTACTGTAGAAGATTAGAAGATTAGTTATAATCCTGATTTCTGTTTTAGCTGTTAGAATTAGTTTATCTCTATCTCTTTGTTAGTTTATCTTTATCTACAAGTTGTTAGCTATTTGTTATAGATAAAAGGGGGTTAGTTAGCCTCTGTGCACTATATAAACAGAGGGCAGGGATGTGTTTAGGGGGGGTGTTTTGAGTTAGGTTTGTAGCCACTTATTCGGCTGAGGGCTTGGCTCGGCTAGCAGCTGCGCCGCCATGGCGCCGCCGCATCACCGAGGTCAGGGACCTCAGTCTGTTCCTTCCTTTCAATATAATCTTCGTTCGGGAGTGCATCCAATCTCGTCTTCTCTTGCGACCAGTGACAATATATATATATATATATATATATATATATATCAGTTATTGGAAAAACAATAAATAATGCAAGTCTTAGCTGAACAGAGAAAGCAAATAAAATAATAGATTAGCAAATCATTTGCTCCTTCCTGAAAGATTGAAAGCAAGTAGCTGAAATAATGAATGAAAAATATGCACCTCAGTAATTAAATCAGGACGGATTGATTGTTGAAGGACGGAGAGTGAACCATTTTTACCATGACCAGAACAGCAGACCTGAAATAGAGATTATTTATCAAATAAAAGGAGTACCTCAAATGAAGGATAGATCACATACATCAGTAATTAATAAATCAGGACAAATAGATTATTGTATTCTTCACTATTGCACTGAAGTGGCAAACATTGGTATGAAAGCTGGTAGATAAAGTCAAATGTAAATGTTAGGATCAGAAGTCAAATATCCCCCCTTTTTACACTACACTTACCATTAGATGTCCAGTTAGTAATCTACCCCTTATGGTAAATATTAGCAGAACAATGCATGGATTAATTGTAAAGTGAACTGGAGTACAATATATAGATGTAGAGGGCTTGGCAGCCAAGGCAAGCCAGCCAGCTTGACAGCCAAGGCACCCTAGCTAGGCCCACAACACCTATGCTAACACGCCCCCGCATATTGGGAAGTGGGAACATGCAGGACTCGAAGATCACCAATGGCAACTCGTTCCCGGACAAAGTGGAGATCAATCTCGATGTGCTTGGTTCGTTGATGCTGAATCGGGTTGGAGGTCATGTAGATGGCACTGATGTTGTCGCAATAGACTAGGGTAGCGTGCCGGAGAGGGGCATGCAGCTTGAGAAGAAGTTGGCACAGCCAGGTGGCCTCAACAACTCCATTAGCTACAGCGCGATACTCGTCTTCAGCATTGGATCTTGACACCGCATTTTGGTGCTTGGAGGACCAAGAGATAAGATTGTCGCCAAGAAACACGACATAGCCCGAGGTGGACTTGGGGCTGTCTAGACAACCGGCCCAATGAGTGTCGGTGTAGGCAACAAGGTCAGCCGAGGTAGATGGTCGCAGCGGGAGACCAAGGTGGAGAGTGTCTCGAACATAGCACAGAATCCGCTTCAAAACTGCAAGGTGAGGCTCACAAGGGTCATGCATATGAAGGCAGACTTGTTGCACAGCATATGCAATATCCAGCCGGGTGAACATCAGGTACCGTAACACCCCAACGAGACTACGAAAGTCTGAAGGGTCAGAGACATTGCCATCTGCTGCACAAATCTTCGGATTGGTGTCAATTGGGGTGGAGCAAGGCTTGCACTTTGTCATCCCGACGCGAGTAAATATATCCAGCATATACTGTCGCTGAGAAAGAAGAAGTCCATCACCACTTCGCTGAACATGCATACCAAGGAAGTGATGCAATTCACCAAGGTCCTTCATCGTGAATTCCCTCTCAAGCGCAGAGATGATCCACCGAAGAAGGCTAGGTGAAGAAGTTGTGAGGACGATGTCATCAACATAGAGAAATAGGTATGATGTGTCTAATCGTGCCGATAGCCAAAAAGCGAAGTGTCAGACTTGGCTTCAACAAACCCAAGTGACCATGCGACTGTACCACGCATGAGAGGCCTGCTTGAGGCCATATAGTGACTTCTGTAGATGACAAACATAGTCCGGATGAGTTGGATCTTCGAACCCGGACGGCTGCTGACAATAGACTATCTCTGTTAAGTGGTCGTGAAGAAATGCGTTCTTCACATCGAGTTGATGGATGGGCCATTGGCAAGAGAGAGCCAGGGAGAGCACCGTGCGAACAGTCACGGGCTTCACCATGGGACTGAAAGTCTCATCAAAATCCACATCGAGCCATTGGGTAAAGCCACGAAGAACCCAACGCGCCTTGTGCCTTTCGAGAGAGCCATCAGACTGGAGCTTGTGCTTGAAGATCCACTTGCCAATCACAATGTTGGCCTGAGGGGAGCAAGGCACGAGATCCCAAGTGTGATTCTTCAGTAGAGTGTTGTGTTCCTCTTCCATTGCGGCTCGCCAAATGGGGTCGACAAGAGCGCTACGGAAGGTCTTTGGTATTGGTGACATGGATGTAACGTGATACGTCGCAGGCATCTGAAAACCGCTCTTCGAACGAGTGTTGATGGCATGTTGATTAGTCACACAAGGGACAACAACAGCACCCTTGGGTAGGGAAGGAGGCACGGTCAATTCCGGTGCAGTGAGTGGTGGTCAAGGCCGGTGCGAGTAGTGGTGGGTGAATACACGGCCTGGTGAAGAAGCGTCGTAATCGGGATGTCGACAATCGGTGTTGCAGATGCGCCCTGAGACACTCGTGGTACAGAAGAGGTCCCTAGCGTTCACAGAGCAGGCGAGATGTAGAGCGTGGGTGCCGAGATATCAGCAGGGGGCGACGGGGACGCCCCAGGCATAGTCTGACAAGGACCGGCAGGGGTGCTTGTGACACCGGAAGGATCTGCCCCTTCCGCCGCCTCCCACGCCGCCGTCATTCGGCTGGCCGCCCTGGACGCTGCCGCGGGGCGCCCCTTCC
The DNA here is from genome assembly GCA_019279435.1 of Zizania palustris. Classification (NCBI taxonomy): domain Eukaryota; kingdom Viridiplantae; phylum Streptophyta; class Magnoliopsida; order Poales; family Poaceae; genus Zizania; species Zizania palustris. The sequence goes on along the minus strand of JAAALK010000085.1, from coordinate 31,720,383 downwards.
TAGCCGACGCTGGGCGCCCCTCCCTGGTCGTCGCCGTAGGGATCCCCTCCCTAGCCACCGCCACCAGGCGCCCCTCCCTAGTCGTCGCCGCCGGGCTAGCCGCTGCCATCAGGGCCCCTCCTCCATGGCCGCCGGAGCTACCCTCCATGGCCGCCAGCTGGCCGCCGGCACCCCCTCCTCCATGGCCGTTGGGGCCCCTTCCTCTGTCGGGCTAGCCGACGCCGTCAAGGCCCCCTCCTCCCTGGCCACCAGGGCTACCCTCTATGGCCGCCGGCACCCCCTCCTCCCTAGAGGCGGGGCCCCTTCCTCCCTGGCCGCCGATTTCCCCGCATGCAGATCTGGTGCTGTCGCGGCCAGTTATGGCCTCGACCGACGGGGACGTCCTGGCCCAGGGCGCCACCACCGGTTTCCCCGCCACCGCGCCAGTCTCCACCACCACGTTGTCGGCCCTGTGGCTAAGCTCCAGCGCCGTCGTCGCCACTGCCGAGCGTGTGGCTGCCGTTGCTGCTGCCAGAGTAGGCAATCGTGTGGTGGACGCCGACGCTGATGCCGCTCTCGTCGCTGCCCTCTCCAGTTCTTCCATGAGGCCCGGGCAGTTCATAGAAGGGGCTCCTTGGTCATCCCCACCACCTGCGGCCTTGCTCACCAAGCCAACTCAGCACCCGCTACCATCGCTCTTGGCTGCTCCGGTTTGGGCACCGTGTTTCAAGGGGTAGGACCAGGCAGCCCTCACTCAGTGCGCGCTGCCTTAGGTCTGCCCTCCGCGGTGCAGCACCCACCACTTCCGGTTTGGTCGTCGTGGTGTGGTGGGTGGGACCAGGCGGCCCTAGCTCAGTGCGCGCTACCTCAGGTCTGCCCTCTACCATTGCAACACCCTCCACCTCCAGTTTAGGCACCGTGGTCCGGTGGGTGGGACGCCTTTGTGCAATCCAGGCCGCCCCACCCATCTTACCCCTCTTCCATAATGGTTGGCAATGGGTCCTGTCTTCCGGTCACCTCTGTGGGTGATGCGGCTTTGTGTGGTTCTTTCCGCCTTCCCAAAGTTCTTGTTGCCCTTGATATTGTTCAGAATCTTCTTTTTATTCGCCAATTCACCTCTGATAACTCTTGTTCTGTTGAGTTTGACTCTTGCGGGTTGACGGTGAAGGATTTGGCCACACGACGTCCTCTTCTTCGTTGTGACAGCACTGGCCCTCTCTACACCCTTCGCCTTCCGCCATGGTTGTCACGGCGTCGCCTAGGCGACGCCTAGGCGCCGACTAGGCGTCCAGGCGGTCCCCGCTGAGCGCCATGCCGGCTCGCCTCGCCTGGTGGAGTTGGGTGCCCGCCTGGCCGTTCAAGGCGTCGCCCATGGCGACTAGGCGGTCGTCGGGCGTCTCTGGGCGGCCGACTAGGTGAAAGTGCCTTCGACTAAGGCGTCGGCGCGTCGCCCTAGCCCCCCTCTCGAGTCTCGACTGAGTCGACTCTCTCCCTCCCCTTTCCCTTGCGCCGCCGCCTCTGCCCCTTGCGCCGCCTCTGCTACCCCTCCCGGTGCGTCGTGCCGCCGCCTCTGCTACCCCTCCCCTTGCGCCGCCGGCTGCCGCCTCTGCCCCTTGCGCCGCCGGCCGCCACCTCTGCTACCCCTCCCCGTGCGTCGCGCCACCGCCTCTGCTACCCCTTCCCCTTGCGTCGTCGCCGCCTCTGCTACCCCTCCCCGCGGCGCCTCTCTCCTCTCTGCCTCTCTCATCCTCTCCCCCTCCCCTGCTCCCTCGTCACAGCTACAGCAGCATGCAGGCAGTAGCAGCATAGCTTTTGGTATGAACATTGAATCCTGTTATCCTGTTAAGGTTTTTGATCTTATTCACTGTTACTTGTGGACATCCCCGATCCTGAGTGTTTCTGGCTTTAAGTACTATTTGGTGGTTCTTGATGATTTCTCTCACTATTCTTGGACTTTTCCCTTTCGTTCCAAGTCAGATGCTTTTCCTACACTCACTTATTTACTTGGGTGTCTACTCAGTTCGGTGTTATCATCAAGGCGGTTCAGTGTGATAATGGGCGTGAGTTTGATAACTCCGCCTCCCGAGCCTTCTTCCTCTCCAAAGGAGTCCAGTTGCGCATGTCGTGCCCCTACACCTCCCCTCAGAACGGCAAGGTTGAGAGCCTTCTTACTACCACTTACTTGCTCAACTGCCTGCCTTCCAAGGCCACGCGGGCTCTCACTCCTCACCATGCCTTGTTTGGTACCCCTCCTTCCTATGCTCACCTTCATGTCTTCGGGTGCACCTGCTATCCCAACACTTCTGCCACTGCTCCTCACAAGCTTGCGCCCCGCTCGACCCTCTGTGTGTTTCTCAGTTACTCCCCCGACCACAAGGGGTACCGTTGCTTTCCTGGTGACTTTAGGGTTCAGTGAGGCAAAATCTGACATGTCTCTGTTTGTCCTCCGCCGAGGTGGTGACACCGCCTACCTACTGCTTTATGTGGATGACATCGTCCTCACCGCCTCCAGCCAGTCTCTACTTTAGCAGGTTGTCACCTCCTTGCAGCAGGAGTTTGATATGAAGGATCTTGGTGTGCTCCATCACTTCTTGGGTGTGATTGGAGCCCCGCACTGATGGTCTATTCCTTCACCAGCGTCAGTACACCGTGGATATTCTTCAGCAGGCAGGGATGACTGGTTGCAAGCCCTGTTCCGCCCAGTTGATACTCAGGAAAAGCTTTCCGGTACCGCGGGTGCACCAGTTGATGATCTTACTGCCTATCGGGGTCTCGCTGGTGCCCTTTAGTATCTCACCTTCACTCGGTCGGATATCTCATATGCAGTGCAGCAGGTGTGCCTTCACATGCACGATCCCCAAGACCCGCACCTCACTGCTATGAAGCGGATTCTCCGCTATCTACGTGGCTCCCTCGATTATGGGCTCCATCTTCGGCGCTCTCTGGCGGCTGAACTTGTGGTTTACACTGACGCCAACTGGGCGGGCTGCCCGAACACACGTTGCTCCACCTCCGGCTACACCGTCTTCCTTGGCGGCAATCTCGTGTCCTGGTCGTCCAAGCGGCAACCTGTTGTCTCCCGCTCAAGTGTCGAGGCTGAGTACCGCGCTATTGCCAACGGTGTGGCGGAGGCTTCCTAGCTCCGGCAGCTCCTGGAGGAGCTCCACAGCCCCCTCTCCAAGAGCACTCTGATCTACTGCGACAATGTCAGCGTCGTCTACCTCTCCACCAACCCCGTCTAGCACCAGCGCACCAAGCATGTGGAGATCGACCTCCACTTCGTCCGTGATCGTGTCGCCGTGGGAGTTGTCTGTGTTCTACATGTGCCTACAACGTCCTAGTTCGCCGACATCTTCACCAAGGGCTTGCCTTCCTCCACCATCTCCGAGTTCCGCTCCAGTCTCAACGTCCGCTGCGCCAGAGTTTTGACTGTGGGGGGTGTGAGTGTGTGTGTATGTCTGGGTTGTGGGTCCCTTGTATGCCTCTTCTTCTATCCTCCCAAACCCTAGGGAGAGGAATACAGACATTCTATCACGGATGTTGTTGACGGCAACGGCCTGAGCGTGCAGTTGCAGCAGGGCCATGGCTTCATGGAGAAGCATGGCTGAGGCAAGGTCAAAAGGGGATGGTGTAGTGCTGAGGTAGGTGTCGCCAGGTGCACCGAGGGTAGCGACGGCGACAGCCGCGCATTCCCTGGTGGCACGCGCTAGGGCGTCATTGGCGTGTGAAGCAACCGCGTCGAAATCTTTGACAGCAGCTACATCCTCCTGTTCAGCTTGGGCAACGCGAGCCAGGGCGGCTTGGCATTCCCTATCAAGAAGATCTGCTGCGGCGGCGACATATGTGGTGACATCCCCAGACCTAGGCCAGGGTAGGGGAGTGGGAGACATGAGCACGGCATGGTAGGGCCGACGAGCGGGCGCATCACGGTAGAGGCCGGCACGCAAGGGAGGGCAGCGGAGGAGAAGAACCTAGGTGTTTGATACCATATTAGCAAAACAATGCATGGATTAATTGTAAAGTGAACGGGAGTACAATATATAGATGTAGAGGGCTTGGCAGCCAAGGCAAGCCAACAGACTTGGCAGTCAAGGAAGGCCAGCCGGCTTGACAGCCAAGGCACCCTAGCTAGGCCCACAACACCTATGGTAACAGTAAACATCGAATAACAGCCCAATTTCCTTGTATATTTTATTAGTCTTTTTACTATCTTAAACAGCACCTACAAAATCTAGCAAGGACTAATCCCAGAAACATCTGGAATTTTCAACAAACAGCAGTGATTGGTAGCATACAGATAAGATTTGAAAACCTTGTAATACCTATACTGCAGATCAATAAAAGCTAATACAAGTATACAGGTGATCAACATAGACCCAACAGTAAATAAATACTAAGTAAGATTGTCAAACAACTGACCAACTCGTAATTACTTTGCTTTGCGTTTCCTGTTGCATTGGGATCTGCATTGGCTCTTAAACCATATGAAAAATCTTTCAGGGGACCAACATTGATCAAGGCATCCCTGACAACGTATGAGATCTTCTGTAAAATAAAACTCAGCTCATGACTTATATAGTAAAGAAGCAATGTGAACTGATTATGATATTTTTAATAGAACAAATAATATGGTTAATAACTGAAGTGCTATCCAGCATGAAACAGTAAACATGATACATGAATATATATATATATATAGAGAGAGAGAGAGAGAGACCCTGAAAGTAATACACAGACCTGTGCTGATTCTTGACTGTTCGGCATAATATTATTCTGAAAGGAAAGTTCCTCGACACTGGTCACATCTTGTAGAACATCAGAGGGTGTCCTCTTTAGTCGCTTGGAGAAAGACAGGTCACCTTCAATATCAGCAGAGCACTACAAAATTATGTAGATATGTATTAGTAGCCAGTTCGTGAAGGAACAACCATATATTATTTTATATTTTTCCAAACGCTCAATGCTACATGCGGCAAATATAACCATATTATGTATATGCATGTGACTGTATTACTCTATCACAATGTCAGTATTAATTAAAAATAAAATTTAGTAATGGGGTACTACATTTCATGATCAATCCACTAAAAAGTATTTAGATGATTTAACAATCAACAATAGTCCATCCAAAACTATATCTATGAAGTGATAGGGGACAAATCTCTTGGAGGGAGGTCAGATGGTAACAGAATGACTTGAGTACTTGACATAGAACAACATCAGGCAAATGACCATAGGACACTAGAGATTAAGAACTTGTTTGATTGCCCATTTCCTCTGAGCCAAGATGCTTGGCTCGAACCCATGCTTGTAACTTTCCACAGATGTGTTTAGTCAACATCCGGAAGATTTAAGCCCGATGAACTGTCAGTGTTCACGTAGGTGCTAGTTGGGTGATGACTTGGCGCCTAGGTCTGTTCCTTTTTTCCTTAGTTCTGGGTTCTTTTTTCCTTGGTTCTGGTTCCCAGGCATACATGGCCGCCTAGTCTGCTTCTTATTTTCCCTGGTTCTGGTTCCCAGATATGCATGACCACTTGGTCTGTTTCTTTTTTCCTTGTTCTGGTTTCCAGACATGCATGGCCGCCTACTCTGCTTCTTTTTCCTGGTTCCCAGGCGTCACATGCATTCTTTTTCCCGGAGTACCACATGCCCTCGCGGAGTCCTAGGCGTCGAACCCCTCGCACACTCCATTTTCTTCTCCTAAGTGAGCGCAGAGCACAACCGTGGTGAGGGAGCATGGTAGCACGGCGTCGGAGAGCGGCACGAGGGGCCAGAGCGTGATGAGAGGCGCAAAACCGCGGGCACACAATGCGGAAACACAGGAGCACGACGTGGGAGCACAGGAACCCTAGCTGCTACGCGTGCGTGGCTGTTTTGCACTTTCCCACTGAGCTATCGGGTGCACAAGTGTTAAATAGCTAGGTGCCGCCGCCCAGAGCACCTAGACACCACAGTCAGCCGCCCAGGCCACAGTTAACCCACCTAGGCGCCCACCTGCCCAGCCCACCGACTAACACCTCCGTGTGGTGCTGGGGTGGCGCCCAGCGCCTTTCGCCGCCTAGGTGAGTGCCTAAGTTCGATTCCTCAAACACTATGAATGGTATATGTGCTCATTAACTCACACAGAGCAAATTAGAGGCTGGAGCTCCACCTTTGAATCAGTCCTTGCATAGCTATCACATAGATGGTAAATCCAACAGATATGATTTATGATGGCTAGCAGATACACAACCAACTACTTCTCTCCTCCCTCTTCTGACAAAGGCTTTGTGATGATAAGCTGCAGCGAGGTGAGAACACAATATCCTATTCCTCTTGTTGTTTTTCCCTCATTTTATTAGCAATAATTCAAGGATCTGAACATTTCACGGGTACAGGGAGTTTGGTAGTGTTGGAAGGAACTAATCTTCTTTATTGATAGGAAAACAATGTAGATGGTCGAGGGCCTGGACCTCGTCAGTGCAGCGGAGCCTTAATGGCCTGATGCACCAACAAGGGAGGGATACAGTTAGGAAAAGCCTAAACTGAATACTCGACCACTCCCTGTAGGCATCGGTCCTATTTATATAGGTGTTTATATAGGCACAAGACCAATCTAATCTAATACATGACTCTATCTCTTTCCCTTTCCCCGATTGGACTCTTTAATCTAACCACTTAATCTAAACTAAAATACTCTTTTAACTAAACTGGACTCTAATAGACTTGGACTCTTTAATCAAATCTAGATTGGACTCTTAACTAACTAATCTGACTTCAATAATTGTTCACAGTAGACCAGGCCCACTTCTAGACCTCTGGCCCATGATCTGAGAACATGACATCTCTTCCTCCTTTGAAAAACAGCTCGTCCTCGAGCTGGGCCCTAGCTGTCTCCCAGATCCACCGTGCCTTGAGCACCCTCCTGTAGGCTCACACCCTTGAGGACACCACCTCTGTCGTGTCGTTCCTGCCACCCGCAGCTCAGCCGCCGTTGCCGCAGGCACTGCGACTGTCCACGCCGTTGGTGCTCGCACCGCCAATCGTGTCGAGGACAGCGCCTCCGTGCCCGCTCGTGCCATCGCCAGTCACGGAAGCCAACCGCATTGTTGTCTCTAGTGAGTCATCGTAGGATGCCCGATCTGTCACTGGGCCTCTGCCGACCTAGGCCACATGGGCTTCTCCCACCAAGGCCGCCTCCACTGAGGGCGGATAGGTCGTAGCCGAGGCCGCCCCACCGAGGTTGTCGTTCATGGCTAGGTGTTTGCCAATGCTACAATTGCCCAGGGTCCTAGTGCTGAGAGTTGAGCACACCGCCAGACGCTGATCCAATCCAGGAGCTAGGGTGGTGCGGGAGTCGACGTCTGCACCCCACCACCAGAGTTGGTGCAGATAGGGGCCACCGGTCCCAGGTGGTGCGGCGGATAGATCCCCGTCGGTCTCGCCAGCTGCTCTGGTTGCTTCCATTGACACCGTCGGCCACACGTCTATTGGGGTGCGTTTGTTGTCTCGATGTGATGTGGGGGCGGCTGCCGTTTCTAGGAGGAACGGTGGACAGATCTCCCCCAGTAACACCTACTGCCCCTGTTGTTGCTAGTGACTCTGCTGGTGGAACTTCTACTAGTATGTCGTCTCCTACCCCGAAGACTTGTTTCTCCAAGCGCAAAACAACAAGGCAAAGACTCTACTGCTGCATTTCCATGTCGTAGATCTTGCTAACGATGGATTGCATCATCTCCTCGAGACGATCCAGACGTTTGCCGATGTCGTCAACGAAGGAACTGACGTCCTTCCCTGAACCCATGCCAGCTGGAGACATGGTGGGCGAACCAGTGGTCTATGATACTAGATTGTCACGGGCACAGGGAATTTGGTAGTGTTGGAAGGAATTGATCTTCTTTATTGATACTTTTATAGGAAAACGAAGTAGATGGTCAAGGGCTTGGACCTCGTCGGCGCAACGGAGCCGTAACGGCCTGACGCACCAACAAGGCGGGGATACAAGTAGGCAAAGCCTAAACTGAATACTCGACCACTCCCTCTAGGCATCGGTCCTATTTATATAGGCACAAGACCGATCTAATCTAATGCATGACTCTATCTCTTTCTTGATTGGACTCTTTAATCTAACCACTTAATCTAAACTGAAATACTCTTTTAACTAAACTGAACTCTAATAGACTTGGACTCTTTAATCAAATCTAGACCGGACTCTTAACTAACTAATCTAACTTCAATAATTAATCTGCTATAGTACCCGCGGTACTGTTCACAGCAGACTAGGCCCACTTCTAGACCTCTGGCCCATGATCTGAGGCCATGATAGAACATAGCATGCTAATGGAGAAGATCATCAGCTGCAGACTCAAAGCACATGCATGGATGCACCACAACACCTACACCAACAAGTACAACATTGGCATGGCCGACTTAGACATGAAGCACATGTTGGATGCTAAGGTAGACAAGAATCTTGAGCAAAACTTCAAGTTGTAGGTGAGCACGTGTGGCAACATTTGGCACAACAAAACCATCAAGCTGATGTGGTGCATCTCCCAACAATGAGGACAAGCTCCTCAAATGGTAAACAGTACAACACTCATCCCATACAGGTGGTTCCATAGGCATGCTCTTCACAACAAACCTTCCATGGGAAGCGCACTGTCCATGCAGCACCCATCTAGTTCACCGATTACAATTCGGCCAACTAGTCATGATTAATTGGCTTGATCGGAAATTTTGGAGCAATCAACACTAGATGCACGACCAGTTTTCTGATCAGCCAGTTAGTCACGACTAATCGTGATTAGTCAGCCCATAGTCCAGCGGTCCAACACAGCCCAAAAACAAAGAAACTCTAGCAAGAAAAAAGACTCCAACCGCCGCACGAGTTCATTTCTAGGCAGCCACCCGAGTCACGACTCACGATAGAAAATAGCAAACGAAGTTTGCCGGCACCGCCACCTCTTATCGATCGTCATCATGCTGCCTGGGGCTTGGGGCCGCCACCGCCCGCCGACCGCCACATCCCTACACCGCACCGTCTTTCCTCCAGCCAGATCTGTCACTGTATCCCTGCACTGTGTCGTCTTTCCTCTAGCCAGATCCACCACAAGTCACAGAAGGTCTCTTCTCTTCTGTATTTCCGTACTGTTCTGCACTCCTGCATGGTCTATTGACTATTGATTCACTGGTTGCTTGGTGCCTTGGTCTGTTGTCTCATGTCTAAATGAGTTGTACGCCATATGCACACACAAATATTATAGTTGATTCGCTGGTTGCTTACTTGCTTGTGCCTTCTCTGTTGACTGTGTAATGTTGTTTGTTGTGTGGCTGTTACATTACGTGCTAATGTGCTAATAGGATTCATGGCTTCATGGCTTGCTGTTAATGTGCTAATATGATTCATGGCTTCATGGCTTGCTGATATAGTGGTAATGTGCTGCTGTAGTGAAGAAAACATTATAAGAAATGAGTAACTATAATGAGCTTCATGACTTGCTGTTATTCCTAGTTCCTAATTCATATGGTTATCATGTTACATTAAGTGAGTAATAGGATTCTTATCTCTGTGCAGTACAGTGCAGCTAGATTCTTATCTTTGTGCAATACGACTAATCGTAGATTAGTCGTGTTTAGTCGTAACTAATCGATTAGTCAGTACCCCTACGACTAGTGTCGACTAAACGATCTGAAATCATTGATCTGCTTTGTACTGGCTGATGAGTCCCATGGTGGCCATAGTGCTATGTGGAGGTGAGCTACATGCTCCATGTGTGTTTCCTAGCTAACCGTTGATGCTGCACAGTAGTGTGCTACATGCACCACAGATGTTGCATGTCCATCGTTCACTGGGATTTAAAGACAATGTACATGGAGGCAAAGCTCCATCTATCTGGTGCTTCATCCCCTTGTTTCTGGAGTGGTGGAATGCTGAGGGGTGTGACAGGGGTGGGTGTGGGGGTGTGGGGGTATGGGGATGCGTGTGAGAAAGGGAAAGAGGATATGGATGCAGGTCTAGACAATGGAGTGATCATTGATCTAGATGAGCACATGGGGCATGTCATCATATAATCACAATAATTATGTGTGTCAAAACAACAAATGCGTGGCATCACCACGAAAGGGACCCTCCCTCCTTTACCAGGTTTAGGGTCGTAAAATGAACTTTACTAGTTTACTCATAAATGTCATAAATGATTATCATTGAACAAGCAAAACAAGAAAGATATTTCAAAACACACCTCATTTGTTAGATCTTGCGTAACAGATGTTGATGCACCATAGGAAAATTGCACAAGAAGGCTATCCCCCAGACGACTACCAAGAAAGAAGAACGAGCTACCAATAGTTGTAACAGTCTGTCCATAAATAGGTCAGTAAACTTAAGAAATAGCAATATCCAAAAAAAGGAAGGCATATAAGCACACAAGTACACAAGTTACCAACCGAACTGAGCACAGATGCTTTCGATTTCATAAGATCTAATCTTTGCACAACTCTGTAAAAAATTAAAGTATTTAATGTTCAAGTCTATAACAGCTGCAAATACAACAGGATATCAATGAACCATAAAGAATTAATATACCGCCCATCATAAACCACTGTAAGTAACAGCATTTCTCCATCTTTCGAGGAGAACATTACAATGTCATGGGACAGCCAGGTTGCTTTAGCTGCATCAAGCTCAACTTGGAAATTTGACTTAGGAATTTCTGGGCTGCAAAGCAGACAAAGGAACATAAGGTAATCAGTGTGGACCTCTGCTGAAGAGGAATGAAACTAGGCAATATCAAGAGAATGTAGAGAACTTAGGAATGTAGTAAACCAACTATGCAAAATAAATATACATGCCACACTGCCGAAATTCCTAACTTTTACTAGTATGAATGTCATTTATTTGACAGAACAGCCCGGTTAAAATACAGTTGCCATTATCAATGGAAGATCAATTGTACATTTTGGCAGCTGACTTACATACCAACTCAACTATATTATTTAACCAAATAGTAATGATGAAGGGGATTATGCACACACATAATCAACGACGAAGTATCTTCTAGTAAATTCACCTTACAAACCAGTCCGTACACATTTTTACCAGTAGACAAGATGGGATTAATTTTTGTACTTCAATTATCTAATGTCTAAGTTAAGTAGTTAACACCTCAGTAATAATGAAATATGGAAGCATGCAGCTTCAAACATTAGAATAAATTAAATGTTTAGGTTGTTAGGAGTTGCTAAAATAATTTTGGTTGGTTGAGTCTTATCTTCGGTGGACAACCAGATGAGAAGAGACCAAACTATATTTCATTAAGTTTTTTATTTTTAAATCCAGTATTCACATGGGTGATAAATTGATCATGGTGTGCGATTGTCATGGCACCACACCAATAATATGCATGTAGTGGTCAACCAGAAATAAAACCTGTTTTTAATGTGACATGAGAAAATGAACAAAAACGCACTCTACAAGCAGGAAAAGGCTATCAATTAGTCCAAAATTATCTTCCATTTAACATATATATATATATATATATAGTACCTGACATCAGGCTGTGATGAGAAATTGTTCAGGTCAAGAGAACAAGATGTGGACTACAACAACAAAGAAAGTTTCAGTTCAGTAAATCAAAACAAAGTATGTTCATTCGCCGTGAGTATTTGAAGGTATCAAACCTGACTGTGGTAATGGATGGAATTTGCACATATCACAAGAACACCACTAATAGGGGGAGGAACAGCAAGAAGTTGGTATGCATCGTGTGGCAGATTCTGGAAGCAGCAAACATTTTGTAATGGTAATTATACAATCATATTGGAGACAAAATATACTACAAATTGATTCTTCCAGAAAAGAGAAGAAATCTGATGACAAGATACAGATAACTTAAAATAAGAGAACCAGAACCCATATAAAGTAACATAAATGTACCTTGTGGAATGCTCACTAATATCTAAAGATAAAAGGCTGAAACTGAAGAAAAAATGAGGATAATTATGAAGACTTGTACTTATATGATATCAACTGTGGCCTATGGGAAATAAATGATAGCAGCACTAAAATCAATGTCATTCACCTTATACTCAATTACTCATAACCTCCAAAATTAGTATGTCTTGATAGCTATATTATGAAATAAAAGAAAGCTCATCATGACATGCTTTTCCAGGAAAAGAGTCAACAGCAGAAAAGAAATCGTGATCAAAGGGATGCATATAATGGTTCAAACCAATAATTAATTTCAGTGCAAAGAATTAAGTTTATTTTTCTCCTAGTTAAAAGAATGTAGGACTGGAAGACTAGGATTAGTCTTGGAGTAGCTATGCAAATTTTGATAATCTATCTGAAATCACGGCACTTACCATCAAAAAATTCTACAACATTTTATGCATAACACATTGTTAACTTTTTAATGAATACCACAAAACACCATAATACATTATAGTACTCCAAACACCAAAACTAATTGACAAAAGAACAGAGGAATAGGAGTGTAAACTGCCAAAGACAATAATGACAAAGTTTAGAAAAGAGTATACTTACAGCAGCAGACCATATCATTGGGTGTTGCTTCAAAGTCATGCTTATACTAAATGCAGTTATTGTGCATGTATGGTGCTTTGATAAGATACGCCCAGCCCATGTAGGCTCTTGCTCATGAAGCATGACCAACACAGGCTCAATATAACCTGAAGAAACCAGAAAATGAAAATGGCATTTATAGCACTGTTTGACATTTGACTAGTTTCAGCAATAGTGATGGAATGCAAAAAGAGACTACTCATGAATTCATGATATGTAGATCCAGCACCAGTATAAAGTTTGCTGTACTAAGAGACTTATCACAGGGAAAGAATGTCCTACGACAAAATCATGTGTAAATTAAATACGCAGGACAAGGAGAAAGGAGAATCTGCATGGTTCACATGAATCAAGAAAAGGCAGCATTGTACATAGGATTTCTAGGCTCATCCCTATAATTCAAAACAAAATCTACAGGAAAATTCTACAAAAACTTTTTCCCAGGCATTCTCTTATGTTACACCAATTATCAAGAAATAACAGAATTCAACACTTTTATACCTTCTAATTCAGCCTTATATCTAGATCATAACTCATGCTACCCTGCAGATTTTTTACTAAAATTTACAGCTTACAAGCCATCTGTACTTAACAAGCTAAAGATTACAATGATTTAACAAGGAATGTGATATGGAAGTAAAGGAGAGTTCCAGGCCTTCTTAGGATGCCAATGAACTTTATACATAAACTGGCTAGTGGCCACTAAATGCTGCCCTATGAACAGTTTACTAAAAAGTACAATATACAAGCCATTAGTACTTGACAAGCTAATGGCTTGTGTCAGGAGCTTAAGATCATGAGAAGCAGTTGATGGGTATCTAGCTGGTACGAATCTAGAGAATCTGATGTTTTCTAGCTTCTGGATATTAGTTTATTTCTAGATTTTGACATTTCGTAGCTACTGAATTTTACCATTTGGGGGAAAATCTAAACTACCGAGTAGCTACAGCTGCTAAAAGCCCCCCCCCCCCCCAAACTGGGCCTGTGATTTCAAAAACATGATACCAAAGATGAAACAAAAGGTATAATTTTCAATGCATAGATATTTACTAGTCAGATGCCTGTGCTTTGCAACAGAACCTTATTTTGCAACAGGGTCTTTGCGTAAAATTCATGTTTCTGCATTATTTTTCAGAAATCTAAGGGTTTTTACACAAAATTGGTACATCCTCATAAAATAAAGAAATTAAAAAACTGAAATACAAAAGTACATTTTTCTTTTCTTTTTTTCTTCTTTTTTATTTTCTTTCTTCTTCTTCTTTTCTTCTTTTCTTCTTTTCTTCTTTTTTCTTTTTCTTCTTTTTTCTTTTTCTTCTTTCTCACGTCTTCTTTCTCACACTTGCATGCGGCGGTTGCATGCACTGCGTGTGTGGCCCTGCGCGCGGGGCGCTCCAGGCAGACACTACACGCGCGGGCGAGCCGGGCGATTGCGCGCGGGGCGCTCCGGCCGGGCGCACGCAACGCGCGGGCGAGCCGGTTTTCACAGGGCACAAGTTTTGGCCGGTTTTTTTATGGGATGTGGAAAGGCACGCACGGGGTTGCGGACGGAATCCGCGGACGAAGTAGCCGCTTTATATTAGTTAAGATTTTTTGACCATGTTGTCTTAAAAAAAATAAATGCAGTAGGGAGTGAAGCAAAAGAATTCCATGCTACCTAATTCTTATTTGTTGTGACCCGTGAGATCCCATTAGTACGATGTGAAACACACAATTATACAAGGGAGATTTCTCTCAAAAAACAATTATACAAGGGAAATGTCATCTGTGAAATACATCAGCAGTTCTATACATACATGCAAACATATATATATATACTTAAAGAAAGCAATGGTGGTTGTCAGTGAATCTGCCAACCCCACCAACTCTGCAATACATTTTTACCAAGAGCCCTTGAGGTTCTTCAATACTTCCTAAAGGTCTAAAATGGCATATATATATATGTGTGTGTGTGTGTGTGTGGAAAATCAGGACATGTATGAATTACTTTTATCTGTAGCAAAGCCATGGTCATTTGGTTAGTAGATATAAGTATAAGATCAGTACAATCTACTGAACAGAATCAGCATAAAAAATAATCTGAGACAAATTCCAAGTGACTAATAGAAAATATGTGTATAAGCATCATGGCATAACAACATGCTTATGCATCAGAGTTCAACGTGTTTTTACAAAAGCATGCATATCAATTGTCAAAGATCTAGTCTGTAATATAAGTAACTACATATGTGCAAAAGAGATCATATCTCACCATGTACAAAAGCAAAATCTTTGACATGGTTCATATCTAAAGCCCGTAAGTCAATCAAATAGGATGACTCAATGTGAACAGCAGTAGAACTCAATGCACGAGTAGGTTCATCTTCTCCAACTAAGCTCTGACCAACCTAATATGACAAAAATACCAAAAGTTATCAATCAAATACACAATGTGGGATGACGGTAATCAATATATGTAGCACAAGCAGTTCTAAATGGATCAGTAGTCTTCAAGCAAGTATTGAAATGATTCAAACTGGATCATAAAGATAAATGAAACAAGAGATAGAAATAGCAGAAAAGAATAATACTCCCTCTAGTCAAAAATATATGGCATTTTACTTCTTTGTTTTCACGGTCTCCGAGGTGCAACTTTGACCATTATTTTGTATTAGAATAACTATAAATTTTTTAAAATTATGATCTTGTGAAAGCATTTTTCAAGGCAAATATACTTATACCATTTTTATGCTTTCAGACTAAGTATTATAAAAGTCATTGATGCTCAGAGTTGTAAAAATTTGACCAGATTTTAGTCAAACCGTCATGTATATTTTTACCGGAGGGAGTACTGCAAGACAAAAATATGAGATGCGTCAAGGAACCATCACCTGTGCAGCCTTTAGAATAATCATCTGAAGTCCATAAACAAGTGCAGCACCACATCTTCCTAGAGGATCAGCCTTTATAACAGGACCCCAGGCAAACGATTCCCTGCCTCTCTTCAGATGCTGCCATTCTGGGCCCTCAAAGCAATGCATTGAGCTGGAACATCAAGAACAATAATCTTATACTGGTAGCACTGTAGCACATCAGGTTGTAGCAAGGAAAAGATATCAAACTACTTTCACTAAAAAAAGTGTATTTTTAAATATATATATACATTAGAAAAGAGGCAAAAATGAGATGGTGCTAGCCAGCTCTTATATTACATCTACATGTGGAAATAAAAAGTAAAAACGATAGCACCAGCATCCATCAGCCTCTTTGTCATGCAAATATAGCTTTCTGATTAGCCCGTATCAAGGGTGATACTCTTCTCCTAGTAAATATAACTGGCAATCAATGTACTTGTTGCTCTTTGCAAAAGTTGCCCCAGTGTGCCGTGGTAAAAATCGATGAACATTAGTTGCATTGTTGTTACATGTAGCTGATAGACAATCTTGTACAATTTTGGCAAAGGGGAATTGTTTTCACAGTGATCAAGACTCAATAATTTAACGATTATAATAAATAAAGAGGAAACAGTGTGCATACCTAGTGCGCAGGCCATGGATAGCATCATCAAATTCCAAAAAAGTTATTTTTGCATCTTTAAACGCAAGTGCAACTGTGTCTCGCCTATTCTCCGCCCCATCCGATAACACAGTCATGGACTCGATGTTCCCATGGAGCCTACATGCCATTCAGCGAATTACTTGCCAATAAACAATCAAATCCTCCCATTCCTGGTTTAAAACGAAATGTAAATTCGAAGAAGCAATAGACCATACTCCGCACCTATAGTGGCACACCAGCTCGAGGCGCGCCCCAGAGATACCATCCAACACGGCGCTGGACGAAGAGAACGACTGCGCGCCACCGTTTCCATCCTTTGCCGCCGCCTCAATCCTCACAGTGTACACCTCCAGGACGTTCGCAGCCGCCACGACCAGGTTGGGAGTGGGGCCTAAGCGCCTTGGACGCGCCGCCGCTGCTGCCGAATCGATGTCGCCTTCGGGCCCAGGGCCCGCCGCAGCGGTGAAGGCAACGGCGTCGGAGGAGGAGTGGGTGATGAAGCCGGCGGCGCAGTGGTCGATGCCGGTGGGCCAGTGCATCATCTTGTACGCCGCATAGCTCATCTTCGTGCGGCTCCGGCGGGGCTAGGGTTCTCGCCTTCGGGGCTCTGAAGCGCGATTTGAAATGTTTCCAGGCGTTTTTTTTTCGGGGGAGGGGAGCGTTGTGAGGGTGGTAGTGGGCGTCGGGGTGTTGTGAGGCTGGATATCAACGGAACAGATATTCCCCTCGGCTTCTTAACTAGATACACTAGATACTAGTGAGAGGTTCGTGCGTTGCAACGGATGCATAATGTTAACGATAATATATTTAGAACATGATATATTTGCCGAACACATTTGTTTAGTAATATTGCGATGATAAGAAACAAAGTAATATATTATTCCTCAAAACAATACATAGAAGTATGCTTTCTATATAAAGTGTCATTGCATATTTATAATTACAGATCTGGTATGAAATCGTACAATATACTGTACAGTGAGCACATCTTCTTTTATCTACTCAGTGAGCACTTCCTTGTAGACGATATTCTTCGTTAGCGTGCTTGTTGAATTGATTCCCCTATTTTTCTCCGGAGCGGCGAGTATTTTGATGTTGCTACGAGAAGTTGCTCGTGACAGAGCTACATATAGTTGTTCATGAGAGAACACCGGGTTCGGGAGGTATATTCCAACATGCGGTATTGTTTGACCCTGTGCTTTATTAATTGTTATTGCAAAACTCACCCTAACAGGAAATTGACTCCTCTTAAACTTGAAGGGGAACATCTCATCATCGGAGGGGCACAAGGGTATGCGTGGAAGAAAGACTCTCTCACCAGCATGTTGTCCCAATACAATTTCAGCATCGATAGTATTTCTTTGAAATGCTCGGACTATCAACCTAGTCCCATTACACAGACCATTGGCCGGGTCAAGATTTCTGAGCAAAATCACAGGACAATTAACCTTGAGTTTTAATATATGTGGAGGTAACCCATTTGGCGTTAATGAATTCAAGAACTCAGACGGATAATGGTTGCATGGATCATCGACTGCTCGATCATGACTGTGATAAATCATCTCGTCACCAGGAAAATGTTCGATAAGCTTCATGTTTATTGCATCAACGTTCTCATTCCTCGTTGACAAAATAGCTCGAGATGTGATGTAGTCTGCATCAGTCATGTTTGCACCTAACATTGGAAATAGCATGTCAATAAGACTATCAATGTCTGATTCTGCACCAGTGTAGGGTACACATATTTCGTCGGGTAAATTTACATAGTCATCATCGATGGTCTCTTCAATGCCATTGCCAATCCGTAGCAGGTAGTCTGAAAAC
The DNA here is from genome assembly GCA_019279435.1 of Zizania palustris. Taxonomy (NCBI): domain Eukaryota; kingdom Viridiplantae; phylum Streptophyta; class Magnoliopsida; order Poales; family Poaceae; genus Zizania; species Zizania palustris. Next base: position 31,702,478 of record JAAALK010000085.1, on the reverse strand, counting down.
CATATATCTGATCGAGCTCTCATGTTATGGACAAGTCTCAATTGATGCATGTTATCCCATAGGTAAGATCTACGCAATGTTGCGTTTACAATTTGAGCTCTATTCCCCTTTCGTATAACTGGAAGAACTTGTCTGAAGTCACCTCCAAAAACCATTATTTTGCCTCCAAATGGTAGATTGGGCTTTTCCATTATGTCCCTCATGCTCTTGTCCAACGCCTCAATTGCCTGTCTTTTTGTCATGGAGACTTCATCCCATAATATAAGCGAAGCTTTTTGAAGAAGCTTCGCAGTACCACTTTGTTTGGTGAAGTTACACACTGCATTATCTTGTATGCTTAGTGGTATCTTGAACCTTGAATGAGCAGTCCTACCTCCTGGCATGATGGAAGCAGCAACGCCCTATCATGACCATTATAAATATACTTGTAGAGATACTTAACAGCCTTAATACTCGAACAAACTTCTGCATTGATGTGACAGTCATACCTTCTTAGAAGCATGGGATTATATGGGACAACTCATCTGTTGTCTAAGTCATGACCTCTCACTCTTACTCTTTGTCTGTCATCCCTTCTCCTGTAGATAGGGTAAGAATCTTCGCCTTGGATAGTTGTGTCACTAAATTGGCGTGGATAATAGCACTTGCAACTACCATTTTTCATGCATGGACTCTTCCTATTTAGTGGGCCACACGGGTCATGCATCATATGTTTCACTACCATTTCATATAGCTCCGGGTATATATCCTTATCTGGAAGTTCTGCTGATATAACATTATCATACTCATCGGGACAACTCAATTTGTATGTTGACTCCATCATAAGGAGGAAATGTGCATGTGGTAGACCCCTTTTTTGGAACTCGATAACATGGACTTGTGCTGCAATGATTCCTAGGATATGTTTACGAAATAGCTGGAATTTGAGATCCTCTAGCTTGGCTTTAAATACACGCACAACAAGATCAGGACGATCTTGTGGTGTTTGCCCAGGTGCAAGGTCCATACTTATCTCTTCCCAATTAGGATTACAAGTCATTGTGATAAATATGTCGGGTTTTCCATACTTCTGCACCAAGGCCATAGCATCCATGTATCTTCGTCTCATATCCCTCCCGCCACCGATAAACGATGCAGGCAGGACCCATCTTTTTCCCAATCTGCTGGCTCTATGTTCTCCAACAGATACACTATCCATCAAGTCCTGGTAAAGATCTGCACGAATTTTCTTCTGGTTGTACAAGAAGTAATTCAGTCGAGATGTTTCGATCTTTATGTAGGTATCAACTACAAACTGTTGGAATAGACGTCTCCCATGCAAGACCGTGTTGAAGATTCCACTACGCATCTGGAATTTATAGCAATAATACTCGCGCATCGAAACAAAAAACTTGCTGGTAGTATCTACAAAGCAAAGAGAAATTAGTTAGGTGATTACCGTATGGATTAATAGTATCGTAATAACATGAATACGAGTCACTTAGCTAACCTGAGTTGCCAGCATTTCTTTGTCGGGTTGTACTTATCTGACTAATGTCAATACCTTCTCTCGGTATATCAGAATGCCAACCGAGCTCTGCTCTTGGAAAAAATAGGGGGTATGACAAAGGGTCGTAGCACCCATCACTCGGTCTTATTGAATAGTAGTTGTTGTTATTGCCAAACAAGGTGATGCTACGATCAAAATGTTTGTGAATATCATTCCCCTCAACCCACACAGCAGCAACCTCTGATGTTAATGGTCTGTTATAAGTTCGCTGGTCTAGCTTATAGTCCATATTTAACACAATACGATATTCATCAACGTCTTCAACCTGTCCTAGGCTTCTGAATGTTTCAGAGTGGGGATTATCTCTCAAAATATGTACCAAACATCTAATAATAGATATGTCCCTTTCTCTATATATCTCATCTCGAGCACGGCGGAAACGATGTGATAAGCTAGGATCATCATCATAGAAGTACAACTGCAAGTGGCTAGGTTCATTGCCTCCATTTCCAAAAGAATGTATGTTATGGTACATTTGCCCATGTGCTTTAAATGTGTACACTCCGTCCCTTGCACTTGCGAGGTTCTTGTCATAATCACAGTACATTGTGGTGAAGGAAAAATGACTGTTGAAATATCTAATATTCTCCATAAAGTGTTGTGATTGAATGTCTTCACCTGTGTACAACCGTCGAAGCTCCTCAGGTGGCGCAGGCATTTGAAGTTTGACCTTGCCATTCATACAACAAAATCCTGGCGGCTCATATTCAAACCTATTCGCACCACAATGACGACAGTCTGGCTGAGTCTTTAAAATGTGAGCGCTAACAGGTAGGTTCTGGTAGACAACGTCAGTTGTATCAAGGTTGTTAGATCCTATCTCAGAGGCATGTGGTGTATTACGAACAACACAGTTTGGACCAAGAGTTCTTCTTCTTGCTCGATTTTGTTGGTTACGTTTTTCCCACATAACCTGCCTTTGCTCATCTGTCATACTTACTGAATATCGTTGGTTCTCTCGCCTCGCTTGCCTCTGTTCATCCGTCATACTTGCATATCGAGCTTTATCACGTGCACGTCTTTTGTTTCGTTGCTCTGATGTCAAGCTTGCATAGCGTGCTCTTTCACGAGCACGCCTTATCTCAGCACGATCTATCGATCGGTCAAGTTGGGTTTGTTGAACAGATGGAATTGCTTGTTGCTCTTGTGAGTCGATAGTTGGAGTTGCTAATATAGCAGAATTTGCACCTGCACAAAGTTTATGTAATCACATGAGACATAATTTTTGCTATTAGTAATTGCACAACCCACATTGCAGTAGTTTATACCATTAGAGGTTTGTCCTTGAAATAATCCCGCTGATGTAAGGGTACTCTGCGTAGGAACAACAAATGAGGACGGTGGTCGATATGACACATTTTCACCGTCCGATGAACTTTCCGATGGAGTCTGTGATGGTTGTCGAATACAAATTCCAGAAGGGCCGTGAGGAAAAATGTTACAGCGATTTCTCTTTTGTCTATGACGACCATCGATAACTAAAAATTTAAAATGAGTACACATTTTCAGACAATAATTTTAGTGTAATGTTGTAGCACACAAATATTTGAATAGACAAATAAACAAGATAAATTAGGCGCATAAAATATAATAACCTTCTTTTCCCTCTCTCCTCGGTATATTTTCTGACATGGTTGATAGCTTTGTTATCGCGGCGTCGAGCGACCTGTTGATTGCATAATTGGTTAACCACCAAACAAACGATACTTGAGTGGAAACTTTCATCCATAATTGGTGTTTGAGTTTTTAATTTATTTTTCTTGGTACCAAAGTGTGATTTAGAATACTTGTTTTGGATGAAAGGGTTATTTTGAGGGTTAGGATTACAAATTTGTTATTTAAATAGGGCATTGTATGATTATTAATCAAGATTGGATCTGGAGATTGTGTCAGAGGAAAGAAAATATTCTTCAAGGTTAGGAATGAGAGTATTACAGTCAATGATGTTTTCAGTTTGTAAATAAGCGTATTTGAATTTGAGACATGTATTCCAATACAAATATTACATTGAAATAACTTCAAAGGGAATACACAATAGATTCAACGAATGATCACAAAACCAAATACCAAATTCAAATAACTTCAAAGGGAGTACACAATAGATTCAACGAAATGAACACAAAAACCAATATTACATTCAAATAACTTCAAAGGGTGTACCCAATAGAAATAAACACAAAACATCCGAATATGAGGAAGTACATAAACAACGCACACCACAATACACACAAGACTGTAACACTATGGACAGTCAGATCCATAAATCGTTGCAAAATATCTCCATCTAGCTTCCATGAACCGATTCACAAATCTTAGATCCATAGTTCCTGAACTCACACGTTGCCGTAAGTCTGCATTTATATTTCAAAGAGAAATAATTAACAATATCTATAATATTATGTGATGTATTGCCATTATTCTTATCTTGTGTTTGTATTATTGGAACTACTTACTTTGCAAAGGTAGTGTGGATGGATGAATCGGATTAAACTTGACTGTAGTGTGTTCTGAAGTCTCTAAACATCCTATCGCCAAGTAGAACAAATATTAGTGTAATTCATCACTATATCTTTATTAATGATAAAATGGGTTAGGACTAAATTACTATGCTTCTTGTGAAGTCGAAGCATGGTTCCTAAAACAATGTGGTTGTTACGATGAGCTTCTGTCCATTCAGAGATGTGATTAGTGAGGGAGTCACCCCAAATTCCAACAATCATCATGTTCAAGCTAAAAAAGATCAAATGCTCATTAGCTTTCGATTTGCAAAAACAATATGATTGTTTATGACGATATAAGTGGTTGTATCTATCTTATGAATTACCTAGTGTCCATCAGTGTTATCTCCCTATATAGACCTCCAAGTCGTTCCAATTTCCCCCAATAGACAACCACTCCAGCTATGTCTGTCCAAATAATCATATCATACTATAAGTACGACAACTATTTTTTTTGAAACTATGCATCACCGATTCAATTTACGTATGTTGACAAACGTTTTATTCGGACGAATCCACGCGTCATGAAACGTCAATAGATATTTTGGATAGGGAGGGAATTGGATTGGAAGAATGTATGGCTCAACTGTTGTATTTCTTCGAAGAGAACCTTCATAGGCATGGGCAATGCTCCGATAGTACAATGTCTCTTCAAGATTAGGTTGAAAATATAGACAATGAACAGTATAACATTGTCCTTCATTTAGGAGAATGTTAAACCTATGAACTTCCTCCCGCTCCCATGCAATGACTTCTATTTTAGCACCCTACGTATAATATTAGGGTTTAGAATAGTTCACATGTTCACTACTATGTAAAATTTAGTCCAACTTGTGTGCAACTTACGGTAATATCCATTAAAATAAATCGTTGTTTTTCTCCATATTCATCAGGGAGAAACTTAACATCTACTCTGGCGACGACACTCCATGGATAGTTTAAGTGCTCGAACTCTATCTCGTCAAATTTCTTAAACCTTAACAAAAAAAATGAAATTTAGAACATTTTTCATCGTTGCAGGAAAGTTGGTTTTACTAATATAGGCTCACCTAGGTACCACGGCATTACGAGTTGGACGGTCGGCGTAAGTTCTCTTTCGCATGCCAGCCATTTAATATATCTAAGAAATTCAACTATATTATAATGTTCTATCTAGCGGAATTATTTGACAAATCAGATATAAACACATTATTTGACAAATAGAATAGAAACACATGTAAGAATAAAAAGAGGGGAAAATATTTACAGAATAAAAAGGGGAAATATTAAAAAATTAAACAGGATAATTCATCGAAAAAATGCCAAAAATTCAAAAAATACAGAAACACAATTATGAAATGTATAGAAAATTATAAAAAAATCATGAAAATGCTGAAAAAAATTAAGAACGGTGGTACTGAACATGATGAATCATACAAAAGTTTCCTCACATCTAAATTTACTTTTTCTTAATTTTGGGCATTTTTCTTATTTTATAGGGAATAATAAAAAATGCAATAATGAAGTAACCAACTTAAGTAACCATTATGAAGTAAACAGAATAGTGGTACTGAACATGATGAAGTATACAAATGTTTTCAACATCTAATTTGCTTTATCTTGATTATGGGAATTTTTCTTATTCTGAGGCAATAATAAATAAAATAGTAAATGCTATTACAAAATCCTAGAAATTAGAGAATACTCATGGAAATTCTCAAAAATTTCAGAGTAGTGGTAATGAATATGATGAATTATACAAAAATTATACAACATCTAAACTTGCTTTATCTTATTTTGGGGAATATTTATATGTTCAAGGGAATAATAAAATAGAAAATGCTATTATTAAGTTCTAACAATTAGAAATACTCATAGAAATGCTCAAAACATTAAGAGTAATTGTACTGGACATGATGAACCATGTTAAAATTATGTACATCCCTAAAGCTGTTTTATCTTAATTTTGGTGATTTTCTAATTTTCCAGGGAATAATTAAATAGGAAAAATGCAATTATTAAATTCTGTAAAATGGAAAATACTAATAGAAATGCTGAAAAAATTAGGAGTAATTTTAATGAACATGATGAAATTTACAAAATTATTCTAGCATCAAACTTAATTTTATCAGATTTTTGGGCAATTTGCTTAATTTTCAGAGAATAACTAAAAACAGAAAAAAATTTCTTTAATTCTGGAAATTAATAAATAGAATTCAGCCCACACAGTGCAAAAGCCTGGCCCAAAACTAAAATTGCGTAGGCCGAAGGCTTCCTGGGCCCAGGCCAGGTTTTCGCCGCGCGCGCGCGCGTAACTTGGGCCTGGGCCATGATTTCGCCATCCCGCCTGGGTCGGTTTAAGCCCAGTGAATCCTGGCCGTCGGATCTGATCCGACGGCCAGGCGCCGTTTTCGGCCATATAAAAGGCCAAGTGACCCCGGGGGGAAACCCTAATTCATTTCCCCCCTTCGGTCCCGAGAGCGAGAGCGGCGAGCGGAGCGCGCGGCGGCGCGAGCGCGCAGCGGCGGCGGCCCACGACGGCGGCGGCGACCGGCGGTCGGCCGCCACCGGCTAGCTCGCCGGAGCACCGCGCTCACCCGAGGGTGAGCGGGGCTCTGTCGAGCTAGCCCGGGCGGCCAAAACCCGAGGGTCCCGAGAGGATGCGCCGGCCTCTTCTCGGCCTCCGGCGAGCGGCGGCGCGACGGCGGAGGGGTCCCGGCCAGGCGGCGCCATGACCCGAGAGCCAAGGTGAGACCCCGACCCCCTTACTCTTAGTTTAGGGTTAGGGTTTCACCCTAACCCTAAACTTCGTTTTTTGTTTCTGTTTGTTCATGTGTTCTGATCCCCTCTCCTCTCTTACCGGAAGGCGGACCCGGCCCCGGTGAGCGGTGGCGCGATGACCCAGACGGCGGAGCGGGCGAGCGGCGTCGAGCTTCGGTGAAGCGGAGCGGGCGAGCGGCGGCGTGTCTGAGCAGAGGGAGAGAGCAGAGGGGAGAGATGAGTGAGGTAGAGAGGAGGGGAGAGGTCGGGGTTTTGAAGTGGGGTGCACGGTCCGAGTCCAGGCAGTTGCGCTGCGCTCGGACTTGGTCCTTGCACTGCGTGGGATGCGCGGGGAGGGGGGCGCGCGGTCGAGGCGGACCGGGGAGGGGCGCGCGCGGTCGAGGCGGTGAGGTCGCGCTGCGCGCGATGCACGGTGAGGAGGGCGCGCGGTCGTGGAAGACCGGGGAGGGGCACTGCGAGCGCAACTGCCTGGACTGGGGAGTGCGGTCGAGGAGGACCGGGGAGGGGCATGCGGTCGCGCTGCGCGCGGCTCTGCCGAGGCGGACGGACGAGTAACTCGTCTCATTAATATAGTTAAGGAATAGGGCTCTTTGGAATAAGTGGGTTGTTCAGTTAAGGATTTTTGAAAATATAATTTCAGTTGTCAGTTGTAAAAAAATTGTTGTGAGCTGTCGGAAAGCTGAAAGTTGTTTGGCTAAAACAATTTTTAACTATGGATTATGTAATAAATGTCAGTTATGCCCCTAAAAACTTGCATTACTATTTATATGCTTATTAATCGCATTAACATGTAGATGACCATTTTGAAATCGAAATTATCATGTTTGTCAATGTTATATGAATTAAAAAAATAAGTTATTTCATAGCAGTGAAAATTATTAAATTTCTCTCTTTTATTCAAAATGTTATAGTTTGAATTCCATTTGAAACCTAATAATACATAATGGAGTTTGCTATTATAATCAATTATCTGTCCTTAGAGCCAAAGCCGATGATTATTCGTCAAATGACAAGTAATTACCAATGTAATATCAAAGGCACCATTCGAGACATAGATCAAACTTCTACAGTGAATCAAAAAATAACTTTCTTACTTTTTCATGCATTAACAAAGAACTAAAACTTGCATCGGATAATGGACAACCAAGAAAAATCGGAAAAAAAAGATTCAGAAAATTGATGTGATTAGATCCTGTAAAGCAAGTCAGGGGAGGCGGTCGTCGGGGGAGGCGTCCAGTGGGAGAGGTGTCCGGCGGGAGGAGTGGGCCGTCGGGGGAGGCATTCGGCAGGGGAGGCGGCGTCTGGCGGGGGAGGCGTCTGACGGGAGGAGTAGGCAGCCGGGGGAGGCGATCGGCAAGGGTTGTGAGGGGGAGAGAGGTGTGGGGGGAGAGGGAGAGAGAGGGGGGGCCGGGGAGAGAGAGCGGGTCGAGAGAGGGTTTCGGGGGGGGGGCAGGGGCTAGAATCGGTGGGAATCAGGGGGAGAGCAGCTTCCAAATTACACTGCAGGAATCTGTGGATTTTTTGAAATCCCTTTTCCTTTGGACCCCTTTGGTTCAAATTCCAGATTTTTGGACGTGAATCACTTTCCAGAATCAGAACCAAAGGGACCCTAAAAGTATCTCCGAAAGAAACCCTAAACAACTCTATTATATAAATAAAAAATTAATTCCAACAGATACTCTAAATAACTGCGAAAAATAAAAAATCTCTAAAATTAGTCATTTGGTTCCCTATTTATAAGAAACATACTCACATACTCCAATTTATGGATTCTACTAGAGAGAAATATATTTAAAGTGATTTGCATCCCAAAAATGAATCTCAAAAAGATATTATTGGCATAAAAGATTACGCTAACAGGTTCAAATAGCCTCGAAGGGCTAGCTAAAGAAAGAAATTAACTGCAGAATGGGTGAAGCCTTCGAACATGATAATAACCTTAGCCAGTTCGAAGTGTGTTCTATTACGTGAATAAAAATAATAATAATGTCCCTAATACAATAGAAGGGAGGGGTATTTATATGCAAAGATCTAACAGAGAAATATTATCCTACCCTCTAGTTACAACCGTCAATGTGGACTCTATTTCTAAGGTCCAATAGGTGTAGTATAGTAAGAACACGTGTGAACGTTGTGGTAAAGCAAATGTCTTGTCCTATTTTGTGGTGCATGTTCGGAGCGGGGCCCTCTGAAAGGCAGCGAGGTGGCGGGGGCCACCGGGGCACTTGGAGGCTCTAAATCCCTCTCTCTGCGGTTGTCAGGGCTAGCACTATAGGCTTCGAGCCTCCTCCTTCGGAGTACCGTAGAGATGTCAGAAGACATCGAGCTTTGCATGCTCCGAAACCGTCTTCGGAGCCGTCTGCCTAACCGCATGACTGATGGGATTATTTCTCCCCAATAGTAGCCCCTCGAATATGTCTCTTTGAATACCCTGCATTGCGAGAAGGGCAATATGCACAAGAAATAATTTATGTTGAGATTAAAATATAGGTGAACCTTACGATTTGCGCTGTCACACTCCAATCCGCCGAGGGGTTAGACGAAGGGGTCCAGAGCCTATGTTCCCATTTCCTATGGCCCAGAGGAAGGCTTCGGGCTCAGGGCACCCGAACGTCGTCTCGGGAAACTAAATGTTGCCTTTGGATCTCCGAGAGTTTGTCTTGGGTAACCAAACGTTGCCTTGGGATCTCCAGGAGTGGCCTTGGTAACTAAACGTCACTTTTGATGGGATGTTGAATCTAAATCCCAACCATTGCAGATATCTCAGTATTTTGTTTATGAACACTTTTTAGTTGTGGCCCCACACGTCAGCGATGGGGGGAACACAAAAGCGGGTGCAAAAAGGCGTTGCGCGGAAGCTTGCTGTATAAGCCTTGGGGCCCTATAAAAGGGGGATGACGACATCCGTCACCGTGAGGTCTTCTGCTTCTAAAACTTAGTCTTTCTCACCATCTGCTCTGAAGCCCCTTTCACCGCCACCCTCGTCTCATTCCTCTCACGAGTCCAAGGGTCCTGGAAGATGACGAAGAGAGACGCAAAGGGGGCTGCCTCAGACTCCCATATCGTTCAGCAGCGGCGGCGGTGTCAGGGACCTCGGGCATCCCTAGGGTTTATGCCCCTCGAGATCTCCGGCCACATTCCGACAAGTACTTGGAGCAAACTTTCATCCTGGATAGGTCGACCTACACCAAATAGGTAGTGTTCGAACGGCTCGAACTTGGGGTTTTGACGAGGCTTCCTGAGGATGAAGTCATTCCCGAGTCGTGTGATGGAGTAGTCGTCTTTGAAGCTTTCTTCGAGGTCAAGCTCGGGCTTCCTTCTTTAGCACTGTTGGTCAAAGTCCTCCACCTTTATCACGTGGAGCTCCCGCAGCTTTCTCCGAACGCCATCGCCTATTTGGCCATCTTTGAGTGGGCCATGAGGAAAGAGGGATGCAAAGGAAGGGCCGAGGTCTTTGCAGTGATGCACGATGTCAGCTGCTAGCCAAAGAAGTGGTATGGCATAGATGGTTCAACGAAGCTGCTGGCTTACGGGAGCGTTAACTTCCAACTTCATAAGGAATATCAAAACAACTTCCCAGCGAAGGCCATCAACGAGCGGCCATACTCCGACTGGATCCTTCGGTGGTTTTACGTGGAGGTGGGGGTGGACTCTGGCTTGTAGGGTCCTTGTCGGGAAATTCTTTACTAGAGGGAGGCGGAGATTTCGTCGAACATGGGCTCAATTCGGGCCCACATCTGACTCATGGAAATAGTTGCCTAGCGCATGAGTATGCGAGGTTTAGCGGAGGAATTCATCTCCCTTCGTATCTCCCCTCTCAAGGCCAACTGGCCTCAATCCTTCCAGAGCGCTCAAGATGGTGCCCTCAGCGAGATACCCTCCAACGCGATAAGTATGCTCTGAAGACCCTTCCTGCAGTTTTAACAACCTTCATTATGTGAGTACTTATCAAAGAAATACCTTTTGTTTGTTGAGGCTCGTGGATGGTTATGACCCCGGGGCAGGTGGTCCGGACGGCCAAAAGGGTCATCGGATCCCCTACTCCCGGTGAGAAGAAGTGGAGGCTCGAGATGGTGGGATCCTAGGAGCAATATAACCGAGTGTGGAGTGAGCTTGGGACCGAGCCACCCGTGCTCCCGCATTTGGATGTCCCGAACACGATCCCAAGGAAGAGGAAGGCATACAAGGGGCCGGTAGGGACCCCAAAGCCCCCTTTGAAGAAGATGGGTCGTAATCCAAATAGTGTTTCACGCCTGGTTCCCCCTTCCGATTCTCTAGCAGAGGAGTCGACCCTCGCACCCGCGGTTAGGGAGAGGCCATCCGAAGGGGTCCAAGTGATAGAGTTGAAGGCCCCAACGCCAATGACTAAAGAAACAGTGGCGGTCGAGGGGAGAGCAACTGAGGTGGCGATCCCGCCCCTTGGGTCCCTAGGAGACTTTGGTGCGAAGTTCTTCTGGATGCTCGAGCACATGGGCAGCCCGGTGTAGTCTCCGACTGGCACTAGAACTGGTACTGAGAAACCAAGGGTTGGTTTCGGAGTCTGTGATGAGTGATTGACAGGTTTCACCTTCTAGATTCGGAGGGTGTTTCACCGGAGGGTTCGGTGGGTTTGGTTGTTGCGGCTGTTGCAGCGGAGTGTGACTGTCAGAGAGGTCCGACAATACACGATGACTTGGTTGTACCGAAGAGTTCGGTATTTTGGGTGGTACACCAGAGTATGTGTCGAAGGTTGTTTACTCGAAGAGGTCTCTGGGGTACTGTATACACTTGTCTGTTTGTCTGTGGTGCGTAGGTGACTTCGGAGGCGACAGACGGTTCACAGCAAGTGAACCTAGGTAAAGCGGGAGGCTTGATGCCAGGCAAGTAGGGAGCTCGGTCACAATGGCTGCGAGGGGTCGAGGTCGGTCCTCAGGTCAAGGTGCGCCAGGCGAAGGCAGAGAGTGCGGAGGGTGGCTCTGGCTGAAGGTACCCTGAGACAGTCCTCGTAGGCGAGGCACTTCGAAAGGTACTCCGAAAGGAGTGACTTCAGAGTATGGTGGACAAAGTTCTCAGCAATGAGGCAAGGTGTTCGAAGTGTGCTCCGGATGGAGGCATTCGAATATTCACCCGACGGAGGTCTCAGAAGTCGAGGTGCATCGAAGGCATGGTCCGAGTGAGGTTCGTCGAGGAGTGTGCTCGGGGAGAGACATTGTGACGAAGTGCTTACAGAATGCTTCATGCGGAGGTGTTGGACTGGAAAAGTGACCATAGGGGGTGAATGGGAGCTTTTAAAATTTTAGGCTAAAAATAGCCTTCTGTTTTAATTTTGTCTTCTGCGGAACAGGCTTCAAACACGCCCTTCAAAGTTTTGGTTCGGAGGTATTTCACAGCTGCGAAACCAAGCTTCGCAAGGAGCAAAAGTTCGAAGTCAAGAAGACTTCGCTCCACCCACAACTCTAAAAACTCAACTCTGCTAAGTCAGTGCACGCTCCGCACACTGGGTGCGTTTGAGCAAACTTCGCACTTCACCCTTTGCAAGAGATGACTTCCCTCTGAGGACTTTGACCAGATACTCTGCACTAGCAACCGGTACTAGGCTTCGTATTTCGGAGGTCTGAACGCACACTGAACTCACTGCGCTGAGGACTTTGATAAGGAAGAAATCAGGCTTCAAGTTGAGCCAAGGACAGTGCTTCGCTAGTAATCAAAGAGGACTAGCCTCCAGTTTACACAGAGTGGACGAACACTGAAAACACACTACACACACTGATCTCTAGCACACTTCTCCAAAAACCACCCTAGTGAACAAACCCAATCCAGGAAGAACTGAAGCACAATGAAATTAAGAGAAGAAGTGCAAGGCAGGCATACAAGTTCAAGCAGAATATAAAATAGAATCAAAATTTCATTTCTTGAACAAGGAACACAAAATGAACTTACAAACTGAATACAAGAGATGGCGGCTAGCACAAGAGTTCTAAAATGGCTGCTCAAAGTGTTACTGTTGCCTAGCTAGCCTCCACTATTTATAGGCACTATTCAACCCAGTGAATAGACTCCTTTACCCTTAGGGTTTACACTGATTTTGTCTCATTAGAACAGGGGGTACAGATGGTAGTCTACTTTATGTGGAGGCTTCTTTTGTTACCTTTTGCAGAGCAGACACGATCAGCCTTTGCAGTTTTGGATTCTTCCAAAGTACCCCTTCGCAAGTGAGGGTGCGGTAGCTTCGGCGAGAAGCCTTGAGCCTATCGGCCTTCACTTCACTGAAGTCAGTCTTTGATACAGTGACGGTTTTGAGCCGAAGCCGTCAAAGCACTTGAGCCTTCGCTCCATCACCTCTGGAGTGGACCACCACAGCTTCTGAGCTACTCCTAACTCGAACTCCGTCAGTCCGTGTACCGAAGCCATGTATGGCCGAAGTACTTCAAGACAACCACACTCTGAAGCCCCACCTTCAGAGTACCACCCTTCGAAGTCCCTCCTTCGTCCAAGGCCTCCGCATGAAGCATTCCGTGAGCACTTCATCACAGTCTCTCCCCGAGCACACTCCTCGACGAACCTCACCCGGACCATGCCTTCGATGCACCTCGACTTCTGAGACCTCTGTCGGGTGAACCTTCGAGTGCCTCCATCCGGAGCACACTTCGAACGCCTTGCCTCATTGTTGAGGACTTTGTCCACCATACTCTGAAGTCATCCATTCGGAGTATCCTTCAAAGTGCCTCGCCTCCGAGGACTTCATCTCGAGATACCTTCTCCCGTAGCCAAGCTCCGCACTCTTCGCCTTCGCATGTCGCACCTTGACCGGAGGACCAACCTCGACCCCTCGCAGCCTTCGTGACCGAGCTCCCTGCTCACGCGGCATCAAGCCTCCCGCTTGACCCAGGTTCACTTGTTGCGAACCGTCCATCACCTCCAGAGTCACCTACCCACCACAAATAAACAGACAAGTGTATCCAGTACCCGAAGACCTCTCAAGGTAAACAACATTCGACACACACTCCGGTGTACTGCCCAAAATACCGAACACTTCGGGACAACCAAGTTATCGTGTAATGTATGACTCCTCCGACAGTCACACTCCGCTGCAACAGCCGCAACAACCGGACCCACCGAGACTTTTGGTGAAACAACCTCCGAACCCCTTCGGAGGTACCCCTTTGAAACCAGATGATAAAATCTGTCAATCATTCATCACAGACTCCGAAACCAATCCTTGGTTTCTCAATCTCCCCCTTGATGAGTGCATTGACAACCAAATTCAAGTTCAAGAAAAATTGAAAAGTTTCAGCACACAAGTGACCATAAAAACTTAGAAAAGAGCCAAATCATGTCACTTGACAAAAGAATTTCTCTCCCCCTTTTTCAGAAGAGTAAAAGCCCCTTTGGCATAACCTTCCCTTTGCACAATAAAAACTCCCCCTGAGTTATCTCCCCCCTTGCTGCAGAGAACTCAAAAATTTCTCCCCCTTTTGCAATGCAAGCATCAAGGAGCATTTAAAAGATGCAAAACTTCGAAATAGGCAGAAGTGCAAAGACATATAAAGCAAAAATATGCCAAACTTAATGCCAGTTTTCATGTGCTCAGCTTAATTTAACATGATCTAAAAACATGATGACAACATGTGACTTCATCATTTTGAAATAAAAGCATCACCACTTAATCAAGTCAACTAGATAAGGAAAAGCAAGGGCTACGCAAAGCTTGTCAATTTCCACTCTAGACAGACAAGTCCAATTCAAATGGAGTAGTGAAAGCAATCTTGATTGTCAATGGATTTATACGAGCTATTCTTTTCATAATGAAAGGGGTTATTTGTTTGTCTACCTTATACTTTCCAATCAAGCCAAACCTAGGCAAGACAGCCATCAGAAGCTTAAAGCAGTGATTTTGGCATACACTAAATTATCCTAGTTCATACCAAAGTGCAATGGTAAGCAGCCTAGAATAAAGTAGTGCGACAAACAAATCCACCTGGGTCTTTTCATTCTTAGCATTTGAAATCATGGATTTGAAATTTTGTTTTTCTTTTCTTTTAATAATTGAACAACTTGTTCAACACTTGTTCAATGTCCATGATGGGTGAACTCACATCTTTCCTTGGTTTGCAAATCAAGCAAAGCAAACAAGGTACCTTCGTCCACCAGACGAAGTACACCAAGGACCTGCTAAAGAAGTTCGACATGGATGATGTGGAGCCACTCGCCACTCCAATAGCTACATCTGTAGCATTGGATCCTGATGAAGATGAAGAAGCCGTAGATCAGAAGGAGTACCGAATCATGATCGGCTCCCTCCTCTACTTGATTGCTACAAGGCTGGACATACACTTCGCAGTGTGTCTGTGCGCTTGTTTTCAGGCTTTGCCACGTGCTTCGCACTGTCAAGCGGTAAAGCGCATTCTCAAGTATCTCAAGCATACTCTCGAGTTTGGCATTTGGTATTCTACGTCTTCCTCTTTGTGTCTTCGAGGTTATTCCGATGCGGATTTTGCTGGGTGTAGGATTGATAGGAAAAGTACCTCTGGTACTTGTCATTTTCTGGGTACTTCGTTGGTTTGCTGGTCCTCCCACAAACAGTCTAGTGTTGCACAATCGACGGCTGAGGCCGAATATGTTGCTGCAGTTAGCTGTTGCTCTCAGATTTTGTGGATGGTTTCCACTTTGCAGGATTTTGGGTTAGATTATAAGAGTGTTCCACTTTTGTGTGATTACACTAACGCTATTTGTATTGCAAACAACCCAGTTCAGCATTCCAGAACCAAACATATTTACGTTCGATATCATTTTCTCAGAGATCACAATGAGAAGGGTGATATTAAACTTCAATATGTTGATACCCAATACTAGCTAGCTGATATCTTCACAAAAACCCTCGATGCTTCGCGTTTCGCCTACTTGTGTGGGGAACTTGGTGTTTGTTACCCTTACGACATTCTGTGAGGGGGAGCACATTTTCAATAATATGCATATGCTTCTTGTGTGAGAAATTGCATTTACATGTTTTGCACTGATATGCCTTGTTTTAATTTACGTAATCATGACAGCTCAGCTCTATTTAACATGTATGATTCGTTTTGCGCATGATTTTCTATTTCAAAATCAAATCATGATCACTGCTTAGTCTTGAATCTAGCATGTTTAGGCATGACTGCTTTTGCTATCATTTATCTGCTTGGTAGCAAGAATCCTTTTCTTTAGATGCAACAATTACAACTTGAAAAATCAATTTGCTTTCTCATGGATATTCTTCAAGTGCTAAACAATTTGTTCACTTATCAAAAATCCAAAATCCATGATTTGAATGCTAAAAGTGAAAAGATCTAGGTAAGTTTGTTTGTCACACTACTTTATTCTAGACTGCTTACCATTGCACTTTGGTATAAACTGGAATAATTTAGTGTATGCAAAAATCACTGCTTTAAGCTTCTGATGACTTTCTTGTCTAGGTTTGGCTTGATTGGAAAGTATAAGGTAGACAAACAAATAACCCCTGGCATTATGAAAAAAATAGCAAGTATAAATCCATTGTCAATCAAGATTGCTTTTAATGCTCCATTTGAACTGGACTTGTCTGTCTACAGTAGAAATTAACTAGCTTTGCGTAGCACTTGCCTTTACTTGTCTAGTTCACTTGATTGAGTGGTGATGCTTTTATTTCAAAATAATGAAATAACATGCTATCATTATGTCCTTAGATCATTTTAAATTGAGCTGAGTACATGAAAACTGGCATTAAGTTTGGCATATTTTTGCTTTATATGTCCTTGCACTTCAGCTCATTTCTAAGCTTTGCATAATTTAATTGCTCCTTGATGCTTGCATTGCCAAATGGGGAGAAATCCTTGCGTTCTCTGTAGTAAGGGGGAAAATAAATTAGGGGGAGTTTTTATTGTGCAAAGGGAGAAATTTGCCGAAGTGGCTTTTACTCTTTTGAAAAGGGGGAGAGAAATTTCTTTTACCAAGTGACATGATTTGGTTCGTTTCTAAGTTTTTATGGTCACTTGTGTGCTGAATTTTTTCAAATTTTCTTGAACTTAAATTTGGTTGTCAATGCACTCATCAAGGGGGAGATTGAGAAACCAAGGGTTGGTTTCGGAGTCTGTGATGAGTGATTGACAGGTTTCACCTTCTGGATTCAGAGGGTGTTTCACTGGAGGGTTCAATGGGTTTGGTTGCTGCGGCTGTTGTAGCGGAATGTGACTGTCGGAGGGGTCCGACAGTACACGATGACTTGGTTGTACCGAAGGGTTCTCTATTTTGGGTGGTACACTGGAGTGTGTGTCGAAGTTTGTTTACTCGAAGAGGTCTCCGGGGTACTGGATACACTTGTCTGTTTGTCTGTGGTGCGCAGGTGACTTTGGAGGCGACGAACGGTTCATAGCAAGTGAACCTGGGTCAAGCGAGAGGCTTGATGCCAGGCGAGCAGGGAGCTCGGTCACGATGGCTGTGAGGGGTTGAGGTCGGTCCTCGAGTCAAGGTGCTCCAGGCGAAGGCAAAGAGTGCGGAGGGTGGCTCCGGCTGAAGGTACACCGAGACGAAGTCCTCGGAGGTGAGGCATTTCGAAGGGTACTCCGAAAGGAGTGATTTCGTAGTATGGTGGACAAAGTTCTTAGCAATGAGGCAAGGTGTTTCGAAGTGTGCTCCAGATGGAGGCATTCGAAGATTCACCCCGACGGAGGTCTCAGAAGTCGAGGTGCATCGAAGGCATGGTCTGGGTGAGGTTCGTCGAGGAGTGTGCTCGGGGAGAGACACCACGACGAAGTGCTCAAGGAGGGACTTCGAAGGGTGGTACTCTGAAGGTGGGGCTTCGGAGTGTGGCTGACTTGAGGTATTTCGGCCATGCATGGCTTCGGTACACGGACTGACGGAGTTCGAGCCGGGAGTAGTTACGAAGCCGTGGTCGTCCATTCCGGAGGTGATGGCGTGAAGGCTCAAGGGTTTTGACGGCTTCGGCTCAAAACCATCACTGTATCGAAGGCTGACTTCGGTGGAGCAAAGGTCGTTTGGCTCAAGGCTTCTCACCGAAGCTACCGCACTCCTCACGTGCGAAGGGGGGCTTCAGAAGACTCTAAAACTACAAAGGCTAATCGTGTTTGCTCTGCAAAAGCTGATGTTGTCTCCTCTGCGAAGCTGACAAAAGAAGCCTCCAAATAAAGTGGACTACCATCTGTACCCCCTTGTTCTGATGAGACAAAATTAGTGTAAATCCTAGGGGTAAAGTAGTCTATTCATAGGGCTGAATAGTGCCTACAAATAGTGAAGGCTGGCTAGGCATCGGTAATACTTTGAGCAGTAATTTTTGAACTCCTGTGCTAGCCGTCACATCCTTGTATTCGGTTTGTGAGTTCATTTTGTGTTCCCTGTTCAAGCAATGAAACTTTAATTCTGTTTTCTATTTACTGCTTGAACTTGTATGCTTGCTTTGCACTGCATGTGTTGATTTCTTTGTGCTCCACTTCTTCCTGATTCGAGTTTGTGTACTGAAGTGTTTTGGAGAAGTGTGTGTTCACAGTGTGTGTTCGCTCTGTGTAAATCGGGGGCTAGTCCTCTCTGTTTACTAGCGAAGCACTGTGGGTGGCTTAAATCGAAGTCTGTTTTCTTCCCTATCGAAGTCCTCAACGCAGTGTGTTTAGTGTGTGTTTGACCTTCGAAATACGAAGCCTAGTACCAGTTGCTAGTGCAGAGTATCTGATCGAAGTCCGCAGAGGGAAATCACCTCCTACGAAGGGTGAAGTGTGAAGTCTGATCAAAGACACCTAGTGTGTGGAGCATGCACTGACTTAGTAGAGTTGATTTTTTTGTTGAGTGGGTGGAGCAAAGTCTTCTTGACTTTGAACTTTTGCTCCTCGCGTAGGCTGGTTTCGGAGCTGTGAAATACCTCCGATCCAGACCTCCGAAGGGTGTGTTCGAAGCCTGTTCTGTAGAAGACAAAATTAAAACAGAAGGCTATTTTTAGCCTAAAATTTTAAAAGCTTCCATTCACCCCCCTCTAGTCGCCGTTTCCGGTCCAACAATTAGTATCAGAGCAGGTTAAGATCACTAGTTGACCTTAACCGGTTATGTGATCTGTTGATGACATGGACAGAGTTAATAAAATACCTCGATGTCCTTCACCATTTTGAAGACGTCGATAGCGTCATCTCGCCGGTGACGAAGGTGGCACCAATCATTTTTGGAGGAGAGCGCATTCTAGCTCTGTCCATCGGCGCTGCCGCTGCTTAGATGGTCTTCCAAGCACCTTGGAAGGCCAAAGGTCGAGAGTCAACGAAGGCCTGGATGGACGAAGTCCATCGCTAGAAGCAACTACGGATGCAGTCTCCCCCAACGCCTTCCCCGAACCTTCCTCCGGGAGACCTGAAGGTTTAGTTACTTTAGGGCCCTGATGTAAAAACTCTTTTGTAAAGTTCCTTAACTTTATGAATGAAAAGGGCTCCTTTTGGAGTGTTTTTCACTCAGGACTCGACCTGTATCCCGACTTCTGAAATCGAAGTACTCGAAGCCACCGAAGGCCTTCGTCATCAATGGGTGATTTTTGAAGCCCTAAAATTCGACAAACGTGCTCGCTTTTCTATTCCCCGTGATAGATTAGGAAAAGTTTTGCTCGAAATGGTTAACGAAGTACTTAATTCCATAATAGAGGAGGAAAAATGAGTAGGGGTCTTGTCTTCGTCATTGTATTTTTTAGACTGGTCTGATGAAGATGAAGAACCTGTTGAGATCTTGTGGACTGGTTTGACGTGGAGCAAGGGCCTGCCGCGGTAGAGTCTAACCATTGTGGGCTTCACACCTGGGCGGAGATGCAAGAGGAGTGGAAGGCTTGGAGGGCTTCGAGAAAGGGGAAGCGGTCCAAGACCAAGGCTAAGAAGAAGGCTATGTTTGCTTCTGCAGCCCCTCGAGCACCGGGTCCAGGTGGGGCGTCGGAGCCAGCCTGACCTTCGGGACCGAAGGGGCTTTCGGGTCCTCCTTGGGCTGGACACCAATTTTTCATAATGTAAACATAAAATTAACTTGTTTTTTTATTTCATTAGGGAGTTGGTAATTTACAAATGTTGGTCTTGATCGGACACCGGGTCCGATGTCTACCTCCTGTAGTTCATCAGTTGCGGCAAAACCTTGACTAGGTTTACCTTCTATCTCATTGATGGTGCCTTTAAAGTTCGAGTCTAGGCTATCCATTGCTAATCGGCTTAACTCCATAGCTTGACACCTCGAGAAAATCGTCGTCCCATGCCCTGCCTAATAGGTAATCGACTCCTTCCATCTCCCACACTGACAAATCGACTACTGCTATATTGACTGATTTATCAACAAGAACGATCTCTACCTAGTCGTCGACCCATTGTATTAGGCTCTGGTGCATTGCGGATGGGACACAATAATTGGCATGGATCCAATCGCGTCCCAATAGCAAGCTATAGGAGAATTTTCCTTCAATGATGAAAAATGTGGTTGGCATTGTCTTGCTACCAACCGTCAGTCCTTCATTCAATACCCCATCATCTCTGTTTAGTTACCACTGAAGTCTTTCAGTACAGGTCCTCTGGTCTTTTTCCCAATTTTTGAACGGTAGCATATGTCATTATATTGATGGATGCTTCTCCATCTATCATCATTTACGACATCGTCTTCCCGTTGACCAGCCCCTTAATATAAAGTGGTCTCAGGTGAGGAGCCGTGTTGAAGAGCATGTGCCTCATGGCTCCAGATGTGATGAGTGACTGTCAATGGAAGTCAAGAGGACATGAAGAGAAGATGAGACCTACCGTGTCTGGGCCGCGTGTGACTCAGGTACACGGATAGCAAATGACTGCCGGGCAGAGGGGCCGCGGAGTCAGGCTGGCCCAATCCGAGTACATGGGCTAGGAGCGGCAGAGGATCCACTGGTCTATTGACCGGGATTGACTCAGGTACACTAGCGGCGAGTGATTACCGGGCTAAGGGAGCCGCGGAATCGGGCCGACCCAATCCGGGTACCCGGTGCGAAGACGGTGGTCGCTTTGTCAGTTTCGGCGCAAAACTGACAACCGCTGATCTCAGATCTGACCGTTTTGAGGCGAAGCCGTAGCTGCTACGAAAGCTCCGCATCAGGACAAGTTATCTTTATTTCGATTTTTACTATTTTGCCTTTAGGCCCACAATCTGTGTTAGTCGAGTCTGTAAAAAATCCTAAGGGCATGTTGGTCTTTTCCATTTTTATTTCAGCGTCTGTTTAAACCCTAAAGGTATTTTTGGTTTTTCCTAGTCTATTGGGCTGCCTATAAATAGGCTCCCAATCCCTAGGGTTAGGGTTAACTCATTTTAATGCAAATTAGAGTTCACTTTCCCTTGGAACATTCTTCTTCCTGCATATCGCCGTCGAGATTCTCTCCTCGTTCTGAGTGATTCATCGCCATTTTTTTACGAGAGATTTGGTTTTCTTGGGTGTTCTTCCTTCTTGGAGGCCACATGCTTCTCGTTCATGGCGTCGTGCTGATCGACTAGCAGCCAGGCTAGCTGCCAGCCTAGCGGCGTGTCAGGGCTTAGGTCTTGGTGCTCTGCCACATGGCATCAGTGCGCGTGTCTGGCGTGTGTTGTGTTCTTGCGAAGCCTTCGTGTGGCGGAGGCAATGAGAAGTTGTTGGCCTTCGGCACTTGAGGCGTGGAGGCACGAGCGGAGCCCTCTGTGGAAGAATTCGGACTTCGAAGGCTGCTGAAGGCTTTGCACCCTGCGGAGGACCTCGGGCACCAGCTTCGAGCGGGCTTCGGCTAGAGCTCCGTCAAGGGGTTTGAAGTGTAGGCTTCGCTGAGGCTTCGATGACGCTCCGTGCAGCAGGGCACTTCGAAGTAAAGGCTCACAGGCTTCGACGTCTACTGGTGCAGGCTTTGACAAGTTTCAACCAGGAGACAAATTTGAATAGTAAAATTTCTTCTCGTTTTGCGTGCACTTGAGTAGATTGCATGTGATGGTTGTTCTGATGATGCTTGAAATGCCTATGTCTTGAATGATCTGCCTTTGAACACTATGTTGGTGTCTTTTCAACTAGGACGTCGGTCGTTTTTAGGCTAGATTATTTTTAGCACCCGTGATCTGTTGTTGTTCTACTGGTTGTTTGTTGATGTGCGTTGGGTGTTGGGAGAAGGCCATTTATTCGCAAGATTTTTTTTAGGCGCCCATTCACCCCCTCTGGTCGCTACTTCGGTCCTATAAGTTGTATCATTGCTTGGTTAGGGTTTTTCCATACCTTAACCGGTTCTAACCCTAGGTAGTGATCATGACTTCTTCTAGCAAGGTCCCATCCCTTGAAGCTTTTGGCTACAATTACTGGAAGACTCGCAT
This sequence comes from Zizania palustris, assembly GCA_019279435.1. Lineage (NCBI taxonomy): Eukaryota > Viridiplantae > Streptophyta > Magnoliopsida > Poales > Poaceae > Zizania > Zizania palustris. The sequence continues at coordinate 31,680,371 of JAAALK010000085.1, read as the reverse complement.
GCGAGCCTATCTCATGAGCCAGAGCTCGTACATTTGGGACGTTTCTGTTCACGCTACTTTTACCATACTTCCTGTTGCTGAGCGTACTTCCCCCGAGATAATCGCCCAGCATCAGAACAACAACAAAGATGTGAACATTTTGTTTTCTGGTTTAGGTCCCACTGAGTTTGAGCGTGTGAGCCATCTCATTACTGCTAGAGAGATCTGGGCTACCTTCCAGGCACACCATGAGGGGACAACCCAGTTCAAGGCTCGGCTCTATCAGACCTACCAGCGTGAATATGAAAATTTCACACAGAAGCTGGGTGAATCTGTTAAAGCTTTGTTTGGTCGTTTTCAATCGATCATCAACAATCTTCGGTCCAACAAGGCCGAGGGAGTTCAGCTAGTCTCAGATCATGAGCAGGCGGTCAAGGTTCTTCATACCTTGGACCCTAAGATCTAGGAGATCAAGGTATCCTCTATCATTGAGAGCACCTCTTATGATACCCTGACTATCGCAGAGCTTTTCAGTAGGATCAAGGCCATAGAGGTTGATATCCAGTTGAGATCAAATCTCACTGGTTCTGGCTCAAAAACCCTGGCCCTTGCGACACCTTTTGTTGATTCCTCTTCTTTGTGTTGTGCTGGTGTTGGTGCAAAAGTTACACCAACAGGTTCTCGGTAATCAAGAATGAACAAACAAGAAATTTGCGCTTCAGGACTAACTCGAGCCTCCGTAAAGGATAATAGCTCAAGTGGTCCGAATGTGTGTGTTTGAACAATTAGCTCTGGATCCCTTTTACAAGGTACAATGGGGGGTATTTATAGGGAAAGAAACATAAGGAAAATACCTATTTACCCTTAAATTACAACCGACATAGTAGAATCTATTCGGTATTATAAACAAGGTTATACACGGTAAAGTGCTGCAGGGTAGATGGATAAGCTGAATATCCAATCAATCACGTCCTTCTGCTTCGAGGCCTCCATCTTCCTTTCGGAGGGTTCTCTAGGACTTCGCACCGTGGCACCCTCCGGTCGTGGCGACGTATGCCCCGAACAGCAGTTCGCCACCTTCGGGATCCTTGCTGAGCCCGCGAAGGGTTACTCTTTAAGTCTGGGAAATAGAGTAATTTCCCCCAACAGTAGCCCCTCGAATACGCCTTTCTGTAGTTAACCTGTTTTATAAAGAAGGCAGTATACGAAAAGAACATTTCTAATTTCTGAGGCTTAAAGAGGATTCGAAGATGCTGTGACTTAGCCCAGGATTTTGGACCCAATACTTTCGAACCTTTGTTTTCAAGTTTTCGATACAGTAAGAGAACTCCCTGGGAATGGAACAGTTTCAGAGTGTGAGCGCCGTGACGACGGTTACGGAGTATCCTCGTCGTGGAGACTGTTACGGAGAAACCTCGTCGTGGAGACGGTTCTAGAGGGCAAACGTCGTGGGGTTCCGTCAATGTGACCGTTACGGCGCAAATAGCCGTTACCCTCTGTAAAAAAGGTAACGGTCGATTTCTTCAGCGGTTTATACGCCATTCCAGTGACCGGACCCACTTGTCGGTGACGGAGGCAGGACCTGCAATGTGAAACCAACCGAAGAGTAGTACTGATCGCATGGTTATAAAAAGGGGAAAACGAAGATTAACCGAGAGTTTTTACTGCATTCACCACCTGCAATTCACTTTTCCCCCAATCTTCCAAACTCCTTGAACGTTTGAGAGCGATGGCGAGAACTAGCCACACCACTCCCGCAACGGCCAATACCTTGGCGCAGAGACAGGCGTGGGCTGCTTCAGCAGCAGCGGTAATGGCGGGAGGTCCGAGCGGTGCTTGGCCCAGGAATCCTCGGGCGCTCCGCCCGCCTTCCAAGAAGAAGATTGCGCAAAGCTTCATCATCGGCCAATCCTTGAGCACCGCTGAATCCATAGAGGAAGCAGTGGAGGGGAAGCTGGGAGCTGGAATGAGGACCCGAGTTCCTGGGACAGAATCAACTCCACGACCACGAAGCGGAGAGGTGGTGGTCTTCGAAGCATTTTTCGAGGCAGGTCTGGGACTGCCAGCTGTGGATTTCCTGGCAGAGGTGTTGGACTTGTTCCACATAACCCTGCCTCAGCTGTCCCCCAACGCGATCATCCGTCTGGCTGTCTTCGAATGGGCGCTTCGAGCGGAGGGATGCGAAGGCCGCTCCGAAATCTTCACGGCGACCCACGAGGCCATCTGCCAACCGAAGCCTCAAGATGGGCCAGGGGACTCCAAGGTGACGATAGCCTTCGGCAGCGTCAACTTCCAGCTGCAGAGGGAGCATGCTCTCCATTTCCCTGCCAAAGCCATAAACGACCGATGGTACACGAACTGGATACTTCGGTGGTTCTACGCCAAAGTAGGAGAGGACTCCCCTCTCTCGGGTCCTCTCCAAGAGATCTGGTTCCAGAAGGAGGCAGACATCTCCCCGAACCCTAGCTTGCTCACGACGAGGCTAGGGTTGCTTGCTTCAGTGGCCCGCCGTATGAGCATGCGCGACCTGGCCGAGGAGTTCGTCGGGCTTCGAATCCCTCCCCTCGGAGCCATCTGGCCGATCGTAATCCCACAAGCCTCGGAGGGGGACCTCCGAAACTTAGGTACACCTTCTTCCTGTTGCATCATATTATATGAACAAATTAATTATACTCATACTTTTATACCTCTTTCTTTCAGCAGCGCCTCTGGCATTAGCTCCGGAGGACATAGTTCGGGCCACCGAATGAATTCTCGGAGCCCCTTCGGTGGCCGAGAGGCAGAGAAGGCTGGAGTTGGTGGGGAGTTGGGAGCGATCCAACAGGGTGTGGAGAGCCCTCGGCATGGAGCCCCCACATCTTCCCGACTTCGCCCCAACCGGAGCGGCTGGCCGCAAGAGGAAAGCAGCGGCCGAGCCCTCCAAGAAAGCCGGTAAGCAGCCGCTTCAGAAGAAGGCAGCGAAGCAACCTCCTCACTTGACGCCTGCTTCGTCTTCTTCGTCGCCAGACGAGCGGAGCCCAACTCCCGAAGAGGTAGAAGACTCCGAAGGCGCGACGGCGGCGGCCTTCGAGGCCTACCTCCTGGTTGACGAAGATATGGGGGAGGTCCCCCCAACCACCTCCGTTAGGGAGGGGGTTAGCGTAACTCCAACGACTCCTCCCGCACCCGTCGCCGTGCCGGTGGAGTCGGACTCTACTCCCGACTTGCCCACACTCGAAGCGGTCCCTGCGGAGACCGTGACTCCGACGGAGGATACCGAGGGCAGGACCTCGGGGGATGACTTCGCCAACATCCTCCAGATGTACGAAGTCTTGGAGGATCCAGCGATCCTTCCTCAAGAAGCTCTCAGAGGTATTTTTCGGAAGCTCCTCCCTTTTGTCAATACTCGCCTGCTATCTGTAAAACACGCTTATTAATCTTGCTATTGAAGTAGGTACCTCTTCGGGTACCGAAGCTTTGGTGGCGCCCGAAGTCCCCGCTTCTTCGGAGACGGTTATCCGAGCGGACCCTTCTGTTCCTCTGGGGGCTCCGAGCCTGGTGGCAGAGAACGTGTCCTTCGGGGCGGACGACGTGCTTCCCGGGACGGAGTTGGCTCCGGCCGCGGCCACCTCGACCACCGAAGTCGCCTTCAACAATGTGGTTCCGGCCGGAGAGGTGGTGGCCGGGGATCGGAGTGCTCTTGCTTCTCCCCCCTTCGTGCCGGGGAGGGGTAAGAGCATTTCTAGCCTTGGCCTTCGTCCTGGCCAAACCGCACCCTCCGTCGGCAATTCGGAGGACGAGGCCGCAGCGGACGACGCCCGAGCTTTGTCTTGGCTTCCTCTACTGGCTCCTTTCGTGGAGCACCGGAGCGGCCTTCGAAGACTCATGGAGCCCTAGTCGAGAGAAGCCAAGACATTGCTAACTCGGAGTTGATCTTCGTCTTGAGCGAGACTAGGGCTTCGACCCTCAACACGGCCCTCGAAAGGGCTGCCCTTCAGGTATGAAAAAGATACCACAGTTGCTATATATTAATGGTCATAACTTCTTTAGTGCTTACCTAGTTCTTCTTGCAGCAATTTGCCCTTGCTAGAGCGGCAGCGACTTCCAACGAGGTCGAAATTAATCGACTCAACCGGAAGGTCACTACCCTCCAGACGGCCCTTAACGACTCCACCGGGAGGTCCCTCAGGCTGGAGGAAGAAATTTTGGAGGAACGGAAGGCTAGGGCAGCATCTGACGAAGCCCTCGAAGCCCTCCGTTCGTCAGCCAAGGAAGCTGAGGCCGAACGCGTTGTCCTCCGCGCGGAGGTCGAAAAGCTCCGTCAGGATGCAGCTACCTCGAGCGCACAGTTGGTGGAGCTTCAAGGGGCTCTTAGCCAAGCGATGGCCCACAAAAGTTCTTTGATGCTCCGGGTGGCCGCGGTGGACGCGACTGTTGCGAACCTGGAAGCGGCAGAGAGGAAAAATTCCAGTACTGCTGATCGTACCTTGGAAGCTCTTCAGGGTACGTTGGAGTACTTCGGCACTATGTGCCCTTCGTCCTCCACCGCAGCCTACGAGCCACTCGACCGAAAGCTGACGAGGATTCAGGTTGCTTCGTCGCTGATGAAGAACTCCGGTATTCGGTACGGGGAGATCTCCGGACAGTGTGCTGGCATAGGGGTTCTTCGTCACCTTGAATCTCTTCGAATCCCTCTTGGCTCGGTTGGAAGCTCGTCCCCTGGAGGCTTCGCGGATGATGACTTGCTGCGGCCATCTTCGGAGGTGGCTTTGGCTTGGGAAGCCTTCCGGTCAGCCTGGAAGACGGACCATAAGGTCGCTGCTAAGGCCTGGATCGACGAGGCTCGCCGGCAGAAGCAAGCTCAAATGAAGCCACCACTCCCTGCTTCGCCAGCCCCTCCGGTTCCTGCTCCGCCAGCCGACCCGCAGGTCTAGCCGCTTAGGATTGCTGTGTACCTGTGGCCTTGTAAACCTTGTTTTATTAATGAAAAAGTTATAAACAGTACTAGTCTTGGGTGTTCTGCTCTTTTTTAGGTTTTGTCATGCCCTTCGAGCCCTGACTTCGAACTTCTGGAAACTACCGTCGAGCTTCGAAAGGAGTGGGCAGTCCTTGAGAGTTTGAGACCTTACCGCCGTTCCCGCTTCTCTGTTCCTCGCGGAGAAGGGGGGGAGGTTACCCTTGAAGTACGAAGGGACGTTTTATCTTATATTAAAGAGGAAGAGAAGGCGGAGGGGTCTTCATCTTCCGAACCTATTGACTGGTCCGACTCGGAGTACCAAGACGAAAACCCTGCAGAGGCAGACTCCGAAAGGCTCTTGACATGGGCTGTACTTTAGGAGGAGCAGAAGAAACTGCGAGCCTCGAGAAAAAGGAGAAGTACCCGGCCTAAAAGGACGACTTCAAGCTCCGAAGGGCAAAGTAGCCGCAGGGGTAGCTCTAGGGGTCGAAAGGGTCTCCGTTTTTATTTGGGTTTAGATAACAATTTTTCTTGATGTATGAGTATAATATTTTAATGTGGAATGCTTCGACAGTATGCCGTGTGACTCCTACCCTCCTACCCCCCTTGTGGGTGGCGGAGCCTTTATCATACAAAAGGGTTCGCTAGGCACAATGATTGTCCGAACACCTGCATGCTTCGAATTTGCATATCTCATCATCAAAGTTTTTAGATTTTTTCACGTATCCTAACAAGCCGGAGCCTGGAATCTGTAGGGTGGCCACCTTCGGCTCTTTTACAGATACTTCGCACCCGGAGGCTTGAAATTCTGTTTTATTTAAAGTCCTTAGACTCTTCTACGGATCCTAACAAGCCGGAGCCTGGAATCCGTAGGTTGGCCACCTTCGGCTCTTTTACAGACACTTCGCACCCGGAGGCTTGAAATTCTGTTTTATTTAAAGTCCTTAGACTCTTCTATGGATCCTAACAAGCTGGAGCCTGGAATCCGTAGGTTGGCCACCTTCGGCTCTTTTACAGACACTTCGCACCCGGAGGCTTGAAATTCTGTTTTATTTAAAGTCCTTAGACTCTTCTACGGATCCTAACAAGCCAGAGCCTGGAATCCGTAGGTTGGCCACCTTCGGCTCTTTTACAGACACTTCGCACCCGGAGGCTTGAAATTCTGTTTTATTTAAAGTCCTTAGACTCTTCTACGGATCCTAACAAGCCGGAGCCTGGAATCCGTAGGTTGGCGGAGCCATTGAACCAATGGTTCGCAGTCAGCCCCTTGGGTCTTTGCGAAAAATGCTTGGCCCTACTAGCATCACCGACCTCCTAATGCGTCCATCAGGAGGAGGGGATGTTCGAAGGGCAAAACAAGTTTCAACCCTTATCTTTATTTATAGAAAAAAAGTGCTACAAGTGATTACAAGGAAGCCTTAAGCGTAATATCTCTTAAGGTGCTCCGCATGCCATGCATGTTTCAACTCTTCCCCTTCTAAATTAGCTAATTTAAACGATCCAGGGCGTCCTGAGCGTAAGATAACATATGGTCCTTCCCATTTGTTTCCTAGCTTCCCAGGAGCTATTACACTTCGCAATACTAGATGACCTGGTTTTAACTCACTTAATCTGACTTTCGGGTCATACCATGTTTTTGTGTGCTCTTGGTACTTAGTCAGGTTGGCGACAGCTCGAAGCCTTGTCTCTTCTGACAAATCTATTGAAGTACTCCGATCACCTTCGTCTCCGTGTTGAATTACGCGAAGCGACTCCCCTTTGAGCTCCGTAGGGGTCATGGCTTCATCTCCAAAGAGCAATCTGAACGGTGTGAAACCGGTTGATCTAGTTTGAGTGGTTCGGATGGACCATAAGATTTTAGGTAGTTCTTCGACCCATAGCCCCTTGGCTAATCCTACAATTCAGCGATTTAACCCGGAGAGGATGTTCCCGTTGGCTCGTTCGACGGCTCCGTTAGATTGCGGATGTCGCACTGCTGCGAAACATAGCTTAATGCCTAGTTCTTCACAAAATGTTTGAAAGGTATCAGCTTCGAACTGGGTTCCATTATCCACCGTTAATTCTCTGGGGACTCCGAACCTGCATATAATATTTTGCCAGAAGAATCTTTGCACGTTCCTCGAGGTGATAGCTGTTAGTGGCTCCGCTTCCACCCATTTTGAGAAGTATTCGATTGCTACCACCGCAAATTTCAACCCGCCTTTCGCTGGTGGGAAAGGGCCTATGAGGTCCATGCCGCATCTAGCCATTGGCCATACCGGGGCAATAACTTGAAGCTGAGCTGGCGGGCGATGGCTCCGTCTGCCCATCCATTGGCAGCCTTGGCATGTTCGAACCAGGTCTTCAGCGTCTCTGACGATTGTTGGCCAATAAAACCCTTGCCGGAGCGTCTTGCCTGGTAGTGCTCGAGGGGCTAGATGACCTCCGCACAGTCCTTCATGGATGCCTCGAAGTATGTCTTGACCTTCAGGCTGGGAGATGCATCGAAGCAGTGGTGAGCATACTCCGGCTTTGTACAGCACTTCCCCAATAAGTTTGTAATTTCGAGCTCTTGCTTTCAATCTTTGAGCTTCTGGGCCTTCCGGAGGGTCTTTGCTACTTTGCAACATGGTTATTATCGGAGCTCGCCAATCTGTAGTTGGGATGCACATTACTTCTGATGAGGGTATTTGGTCAGCTGCTGGCTGCTCTAATTCTTCATAGAAAGCGCCCTCCGGGAGGTCCACCGCTCCTGCTGCAGCTTTTGCAAGAATATCGACAAGTTGATTATCTGCCCGAGGAATGCTTCGAACTGTAAACCCTTTGAATGCTGCTTCGGCCTTGCGGATTTCTTGAAGGTATTGTGCGAGATGTGGGTTTTTTGCTTGGAAGCTTTTGTCAATATGCCCCGCGACGACTTGGCAATCTGTCTTGATCACTATTCTTGTAGCTCCGAGTGCTTTAGCCTTTCGGAGACCTAGCAAGATTCCTTCATACTCGGCAATGTTATTAGTGGTTCGGAAGTTGAGTCTTGCGGAATACATTGCCTTTTGCCCTGATGGTGATAGGATGACTGCCCCTGCCCCGGCACCTGATGCTTGATAGGCTCCATCAGAGAATATTGTCCAGAAACCATCGGAGGGTTCTTTCGGGGTCCATACCGCGGATGGAGTCCACTCTGCTACGAAATCTGCTATAATTTGAGATTTAACAGCCGTCCTTGCCGTGAAGGAGATTTCGAAGGGTGCCAGCTCGACTACCCATTTTCCAACCCTGCCTGTGGAATCTTTTTTTCGGAGCATATCTCCAAGAGGATACGATGTAGGGACGATGAGGTTATGTGCCAAGAAATAATGCCTTAGCTTTCGCGAGGCCATTACTAGGGCATAAGCAAATTTTTCGAGCTCAGAGTATCTGATCTTGGCTCCGGATAATGCCTCCGACACAAAATAAATTGGGTTTTGCACCAGCTTCCCTTTAAGCTCGACCTCTCGGACCAGCACTGCGCTTACTGCTGAACCTGTTGCTGCAAGGTATAAAAGCAATGCTTCCCCTGGAAGGGGAACAGTTAAGGTTGATAATGTTCCGAGGTATGCTTTTATATCTTCGAAGCTCTTCTGGCACTCCGGCGTCCAGCTGAAGCTTTCGGAGCCCTTTAGCGCCTTGAAAATTGGGAGGCTTCGCTCTGCCGACCTGGACAGGAACCTGCTGAGCGCTGCCAGCCTTCCTGCTAGCTTCTGTACTTGTTTCAAATTCTCGGGTGGAGCCATTCTTTGCAGCGCAGTTATTTGTGTTGGGCTGGCTTCGATCCCCCTGCTCGAAACTAAGTACCCTAGCAGCTTTCCTGCTTGTGCCCCGAATATACATTTTTCGGGGTTGATGCGCACTCCACATGCTCGGAGGCTCTCGAAAGTTTCAGCTAGATCTATGCTATGCTGGTGCTTTTGAGCACTTTTTATTACAATATCGTCCATGTAGGCCTCGACATTGCGGCCTATCTGATGACCTAGAGCCTTAGCTATTAAGCGAGAAAAGGTGGCTCCAGCATTCCGCAAACCAAAAGGCATTCGTACATAGCAGAATACTCCAGAAGGAGTTATAAAGCTTGTCTTGGCTTCATCTTCTCGCTTCAGCCATACTTGATGGTAGCCGGAATAGGCGTCGAGGAAGCTTAATAATTCGGAGTCAGTTGTGGAATCTATCAATTGATCTATCCGGGGCATTGGGTAGGGGTCTCGCGGGCATGCTTTATTTAACGAAGTGAAGTCGATACACATGCGCCACTTGCTCGGGTCCTTTTTTCTTACAAAAACAGGGTTAGCCAACCACTCAGTATGGGCTACCTCCCTGATAATGCCAGCTTTTAACAATTTTTCTACTTCGGCCTTGGCTAAGCTTGCTCTTTCTGCTGATAGCTTTCGGAGCCCCTGGCGCACCGGCTTGGCCTTCGGATTGACGAGCAGACTATGCTCGATGATGCTTCGGTCGACCCCAGTGATGTCTTCGTCGGTCCAAGCAAATATGTCTAGATTTTTCTTGACGACTTCTTCTAACGAGGCGGTTATTTCTAGAGACAGCCCCTTGCCGAATTTCACTGGGTACTCTTTGCCGTCTTCTGAGATTATTCTTGTCTCGACATCACCCTCCGGGCTTGGCTTAAGCGTGGATCCCTTCAGAGGGTTTAAGGCGTCCGGTACTCCCTCGGCGCTTTCCGCCACATTATGCACTTGTCGGGGGTCCAATGGCTGCCCATGGCCATACTCTGTCCTTCTGGCTACAGCTTGGTCTCCTGAAATAGTAAGCACCCCACCTTGCGTGGGCATTTTGAGACAAAGGTAGTTGTGATGTGCTATAGCCCCGAATTGGTTCAACATCCCTCGACCGAAGATGGCATTGTAAGCGTAAGGGGTATTGTTGGAACAATTGCGTTAGTTCCAACAGGTTTTTGCGTGGTGGTGTATGATGCGGAGAATGAACCTCGATGGGCTCTCTCAGAGGGAGAAGGAGTTTATACTGGTTCGGGCCTCCCCTAGGGGATAATAGCCCTACGTCCAGTTTGTGGTGGATTTGGCATGGTATGCCTTAGTGTGGAGAAGAGAACTACAGGGTCTCATGGCCCCCTGGCGCGTGTCCCCCGGTACAAGGGCTTGGCCCTGCTTTTATAGGCACGCAGGCCTTAAGGAAAAGACTAAGATACCCTCTACAAGCCCGTAGGCTTATAGGGGTAGACAGGGAAAGGGGCTAGCTACTGAGCAAGAGCACCAAACAACTTTACAGCTTTACAGATGTGTCAGGCTATGCCAGGCTTTGACCAGCTAAAAGATACACCGAAGGTGGAGGCTGGGGGAAAGGCTTTGAAGTGCACCCGGAGGGGGGGGCTTCGAAGGATGCTCCGGAGGGCGGCCTTCGGACTTGGCCTCCGGAGGGCGGCCTCCGGACTTGGCTTCTGGAGAGCGGCCTCCGGACTTGGCCTCCGGAGGGCGGCCTCCGGACTTGGCTTCCGGAGAGCGGCCTCCGGACTTGGCCTCCGGAGGGTGGCCTCTCGACTTGGCTTCCGGAGAGCGGCCTCTGGACTTGGCCTCCGGAGGGCGGCCTCCGGACTTGGCTTCCGGAGAGCGGCCTCCGGACTTGGCCTCCGGAGGGCAGCCTCCGGACTTGGCTTCCGGAGAGCGGCCTCCGGATTGGATTCCGAGGGGCGACCTCCGGGCTTGGCTCCCGGAGGGAGGCCTCCGGACTGGACTCCGAAGGGCGACTTCCAGACTTGGCTCCGGGGAGTGGCCTCCGGCTTCCTGTGCCCAGAGGGTGGCCTCCGGCGCCTTGCGCCAGGGCCCGAAGTGGGGGCTCGAGCTGGACCCCTGAGAGGCACCCTGGGACCTGAAAACAATACTTAGAGAGAAAGCAGACTCCGACAATGCTGGGCTCTGGGCCGAAGGCTGTCGGAGGCTGACGTCATTTGGCCCCTGTTCAAGGGAAATATATTTCCCCCAACAGTAGCCCCTCGCGTGTAGGCCTTCGGGACGAAGGGGTGCACGCGCCCTTAGGACAAATGACCTGAAAACACAATTTCGGAGAAAACATACCTTCGGAGCCTGGACCGAAAGGTGACCTCGATACCTGGGGGTAATAAATGCCCGCGCTAGCTGCCAGAACGGCCTCGGGGAGGCCGAACAGCTCCGCGACGGTCAAAAAAGTTACCGTTACCTTGTTCTGGGCCGGTTCGCCTTCGCTGGAGGCCCACCCGGCGGTGGGTTCGGCCCACGGCGGTTGGAATTCTTACCGTGCTTATAAATAGAGACTTACCGCGTGCGGCTTCGGCACACCTTCATTCGCTTTCTTCTCGTTGCCTTGCAACCTTCGCTCTCCCCCTCTTCTAGCTTCGCTTCGAGCCCCCTTCGCTAGTTTAGTCCTTCGCGGCGAAGTCCCATCAACATGCCGAAGAAGACGGTGGCGAAGCCCCTGGCTTTGGGCTTGAGCTCGGGTTCCGCCCATGTGCAGGCAGCGGCGGCTGCGGCGGCGAAGACTGCGCCTAGGCGGCTGGGGCCGAGGGACCTTCGGACGCCTTCCGACAAGTTCGAGCAGACTCTGGAGATGAGGGCCTCGATCTCCACGGAGAAGTCGGTCCGGAGGGCCTGCGAAGGGAAGATTGCGGCGAAGATCCAACTTCGGGTCCCAGAGAAGTCGGAGGCTGAGCCGAGGCCTCATGCTGACGAGGTGGTGATGTTCGAGGCCTTCTTCGAAGCCGGCCTCGGACTGCCTGCAGTGGGGATGCTGAGCGAAGTCCTCAAGGCCTATAACCTCGAGCTCCCTCAGCTTTCGCCCAACGCCGTGGCGAGGTTAGCCGTCTTTGAGTGGGCCATGAGGGCCGAGGGCTGCGAGGGCCGCGCGGACGTCTTCGTCGCTCTCCACGACGCCAACTGCCAACCGAAGCTGCGGGAGGGGACGGACCGCGTCAAGAGGGCGCTGGCCTTCGGCAGCGCCAATTTCCAGCTCCGGAAGGAGTACCAAGACGCCTTCCCGGCGAGGGCCGTAAACAACAAGTGGTACTCGAGGTGGGACCAAGAGTGGTTCTATGCCTCCGTCGGCGCGAACTCTCCCCTTCGGAGTACCAACGCCCATATTCTGTACCGGCGCGAAGGGGTGGTGAAGACCAGCGAAGACCTCCTTCATTCGCGGATCTCGCTGCTCCGAAGGGTGGCGGCGAAAATGAGCATGAGGGACCTCGCGGAGGAGTTCATCACCCTTCGGCTCAGCCCCCTCGCGCGCTCCTGGCCGGAGGGTCTCTTCCAGGCTTCGGATCGAGGTGAACTTAGCGAGTTGGCCTTCGATCGCTTCTGTAAGGCTCCGCACTCTTCTCGCTTTTAACACTTCGTAGATCCTCGCCTCTAATTCCAACTTTAATGCAGCCGCCCTCGACTTGAGGACCCCGGAGGAGGCCATCGCGGCGGCGGACCGAGTCGTCGGGACTCCGACCCCCGAGGAGCAGAACCAGCGCCTTGCACTGGTGGGGTCCTGGGAGCGCTGGAACAGGGTATGGACCGCGCTCGACCTCGGAGGGTTCCCTGCTCTGCTTGATTTTGCCCACCTGGCTACCTCGTCGGCCGGAGCCAAGAGGAAGAGGGGGGATGAGGACGAAGCGGATGCCTCTGAGGAGGTTGCAGCGAAGCCCGCAGCTGCCTCGACTCCCAAGAAGGTGGCGAAGCCCCCGGCGACGAATCCCTCAGCGGCGGAGGTCGACGCGCCTACCCCTGTCGCTAAGGAGGCCACGGAGGCCCCGGAGGTGACAACCCCAGGCGCGGAGGCGGATGCGCCGGCTTCGCAGCGAAGGAGTTGGAGGGCACACCTAGCCCCAACTTCCTTTCAAGAAATCTCCGACGAAGGTAAACCCTTTTTGTCTTCTTCTTTTCAACACCCGGATCCTGACTCGGCTTCTCTACAGATGATGAAGCCGATGCGAGGCCCGTAGGGGTGAAGCCGCCGGGCGAAGCCGTAGCGAAGCTCGATGAAGCGAAGCCTTCGGATACTTCAGGAAGCGGCAGTAGCGGCAGCGATAGTGAATCGGACTCCGAGGGGACTTCATCCGAAAACGGAAGCAGCAAAGGCCGCGGAGCGGAGGACCCCCAGAGCGACGAAGATGTCGACGTGGTGGGCCTGAGCCCTGCCAAGCCGAAGCCCGCGGAGGCGACCGTGGCCATCGTCCACCCTTTCAAGCCGAAGGGAGGCGTGACGGAGGCAGCAATCAATGGCTTCCGCGAGGCTTGTGCTGTTGCGGAGGCAGGAGACTTGGTGGCCCAGCTCAGCCACCGAGACCCCACGGATCTCTTTGTTAGTTCGAACGAAGTCCTCCTACGGGTGAGCGAAGCCCCTCGCGATCCTCGACCTATGCTCTAGTCTTTGGCTGATACTTATGATTTCTTGAATTCTTGCAGGCCCTCGCACTGAACGCGGCAGCTTCGACTTCTGCGGACAGGCGGATAGAGCGCCTTGCGGAGGAGAAGGAGGCCCTTCGCCGCGAAGTCTCGGCGGAGGCCAAAAAACGAAGGCGGGCCGAGGCTTCGGCTGGCGCGACAGAGGCGGCGAAGGCTGAAGCCGATAAAGCTAAGGAGGCTTTGGCTTCAGAGGTGAGTCGGCTTCGCGCGGAGCTCAAGGCTTCGAGGGACGCCGAGGCCCGGCAGGCGAAGGAGAACGTGGCGCTCTGCCAACGGGCTAAGGACCTCAAAGACTTCGTCGTGGCCAATCTTGGCGAAGCCACCTAGAGCCTGACCGAGGTCCTCCAGAAAATAGGGACTGAATGCCGGGCTCCGGACTTTGGCGATCAGGACCCGATTGGGGACCGCGCTGATTTCTTGAAGATGGCAGCTTCGATCTCGGAGGAAGCGCTGACGGGCTTCGCTCTCATGGCCGGTCGAGTTGCGGGCCAAGGGGTGTTGCATATGCTTCGTGAAGCGGGGTGCACCCATCTTCAGGCAGCAACCTCCGTGACCCCAGTGGTCTTCGGGGGTCAGCACTTGGTGACGCCTTCGCCTGACGTCTGCGGAGCCTGGCGGCGGCTGCAGGAACCTTGGAAGGAACAAGGCTGCGAAGCAGTCCTTGACCTCATGAAGGCCCTTCGACAACGCCGGTCCAAGGGGCCCGCTGCGCCGGACAAGCCTTCGATCTCGACGCCTCCGCCTCCGAAGGTGTAGATCTCCTTAGGCTTCCTTGTAATACTTAGCTGTAGGCTTATAAAAACTTATCAGCTTATTAATATGAATGCGGGGGTTTTTTATACCTGCCCAGGCTCAGACTTCGAGCGTAGACCTCGAAGTCCTCGAGGACTCCGAAGAGCTTCAACAGCTGTGGGCGATCCTCGAAGTAGCTAGGTCCGAAGGCCCCCCTCGGTTTAAGCTTCCGAGGGGGCCTAGCGGCGAAGCCATTTCTAAAGTAGCTCAGGATTTATTAGCCGCTGTGAACACGGAGTCCCTTCAGGGCCCTTTGTCTTTGCCTTCGCGAACGGCCTTAGCAGGCACCGAAGCCCTAGACTTTTCTGCCTTCGATACGGCACCGCCTGCTTCGCTAACTTGGAGCGACCTGCAAAGTGGAAGACGGAGCTTACGGGCTTCGGAGCCTGGACGGGCTAGTCGAGGGAGAGCGGGCTCCGACGAGGCAACGTCCAGCCGAGGTGGCCCTGGCCGAAGAAGGGGCAAGCGAGGGTTGGGGCCTCGCACACGGTTCTTCTTAGGCTTAGACACAGATTACTCGTAGTTTTGTTTCCGAAGTGTATTGTAACATACTCCCCAATTGTCTTTTATGAACGGAGTTTATTATATTTACATACTTCGTTTGTATGCTTCACATTATCTGGCTTCGATCGTTTTAGCTTGTCACGCTCGTATTGCGTGTTACTTTTGCACACCTCGCATACATGCTTCCCCCCTTTGCTCGTGGCAGCTAGGGACTTAGCCGTTGCTGGTGCGGGCAAGAAATAAAAGATGCGAAGGGTGCGCCTTTCGGCGGCTTTGACGCATGAAATTTTATTTAAGCGAAGGCCCCTTTGGGCTTCGAATGCTTTAATTTGGTGCGAAGCAAGGCTTCGGCTGCGGAAATTTCACTGCGCGAAGGCCTCTTTTGTGCTTCGAACGCGCTAACTTGGTGCGAAGCAAGGCTTCGGCATAAACAAGGTTAGCGAGGCATGCTTTGGCATGCTAGGATTTGGATGCTGTGCGCGAGCGGGGCTCTGAAACGCACTTAGATTATAGCGAAGTAGGACTTCGAGACGCTTAGGCGTATAGTATATGAGCACGCGAAGCCAGGCTTCGGAGCGTGTTTGGATAGTGAAGCAAGGCTTCGGAACTTGGTCCTGTAATGAAAAAGATATTTGGTGTGGATTCACCGAACCTGTGATAATGTGAGCCACCTTCGACTCTGGGCCACCTTCGACCCTGGGTCACCTTCGACCCTAGGATGCTTCAGGTGCGGAACCCAGAATCCCCGGGATGCTTCGGGTACGGAACCCGGAATCCCTGGACGCATCGGGCCGGTGGCCCGGAGTCCCTGGACGCATCGGGTCGGTGGCCCGGAGTCCCTGTTACTGCTACGGGCCCGGAGGCGCTGTGTAGTCTTCGGAGGGATACTCCGGATTTTATAAAGCGAAGCGGGGCTTCGAGTTTTTAGACAAAGTGAAGCGAGGCTTCGGTTTTTTGATAAGGCGAAGCGAGGCTTCGATTTTTTAAATAGGATGGGGCGAAAACTTGCTGTAAGGGCGAAGCTAGACTTCGCATTTAAGGCGAAGCAGGGCTTCGAATAAATATCAATATGATTGCGAAGTGGTAGACCGAGGTGGTACTTCGAATAGCGGACGTACCTCGCAAAGTGGCTAAAGGTTGACCTCGTAGCCGCTGGGGCTTCGACGGCCCCCGACGTGTGGAGCGGAGCCCCTTGCCGGAGGGTGAGCTCCGGTATGTGGAGGGTGGAGGAAGGCGAGGATGGCCTTCGAGCTGTACCCGAAGGCCCTTGCCGGAGGGTGCGCGAAGCAAAAAAGCTTCGAAGCTCCCCCCTCAGGCGTACTTCGAGTTGCAGACAGTGGCAGAGAACTTAGCTTTTAGTACTAAGTTCCCCACGGATGGCGCCAACTGTTGGAACAATTGCGTTAGTTCCAGCAGGTTTTTGCGTGGTGGTGTATGATGCGGAGAATGAACCTCGATGGGCTCTCTCAGAGGGAGAAGGAGTTTATACTGGTTCGGGCCTCCCCTAGGGGATAATAGCCCTACGTCCAGTTTGTGGTGGATTTGGCATGGTATGCCTTAGTGTGGAGAAGAGAACTACAGGGTCTCATGGCCCCCTGGCGCGTGTCCCCCGGTACAAGGGCTTGGCCCTGCTTTTATAGGCACACAGACCTTAAGGAAAAGACTAAGATACCCTCTACAAGCCCGTAGGCTTATAGGGGTAGACAGGGAAAGGGGCTAGCTACTGAGCAAGAGCACCAGACAACTTTACAGCTTTACAGATGTGTCAGGCTATGCCAGGCTTTGACCAGCTAAAAGATACACCGAAGGTGGAGGCTGGGGGAAAGGCTTCGAAGTGCACCCGGAGGGGGGGCTTCGAAGGATGCTCCGGAGGGCGGCCTCCGGACTTGGCTCCGGAGGGCGGCCTTCGGACTTGGCCTCCGGAGGGCGGCCTCCGGACTTGGCTTCCGGAGGGCGGCCTCCGGACTTGGCTTCCGGAGAGCGGCCTCCGGACTTGGCCTCCGGAGGGCGGCCTCCGGACTTGGCTTCCGGAGAGCGGCCTCCGGACTTGGCTTCCGGAGAGCGGCCTCCGGACTTGGCCTCCGGAGGGCGGCCTCCGGACTTGGCTTCCGGAGAGCGGCCTCCGGATTGGATTCCGAGGGGCGACCTCCGGGCTTGGCTCCCGGAGGGAGGCCTCCGGACTGGACTCCGAAGGGCGACTTCCGGACTTGGCTCCGGGGAGTGGCCTCCGGCTTCCTGTGCCCAGAGGGTGGCCTCCGGCGCCTTGCGCCAGGGCCCGAAGTGGGGGCTCGAGCTGGACCCCTGAGAGGCACCCTGGGACCTGAAAACAATACTTAGAGAGAAAGCAGACTCCGACAATGCTGGGCTCTGGGCCGAAGGCTGTCGGAGGCTGACGTCATTTGGCCCCTGTTCAAGGGAAATATATTTCCCCCAACAGGCATCCACCACATCGAAGATCACCTCTTCCACTCGGGCCAGAGGCCCCTCTCCGAAGGCTACCTCGAGGCCTATTTGGCCGAGGGCATCGAGAGGCGGTCCTGAGAACCCTTGAAGCGGCCGGGCTGCTGGAAGTAGATGCTTCCGAGGTATGCACATCTGGTCGAAGGCCTGGACGAAGAGTATGTCTGCGGAGCTTCCGCCGTCTACCAGGATGCTCCGAACATCTGCTCCTGCTATATCGGCAGAGATGACTAATGGGTCAGCATGGGGAAACTTCACCCCTACCGCGTCACTGGCTGTGAATGAGATGGGCACACGGGACCACTCTGGCATCTCTTCGGCGGAACTTGAGGTCCCAATGTGCCCGACCTCGCGGACGTACTCGCGGCGCTGTCTCTTGGACATACTTCCGAGGGTCCCCCCTCCGGAGATGGACAGGACCACTCTCTTGCCGCGGTCTTGCGGGTCTTCTTGCTTTGGTGGCGGCATAATACTGGCCACTGGTAGCCGTATGGGGGCTTCGAGGGCACCAGCTCGGGCCACAGTTTGAACAGGCTCCGAGCGTGCCGTCGGTGGAGCTCGATCTGAAGTACCCCGCCCGGTATTTCTCTCAAGGTATTCACCCCGAAGGGTTAACACCGACTTGCAATCCTTCGTGTCATGGCTTCTATTGTCGCCATGCACGCAACAGAAATAACTCTGGCGCCTACCAGGCATCCTTTCTTGAGGCCTTGGTGGCCCAGCCTTGAAACTTTTTACCTGCTGGAAATTGGCAGGTGCCTTCGAGGCTGAAGGTGCAATGTTTAGCACCTCCGAGCGGAAATGCTTCTTCCCTCGCTTGTACTCGTTGGAGCGGTTGTCCTGTGGAGGTTGCAGTGTAACGGCGGCTTCAGGCTCCCTTTTAACTTCCCGGAGGGTGGGCAATGTTGCTTCAACTCGCCGAAGACATCCTTTCTCTGCCTTGGCATATTGTTCGAAGTATGCCATGAGCTGTGCCACAGACGTTACCGGCTTCCGATGGAGTTTGCTGAGGAGATCGGGGTTCAGCACCCCTTCGCGGGCAGCATCAACTACCGAGGAGGTAGAGAGGCCCTTGATCTGTGACTTGGTGTGAGCGAAGCGTGTGAAGTACTCCCGGAGGGTTTCTCCCACCCGCTGCTTCACCTGAAACAAACTTCCTGTGGACATTGGGGCCACGAAGGTACCTTGGAAGTTGCTCACTAATTTCTTTTTGAGCTGCTCCCATGAACCAGCGGAGCGCCACACCTTCGAGAGCGAGGGGGAAGCATTTTGCCATGGTGCTTCGCACCCCTCCGCTTGCTTCTATTGCTAGGGCGTAAGAGCGGGCGAATTCTCCGGGGTCTGACCCCCCGGAGTATTTGTGCAGCTTCGAGGCCTTGAACTTGGGGTCGAAAGGCACTCTCTGTAGATCAGGGTGCAGCGGAGACTCATTATCGAAGGAGGCATTTTCAGCCTCCTCCGGGACTTGTATAACTTCTGGGGGATTGTGGGCTCCATCGTCTTGAGGCCCCCTTGGAGTTTCGGTGGAAGCTTGAGTGCGGAGGCGATCAACGGCCTCTTGCCTCTATCTGGATACCTCTTCCTGAAGCCTGGCTAGCTGCGTAGCCTCGGTTTCGGGAGGGCCTTCGTCTTCGTCGGAGGGCACTTCTGGATCCTGGCTTGCTGCGTAGTCGGTCTGAAGCATTGTAGGAGGAGGCAGAGGGCCCCGGGGCGCTCGACGCCCAGTGGTCTCTGCAGGAATCGCCGGATTAGCTGAGGGCCCGGCTCCATTGGTCCGAGGGGACCTTCGAAGAGGACCCGAAGCTTGACCACGCTTCGGAGGCATGGCTAGCCGTTGAGATGTCTTGGAGATGAAGGACTTCGAACGACTCGAGGGGTCGAGAGAAGGCCTTCGGGCTGCACTAAGAAGCCCTCAACTGAAGGGTGCGCGGAGTCTCGGGACTCCGAAGCTCCCTCCGTAAGTGCTCTTCGGAGTGCAGTCAGCAGTAGAGAACAAGCTTTTAGAACTTGGGTCCCCACGGACGGCGCCAACTGTTGGTGCAAAAGTTACACCAACAGGTTCTCGGTAATCAAGAACGAACAAACAAGAAGTTTGCGCTTCAGGACTAACTCGAGCCTCCGTAAAGGATAATAGCTCAAGTGGTCCGAATGTGTGTGTTTGAACAATTAGCTCTGGATCCCTTTTACAAGGTACAATGGGGGGTATTTATAGGGAAAGAAACATAAGGAAAAGACCTATTTACCCTTAAATTACAACCGACATAGTAGAATCTATTCAGTATTATAAACAAGGTTATACACGGTAAAGTGCTGCAGGGTAGATGGATAAGCTGAATATCCAATCAATCATGTCCTTCTGCTTCGAGGCCTCCATCTTCCTTTCGGAGGGTTCTCTAGGACTTCGCACCGTGGCACCCTCCGGTCGTGGCGACGTATGCCCCAAACAGCAGTTCGCCACCTTCGGGATCCTTGCTGAGCCCGCGAAGGGTTACTCTTTAAGTCTGGGAAATAGAGTAATTTCCCCCAACAGCTGGGTTCTCCCTGATGTCTATCACTGAGGACCAGCTTGATTCGCTAGGAGATGATGATCCGTGTCTATTTAACAACCGGGTGCATCATGTCTATGATAAGCGAATGTTCAAAAGACACGGCACAAAATACAGATGCTTTGAGTGTGGTGATCCAGGTCACTTCATCGCCGACTGCCCCAAGCGAAATGGTCACAAGAAGGGTACCAGTGGTGGCTCCTAAGACTCCAGCAAGCACGACAACTCCACATTCACAAAGGGCAAGCCCAAGACGAGATTCTTTCAAAAGGCCATGAAGGACTACCTGCGTGAGAACAAGAAGCGAGACAAGACCTTCTTCGCCGAGATGGAGAGAAGCTACTCCAAGAGGTCATCGTCTTCTTCCTCTTCATCAAGCTCAAGTGATTAGGAGATCATGATCAGGAAGGGGATGTACAAGAACAATATGGCGGGCCTCTGCTTCATGGCCTTCGGGGACAAGCCGAAGAGCCGCTCGCACCACCACCGAAGATCCCACAAGAGCTTCTGCTCAATGGCTCTTGGGGATAAGGAAGAGAAGGGCTCCCCCGACGACTCCGATGACGACGATGAAAAGGTATCTTCCTATGAACAAGAAGTCATTGAATTGCTTGAAGAGAACCGTTATGAGTTGAGGTATCGGGAGAAACTGCTTAGAGGGCTAAGAAGAGGATAGATGAGCTTGAGAGTGAGCTTGCCATGGCAAATGGCAGGATATGGTAGGATTAAGAGTCTATCTTCTTCCCCTTGCTTGGGTGGTAGCAGTGAGTGCCCTAACTGCGAGGTGTTGTTGTGTGACCTGACGACTCTGAAGTCTAGGTACACAAAGAGGGTAGATGAGAGAGACGCCTTGGCCACTAAGCTTGAGAGCGCTCAGCTGGAGCTGAAAGATGCTCATGCCACTGTCGCCGTGACCTGTGTTGACTGCCCATCCCATCTAGCTAGTTTAGCTAAGCTGAGAGCCAAGAGTGATGAGCAGTTAGGTGAGTTGAAGAGAGTCAAAGCTGAGCTAGAGCAGACTTAGCTAGAGCTTGAGACATTGTCAGTTCCACCCATTGTCTGTGAGAACTGCTTGTCCTTTAGATTGGAGCTGATCAAGCTAAAAGCTAAGAAGTCTGTTCAAGTTGATAGAGAGTGTGAGATATGCTTGTCTCAGGTGGAGTTGCTAGCTTCCTTGAGGGAAGAGCTAGCTGATGCTCAGAATGAGAACTTTTACCCCCGTGAGATCTTGAGTTGGGTGAGTGCCAGAGAGCCACAGCTTGGCATTATGATCCAGCAGTTCAAGAGGCAGGATGGGTTTGGGGTAGGTTACACGTACACCAAGGATGACTTTGAGAGTGCCATTAGCCGGGCAGTGGAGTGGAGTAAGATGACTTTTGAGCAGCGATATCCCAAGACTCACTCCACTAAGTCTTTCTAGGCTAGTCATCCCAAGGATGGAGTGTTCCAAGAACAACCTAAATGTAACACCCCAAATTTCCAAAACAATAAAAATATTATTTTATTCAATTTCCTGGATTCTATATTTCTGAAAATACTTTTAATACCCTTTTATACCATTTTGAACTACATCATAGAGTTAATGACCAAACCAAGAGTTGAAATTTTTATATAAACTCCCAAGGCCAAAATATATTTTTGAGAAATTTTACAAAATTTTATCCACTATGGAAATGCCCCAAAATATTTAATCCATTTTCTGCAATTATTTTAAATCTGAAAACCTTAGGAACAGTAATGGGCTCCCCTCCTCCCTTCTCTCTCTCCCGGCCGGCCCAGCCCGTTACCCCGCACGCCTTAGGCTGACAGCCTGGCCCCACCTGTCGGCGCCGAACCCTTTCCCTCGCGCGTGCACCCGACACCGTGGCCCCACACGTCAGCCCTCCCGTTCGCTCGCTCGCGCCCGCTGGCCAGTGGCCCCCGCTCGTCAGGCCCATCGTCAACCTCGCGCCAAACCCCCCCAAATCCAGCCGGCCGAGAACCCCGCCTAGGATCCGCTCGCCGGCTCCCCCTCCCGTTAAGCCGACGCCGGCATTAACTTCCCCGAGGCCCGCCGGCCATTTAAGGACATTAAGGCACGCGTTTAAGCCCCTGGATCGCCTTCACGCGCATGGCCGCACCTTCGCCGGTGAGTAAAGCCCTCCTCGGCTTTCCTTGCATGCGGTGCCCGTTAACCCTCACCGACGCCACTATTTATACCCCTGGCCTCCGCCGCGTTCGACCCGCACGCCCAATCGCCGCGAGAACGAACAGAGCACCCTCCATTCGCCTTTTAGCGCTTTCCCCCTGCTTCGCCTCCGGCCGCCCCTCACCATCGCCTCGAACCGTCCCGGCCCGCGCCTCCGCCACCGTCGTGACCGCAAGGACGTCCCCTACCTCGGCCACGCCTCCGCTGGTCAAGGAGATCGCCGGATCGCCATCGCCGTCAAGCACCCGAGGAACCTTCCGCGTCTACCCTCGCCGCCAGCCACGCTCCGTTGACCCCTCGCCTCGCCTAAGGTACCGTTGTGACCGTCGTAGTGTCCTCTTTCCATTTCTAGTCTCAGATAGGACCCTAGTCGCTCGCCGTGGCCCCTGGTCCGCTCGTCGTCGCCGGAGAAGACGACCGACACGGGTCGAGTACCCGTGCCGTGTCGGATCTGATCCCGACCGTGCGATCGCGATCGGATGGCGCGTGTGAGCCCACGTACGCGATCTAATCCGCACCGTCGGATCTAGTCAAAGCGTTACGTTTTAATCTCGCGCGTCCATTTCCATTTAAAACCCGCGATCGATCTCGTGCGTCCACGTAGTACCCTTTCGCACGTTTTAATCCTGGCCGTTCGTTTTCACTTAAGCGCCCCGCCTCGCCTGCGCACGTTGGATCTGGATCCAACGGTCCGGATCGATCCGGCGCACGCGCACAGTGCGCGGGTTCACCGTGGGCCTGGCTCACCATGGACCCGAGAGGGTTTAAATTTAAAAATAAATTCCAGAAAAGGTTTAAAACTTGTAAAATTTATATCTGGCGCATTTGAACTCTAAAAATTACCATTCCAATTTCAGAAAATTCATAATATTATTCTCTACATGTTTATGCAATAAAAATAGTAGGCTTACTTTGGACATTTCTTGTTTATTCAAATGAATATTCAAATGCCTTTAGGGTTAAAATATAAATTCAAATATTTAAACTTCAGAAAAATTTATATTTATTTCCTTTCTGTCCATGTACTGAAAACCATTAAATTAACATGAACTTTTCATTTCAAATTTATTTGAGAACTTAATATGACAATAATCACATTTAAACACCCCTTTCTAAAAAGGACAGCTTTTTAATTCCTTTAAAATTTATTTATGAAATAAATCACAGAACCTTAACAATTGATTTTATTTTATTTTTAATCAAACCAACTTTGACCTATGTGCTTATCATGTAATGTTATATTGTTTGATTGAATATTGTGTTCATTTTATTTTACTTTACTATATCAAAAAGACTACGACGTCGCCGAGGAGCCGGAATACTTCCCGGAAGTCCCTCCCTCGCCTTTCGCTAATCAAGGCAAGTCACCAAACAAATCTTTTGAGCATATTGAACCCATGTTTGATTAAACTATCGCTAAAACACATAGGTTATATATGCATTAGTCAAATGAACCCTTACAATATATTTATTTAGGATCCTCCGACCTTGATGTGCAACCCAAGCCATGCTCTCTAGCCTAAACTCCTTGTCACCGTATGATAAATGTTATTAGCTAGTGTCCAATGTATCGACACGATCGCTATAGGATAAAAATGAGTCGTAGTACATGGTTCTATTATATGATTCCCCATTGTTTCTTATCTATGGAATTCTATCGGTGTTGGAGTTGTGGTTGTGAGTGAATGCATGGTGGGTTCCGGGTGCAAGCTAGGGCATTGGTCGGTAGCACCCGGGGCACTATAAGGACCGGTCTGAGGGATCCGTTGCAATACACATACGTACTAACCATAAGTCTAGTGGGTAAGTCCTAACTAAGGTATGGATTGTTCCGAACCGAGGCCACCATTTGGATATGAGTCAAGTAGCACTTGCGGGTGACTTGTACCAATGTGGCGCAAAAGGGGGTGCGACGTTAGCCGGGATGCGGCCCGGCGCGCCGGCGAAACCTAGAGCGGGTGGTTATCGCTTGGAACATTTCATGCTGAGGTTTTGGCACGAGTTCCCGTGGTATGGGTCATCTCGTTTGGGATGAGTGCGTGCCTTGTGGGTACAGTAGTACATCTCTGATCAGAGTCTTAAATCTTTTCGAAAAGTCGAGCCCACGGTCAAGGGCGGGTTGCGTGACATCCCCCAGTTAGTTTACTTTGGATATGTATGTGCATGATGGATTGGCATGTAAGGACTATTGTGCGAGGAGGTAAAACGTACTCCTCGAGTTAGTTGATGTTGTTGATGTTCATGTTTACTTTTCCGCATGATTAAAATGTGAACTACACTAAATGCAATAACTAAAACTGTACTTTTCTGCAATGTTAGCCATTACCCTTGTTTATTATCCTACATTATTACTTGCATTTGTGGTGGCTTGTTAAGTACTTTTTGTACTCATACCCGTTGGACCCCACAGAGGATGCTTACTATGAAGACGGTCTGGAGTAGCGACCCAGTCGAGAAGAAAGATCCTGAAGGAGATGTTCGTCATGCCGCTTTTTAATTATTTTTATTACTGTTTTTACTAAAACTTTGATGTAATAAATATGGTCTGCGTACCATGGATATTGTCGTATATACGTTGTCGCATGATGAACCTCTTGTATTATTGTTTTTCTTCTGAAATTCAATAATGTCTCGATTTGATAAATCGGGCGCTACAAGATGGTATCAAAGTCGACTCGACTGTAGGAAGCCAAACAGACCCGCCTAGCCATTAGCCACAGGAAATTATTTCTCGAAAATCTACTTTATAAACTTTGTTCCTCTCCTCACTTTTATTCAACTTGTTGTTTTGTAGATGCCAGTATACCAAGTGCACAGCTACTGCCGCCATTATGAGGGCTTCATCCGGGAGCTCCGTATGATGCTCACCTTCCTCGGGTTCCTCTTCGAACCCGAATTCCAAGGAGTGTACCCCGATGAGTTCGCCGGGCCTTGCGACGTCTCCCTCACCGTCCACGGCTCCGGAGAACACCTGCCGCCCTACACCACATCACTTGGAGGCCCGACTTTCGACGTCGCGTGCCAATGAGTCGCCCTCCAGGCCCTCATGGAGCTGAGGATGATCTACGGTGATCGTCTTCAGAACTCGTCCTTCCGGCTTGTACCGAAGCGTACTCCCGGCGCCCACCGTAGCATCTACCTCGGAGTTCACTCCGTGCGTGATCCGGTCATGGCCCGGCAGTCACGTCTTCTATAGGCTATGGACGATCTCCATACCGAAGCGGTGCTCAACGCCGATGAGCACCATGAGGCGGTTGAGTTCCTTCGTGAAGAAACAAAGAACTTGATCCAACAAAATGGCGAGCTGCAGCGCAAGATCATGCAGCTGCAGAAGGATATTGCGGAGATGGTTCCTCTTCTTCCGAGGAAGAAGAAGCCCATCTGTGAGCCCCTCCCTCGCCCCAAGAGGATCCCGCCACGACCCTCCCCCGCCAGACCCTCCACCAGCGCCCCTGCACCATGCCCTGGCCTCGTCTCCGACTCCATCATCGAGAATTTTCTCGAACCCACCATCCCTTTGGAGCCGCGTACTCGTGGTTCCGAGAGCACGGAGACCGCCTCCGGTGGCGAGTAGGCATTAGGAGTCGCTATTAAAATAAAAGAAAACATAGTTTTGCATGTGGTGCTACCCACGACGAGTGTGTTGTGGGTAGAATAAGATCTTGGTTGTAATGAACATTTTACCACTCTATTTATATATGCATAAACTATTCTCGTGGATTGTGTTGTCATATTTTTGCCTTATAACCTTATGAATTCAGAAGATGGCCGACCACCAGAACACCGGCTCCAACAACGGAGCAGGAGGAAGCCGTGATGCGCCCGAGGGTGTTGTACCCAACTGGGGTGCAACGGGCCCGCGTCAGTCTGGGTCGCCCTCCGCCAACCACCCCACTTTGGCGGAGATGATGGCGAATCAGAACCAACTGATCACCGCCCTCCTCACACAGATGCAGCACCAACAAGCTCAGTTGGACCGTCTGCAGAACGGGGAGCCTGCCCCTCACGCACCAGCACCCGCACCCGCTCCACAACTCTCAGAGTTCCTGCGCGTGCGCCCGCCCATTTTCTCAAGCACCACCAACCCGATGGAGGCCGGAGATTGGCTTCGCACCATCGGAAAGAAGCTTGACCTCCTCCCCTGCACCGACCGGGAGCGAGTGGCCTTCGCCACTCATCAGCTCCAGGGTCCCGCCGCTGAATGGTGAGACAACTATCGTGAGTCCCAGCCGGAGGGCCACGTGGTGACCTAGGCGGAGTTCACCATCGCCTTCCGTGCCGCCCACGTCCCCGCCGGTGTCATCGCGGTGAAACAGCAGGAGTTCCGCGACCTGCAACAAGGCAACCGGACCGTCATGGAGTACCTCCATGAGTTCAATCGCCTCGCCCACTACGCACCGGAGGAAGTGCGCACTGACGCCCTCCGCCAAGCCAAGTTCCTCCGGGGACTCAAGGATGAGCTGTCCATCCAGCTCGTCGCCACCGACTACGCCGACTTCCAACGGCTAGTCAACAAAGCGCTCATCCAAGAGACTGAGCAAAACAGGCTGGACCTCAAGAAGAGGAAGATGATCGCCTTCAAGCACCAACAGGCGAACTCTCAGAGGCCCCGCTTCGTCCCTCCGCCACCAGCACCCGCCTACCATCCTCGGCCCGCCTTCAGGCCATCTCACGCCACCGGTGGATCCAACGCCGGGCATCCTCGCCCCGCTCCACCAGCTCTGGCCGCTCAGCCGACACCAGCCGCCAAGGCCCCGATCTTGAAGGATCGCCAAGGGAGGCCGGTCGTCTGCTTCAACTGTAACGCCCGAAGTCTACTAACTTCGAGTTTCATTGAATTAATTCCATTGCGCCAAAAATCCAGAAAATCTTTGGGACACAATTTAGAGCAAAGAGAATTTTAAGAAAAATACTCTCACTACGATTTATTTTTAAGCGAAAATTTTAAGCACATATTTTAACTTTATTGTTTATCGCTTTTCACTGAATCATTTTCTTGAATTTCATTTATTAATTACTTTATTTTATTTTAACGCCTGACAAAAAGTCAGGGCGTTACATCAACTGCCGCAAGGAAGGACACTATTCGCACCAGTGTCCTCACCCCAAGCAGACCCAAGGCGCGGCACCCAACCAGGCGGTTCGTGCCCGCGTCAACCACATCAGCGCGGAGGAAGCTCAGGAGGCTCCTGAAGTCGTGCTCGGTACGTTTACTGTGAATTCCGTACCGGCCATAATATTATTTGACTCTGGAGCAACACACTCCTTCGTCTCGGAAGATTTTGTGAAAACAAACGAACTGGACGTACTCCCTCTACCCATCCCCATGGTGATTGCCACTCCCGGCAACAGGACCTTAGCCCGCTTATACAGCCCTAAGGTTCAGATTAACATCCAAGGAGTATTATTTCGGGCTGAGCCAGTCCTCATAAAATGCACCGGACTCGACCTTATACTAGGGATGTATTGGTTGATGAAGCACAAGGGAGTGGTCGACTGTGCCAACAAGTCCGTCACGGTGACCAACCCTGAAGGCGCAGCCGTCACCTTTCGAATGACCTGTCGCAAACCACTCGGAGCATCCCTTCGCTCGATAGCTCTTGAAGAGGTACCCATAGTCAAGGAGTTCGCGGATGTCTTCCCTGAAGACCTACCCGGAATGCCTCCCAAGCGGGACTTCGAATTCAGAATCGAACTTGTCCCCGGGACCACTCCAATCTCCAAGCGTCCGTACTGGATGGCCGCTAATGAACTAGCCGAAGTCAAGAGCAACATCGAAGACCTAGAGCAGAAAGGGTACATCCGACTGAGTACCTCACCCTGGGGTGCACCGGTTATATTTGCCATGAAGGAGGACAAGACAAAGAGGATGTGCGTGGACTATAGAGCCTTGAACGACGTAACCATCAAGAACAAATAACCATTGCCTCGGATCGACGACCTGTTCGATCAGCTGAAAGGATCCTCGGTGTTTTCCAAGATCGACCTCAAGTCAGGTTATCACCAATTGAGGATTAGAGAAAAAGACTTACCCAAGACTGCCTTCACCTCCCGCTATGGACTCTATGAGTACACCGTGATGTCGTTCGGACTCACGAATGCCTCGGCCATTTTCATGAACATGATGAACAATGTATTCATGGAGTTCTTGGACAAGTTCATCGTGGTATTCATCGACGATATCCTCGTTTACTCCAAGACCAAGGAAGAACACGAAACTCACCTCCGTCTGACCCTCGGAAAGCTAAGGGAGCAGCAACTGTATGCCAAGTACAGCAAATGTGAATTTTGGTCGTCAGAGGTGAAGTTCCTCGGCCATGTTATATCTGCCGGAGGAATAGCAGTGGACCCAACCACCGTTGAAGCAGTAACCAACTGGCTGCAGCCCACGACCGTGACCGAGATCCGGAGTTTTCTTGGATTGGCCGGATACTACCGCCGGTTCATCGAGAATTTTTCCAAGATCGCCAAGCCTATGACCAGACTTTTGCAGAAGGAAGTGAAGTTTGAATGGACCCCCGACTGCGAAGAAAGCTTCCAGACCCTCAAGAAGAAGCTAGTGTCAGCCCCTATTCTGACTCTGCCAGACATCCGGAAAGACTTCCACGTCTACTGTGATGCCTCTCATCAAGGGTTGGGATGCGTCTTAATGCAAGAAGGGAAAGTGATATCCTACGCCTCCCGGCAACTGAGACCGCATGAGCTGAACTACCCAACCCATGACCTGGAATTAGCAGCCGTGGTTCATGCCTTGAAGATATGGAGACATTACCTTGTGGGGAATCGGTGTGAGGTCTTCACCGACCACAAGAGCCTCAAGTACATATTCACCCAACCAGATCTGAACCTCAGGCAAAGGAGATGGTTGGAACTGATCAATGATTACGACTTGGGCATCCATTATCATCCAGGCAAAACGAATGTGGTGGTAGACGCCCTTAGTCGAAAAGGGTACTGCAATGCCATCATGATTCAGGACCAAGCTCCTTTACTTTACAAGGAGATGGAAAGGCTAAACCTAGGGATCACCACTCGAGCGTACCTCGCTGTCTTGGAGTCTCGGCCTGTCTTAATAGACCAGATCCGAGAAAAGTAGAAGGAAGACCCGGACATCCTAGAGATCCAGCAGAACATGAGGAAGGGTAAAGCCCCTGGATTTTCCGAGGACGAGCATGGTACCATCTGGTTTGGAAACCGGATATGTGTACCCGACCAGCCTGAATTGAAGACCCTCATCCTTAAGGAAGCCCACGATACTTTATACTCCATCCATCCCGGGAGTACAAAAATGTATCAAGATCTGAAGGAGAAATACTGGTGGGTCAGCATGAAGAGAGAAATAGCTGAGTATGTGGCCAAGTGCGACACATGCCGGCGAGTCAAGGCAGAGCATCAGAGACCTGCCGGACTTCTTCAACCTCTCAAGGTCCCTGAATGGAAGTGGGATGAGATAGGAATGGACTTCATCACGGGACTGCCCAGGACCCAAGCTGGTCACGATTCTATCTGGGTGATCGTCGACCGACTCACCAAGGTAGCTCACTTCGTTCCGGTCAAGACAACTTACACCGTCGCCAAGTTGGCTGAGTTGTATATGACCCGGATCGTGTGCCTTCACGGAGTTCCTAAGAAGATTGTATCTGACTACGGGAGTCAGTTTACCTCCAAGTTTTGGAAGAACCTTCAAGATGAACTCGGCACCCGGCTGAACTTTAGCACCGCCTATCATCCACAGACCAACGGTCAAACCGAAAGGGTCAACCAGATATTGGAGGATATGCTTAGAGCTTGTGCTCTAGACTTTGGCGGAATGTGGGACAAGAACTTACCATATGCAGAGTTCTCCTACAACAACAGCTATCAAGCCAGCCTGCAAATGTCCCCGTTCGAAGCACTCTACGGACGTAAGTGCAGAACACCGTTGCTCTGGGATCAAACCGGAGAGTCACAACTGTTTGGGACCGATCTATTAAGAGAAGCTGAAGAGAAGGTCAAGATCATAAGAGACCGATTGAAGGCAGCCCAATCCCGGCAGAAGATCTATGCCGACAACCGTCGAAGAGATCTAGCCTTTGAGGAGGGCGATTATGTCTATCTTCGAGTCACTCCCCTCCGTGGTACTCAAAGGTTCAACATGAAAGGCAAGCTAGCACCCCGCTACGTCGGACCTTTTTAGATCCTCCGACGACAAGGAGAAGTGGCATATCAACTTGAACTGCCTCCATCCTTGGTAGGAGTTCATGATGTGTTCCACATCTCTCAGCCGAAGAAGTGCCTCCGTGTACCCACCGAGCAAGCCGACCTTCAACAGCTCAACGTCCAGGAAGACTTGACCTACATAGAGAAACCCATCAAGATCTTGGAAACCAAGGAGAGAGTAACCAGAAGCCGCGTCGTTCGCTTCTGCAAGGTTCAATGGAACAACCATCCCGCCGAAGAAGCCACTTGGGAAAAGGAAGACGAACTAAAAGCCCAATACCCCGAGTTATTTGAGTAACGTTCTAATGTCGAGGACGAGATTCTTTGTAAGGGGGATAGGTTTGTAACACCCCAAATTTCCAAAACAATAAAAATATTATTTAATTCAATTTCCTGGATTCTATATTTCTGAAAATACTTTTAATACCCTTTTATACCATTTTGAACTACATCATAGAGTTAATGACCAAACCAGGAGTTGAAATTTTTATATAAACTCCCAAGGCCAAAATATATTTTTGAGAAATTTTACAAAATTTTATCCACTATGGAAATGCCCCAAAATATTTAATCCATTTTCTGCAATTATTTTAAATCTGAAAACCTTAGGAACAGTAATGGGCTCCCCTCCTCCCTTCTCTCTCTCCCGGCCGGCCCAGCCCGTTACCCCGCACGCCTTAGGCTGACAGCCTGGCCCCACTTGTCGGCGCCGAACCCTTTCCCTCGCGCGTGCACCCGACACCGTGGCCCCACCCGTCAGCCCTCCCGTTCGCTCGCTCGCGCCCGCTGGCCAGTGGCCCCCGCTCGTCAGGCCCGTCGTCAACCTCGCGCCAAACCCCCCCAAATCCCGCCGGCCGAGAACCCCACCTAGGATCCGCTCGCTGGCTCCCCCTCCCGTTAAGCCGACGCCGGCATTAACTTCCCCGAGGCCCGCCGGCCATTTAAGGACATTAAGGCACACGTTTAAGCCCCTGGATCGCCTTCACGCGCATGGCCGCGCCTTCGCCGGTGAGTAAAGCCCTCCTCGGCTTTCCTTGTATGCGGTGCCCGTTAACCCTCACCGACGCCACTATTTATACCCCTGGCCTCCGCCGCGTTCGACCCGCACGCCCAATCGCCGCGAGAACGAACAGAGCACCCTCCATTCGCCTTTTAGCGCTTTCCCCCTGCTTCGCCTCCGGCCGCCCCTCACCGTCGCCTCGGACCGTCCCGGCCCGCGCCTCCGCCACCGTCGTGACCGCAAGGACGTCCCCTACCTCGGCCATGCCTCCGCTGGTCAAGGAGATCGCCGGATCGCCATCACCGTCAAGCACCCGAGGAACCTTCCGCGTCTACCCTCGCCGCCAGCCACGCCCCGTCGACCCCTCGCCTCGCCTAAGGTACCGTCGTGACCGCCGTAGTGTCCTCTTTCCATTTCTAGGCTTAGATAGGACCCTAGTCGCTCGCCGTGGCCCCTGGTCCGCTCGCCGTCGCCGGAGAAGACGACCGACACGGGTCGAGTACCCGTGCCATGTCGGATCTGATCCCGACCGTGCGATCGCGATCGGATGGCGCGTGTGAGCCCACGTACGCGATCTAATCCGCACCGTCGGATCTGGTCAAAGCGTTACGTTTTAATCTCGCGCGTCCATTTCCATTTAAAACCCGCGATCGATCTCGTGCGTCCACGTAGTACCCTTTCGCACGTTTTAATCCTGGCCGTTCGTTTTCACTTAAGCGCCCCGCCTCGCCTGCGCACGTTGGATCTGGATCCAACGGTCCGGATCGATCCGGCGCACGCGCACAGTGCGCGGGTTCACCGTGGGCTTGGCTCACCGTGGACCCGAGAGGGTTTAAATTTAAAAATAAATTCCAGAAAAGGTTTAAAACTTGTAAAATTTATATCTGGTGCATTTGAACTCTAAAATTACCATTCCAATTTAAGAAAATTCATAATATTATTCTCTACATGTTTATGCAATAAAAACAGTAGGCTTACTTTGGACATTTCATGTTTATTCAAATGAATATTCAAATGCCTTTAGGGTTAAAATATAAATTCAAATATTTAAACTTCATAAAAATTTATATTTATTTCCTTTCTGTCCATGTACTGAAAACCATTAAATTAACATGAACTTTTCATTTCAAATTTATTTGAGAACTTAATATGACAATAATCACATTTAAACACCCCTTTCTAAAAAGGACAGCTTTTTAATTCCTTTAAAATTTATTTATGAAATAAATCACAGAACCTTAACAATTGAATTTATTTTATTTTTAATCAAACCAACTTTGACCTATGTGCTTATCATGTAATGTTATATTGTTTGATTGAATATTGTGTTCATTTTATTTTACTTTACTATATCAAAAAGACTACGACGTAGCCGAGGAGCCGGAATACTTCCCGGAAGTCCCTCCCTCGCCTTTCGCTGATCAAGGCAAGTCACCAAACAAATCTTTTGAGCATATTGAACCCATGTTTGATTAAACTATCGCTAAAACACATAGGTTATATATGCATTAGTCAAATGAACCCTTACAATATATTTATTTAGGATCCTCCGA
The DNA here is from genome assembly GCA_019279435.1 of Zizania palustris. Taxonomy (NCBI): domain Eukaryota; kingdom Viridiplantae; phylum Streptophyta; class Magnoliopsida; order Poales; family Poaceae; genus Zizania; species Zizania palustris. The sequence goes on along the minus strand of JAAALK010000085.1, from coordinate 31,647,809 downwards.
CCTTGATGTGCAACCCAAGCCATGCTCTCTAGCCTAAACTCCTTGTCACCGTATGATAAATGTTATTAGCTAGTGTCCAATGTATCGACACGATCACTATAGGATAAAAATGAGTCGTAGTACATGGTTCTATTATATGATTCCCCATTGTTTCTTATCTATGGAATTCTATCGGTGTTGGAGTTGTGGTTGTGAGTGAATGCATGGTGGGTTCCGGGTGCAAGCTAGGGCATTGGTCGGTAGCACCCGGGGCACTATAAGGACCGGTCTGAGGGATCCGTTGCAATACACTTACGTACTAACCACAAGTCTAGTGGGTAAGTCCTAACTAAGGTATGGATTGTTCCAAACCGAGGCCACCATTTGGATATGAGTCAAGTAGCACCTGCGGGTGACTTGTACCAATGTGGCGCAAAAGGAGGTGCGACGTTAGCCGGGATGCGGCCCGGCGCGCCGGCGAAACCTAGAGCGGGTGGTTATCGCTTGGAACATTTCATGCTGAGGTTTTGGCACGAGTTCCCGTGGTATGGGTCATCTCGTTTGGGATGAGTGCGTGCCTTGTGGGTACAGTAGTACATCTCTGATCAGAGTCTTAAATCTTTTCGAAAAGCCGAGCCCACGGTCAAGGGCGGGTTGCGTGACATCCCCCAGTTAGTTTACTTTGGATATGTATGTGCATGATGGATTGGCATGTAAGGACTATTGTGCGAGGAGGTAAAACGTACTCCTCGAGTTAGTTGATGTTGTTGATGTTCATGTTTACTTTTCCGCATGATTAAAATGTGAACTACACTAAATGCAATAACTAAAACTGTACTTTTCTGCAATGTTAGCCATTACCCTTCCTTGTTTATTATCCTACATTATTACTTGCATTTGTGGTGGCTTGTTGAGTACTTTTTGTACTCATACCCGTTGGACCCCACAGAGGATGCTTACTATGAAGACGGTCTGGAGTAGCGACCCAGTCGAGAAGAAAGATCCTGAAGGAGATGTTCGTCATGCCGCTTTTTAATTATTTTTATTACTGTTTTTACTAAAACTTTGATGTAATAAATATGGTCTGCGTACCATGGATATTGTCGTATGTACGTTGTCGCATGATGAACCTCTTGTATTATTGTTTTTCTTCTGAAATTCAATAATGTCTCGATTTGATAAATCGGGGCGCTACACTAAAGCTCCACCCAAGAAGCCCATATGGGTCCCAAAGCCCAAGCATCTCCACACTTCTCTTGACTCTCTACCTAGACCCTCTCACACCAAAGAGTATACACCCAACACCACCAAGCCCAAGAACCCCAAGCCTCAACCACATCCCAAGAAGCCTACCTATCACTGCGAGTTCTGTCAGAGAGACGAGCATCTTGAGGAGTTTTGCTTCAGGAGGAAGCGGGTTGAGAGAGCAGAGAGAGCTCGAGGTGGGTAGGAGTAGTTCTACCAGTAGGGTGGTAGATAGAGAGTCCCTCGACACGGGGAGAGGCTAGAGGCCAGGCCACGTCGTGTAGGTGGTGGTAGTGGAGACGACTTTCATGCCCGTGCTCCGGAGGGTGGTTTTCACTCCGGCAGAGCTCGAGGTCATTCTGGATACGGCTTTGGACCTCGTGGCCGAGACTTTAGGTAGAACTGAGGACCATGCTTTAGTCCGAACTCTTATGATTCATTCTGCTTTCATTCTTTTGAGCAGATGGCTCAACACTGGTTTAGCTCTTTTGCTAAACCTAGTGTCGGACCATTTGCTCCCACTTATGACCACTAATCGTGCAAGATCGAGGACTGGAGGACGTGTGGATCATGGATTCAGGATGCTCTCACCACATGACGGGACATCGCAGATGGTTCTCCAGCCTCACTTCCCCGAGCTCCAAGGAGTACATCACTTTTGGGAACAGTGGTCAAGGGAAGGTACATGGCATTGGCTCAATTCGCATCTCTGATTATTTCTCTTTGAAGAATGTTGCTTTGGTTGGAAACTTGAATTTTAATTTGATTTCTGTTTCGCAACTTCTTGAGGATGGTTTGGAGGTTCACTTTAAGAAGGGTATGTCTTCTGTTGTTGATTCTAGAAGATCTTTGGTTTGCTAGATCTTACTCTTCGGCAAGGTTTTTCGGATTGATTTCTCTAGTTCTTCTGGCCCTTCTCGCTGTTTGATTGTTGGATCCTCCTCTGAGCTCTGGAAGTGGCATAGGAGGTTAGGTCATTTAAGCTTTGATCTGCTAGTCAGATTGAGATCTATGGACCTTATCCGAGGATTGGCCAAGCTTAAGATGGAAAAGGATCTAGTCTGCCATCCATGTCGTCATGGGAAAATGGTTGCCGCTTCTCATGCACCTTTGACTCAGGTGATGACTTCGTACCCGGGAGAGCTGTTACACATGGATACTGTTGGTCTAGCTCGGGTACGCTCAGTCGGTGGGAAGTGGTATGCGCTTGTGATTGTTGACGATTTTTCTCGATTCTCGTGGGTTTTCTTTTTGGAGTCTAAGGATGAAGTTTTTTAGTTTGTTCATGACCTGATTTTGAAACTGAAGAATGAGAACAATGGTCGGATTCGAGCAATTTGCTCTGACAACGACTTTGGGTTCAAGAACTCTTAGTTCGTCAGTTTCTGTAGTGATCAGGGTCTTGAGCACCAGTTTTCTGCTCCTTACACTCCCCCACAGAACAGCGTTGTGGAACGAAAGAACTGCACGCTAGTCAAGATGGCTAGGACGATGCTAGATGAGCATAGGACTCCTAGGTGTTTTTGGGCTGAAGCCATGAACATGGCTTGCTATCTGGCCAACCGCATTTTCTTTAGAGGTTACTTAGGTAAGACATCATATGAGTTGCGGTTTGGCAGACAACCCAATGTGAGTCACTTGCGAGCGTTTGGCTGCAAGTGCTTGTGCTCAAGAAGGGAGGGCATTTGGACAAGTTTGAATCTCGTTGCTGGGATGTAGTCTTTCTTGGTTATGCTTTGTATTCTCGAGGCTTCCGTGTTTGGAACCTCGACTCCCAACAGCTTGTCGAGACTTGCGAGGTTTCTTTTGATGAGTCCATGCCTTCACTCACTCTTTCTTTTGAGCTTTCTGGAGATGATGAGCTTGGAGAGTCCATCTTCGGGGAAGATGATGACACTCTTGATGTTGATGAGGGTGGGCCTTCTGCACAGGCTGTAGACCCCACACCTTCGGTTGCACTGATCATGTCATGTATCTTAGACAGTATATCTTTTGCTAGATGTTGTAATTGTAGTTAATCATATCTAAGAAGCGTGCTTTTTACACTCCACCTGCACCCCATTTGCATTCATGGCATATTTTGAGGGGAGCCGCATTTCAGGGGGAGTTTGTGTCTATGTCTCTTTAGAGTGCATTTAGTCTCACTTGATGAGTTCAATTTGTCAACAAGGGGGAGAAATTTAGGAGTTTAGGGAAGTTTAGGGAACATTTTTTTCGCTTTCTGTGAGATTTATTTCAGGGGGAGTTCCTTGTTGGTAACTCTGAGATTGCACTTGTTTTGGAGTCTTTATTTTTGGTTAACCACAATGACAATTTTCTTGCTTCTGTTTGGCTTTTGGTCATTAGGGTTAAACTTTTATTTTCTTTCTTCTATTTTCTTTTGTCTTTGTTTTCCTGTTTCCACATGTTTATGCAGGTTTTAAAGAAGTGCTGAAGAGGGTGTTGACAATGCACTCATCAAGGGGGAGATTGAGAAACCATGTTGAAGAACATGGGTTTTGAGAAACCAAGGGTTGGTTTCAGAGTCTGTGATGAGTGATTGACAGATTTTATCCTCTGATTCGAAGGGGTCCCTTCGAAGGGGTTCGGAGGTTGTTTCACCGAAGGGTTCGGTGGGCTCTGTTTGCTGCAGCTGTTGCAGCGGAGTGTGCCTGTCGGAGGGGTCCGATAGTACACGATGACTTTGTCGTACCGAAGGTCTCGGTACTTTGGGCGGTACACTTGAGTGTGTGCCGAAGGTTGTTTACCCGGAGAGGTCGCCGGGGTACTGGATACACTTGTCTGTTTGTCTGTGGTGCGCAGGTGACTTCGGAGGCGATGGACGTTTCGCAGCAGGTGAACCTGGGTCAAGCGGGATGTTTGATGCCAGGGGAGCAGGAAGCTCCGTCACAAAGGCTGCGAAGGGGTCGAGGTGCGCCAGGAGAAGGCAGTAAGTGCTGAGTGTGGCTCCGGGTGAAGGTACTCCGAGACGAAGTCCTCGGAGGCGAGGCACTTCGAAGGGTACTCCGAATGGAGTGACTTCGGAGTTTGGTGGACCAAGTCCTCAGCAATGAGGCAAGGCGTTCGAAGTGTGCTCCGGAAAGATGCACTCGAAGGTATACCCGATGAAGGTCTCAGAAGTTGAGGTGCATCGAAGGCATGGTCCGGGTGAGGATCGCCGAGGAGTGTGCTCGGGGAGAGACACTGCGACGAAGTGCTCATGGAATGCTTCATGCGGAGGTCTTGGACGAAGGAGGGACTTCGAAGGGTGGTACTCCGAAGGTGGGGCTTCGGAGTGAGGCAGGCTCCGGAGTTAGGCTAGCTCCGGAGTGAGGCTGACTTGAGGTACTTTGGCCATGCATGGCTTCGGTACACGGACTGACGGAGTTCGAGCTGGGAGAAGCTGCGAAGCCGTGGTGGTCCACTCCGAAGGTGTTGGCGCGAAGGCCCAAGGGCTTTGACGGCTTGGGCTCAAAACCGTCACTGTATCGAAGGCTGACTTCGGCGAAGCGAAGGCCGTCAGGCTCAAGGCTTCTCACCAAAGCTACTGCACCCCTCGCGTGCGAAAGGGGGCTTCAGAAGGGTCCAAAACTACAAAGGCTGACAGCGTCTGCTCTGCAAAAGCTTGTACTGTCCTCTCTGCGAAGCTGACAAAAGAAGCCTCCAAATAAAGTAGACTACCAGTTGTACCCCCCTGTTCTGATGAGACAAAAACAACGTAAACCCTAGGGGTAAAGTAGTCTATTCACAGGGCTGAATAGTGCCTATAAATAGTGGAGGCTGGCTAGGTCACATCAACACTTTGAGCAGCTATTGTAGAACTCCTATGCTAGCCGCCACACATGTTGTATTCAGTCTATGAGTTCTTTTTGTGTTCCCTGTTCAAGTAATGAAACTTTGATTCTGTTCTCATTTGTGCTTTAACTTGTATTCTGTGTTGCACTGCTTGCTTTGATTCCTCTGTACACCTTCTTCTTTCTGAGTGAAGTTCTGTTTTGAATCGTCTGGAGAAGTGTGTGAGAAGTCTGTTTGTGAGATGTGTGTGTTTTTCAATGTCTGTTCGCTCTGTGTAAACTGGAGGCTAGACCTCTCTGATTACTAGCGAAACACTGCTTGACTTGTGTCGAAGCCCGTTTTCTTCCCGTGTCAAAGTCCTCGGCGAAGTCTGTTCAGTGTGCGTTTAGACCTTCGAAGTACGAAGCCTAGCACCAGTTGTTGACGCTGAGTATTTGGTCGAAGTCCACAGGGGGAAGTCTGCTCTTGCGAAGGGTGAAGTGCGAAGCCTGCTCGAAGGCACCCTGTGTGCGGAGCCTGCACTGACTTAGCAGAGCTGAATTTTCAGGGTTGTGGGTGGAGCGAAGTCTTCTTGGCTTCGAACTTTTGCTCCTTGCGAAGCCTATTTTCGGAGCTGTAAAATACCTCCGAACCAGAACTTCAAAGGGTGTGTTCGAAGCCTGTTCCGCAGAAGACAGAAGTAAAACCGAAGGCTATTTTTAGTCTGAAATTTTAAAAGCTCCTATTCACCCCCCTCTGGTCGCCATTTCCGGTCCAACAATTGGTATCAGAGCGGGTTAAGATCACCAGTTGACCTTAACCGGTTGTGTGATCTATTGGCGACATGGACAGAGTTAGTAAAATACCTCTGTTTGATGGGACTGATTTTGCATACTGGAAGGTGCGCATGGAGGCTTACTTGCTAAGCCATGGAAATGCAATTTGGGAGATTGTGGACTCATAATACTCCATCCCTGAAACCCGCACCTCTCAAACATAAAAAGATCAGCATAATTCTAACTCCAAAGCTAGAAATATACTTTTTATTGGTTTGTGTCGCAATGAGTTTGATAGGGTGCAACACCTTAGGACATCTAGGGAGATTTGGACTACGCTCACTATTTTTTACGAGGGCTCTACTCAGATTAAGGCTAGGCGACAAAGCACATATAATCAACAGTATTAGTTGTTTGTGTAAGCGCCTGGTGAATCTATAGATGCCATGTTTTCTCGCTTTGACGCTATAGTGAGTAACTTGCGGTCCAACGAGACGCTTGCTTACAATGACCATGACAAGACCATCAAGCTTCTCTATGCTCTTGATAGTAGCATATGGGATGTGAAGATATCCAGCATTGAGGAGTCCGCAGGTTATGACACATTGACCTGTGATGAGCTCTTCAGCAAGCTGAAGTCCACAAAGATTGCCAAGGCATTTCTTGTAGTGCACAAAAACTCCTTGCCACAGCCATTGGCACTAGTTTCTATCACTAGTCGTGGCACCACTATAGAACCAAGCACTTCTGATACTTGTGTGCTTGCATGTGGTTTTGCTTTGTCCTCCCTAGTCTCCATCACTAAGGAGCAGGTGGATACTCTGGATGATAAAGAGCTTGCTCTCATTGCCAGAAGATTCACCCATTTTCATCATGAGAGACGGGATCAGAGGAGAAGTGGATTTAGTGGTTATTTTGAGTGTGGCGACACTTCTCATATTAAGGCTAATTGTCCTAAGCTCAAGAGGAGAGATGAGAGTGAGCGCCCCAAATACCACAAAAAGGAGAGGAAACCCTTTGTGAAGGGCAAGCGCGACAAGGTGGTTAAGAGGGTAGCCAAGGACGCTTCCAGAGCCTTTGTTGCTGCTCTCAGTGACATCAACACTTCCTCAACTGAGGAGTTGAGCTCTGATGAAGAGGAGGAATTCCCATGGAAGGAGGAGAAGAAGGACAAGAAGGGATGAGATTTCACCGGCCTCTACTTCATGGCCGACAGCGATCACAGGCTTGACTCATTTGAGGTACCTCTATCCTATGACCAGCTTTCAATTAAAATAGATGAACTGAATGAAGTAGTTTTTGATCAGGATAGATTACTTGTGCAAGCTGCTAGAGATAGAAAAGACCTTAGACTTAGCCTAGAATCTGTTTCTACTGATTATGCCATGCTTAAGTCTAGGGTTAATGATGCTGAATGTGAATCTTGCACTGTTGTCATGGGTGAGCTTGCTGAGTTGTGTTCTGTGCATGATCAAATTCTTTCTAAGCTTGAGACTACATAGAAGCAGCTTTTGATGGTTGATTCTAGTCCTCATGATATAAATGAATGCATGAACTATTCATTATTACGTGAGAGCATTGATTTATGTGATAAGAATGTTCAGGATTTAGAGGCTAGATTGGAAAGGGTCGGTAGTTCTAAGGATGTGCAACCTATGTGTGACACTTGCATAACCCTTAAGGACCAGCTAGGCAATGTTAGTGAGCAAGCTGAACACCTCATGACTGAAAATGAATACCTTCTTTCCGTTTTTAACAAATGCACTGAGGGAAAGGGTAGGATGGACTTGCTCTTGGCCAAGACCAAGATGTGTGCTGATAGGGCAGGGTTAGCTTTGGGATTGGGTTTTGAGAGGATTCCTTTAGACAGTGAGAACAAAACTGTTTTTACCTCACCCACTACCTTAGAGAAAGAAAGAGCCCAGTTAGACACTCCATCAGCCAAAAAGCCTACCCAAACTCCAAAGAAAACCACTCCTTCTGCCAAGAAAATTCCTTGCAAGAAAACCACTCAGTAGAAGCCCAAGGAGCCTGTGAGGATTGCTCTTATGACACATGAGAGTGCCCCTAGGAGAGTGTTTCATTGTTCCTACTATCAGCGGGCAGGTCACTTGGTTAGGTTCTGTTTTCATCGCATCAAGGATGAGTGACGCTCTCAGGCGATGAGTTTCCAGGACATGCATTACCCAGCTCTAAGCATGCATGAGCCTGAGGTTTACTCACATCCTGTTTTCGAGGCTCACCGTACTTCTTGGAGAGGTTTTGCTCCTCGAGGTGTTCACCATGTTCCATATGGTGGTAGACCTCGTGTGAGTGGCTTTGTGCCTCGACAGGTTAGGAGACCTCGTCATGCATTTGGGTCACAGCATATAGGTAGACCTTGCACTTTGCATCATTCTGATTTTCCTGTGCGTAGACAGTCTATTTTTACTATGCCTACTACTTGTATCACTCAGTCCTGGATGCCTCCTCATGCTTTCACTCACCCCAGCACTGAGCGATCGAGATTCTCTTATCGTGTGTAGGCGCTAGACCGAGGCTTGGAGGGCACGTGGATCATGGACTCCGGTTGTTCGCGCCATATGACCGGAGATGTAGCATGGTTCTCCAGCCTCACCACAACCAAGAAAAAGGAACATATCACCTTCGGCAACAATTGAAGGAGTAGTGTGAAAGGTAAAGGTGTGGTAAGAATCAACTCGAATTTCACTCTCAAAGAAGTTGCTTTGGTTGAAAACTTGGGATACAATTTGCTTTCTGTATCTTAGTTTCTTGATGAGGGCTTCGAAGTGCGATTTCATCGCGATACTTCATAAGTACTCAATTATGATGGTGCTGTGGTTTGTAAGATCTTTAGGGTTGGGAGAGTTTTTGGAGCTGATTTTTCTGAGTCATATGGTTCTTCTCACTGTCTTGTTGCACATTCATCTTCTGAGATTTGGAAGTGGCATAGGAGACTAGGGCATATGAGCTTTGAGTTGCTCGCTCGTCTGAGTGCCCTAGGTCTGATCCGAGGATTGCCCAAGCTCAAGTTTGAGAAGAATTTAGTTTGCGCTCCATGCCGACATGGAAAAATGATTGCCGCTTCGCATTCGCCAGTCACCACGGTGATGACTGAACAACCCGGAGAACTTCTCCACATGGACACTATAGGTCCTTCTCGGGTTAGTTCTTTAGGCGGCAAGTGGTATGTGCTAGTTATTGTCGACGATTTCTCTCGCTACTCTTGGGTCTTCTTTCTTGCCAGCAAGGATGAAGTGTTTTCACACTTTGAGAGCTTGGCTTTGAGACTTTTCACTAAACTCCCTGGTGCATTGAAATTCATTCGAAGTGATAATGACACTGAGTTCAAGAACAGTCTCTTTGTTGACTTTTGCATGGAGGCATAGAATATCAATTCTCTGCTCCGCGGGTTCCTTAACAGAACGGTATTGTTGAGAGAAAGAACCACACTTTGGTTGAGATGGCTATGATGATGCTCGATGAGCATAGGACTTCTAGAAAATTCTGGGCTGAGGTCATGAACACTGCTTGTTACATCTCAAACCGAATTTTCTTGCACTCAATTTTGAACTTAACATCGTATGAACTGCGTTTTGGGAGACAACCCAAGGTTACTCATCTTCGAGTTTTTGGTTGTCGTTGCTTTATCCTAAAACGTGGACATTTGGACAAATTTGAGTCGCGTTCTTCAGACGGGATCTTTTTGGGTTACACTACACATGGTTATTCTTATCGTGTTTATAATTTGGAGACTAACACTGTCATCGAGTCATGTGATGTGACTTTTGATGAATCAACCCCCTCTGTTAGTTCTACTCTTGAACAGGCAAATGAACACGACATGGAACAGACTATCTTCGAAGAAGAAGATCCCGGAGATTTCGAGGATGAACCCCTACTACCCTCGACATCAACCCCCGAAGCCGACCCCGCTTCGACCACTTCGACACAAGGTCCCGAAGCAACTACCTCGACATCGGTCATCTTGGACCACTCCAACGCACAAGTTGTGGGGGAGACTGCATCTCGCCGCGAGGCTCCACACCATGTTCAAAGGATGCATCCTCTAGAGCAGATCATTGGTGAGCTTGATCAAAGGGTAACACGTTCTCATGCTCATTTCATTGATTCCGCTTTTGTTGCTTCTTTTGAGCCCTTAGATGTTAGTCATGCACTTTCTGATTCTAGTTGGATCAATGCCATGCATGAAGAACTTGAAAATTTTGAGAGAAACCAAGTCTGGACTTTAGTTGATCCTCCACCAAATGTTCATTTCATTGGAACAAAATGGATTTTCAAAAACAAACAAGGGGAGGATGAGACTGTAGTTAGAAACAAGGCTAGACTTGTAGCTTAGGGTTATTCTCAATTAGAAGGGATTGATTTTACTGAAACTTTTGCACCTGTTGCTCGTCTTGAGGCCATTAGGATTTTGCTTGCCTTTGCAACATCCTGGGGATTCAAACTCTATCAAATGGATGTCAAAAGTGCTTTTCTTAATGGCTTCATAGGCGAAGATGTTTATGTAAAACAACCCTCTGGTTTTGAAAACCCCAAATACCCACATAAAGTCCATAAACTTCATAAGGCTCTTTATGGACTCAAGTAGGCCCCTCGGGCATGGTATGACAGACTTAAGTCTTTTTTGCTTGAGCGGGTGTATTTGATGGGATCTATTGATAAAACTCTGTTCACTCTCAAGCATGACAAATATTTCCTCCTAGTCCAGATTTATGTGGATGATATCATCTTTGGTGGCTCTTCTTATGCTTTGGTTGCTGAGTTGCAGATGCCATGAGCAGGGAGTTCGAGATGTCCATGATGGGCGAGCTTACATTTTTCCTTGGTTTGCAAATCAAGCAAAGCAAACAAGGTACTTTCGTCCACCAGACGAAGTACACCAAGGACCTGCTCAAGAAATTCAACATGGCTGATGCGAAGCCCCTTGCCACTCCAATGGCTACATCTATAGCATTGGATCCTGATGAGGATGGAGAAGCCGTAGATCAGAAGGAGTTCCGAAGCATGATCGGCTCCCTCCTCTACTTGACTGCTACGAGGCCAGACATACACTTCGCAGTGTGTCTGTGCACTCGTTTTCAGGCTTCACCACGAGCTTCGCACTGCCAAGCGGTAAAGCACATTCTCAGGTATCTCAAACATACCCTCGAATTTGGCATTTGGTATTCAACGTCTTCCTCTTTGTGTCTTCGAGGTTTTTCCGATGCGGACTTTGTTGGGTGTAGGATTGATAGGAAAAGTACCTCTGGTACTTGTCATTTTCTGGGTACTTCACTGGTTTGCTGGTCTTCCCGCAAACAGTCTAGTGTTGCACAATCGACGGCTGAGGCCGAATATGTTGCTGCAGCTAGCTGTTGCTCTCAGATTTTGTGGATGGTTTCCACTTTGCGGGATTTTGGGTTAGATTATAAGAGTGTTCCACTTTTCTGTGATAACACTAGAGCTATTTGTATTGCAAATAACCCGGTTCAGCATTCTAGAACCAAACACATTGATGTGTGATATCATTTTCTCAGAGATCATAATGAGAAGGGTGATATTGAACTTCAATATGTTGATACTCAACACCAGCTAGCCGATATTTTCACAAAACACCTCGATGCTTCTCGTTTTGCCCACTTGTGTGGGGAACTTGGTGTTTGTCACCCTTACGGCATTTTGTGAGGGGGAGCAGATTTTGATTGACTTGCATATGCTCACTGTGTGTGAAATTGCATTTACATCTTTGCACTTATATGCCTGATTTTAATTCATGAAATCATGTCAGCTCAGCTCTATTTAATATGTCTGAAACATTTTGTGCATGATTTTTCTTTCCAAAATCAAATCATGCTCACTGCTTAGTCTTGAATCTAGCATGTTTAGGCAAGACTGTTTTAGCTATCTTTTATCTGCTTGATTGCAAGACACCTTTTCTTTGGATGCTAAACATTGCAACTTAAAAAAATTGTATTCATGGATATTCATCAAGTGCTAAATAATTTATTCACTTAATTAAAAAATTCGAAAATCCATGATTTGCATGATACAAGCGAAAAAGATCTAGGTGGGTTTGTTTGTCGCACTACTCTATTTTAGACTGCTTACCATTGCACATTGGTCTGAACTGGGATAGTGTAGTGTATGCCAAAATCACCGCCTTAAGCTTCTGATGGCTTTCATGCCTAGGCTTGGCTTGATTGGAAAGTATAAGGTAGACAAACAAATAACCCCTGGCATTATGAAAAGAACAGCAAATTCATTGATCATCAAGTTTGCTTTTAATGCTCCACTTGAACTGGACTTGTCTATCTAGAGTAGAAATTGACTAGCTTTGCGCAGTCCCTGTTTTTACTTGCCTAGTTCCTTGATTGAGTGGTGATGCTTTGAATTCAAAAATGATAAAATCACATGCTGTCATCATGTTTTTAGAATGTTAAATTGAGCTGAGCACATGATAATTGGTATTAATATTAGCATATTTTTGCTTTATATGTCTTTGAAATTCTGCCCATTTCGAAGCTTTGCATCTTTTGAATGCTCCTTGATGCTTGCATTGCCAAAGGGGGAGAAATTTTTGAGTTCTCTATAGTAAGGGGTAAAATAACTCAGGGGGAGTTTTTATCTTGCAAAGGGAAGATTTGCCGAAGGGGCTTTTACTCTTTTGAAAAAGGGGAGGAAAATTCTTTTGTCAAGTGACATGGTTTGGCTCGTCTCTGAGTTTTTATGGTCACTTGTGTGCTAAAATTTTTCAAATTTTCTTGAACTTGAATTTGGTTGTCAATGCACTCATCAATGGGGAGATTGAGAAACCAAGGGTTGGTTTCGGAGTCTGTGATGAGTGATTGACAGATTTTATCCTCTGATTCGAAGGGGTCCCTTCGAAGGGGTTCAGAGGTTGTTTCACCGAAGGGTTTGGTGGGCTCTGTTTGCTATAGCTGTTGCAGCGAAGTGTGCCTATCGGAGGGGTCCGACAGTACACGCACTACAACAAAACAGGCAACTTCCGTCGGCCAAAGCCGACGGAAGTTAGGCCTTTCCCAACGGAAGAAGCTAACTTCCATCGGCAAAACGCTAACTTCCGTCGGCCTTTGGCCGACGGAAGCGAGGAGACGGAAGTTAGCTAACTTCCGTCGGTGGCTTGACGTGGCTGACGGAAGTTAGCCCCGAACTCTGCCACGTCAGCAGAGGGGGCGCTAACTTCCATCGGCCAGGCTGGCCGACGAAAGTTAGGGGCACCTAACTTCCGTCGGCTTTGGCCCTAGCCGACGGAAGTTAGCCTTTCTGCCCACGTGGCCAAAACCAGCTAACTTCCGTCGGCTATGGTAAAAGCCGACGGAAGTTAGCTGGTATTTTTTTTGTCTTTTCTTGGTTCCCCTACTCACACTCACATCCAACCACAATTTTAATCACATTCACAATACACATCTAAATTCACATTTCACATCCAAAATCACATTCAAACTTCACATATAACATCCAAAATCACATTTCACATACAAAACTTCACACATCACATCCAAAATCACATAACACAACTTAATTCACATTCAAAGTCACAATACACATCCGCATTCACATATACCATTCAAATTCACATACAAAGTCACATAACACATCGAGATTCACACTGCACATCCATACTCACTGATCACCCACATTTGGGTCGTGGGTGCCGCCGCTGCCTCCCGTTTCATCCACATTTGCCCGAGAGGCTCTATCCTGGCTAGGCGTACGGAAAGTCTGAAGAAATAGACAAAATTAGAGAACGAATTAACTCAACTACTCTTTAAACACTAACTTAAGTATCTGAAGTAACGATATGTCAGGAGGTACCTCAGGTGATGTAGAATATAATGGTGGTGGCGGGGGAGGTAGTGGTTGGAAATTGGACATGTCAAATCCACTATGCTGCTGGGCTAGTTGCTACACATGTTGTAATGTAATCAGTTAGTTCTAAACCTATTTCTGAATACTTTTTAACTACAACACTCCAAACTAAACTTACTTGGATCATCGCATGCTGTTGTGCTAAGCAGGCGGTATAGTACTCGTCGCGCCGCCTCATTTCCTGCCTCATTTCCTCCCTCACTCGATCCACCTCTGGGGTTTCTGAAGAGCGACGATGGCTGGAGCCAACTCCGACGGAGCTCTGCGACGACTGAGCTGACTTCTGAGCTCTCACCGCTCTCGAGTCAATAACTCCATTGAACATGGAGTACCTGCAACATTGAATGAGTTAGTTACCATCACAATACCATACACAAAACATTAATAAAAACATTGTCTCACCGTCCATGGCTTTTTCCACCTCCGCTGGAGTACACGGCCATTTGGTCGACAGGTTCTCTCCGCCAATCATAGTCCTCTCCATGGAGTCGAACCATGTGTTCACCATACTGCGCTTGCAAAAAACATGTTCAATTAGCTAGACGCAGAAAAATGAAATTACGTAAACTCTTAATAACATCTCACCAAATGGTCCGTGGCTGTCTGGCTACACAAGACATCTAGTTGTGTAGGATCGCTTCCTTTGTGACCAGAGGTATACACCTCTATGTCACTTGGCACGTTGCCAGATGTCGCTTCCTATACATTAGAAATGAGTTAGTCGCATTACAATGTATCTATAGCTAGAGAGTGATAGAAGGAGGTCTTACCATGCGTTTAGCGTGGCGAATATGTCCGTCGGCAACATATATTGCATATGAAAAAAGAATATCGCATATAAAACAAGATTCATACTATCATTCAACATTTACTCCCTATACACGTCTATTAGAATAATCCATGTCAAATATTTAATCCATCAATTGACAAAATTTAATCCATATCTATCTATACGTCTCTACCAATTCAATTTACCAATAAAACAATTCACAAATAAAAAGCGAAAAAATTCGTAAAGCGGTGAAAAAATTACTTTGTGATTTGCGTAGGCCGGCGGACGGTGACGGCTCGCGGCGGTCGGATCGGAGACGGCGGTCGGGACGGGTGGCGCGGGCCGGGCAGCGGCGTTGGAGACGGCGGTGGGGCGGACGACGGTGCTGGAAGGAGGCGAGCGTCGGACGGCCGGGCGGCGGCGTGGGCTGGAGGCGGGCGGCGGCGCGTGCGCGCGGGAGGCGACGGGAGGCGGGCGGCGGTGGCAGGGGCGGGAGGTGACGAGGGCGGGCGGGCGGCGGCCCAAGGCGGGCGGCGGCGCGTGCGCGCGGGAGGGGTGGGAGGCGGTGAGGGCGGGCGGTGGCGGCGCGGGCCGGAGGCGGGAGGCGACGAGGGCGGGTGGCGACGGCACAGGCGGGAGGCGGCGGCGCGGGCTGGGCGCGGGAGGCGGCAGCGTGGGCGCGTACAGGGAGTTAGGTCTCCCTGTACGCGCGCACGGTTGGGGGAAAAGGCCGCTAACTTCCGTCGGCCAGCATTAAAGCCGATGGAAGTTAGGGGATCCAATCGGCCGCGGAAAAATCCCCGCAAACTTCCGTCGGCCACTATCAGAAGACGACGAAAGTTAAGTTAACTTCCGTCGGCCTCCAGGAGCCGACAGAAGTTATTTAACTTCCGTCGGCTTTCCCAAAAGCCGACGGAAGTTAATTTGGCCGACGAAAGACATCTGTTTTGTTGTAGTGACAATGACTTGGTCGTACCGAAGGTCTCGGTACTTTGGGCGGTACACCGGAGTGTGTGCCGAAGGTTGTTTACCCGGAGAGGTCTCCGGGGTACTGGATACACTTGTGTGTTTGTCTGTGGTGCGCAAGTGACTTCGGAGGCGACGGACGGTTCGCAGTAGGTGAACCTGGGTCAAGCGGGAGGCTTGATGCTAGAGGAGATGGGAGCTCCGTCACGAAGGCTGTGAAGGGGTCGAGGTCGGACCTCAGGTCGAGGTGCGCCAGGAGAAGGCAGTAAGTGCGGAGTGTGGCTCCGGGTGAAGGTACTCCAAGACGAAGTCCTCGGAGGCGAGGCACTTCAAAGGGTACTCCGAATGGAGTGACTTCGGAGTTTTGTGGACCAAGTCCTTAGCAATGAGGCAAGGCGTTCAAAGTGTGCTCCAGAAAGAGGCACTCGAAGGTATACCCGACGAAGGTCTCAGAAGTCGAGGTGCATCGAAGGCATGGTCCGGGTGGGGATCGTCGAGTAGTGTGCTCGGGGAGAGACACTGCGACGAAGTGCTCATGGAATGCTTCATGCGGAGGCCTTGGACGAAGGAGGGACTTCGAAGGGTGGTACTCCGAAGGTGGGGCTTCGGAGTGAGGAAGGCTCCAGAGTGAGGCTTGCTCCAAAGTGAGGCTGACTTGAGGTACTTCGACCATGCATGGCTTCAGTACACGGACTGACGGAGTTCGAGCTGGGAGAAGCTGCGAAGCCGTGGTGGTCCATTCCGAAGGGGTTGGTGCGAAGGCCCAAGGGATTTGACGGCTTCAGCTCAAAACCGTCACTGTATCGAAGGCTGACTTCGGCGAAGCAAAGGCCGTCAGGCTCAAGGCTTCCACCGAAGCTACCGCACCCCTCGCGTGTGAAAGGGGGCTTCAGAAGAGTCCAAAACTACAAAGGCTGACAACGTCTGCTCTGCAAAAGCTGGTGCTGTCCTCTCTGCGAAGCTGACAAAAGAAGCCTCCAAATAAAGTAGACTACTAGTTGTACCCCCCTGTTCTGATGAGACAAAAACAATGTAAACCCTAGGGGTAAAGTAGTCTATTCACAGGGCTGAATAGTGCCTATAAATAGTGGAGGCTAGCTAGGTCACATCAACACTTTGAGCAGCTATTGTAGAACTCCTGTGCTAGCTGCCACACACGTTGTATTCAGTCTATGAGTTCTTTTTGTGTTCCCTGTTCAAGTAATGAAACTTTGATTCTGTTCTCATTTGTGCTTGAACTTGTATTCTATGTGCACTGCTTGCTTTGATTCCTCTGTACACCTTCTTCTTCCTGAGTGAAGTTGTGTTTTGAATCGTCTGGAGAAGTGTGTGAGAAGTCTGTTTGTGAGATGTGTGTGTTTTTCAGTGTCTGTTCGCTCTGTGTAAACTGGAGGCTAGACCTCTCTGATTACTAGCGAAGCACTGCTTGACTTGTGTCGAAGCCCGTTTTCTTCCCGTGTCGAAGTCCTCGGCGAAGTCTGTTCAGTGTGCGTTTGGACCTTCGAAGTACGAAGCCTAGCACCCGTTGCTGACGCTGAGTATTTGGTCGAAGTCCGTAGGGGGAAGTCTGCTCTTGCGAAGGGTGAAGTGCGAAGCCTGCTCGAAGGCACCCAGTGTGCTGAGCCTTCACTGACTTAGCAGAGCTGATCGAAGTCATCAAAGGGAAGTCCACTCTTGCGAAGGGTGAAGTGCGAAGCCTGCTCGAAGGCACCCTATGTGCGGAGCCTACACTGACTTAGCAGAGCTGAATTTTCAGGGTTGTGGGTGGAGCAAAGTCTTCTTGGCTTCGAACTTTTTCTCCTTGCGAAGCCTATTTTCGGAGCTGTAAAATGCCTCCGAACTAGAACTTCGAAGGGTGTGTTCGAAGCCTGTTCCGTAGAAGAGAGAAGTAAAACCGAAGGCTATTTTTAGTCTAAAATTTTAAAAGCTCCCATTCACCCCCTCTGGTCGTCATTTTCGGTCCAACAGGTTTGATACTCCAGATGTGATGAGTGATTGTCAACGGAAGTCAAAGGAAGAAACACGAAGACCTGCCGTGTCTAAGGCGCGTGTGACTCAGGGACACGGGCAGCGAGCGACGGCCGGGCAGAGGAGCCGTGGAGTCGGGCTGGCCCAATCCGGGTACATGGGCTAGGAGTGGCAGATGATCCACTGGTCTGTTGACTGGGTTTGACTCAGGTACACGGGCGGCGAGCGATTGCCGGGCTGAGGAAGCTGTGGGGTCGGGTCGGCCCAATCCGGGTACCCGGTGCGAAGACGGTGGACGCTTTGTCAGTTTCGGCGCAAAACTAATAACATATGATTATTTTGTTAATAGGATATTAATATTTAGTTTTTAAGTTCAGAATATTTTTATTTGAGTCGGTTGATTTTTCTAAGAATATTTTAGTAATTTTCGGAATTTATTTTTGAGTCGGTGTTAATTTACCTTAGGGGTAAATTAATCTTTTCATGTATTAGGAGTCGCCTATAAATAGGCCCCTATCCCCCGGGGATAGGATGACTGTTTCTAATAGATCAATCTACAGTCCATAGATTTGCCACCGCCAATCTCCTGTTCATCGTTTTTTGTCAATCATCACCGGCATTCGGGTTTTCTTCTATGCGCGGATCGAAACAGCAACAGTCAGATGCGTTTTCTGTTTCAGCATCACGGTGGGCCCTACTGCGCTGTATGCGGTTTTTTTTCCCATCGCTGGCTTCCTGACGCAGCAGCCAAGAAGCTGGACTGCGGCAAGGAAACGGTGTGACTGGTCACGGTGGAATGCAGCGATCGCACCACATCAATACAACAGCAATAGTCGTTGCGACAACTAGGTGTCAGGCGGGCCCCACAGCTATCCGGCTACCCGGCACGCAGGTGCAGTACATGCGTGTGAGGAATAAAGCCTGCTCAAGTATGTTTTCCACGACATGAGGATTAAAGCATGCAGCTTTGAGCGGGGAAGGGCGCAGGACTCCCACGGCGGCCAAGCTTCTCCGTCCAATCACATCTGGCAGGCAGTTTTTTTTGTCACAACTAGCACGGCAGCATGACGACAAGATTTTCGGCAGGGACTCTTCAAGCGCAGCGACGGTGACGCAATACAGGTAAGTTTTTAATCTCCTATTTTTAGGCAGATCAATTATATAGATAATCATCTATTAATAAATTAGCTGAAAATATATTTAGAAATTTCGTGGTTAATTTAATCTGCCAAAATATTTTGAGTACTTGCATATTTTTATTTAGATAATTTTTGTTCTGCTCATAAAAAATATTATATTAATTGATTATTATTAGTTGCAGAAATATTTTTGTTTAGTTTTTATGTGTAATATTTTCGGTTTATTACTGAATTAATTTTAATGATCCATGCTTTATTCATTTGACTCCTATTTTATTTCTAGACTGAAATATAAATATTTCGTTATTTATCTAGGCATTTTTATTTACTGCAGTATTTTTATTTTAGTTTATCTTTAATATCATTCCAATTAAGACACCGGTCGTTTCTAGGCTAGACAACTTTAGTTGCTTTACTAATATAATTTGTCTGGTTAAGGTTGCTTGGGGGTTCGAATTAGTTTATAGTTTAGCAAGAAATTTTTAGGCGCCCATTCACCCCCCTCTGGTCGCTACTTTCGGTCCTACAAGTGGTATTAGAGGAAGGTTAGGGTTTTCTCATATCTTAACCGATTCTAAACCTAGGTAGTGACCATGACATCTTCTAGCAAAATCCCGTCCCTAGAAGCTTTTGGCTACACTTATTGGAATACTCACATGCGAGCATACCTTATGAGCCATAGCTCGGACATATGGGAGATTTGTGTTCATCCTACTTTCACCATGGTGCCTATTGCTGCGGATACTGCTGCAGATGTAATTACCTAGCATCAAAATAATAGAAAACCAGTGAATATTTTATTTTCTAGTCTAGGTCCTAGTGAGTTTGAGCGTGTTAGCCATCTCACCACTGCACGAGAGATCTGGGCTACCCTCCAAGCACACCATGAGGGGACAGCTCAGGTCAAGGCTAGGCTTTACCAGACCTACCGGCGTGAGTATGAAAATTTCTCATAGAAGCCGGGTGAGACTGTTGAGGCTTTGTTTGGTCGTTTTCAATCGATCATTAACAAGCTTCGCGTCAACAAGGCCGAGCGTGATCAGCTATTCTCAGATCATGAACAGGCGCTTGAGGTCCTCCATTCCTTGGACCCTAAGATCTGGGAGATCAAGGTCTCTTCTATTGTTGAGAGCGCGTCTTATGATACCTTGACTGTCGCAGAGCTTTTTAGTAAGCTCAACGCCTCAGAGGTCGATATCCAGTTGAGATCAAATCTCACTGGTTCTGGCTCAAAGACTCTGGTGCTTGCGACACCGTCTGCTGATCCTAATGCCATGAGCTGTACTGCTTTTTCCTTGATGTCTATCTCTGAGGAACAACTTGATTCGCTAGGAGATGATGATCTGTGTCTGTTTAACAACCGGGTGAGATGTGTCTATGATAAGCGAATGCTTAAAAGACACGACACAGAATCCGAATGCTTTGAGTGTGGTGATGTAGGTCATTTCATCGCTGACTGCCCCAAGCTAAAAAATTACAAGAAGGGAACCAGCGGCAACTCCTACGACTCCGGCAAGTACGACAACTCCACTTCCACAAAGAGAAAGCCCAAGACAAGATTCTTTCGAAAGGTTCTGAAGGATTACAGGCGTGAGAACAAGAAGCGAGACAAGACCTTTTTCGCCGAGATGGAGAAAAGATACTCCAAGAGATCCTCGTCTTCCTCCTCGTTTTCAAGTTCAAGTGATGAAGAGATCATGATCAGGAAGGGGAAAGACAAGGACAATCCGGCAGGCCTCTGCTTCATGGCCTTTGGGGACAAGCCGAAGAGTCGTTCGCATCATAGCCAAAGACCCCACAAGAGTTTCTGCTCAATGGCTCTTGGGGATAAGAAAGAAAATGACTCCTTCGACGACTCCGACGACGACGATGAGAAGACATCTTCTTATGAACAAGAAGTTGTTAATTTACTAGAACAGAACTGTTAGGAGTTGAAGTATCGGGAGAAACTGCTTAGAGGGGCTAAGAAGAGGATAGATGAGCTCGAGAGTGAGCTTGCCATGGCGAATGGCAAGATTGAGAGTCTATCGTCTTCCCCTTGCTTGGGTGATAGTGGTGAATGCCCCTAACTGTGAGGTGTTGTTGTGTGACCTAACGACTCTTAAGTCCAGGTACACATAGAGAGTAGATGAGAGAGACGCCTTGGCCACTGAGCTTGAGAGCGCTCAACAGGAGCTGAAAAATGCTCATGCCACTATCGTCGTACCTTGTGTAGACTGCCCATCCCATTTAGCTTGTATAGCTGAGCTGAGAGCCAAGAGTAATGAGCAGTTGAGCAAGTTAGCTGGAGTGAGAGCTGAGTTGGAGCAGACTAAGCTAGAGCTTGAGACATTGTTAGTTCCACCCACAGTTTGTGAGAACTATTTGTCCATGAGAATGTAGTTGATCAAGCTAAAAGCAGAGAAGTCTGTCGAAGTTGATAAAGAATGTGAGATCTTCTTGTCTCAGGTGGAGGTGTTAGCTTCTTTGAGAGAGGAGCTAGCTGATGTTCAGAACGAGAACTTTTACCTCCATCAGATCCTAAGTTGGATTAGTACCAGAGAGCCACAACTCGGCATGATGATCCAGCAGTTCAAGAGACAAGATGAGTTTGAGGTAGGTTACACCTATACCAAGGATGATTTTGAGAGTGCTATTAGCCGAGTAGTGGAGTGGAGTAAGATGACTCCCGAACAGAGATATCCCAAGACTCACTCTACTGAGTCCTTTAAGGATAGTCAGCCCAAGGATGGAGTGTTACAAGAACAACCTAAATCTCCACCTAAGAAGCAAATCTGGGTTCCAAAGCCTAAACTTCTCCACACGTCTCTTGATTCTTTACCTGGACCCTCTCACACCAAAGATGCTACACCCAACACCACCAAGCCTAAGAATCCTAAGCCTCAACAACATCCCAAGAAGCCTACCTATCACTGTGAGTTTTGTCAAAGAGACATGCATCTTGAAGAGTTTTGCTTCAGGAGGAAGCGGGTTGAGCGAGCAGAGAGAGCTCGTGGTGGGCAGGAGCAGTTCTACCAGCAGGGTGGTAGACAGAGAGTTCCTCGACGTAGAGAGAGGCTAGAGGCTAGGCCAGGTCATGTAGGTGGTGGTAGAGGAGACGGTTTTTATGACCGTGCTCCGGAGGGTGGTTTCCGTTCCGGCAGAGTTCCAGATCGTTATGGATACGGTTTTGGACCTCGTGACCATGATTTTAGGCAGAGCAGAGGACCGCGCTTTGAGCCACGTTTTGGTCCAGACTCATATGATTCCTTCTGCTTTCCTACATACGAGCAGATGGCTCGACACTGGTTTAGCACTTTTTCTAAACCTGGTATTGGACCGTTTGCTCCCACTCATGATTATTGATCTTGATTTGGGAGTTGTGTATCCTTTTTAGGATACTTTGAGTCAGTTTTTTCTTTATTTTTTATTGAGTTTTTTGTGTGCGTTCATATCATGCATAATCATCAATCACATTTTGAGCTTGCTTCTATTATATGATTAGTCTGCTTTACTTGCTCTAGCTAGGATATGTTTTTGAATACTTGTCGATTATCATGCTTTGCTTTAGTTCACATGATATGTCTGATATCTGTCATATGCATTACTTTTATGCTTTAAAATTGAAAAATGGTCATCATTGCTTCTTGTAACTAGCATGTGTAGGCTGAATGCTTCTGCTATCTTTTACATACCTTGTAGCTAGATCCTTACTTAGATACAGATATGCAACTTGGACATCTATATGCTTTAAACATGGAAAATGTGCTATAAAAATGATAAAAAAATCAGGGAAATGAAAAATCCATGCCTTTTTATGCTTAATTTGAAAAGATCCAAGTGGGTTTGCTTTGTCGCATTGCATTGTTCTGGACTGCTTACCATAGCACTTTGGTATGAACTAGGACAATGTAATGTATGCCAAGATCAATGTCTTAAGCTTTTGATGGTCCAGTTCTGGCCTAGGCTTGACTTGGTCGGTTAGCATAAGGTTTGACATGCAAATAACCCCTGGCAGAAATGAAAAAATAAAAAGGAAAAAGAAAAAGTCTGAAAAATTTAGAAAGATGACAAGTTTGTTGAAGCACCTTGATTTGGACAATGCTTATCTTGGTAGATATCAATTAGCTTTTGCATCTCATGCTTACTCTGCTTGTCAACTAGAAAATGTGGTGATGCTTTTGTTTGCAAAAATCGAAAAATGTGTGCTAATGACTCTCTTTAGATATCATCTGTTGCACTGATCATGTCATGTATCATAGACAATATATCTTTTGCTATACCTGTTAGATGTTGTAATGGCAGTTAATCATATCTAAGAAGCATGCTTTTTACACTCCACCTGCACCCTATTTGCATTCATGGCATATTTTTAGGGGGAGCTGCATTTCAGGGGGAGTTTGTGTCTATGACTCTTTAGAGTGCATTTAGTCTCACTTGATGAGTCCAATTGTCAACAAGGGGGAGAAATTTTGGAAGATTTATTTCACGGGGAGTTCCTTGTTGGTAACTCTGAGATTGCACTTGTTTTTGAGTCTTTATTTTTGGTTAACCATAATGACCATTTTCTTGCTTCTGTTTGGCTTTTGGTCATTAGGGTTAAACTTTTATTTTCTTTCTTCTATTTTCTTTTGTCTTTGTTTTCCTGTTTCCACATGTTTATGCAGGTTTTAAAGAAGTGCTGAAGAGGGTGTTGACAATGCACTCATCAAGGGGGAGATTGAGAAACCATGTTGAAGAACATGGGTTTGATACTCCAGATGTGATGAGTGATTGTCGACGGAAGTCAAAGGAAGAAACACGAAGACCTGCCGTGTCTAAGGCGCGTGTGAGGAGCCATGCTGAATAGCGTGGGCCTCATGACTCCAGAAGTGATGAGTCATTGTCAACGATAGTCAAAGAGGACAGAAGAAGAGAGGATATCTGTTGTTTCATGGGCCGCGTGTGACTCAGGTACACGGGCAACAAGCGACTGTCGGGTAGAGGAGGCTGCGAAGTCGGGCTGGCCCAATCCGGGTACATGGGCCAGAAGCAGTAGAAGTCCCACTAGGCTGTTGACCAGGGTTGACTCAGGTACACGGGCGGTGAGTGATTGCCGGGCTGAGAGAGCTGCGGAATCAGGCCGGCCCAATCCGGGTACCTGGTGCAAAGCCGGTGGAGGCTTTGTCAGTTTCGGCGCAAAACTGACAACCGTTGATCTTGTATCGGACTGTTCAGAAAAGAAGTCGTAGTCGCTACGAAAGCTTAGCTTCCGGATAAGTCATCTGTAACTCTAGGCCCACAGTCAGTCAGTCGTGTCTGTAAAAATACCTAAGGGCAGTAGAGTCTTTTCCTTTATTCTTGCGTCTGTAAAAACCCTAAAGGACTGGTAGAATATTCCTAGTGTTGGGCTGCCTATAAATAGGGCCCCAATCCCTAGGGTTTGGACTACCCTTTTAGAAATCACTTTTTCAATCATCCCTTGGGTCATTTTGTTCCTGCGTGCTTTTTTCTCTCTCCCTGTGTGCGCCGCCAGGCAACCTCCTGTTCTTTCTGAGATTCATTTGGCCCTTTACTGTTTGGAAGCTTTTATTCCTATTGATTCTCATGCGCAGCACTTCATTTAAGGTTCTGTTGGTTCGGTTTGCACACAACTAATTTATTCCTAAGCAGAAGCTTCTCTGTGGCTTCTGTTTGTTCTTCACAAGAGTACTAGTTCTTGTGGCTGGTAGCAAGTAGTACTACTTTCCTGTAGCTACAATATGCTAGTACTTTAGACTTGCTTTTCCTGTGTTGCTTTTTGATCGAGTTGGCAGGGTCAAAGTCCCTTTTCTTGTGTGAAGTCCAACTCTGTGTAGCAGACTTCGAATCAGCAGACTTCGAATCTGCAAGCTTCGAATCTGCAGACTTCGAATCTGCAAGCTTCGAATCTGCAGACTTCGAATCAGCAGACTTTGAATCAGCAAGCTTCGAATCTGCATACTTCAAATCTGCATACTTCGAATCTGCAGGCTTCGAATCTGCATACTTCGAATCTGCATACTTCGAATCTGCAGGCTTCGAATCTGCAACCTTCCAATCTGCAACCTTCGAATCCACAGACTTCGAATCAGCAGACTTCGAAATCAGCAGACTTCGAATCTGCAACCTCCGAATCTGCAACCTTCGAATCTGCAACCTCTGAATCTGCAACCTTCGAATCTGCAACCTCCGAATCTGCAACCTTCGAATCTGCAACCTCCGAATCTGCAACCTTCGAATCTGCAACCTCTGAATCAGCAGACTTCGAATCTGCAGACTTAGTCAATCTGTTCTCGCTTTGCTATTTAGTTTTTTGCGTTGGGTTTTGGGAGCAGGCCATTGATTCGAAAGAATTTTTTAGGCGCCCATTCACCCCCTCTGGTCGCTACTTTCGGTCCTACAAGTGGTATCAGAGCTTGGTTAGTGTTTTTCCATACCTTAACCGGTTCTAAACCCCGGTAGTGACCATGACGTCTCCTGGCAAGGTCCCGTCCTTGAAATCCTATGGCTATAATTATTGGAAGACTCTCATGCGAGCCTATCTTATGAGCCAGGGTTCGGACATTTGGGATATTTGAGTTCACACCACGTTTGTCATATTGCCAGTTACTGAGCAGGGTACTGTAGTATCATTGCTCAGCATCTGAGCAACAGTAAGGCTGTGAACATTCTGTTTTCTGGTTTAGGTCCCACTGAGTTTGAGCGTGTGAGTCATCTCTCCACTGCGAGAGAGATCTAGGCTACCCTCAAGGCACACCATGAGGGGACAGCACAGGTCAAGGCTCGGCTCTATCAGACCTACCGGCGTGAATATGAGAATTTCACACAGAAGCCGGGTGAATCTGTTGAGGCTTTGTTTGGTCGTTTTCAGTCGATCATAAACAAGCTTCGGGACAACAAGGCTGAGGGTGCTCAATTAGTCTCAAATCATGAGCAGGCGCTCAAGGTTCTCCATACCTTGGACCCAAAGATCTGGGAGATCAAGGTATCCTCTATCGTTGAGAGCACTTCTTACGATACCTTGACCATTTCTGAGTTGTTTAGCAAGCTGAAGGCCACTGAGGTAGATATCCAGCTGAGATCAAATCTCACTGGTTCTGGATCAAAATCCCTGGCCCTTGCTACACCTTCTGTTGATCCCTCTTCTGTGAGTTGTGCTGGGTTCTCTTTGATGTCTATCACTGAGGACCAGCTAGAGTTATTGGGAGATGATGATTTGTGTCTTTTTAACAACCGGGTGCGTCGTGTCTATGATAAGAGAATGTTCAAAAGACACGGCACAAAATCCATATGCTTTGAGTGTGGTGATCCAGGACACTTCATCGCCGACTGCCCCAAGCGCAATGGATACAAGAAGGGTACCGGTGGCAGCTTCCATGACTCCGGCAAGCACGAGAGCTCATCCTTCAACAAGGGCAAGCCGAAGACTCGATTCTTCAAGAAGGCCTTGAAGGACTACCGGCGAGAGAACAAGAAGCGCGACAAGGCCTTCTTCGCCGAGATGGAGAAAAGCTACTCCAAGCGGTCCACGTCTTCTTCCTCTTCATCGAGCTCAAGCGATGAGGAGATCGCCATCAGGAAGGGGAAGGACAAGGACGATCCGGCGGGCCTCTGCTTCATGGCCTTCGGAGACAAGCCGAAGAGCCACTCACACCAGCGCCGAAGATCCCGCAAGAGCTTCTGTTCAATGGCTCTTGGGGATAGGGAAGAAAAGAGCTCCTCCGACGACTCCGACGACGATGACAACAAGGTATCATCTTACGAGCACGATTCGTTGACTTACTTGAGAGCAATCGTTAGGAGTTGAAATATCGGGAAAAACTGCTTAGGGGGCTAAGAAGAGGATAGATGAGTTAGAGAGTGAGCTTGCCGTGGCCAATGGCAGAATTGAGAGTCTATCTTCTTCCCCTTGCTTGGGTGATAGCAGTGAGTGCCCGAAGTGTGAGGTGCTTCTGTGTGCACTACAACAATCCAGGAAACTTCCGTCGGCCAAAGCCGACGGAAGTTAGCCCTTTCCCGACGGAAGAAGCTAACTTCCGTCGGCAAAAGGCTAACTTCCGTCGGCATTTGGCCGACGGAAGCGTTCCGACGGAAGTTAGCTAACTTCCGTCGGGGGCCGACGGAAGTTAGCTAACTTCCGTCGGCCAAACCTAGCCGACGGAAGTTACCAGGAAATCGGTAACTTCCGTCGGCCAAATCCTAGCCGACGAAAATTACTTTTTTTTCTTTTTGTGTCGACAGACCAATAACTTCCGTCGGCTAATATTGGCCGACGGAAGTTAACTAAAAAATCCAAAAAAAAAGAAAATTTGCAAAAGAGGAATTTGCTCTGGAAGACATGGGGGGTTGATTCCCACAAAAATCTATGTCCTGCATGATTGAAGAAAGAAGTTAACAGATATCTTCTACACTTTACACAAAACTTGAAATCATAGTACACTAATTTTGCCAGACCAGTATTGATATCTCCAATCTGCTCTTCTAATGCTAAAAGCTCCTGTAATGCAATTGCAATCAGATGAAAGCACTCTGAAAATTTTCAGAAAACAGAATACTACAAGTTGTGTTTCTGAAAACAAGAATAAAACACTCCTTTAAAAACAGCATAGTCCCTATCTTCTTTCTTTCAAAGATTGAGTGACCAAAAGTATAATTCAGAATTCAGTTTCTATTCAAAGAACAACTCTGAGATGTGAATACTGAATCACAAACAATTTCACACAGTTTACCTCAGTTCAACACATTAATCTTCAAAGACTCCTTGCACATGAGAAGCAAACTCACAAGATATGAATTCTTTGATAATGAATAGTAGTAATTTTCAAACAAATTCAAATGGAGATGAACCGGATTTGCTTCACTTCTCAGATATAATCAGCACTGTTTCAAACCTATCACTGCAACTTGCTCCTCAAAGACACAATTCAAATCAACACAACTGAACACAAAAGACAGAACCTATTTGAAATTGAGTAATACTAAAAATACAGAAAACAGAAGAATGAATAAACAATCAGAAAACCTTCTAGACTAGTAAACTTGAAGTTTAAAACCAATAAATCTGAAGGATATATTTATTAAGTCATCAGATCATGGATAAAAAAAACATATTAACATGATCAAGCCATATCAGATCAGTTACTTGCAACATTCAGGAATTTAGAAAAAAGCTAAACAAAGTCACTGGTTTCATATAAATTCAACTATATCACACAACTAACATTAAAAATGCATGTTTCAAGCTTAATTATTAGTGAAATGTTATAAAGATTGACTTTTTCAAACACATCACTCCTTGTATTTTTTGGACGGAGTGAGCCTATATTATGCATATGCAGCAGGTACATACAGCTATTTACTAGAACAAAACGAAAAGAATCTGCCACATGTATGATAGTTGCATCATTAGTTACCAGGAGAAACTATCAAACATGGTGAATTATATATCCATTCATCTACAGACACATGGTTAACTTTTATAACTCAAGTACTTAATTACCTTGTTCTTACCCCAATGAGATATACCTGCAAGAAGAGGCAGGGAAAGAGAAGAAGCACAAACAGACAGCTGAAAATTGAAATGTGTGTGTGTGTCTGATAAGTAATATCAACCAACATCATATCTACAAGTAGATCTACAATTCACCTACTAATAATCTTACCAACTTAACTAGACATGTATACTTAACTAGAGATGGTAGATGAACAAAGAAAAAAAGAATACTCACTCACTGGTTCTCTCAATAGAATAAATTGATAGCATGAATGTTACATCTAAATGATATGTATTAGAGAGTAGTGTCCACTAAAGAATATATAGCGTGCAACCAAAAAATCTGAATGGGTATACAATGTCATGCCGGACAATCTCCCATGGGCAAAATTCAGAAATGCAACAATGTACTGCTCACCCTCGTGGAGCCTCAACTGCGCTATTGACCACTCAGAGTGGAAATATTTAGGTAGCACACCTGGCAGCGACAGAAAAATAAAACACGTGAACATGAGCTTAACCCAAGAGTGAACAAGGAAATGGAACTTTCATTGTCGTTAGCATGTAACCCTAACCAAAAATCGCACAATAGGGTTTTAAATACCTAACTCAGTAAATCATCAAAATGCAACCAGTACTACAGAGGTACAAATAAAAACCTCAAGACTAGTCAGGTACAAATAAAAAATATATGAATGGATGTGGAGCTTACCCTTGATGAAAGAAAGAGAACGGTAGTCATGCCATTTTAAATTTCTCCCAATCAGAATTCATCTTGGAACTCTAAGCAGCCATCTTTGAATTGGATTTTTTGGCTTCCAAGGTTTTCGCAATCAAGAAATAAACTTGGACAAACCTTCAACAGATTACAGATATCTAATGGACCATATTCGGGAAAATGCACTACAAGAGGTTCAGCTTTAGTGTTAGGGCTACAAGAAAACAATCACACAGGTGCCAAAAACATATACCTAGCTACAAAATTTTTTTCCTTACCACCAAGACACGGACACAGAGGGGGCGCTGGCTGGTGGTCTGGCCATGTCAGTGAGGAAACAGCAAGAGAAGGAAGAGTGTGATGTCAGTGGCGGTCCGTTCCGTACCTGCCGATGTCTGCCTCGGCCTAGACGCGTCAGAGAAGCGCCGTGGTCTTTCCGGCGAACATGGGGCCCACGATGACGTGAATCTCGCTGGAATGCACTGCACGGTCCTCCATCTCCGAACAGCCGGCGCCCCCGCCTCGAGACTTGGCCGCCGCCGCAGAGACCGGCCTCGCCGCATAGAACCTGGTGCTGGAAAGTTGCGTTCGGAAAGGGAGCGCGAAGACGGGCGGGGGAGGCGACGATTAGGCGGAGGGTACGGTGCGGAGGCGGCGGCGGCGGCGGAGGTGGCAGCGGGGTGGTGTAGGGTACGGTGCGGGCGGCGGGGAGGCGGAGGTTACGGTGCAGCAGTGGAGGCGGAGGTGGCGGCGAGGTGGCAGGCGGCGAGCAGAGGGCGGAGAGGTACGGAGGCGGCGACCGGGAGGTGGGGAGGCGAGGAAGGGAGGCGGTCTGGCGGAAAACCTAGGGGCAATGGGAAAAACAGGGCGCAGTCCGGGAAAAAGGCGGAGGTTATAGGGCGCAAAAAAATATTTTCCGTCGGCCGCAGTTAAAGCCGACGGAAGTTTATTAACTTCCGTCGGCCAGAGTGAAAGCCGACGAAAGTTAAGTTAACTTCCGTCGGCTCCCGCAAGCCGACGGAAGATAATTAACTTCCGTCGGCTTTCAGAAATGCCGACGGAAATTAAAAAAGCTGACGAAAATTTATTATTTTCTTGTAGTGGTGACCTGTCGACTCTGAAGTCCAGGTACACAGAAAGGGTTGATGAGAGGGACTGTTGGACCGGAAACGGCGACCAGAGGGGTGGTGAATGGGAGCTTTTAAAATTTCGGGCTAAAAACTAGCCTTCGGTTTCAGTTCTGTCTTCTGCGGAACAGGCTTCGAACACTACCTTCAGAGGTCTGGTTCGGAGGTGCTTTGACAGCTCCGAACGCAGGCTTCGCAGGTCAAAAGTTCGAAGCCAAGAAGACTTCGCTCCACTATCAACCCTCGAAAATCTACTCTGCTAAGTCAGTGCAGGCTCCGCACACAGGGTGCTTCTAGCAGGCTTCGCACTTCACCCTTCGCAAGAGTGGACACCCTACTGAGGACTTCGACCAAGTACTTGGCAACAGCAACAGGTGCTGGGCTTCGTACACGAAGGTCTAAACGCACACTAATAGACTTCGCTAGGGGCTTCGACACAAGAAGCAAAACGGGCTACAATCAGGGCTTCGCTAGTAAGCAGCGAGGTCTCGCCTCCTGTTACACAGAGCGACAGCACACTGAAAAACACACTTCGCACAAAGACACCCTTCGCCTAGACAGGCTTCGGCGCACTACAACTAGCGATGTATGTAAAGCGAGCTCAAGCAAAAAGCACACAGAAGCAGGGCTTCGCCGCTTGAACAAGGAACACAATAAATTGAACTCTGGATGAATACAATGAAGTGTGTGGCTACAGGAGCTCAACAGTAAATGCTCAAAGTGTTAAATGTTACCTACCGAGCCCCCATATTTATAGCCCACAGTTCACCCAAATGAATTGACTACTTTACCCCTAGGGTTTACATTGGTTTTGTCTCTACAGAACTGAGGGGTACAAAAGGTAGTCAACTTTATTGGAGGCTTCTCTGTCAGCCTTTGCAGATGGGACAACGCCAGCTTTTTGCAGAGCAGACACTGTCAGACTTACAGCCTTTGACCTTTCCGAAGCCCCCCTTCGCACGCGAGGGGTGCGGTAGCTTCGGTGAGAAGCCTTGAGCCAGATGGCCTTCGCTTCACCGAAGTCAGCCTTCGATACTGTGACGGTTTTGAGCCGAAGCCGTCAAAGCCCTTGGGCCTTCGCACCAACACCTCCGGAGTGGACCACCACGGCTTCGCAGCTACTCTCAGCTCGAACTCCGTCAGTCCGTGTACCGAAGCCTTGCAGGCCGAAGCACCTCAAGACATCCACACTCCGGAGCTAGCCTTGCTCCGAAGCCTTCCACACTCCGAAGCCCCACCTTCGGAGTACCACCCTTCGAAGTCCCTTCTTCGTCCAAGGCCTCCGCATGAAGCATTCCATGAGCCCTTCATCGCAGTGCCTCTCCCCGAGCACACTCCTCGATGAGCCTCACCCGGACCATGCCATCGATGCGCCTCGACTTCTGAGATCTTCGTCGGGTACCTTCGAATGTCTCCCTCCGGAGCACACTTCGAACTCCTTGCCTCCGCAGAGGACTTGATCCATCCAACTCCGAAGTCACTCCATTCGGAGTACCTTCGAAGTGCCTCACCTCCGAGGACTTTGTCTCGGAGTACCTTCAGCCGGAGCCACGCTCCGCACTCTCTGCCTTCACCTGGCGCACCTCGACCCGAGGACCGACCCGTACCCCCTTCGCAGCCACCGTGACGGAGCTCCCCGCTCCCCTGGCATCAAGCCTCCCGCTTGACCCAGGTTCACCTGCTACGAACCGTCCGTCGCCTCCGAAGTCCCTGCGCACCACAGACAAACAGACAAGTGTATCCAGTACTCCGGAGACCTCTCCGGGTTAGCAACCTCCGGTACACACTCTGGTGTACTGCCCAAAGTACCGAAGACATCGGTACACAGCCAGTCATCGTGTACTGTCGGACCCCTCCGACAGGCACACTCCGCTGCAACAGCTGCAGCAACCAAACCACCGAACACCCTTCGGTGAAACCCTCCGAACACCCTTCGGAGGTACCCCTTCGAACAGAGGTTAAAAGCCTGTCAATCACTCATCACAAACACTGAAACCACCCCTTGGTTTCTCAATCTCCCCCTTGATGAGTGCATTGACAACCAACTTTAAATCCAAGAAAATATGAAAAATTTCAGCACACAAGTGACCATAAAAACTCAGAAAAGAGCCAAATCATGTCACTTGACAAAAGAATTTTCCTCCCCCTTTTCAAAAGAGTAAAAGCCCCTTCGACAATAAAAACTCCCCCTGAGTTAAGTTTCCCCCCTTTGGCAACAAAGAACCTTTATGTCACATTTTCTCCCCCTTTGGAAATTAAACCCCCTTACGACAGAGAACGTAGCAAGTCTCTCTCCCTTTGGCAATGCAAGCATCAAGGAGCATGTAGAAGATGCAAAGCTTCGAAATGAGCAGAATTGCAAAGACATATGAAGCAAAAATATGCCAACAATAACACCAATGAACATGGGCTCAGCTCAAATTAATATTCTCTTAAAAACATGATGAAGCATGTGATATGATCATGCTTGAAATAAAAGCATCACCACTTAGTCAAAGAAACTAGACAAGTAAGAGCAGGGACTGCGCAAAGCTAATCAATTTCTACTCTAGACAGACAAGTCCAGTTCAAATGGAGCAAGAAAAGCAAACTTGATGATCAATGAATTTTGATGTTCTTTTCTTAGTGCCAGGGGTTATTTGTTTATCCACCTTATACTTTCCAATCCGGCCAAGCCTAGGCATGAAAGCCATAAGAAGCTTAAGGCAAAGATTTTGGCATACACTACACTATTCCAGTTCAGACCAATGTGCAATGGAAAGCAGTCTAGAATAGAGTAGTGCGACAAACAAACCCTCCTGGATCTTTTAACTTGAAGCATGCAAATCATGGAATTTTTGATTTTAACTTAAGTGAACCAATTGTTTGGCACTTTATGAATCTCCATGAAAATGTAGAACAATTTTTCTAGTTGCAATTTTTAGCATCCAACGAACAGTGTCTTGCTATCAAGCAGATAAAAGATAGCTAAAGCAGTCCTGCCTAAACATGCTAGATTCAAGACTAAGTAGTGAGCACGATTTGATTTTTGAAAAGAAAACATCATGCACATGAATGTTTCAGAAGAATTAAAAAGAGCTGAGCTGTCATGATGTCATGGATTATAATCAGGCATATAAGTGCAAAAGATGTAAATGCAATTTCAACACAATTAGCAAATGCACATCCATCTAAAACTGCTCCCCCTCACAAAATGCCGTAAGGATGACAAATACCAAGTTCCCCACGCAAGTAAGCAAATCGAGAAGCATCGAGGGGTTTTGTGAAAATGTTGGCAAGCTGGTGTTGGGTATCAACATATTGAAGTTCAATATCACCCTTCTCATTGTGATCTCTGAGAAAATGATATCGCACATCAATGTGTTTGGTTCGGGAGTGCTGAACCGGGTTGTTTGCAATACAAATAGCACTAGTGTTATCACAGAAAAGTGGAACACTCTTATAATCTAACCCGAAATCCCGCAAAGTGGAAACCATCCACAAAATCTGAGAGCAACAGCTAGCTGCAGCAACATATTCGGCCTCAGCCGTCGATTGTGCAACACTAGACTGTTTGCGGGAAGACCAGCAAACCAGAGAAGTACCTAGAAAATGACAAGTACCAGAGGTACTCTTCCTATCAATCCTACACCCAGCAAAATCCGCATCGGAATAACCTCGAAGACATAAGATGAAGATGCTGAATACCATATGCCAAATTCAAGGGTATGTTTGAGATACCTTAAGATGCACTTTACCGCTTGGCGTTGCGAAGCTCGTGGTGAAGCCTGAAAACGAGCGCACAGACACACGGCGAAGTGTATATCCGGCCTCGTAGCAGTCAAGTAGAGGAGGGAGCCGATCATGCTTCGGAACTCCTTCTGATCTACGGCTTCTCCATCTTCGTCAGGGTCCAATGCTACAGATGTAGCCATTGGAGTGGCGAGGGGATTCGCATCTGTCATGTCAAATTTCTTGAGCAGGTCCTTGGTGTACTTTGTCTGGTGGACAAAAGTACCTTGTTTGCTTTGCTTGATTTGCAAACCAAGGAAAAAGGTGAGTTCACCCATCATAGACATTTCAAATTCCCTGCTCATGGTATCTGCAAACTCGGCAACCAAAGCATGAGAAGAGCCACCAAAGATGATATCATCCACATAAATCTGAACCAGGAGGAAATCTTTGCCATGCTTGAGAGAAAACAGTGTTTTATCAACAGAGCCCATCAAATACCCTCGCTCAAGCAGAAAAGACTTAAGTCTATCATACCAAGCCCGAGAGGCCTGCTTGAGTCCATAAAGAGCCTTATGAAGTTTAAGGACTTTATGTGGGTACTTGGGGTTTTCAAAACCAGGGGGTTGTTTTACATAAACATCTTCGCCTATGAAGCCATTAAGAAAAGCACTTTTGACATCCATTTGATAGAGTTTGAATCCCCAGGCTATCGCAAAGGCAAGCAGAATCCTAATGGCCTCAAGGCGAGCAACAGGTGCAAAAGTTTCAGTAAAATCAATCCCTTCTAGTTGAGAAAAGCCCTGAGCTACAAGCCTAGCCTTGTTTCTAACTATAGTCCTATCGTCCCCTTGTTTGTTTTTGAAAATCCATTTTGTTCCAATGAAATGAACATTAGGTGGAGGATCAACTAATGACCAGACTTGGTTTCTCTCAAAATTTTCAAGTTCCTAATGCATGGCATTGATCCAACTAGAATCAGAAAGTGCATGACTAACATCTAAGGGCTCGAAAGAGGCAACAAAAGCAGAATTAGTGAAATGAGCATGTGAACGAGTTACCCTTTGATTAAGCTCACCAATGATCTGCTCGGGAGGATGCATCCTTTGAACATGGTGTGGAGCCTCGCGGCGGGATGCAGTCTCCCCCTCAACTTGTGCGTTGGAGTGGTCCAAGATGACCGATGTTGAGGTAGTCACTTCTGGACCTCGTGCCGAAGTGGTCGAAGCGGGGGTCGGCTTCGGGGGTTGATGTCGAGGGTAGCAGGGGTTCATCCTCGAATTCTCCGGAATCTTCTTCTTCGAAGATGGTCTGTTCCATGTCGTGTTCATTCGCCTGTTCAAATGCAGAACTAACAGAGGGGGTTGATTCATCAAAAGTCACATCACATGACTCGATGACAGTGTTAGTTTCCAAATTATAAACACGATAAGAATGACCATGAGTAGTGTAACCCAAAAAGATCCCGTCAGAAGAGCGCGACTCAAATTTATCTAAATTACCACATTTTAGGATAAAGCAACGACAGCCGAAAACTCGAAGATGAGTAACCTTGGGCTGTCTCCCAAAACGTAGTTCATAATATGTCAAGTTTAAAATTGAGCGCAAGAAAATTCAGTTTGAGATGTAACAGGCAGTGTTCATGGCCTCAACCCAGAATTTTCTAGGAGTCCTATGCTCATCAAGCATCGTCCTAGCCATCTCAACCAAAGTGCGGTTCTTTCTCTCAACAACACCGTTCTGTTGAGGAACCCGCGGAGCAGAGACTGTTTTTGAACTCGGTGCCATTATCACTTCGAATGAATTTCAATGCACCTGGGAGTTCAGTGAAAAGTCTCAAAGCCAAGCTCCGAAAGTGTGAAAACACTTCATCCTTGCTGGCAAGAAAGAAGACCCAAGAGTAGCGAGAGAAATCGTCGACAATAACTAATACATACCACTTGCCGCCTAAAGAACTAACCCGAGAAGAACCTACAGTGTCCATATGGAGAAGTTCTCCGGGTTGTTCAGTCATCACTGTGATGACTGGTGAATGCGAAGCGGCAATCATTTTTCCATGTCGACAGGGAGCGCAAACTAAATTCTTCTCAAACTTGAGCTTGGGCAATCCTCGGATCAGCCCTAGGGCACTCAAACGAGCGAGCAACTCAAAGCTCATATGCCCTAGTCTCCTATGCCACTTCCAAAGCTCAGAAGTCGAATGTGCAACAAGGCAGTGAGAAGATCCAGAAGATTCAGAAAAATCAGCTCCAAAAACTCTCCCAACTCTAAAGATCTTACAGACCACAATGCCATCAGAATTGAGCACTTGCGAAGTATCGCGATGGAATCGCACTTAGAAGCCCTCATCAAGCAACTGAGATACAGACAACAAATTGTATCCCAGGTTTTCAACCAAAGCAACATCTTTGAGAGTGAAATTCGAGTTAATTCTTACCACACCTTTACCTTTCACTCTACTCCTTCGATTGTTTCCGAAGGTGATATGTTCCCTTTGCTTGGTTGTGGTGAGGCTGGAGAACCATGCTGCATCTCCGGTCATGTGGCGCGAACAACCGGAGTCCATGATCCACGTGCCCTCCAAGCCTCGATCTGTCGCCTACACATGATAAGAATATCTCGATCGCTCAGTGCTGGGGTGAGTGAAAAAATGACGAGGCATCCAGCACTGAGTGACACGAGTAGTAGGCGCAGCAAAAGTAGACGGTCTATGCACAGGAAAATCGAAAAGATGCAAAGTGCGAGGTCTACCTACATGCTGTGATCGAACAACATGTCGAGGTCTCCTACTCTGACGAGGTACAAAGTTACTCGCCTGGGGTCTACCACCATATGGAACATGGTGAACACCTCGAGGAGCAAAACCTCTCCGAGAAGCACGAGGAGCCTCAAAAGCAGGACGATAGTAAAACTCAGACTCATGCATACCTAAAGATGGATAATGCATGTCCTGGTTGTAGGACCAAAAGTAGCGACCAGAGGGGGGGTGAATGGGCGCCTTAAAAATTCTTCCGAATCAATGGCCTGTTCCCAATACCCAACACACCTCAAAAGACTACGCAGCAGAAAATAAACAGAAGGCCTAAGTCTAAAGGTTTCTATCCTAGAAGCAACTGATGATAAACCGTGTAAAACTAAAGTAGTGCAACTAGGCAGATGAACAAGTTGTAACAAGCCTAAACTTCTCAAAGAATTGATCTAAGTATGTGTAAGATGAAAAGAGAAGTTACTGTCCAAATTTGTCTCCTGTTCGGAACTTGGCGAAGCCCCCTTCGCACGTCGAGGTCTGCTTCGGAGGTTGGTGACGGAGTCTGTCCGAGATGCCGAAGGTGTCACGGTCTAGCCTAGTTCGAAGTGACAAGATGCGAAGAGTACTTCGGAGCGAAGTATAACAGTGCTGGAGCCTGGTTCGAAGTATGTACTTCGAAGACAAGGTTTCGAACACAACTTCGAACTAAGAGCTTCGGACCAAAGTGACAGAGTCGGAGCCTGCTTCGAAGTGTGCACTTCGAAGACAGAACTTCGAACACAACTTTGAACCAAAAGCTTCGAAACAAAACCTTCGAACAGAAAGCTTCAAACACAACACACAAACGGACAACCTTCGAACAAAGAAGCGAAGCCTGTCACGCGACAGAAAAACAAGTACGAAGCCAATGCTCTACCTTCGAAAAGAGCAAACTCCGAAAAGAGAGGCGAAGGGTGACACGCTACACAGAAGTCAGTGCGAGGCCTAGCGGAGCTACAAGCTTCGAACCCAACTTCAAAACTTGTCGAAGTATGGACTTCGAACAGATAGGGCCGAAGCCCCTTCGCACTATTGTTCGAAGTATGCGATGCTGACGATCAGAGAGATGCTACGAAGCTGAGCAACACAGAACGCATACCAAATACCGAAGATCGAACGAAGCCTTCGAAAGAGATAAATCGAAGCCTACCCCGCGAAACTGAGCGGCTTCGAACAGAGAGTAGTTTCGCTCGAAACACAGCCAAAAAGGTGACAGACCCTGTCAGCCTCGATCGAAAAGGCTGTGCAGTAGAAGGTGAAAAGCTGCACAGACTACTGTAGCTACAGGAAAGTAGTACTACTTGCAACAGCAAGAACTAGTACTCAGTTTGTGAAGAACAGAAGCAACAGAAGAAGCTTCTCCTCACGAAATAAATTCAGCAGCCCGTAGATGAAGCAATAACTCCCCAAACCAAACAAGTGCAACAGATAAAATCAGCAGGGACCAAGGCTTTAATGCATCCAAGAGATTAGAGCAAATACCATGGAAAAACAGGAAGGAGCAGAGCCTGGCGGCGCACACAGGAGAGAGAAAACGAGAGACAAAATGACCCAAAGAGTGGATTTGATTTCAGCACAAAGGGGTAGTCCAAACCCTAGGGATTGGGGTCCTATTTATAGGCTCCCAACACTAGGAATATTCTACCAGCCCCTTAGGGTTTTTACAGACTCAAAAATAAAGGAAAAGACTCTACTGCCCTTAGGAATTTTTACAGACATGACTGACTGACTGTGGGCCTAGAGTTACAGATGACTTATCCGGAAGCTAAGTTTTCGTAGCGACTACGGCTTCTCTTCTGGACAGTCGGATACAGAATCAACGGTTGTCAGTTTTACGCCGAAACTGACAAAGCCTCCACCAGCTTTGCACCAGGTACCCGGATTGGGCCGGCCCGACTCCGCAGCTCTCTCAGCCCGGCAATCGCTCACCGCCCGTGTACCTGAGTCAGTCCTGGTCAACAGCCCAGTGGGTCTTCTACTGCTTCTGGCCCATGCACCCGGATTGGGCCAGCCCGACTTCGCAGCCTCCTCTGCCCGACAGTCGCTCGCTGCCCGTATACCTGAGTCACACGCGGCCCATGAAACAGCAGATCTCCTTTCTTCTTCAGTCCTCTTTGACTATCGTTGACAATGACTCATCACATCTGGAGCCATGAGGCCCACGCTATTCAGCATGGCTCCTCACTGGTAACTCATCTCCTGAGAGCGTCGCTCATCCTTGATGCGACGAAAACAGAACCCAACCAAATGACCCACCGCTGACAGTAGGAACAGTGAAAAACTCTCCTCGGGGCACTCTCATGGGTCACAGGAGCAACTCTCACAGGCTCCTTGGGTTTCTTCTGAGTGGTTTTCTTGGGAGGGATTTTCTTGGTAGGAGGTGTGG
The DNA here is from genome assembly GCA_019279435.1 of Zizania palustris. Lineage (NCBI taxonomy): Eukaryota > Viridiplantae > Streptophyta > Magnoliopsida > Poales > Poaceae > Zizania > Zizania palustris. Next base: position 31,609,116 of record JAAALK010000085.1, on the reverse strand, counting down.
TTTTCTTTGGTGGTCGGGTAGGCTTTTTGGCTGATGGGGTGTCTAACAGAGCTCTCTCTTTCTCTAAGGTAGTGGGAGAGGTAAAAACATTTTTGGTCTTACTGTCTGAAGGAATCCTCTCAAAACCCAAACCTAGAGCTACCCCTGCTCTGTCAGCACACAACTTGGTCTTGGCCAAGAGCAAATCCATCCTACCCTTTCCCTCAGTGCATTTATTAACCACGGAAAGAAGGTATTCATTTTCTGACATGAGGTTTTTAGCTCGTTCTCTAACAGTGCCTAGCTAGTCCTTAAGGGTGATGCAAGTGTCACAAACAGGCTGCACATCCTTAGAACTACCGGCTCTCTCCAATCTAGCCTCTAAATCATGAACATGCTTGTCACGTAAATTAATGCTTTCGCGTAATAAAGAACAGTTCATGCAATCAATAATATCACGAGGTCTAGAATCCACCTCCAAAAGCTGCTTCTGTGCAGTCTCAAGCTCAGATAGAGTTTGAGCATGACCAGAACGCAACTGAGCAAGCTCACCCATGACAGTGGTACAAGAATCACATTCAGCATCATCAACTTTAGACTTAAGCATGGCATATTCAGTAGATACAGACTCTAGCCTAAGTCTAAGGTCTTTTCTTTCTCTAGCGGCTTGCACAAGTAATCTATCCTGACCAAGAACTACTTCATTCATCTCATCTAATTTAATTAATAGCTCGTCAGATGATAGAAGTACCTCAGATGAGTCAAGCTCATCGCCGCTGTGATCGCTGTCGGCCATGAAGAAAAGGCCGGTGAAATCTCGTCCCTTCTTGTCCTTCTTGTCCTCCTTCTTTGGGGACTCCTCCTCCTCAGAGCTCGACTCCTCAGTTGAGGACGTGTCGATGTCGCTGAGAGCAGCAACAAATGCTCTTGAAGCGGCTTTGGCTACTTTCTTAGCCATCTTGCCGCGCTTTCCCTTCACAAAGGGTTTCCTCTCCTTCTTGTGGTATTTAGGGCGCTCACTCTCATCTCTCTTTTTGAGTTTTGGGCAATTAGCCTTGATGTGAGAAGTGTCACCGCATTCAAAGCAACCACTAAAACCACTTCTCCTCTGATCCCGTCTCTCATGATGAAAGCGGGTGAACCTCCGGGCAATGAGAGCAAGCTCATCATCATCTAGAGTGTCCACCTGCTCCTTTGTGATGGAGACCAGGGAGGACAAAGAAAAACCATCTGCAAGAACACAAGTGCCATATGTGCTTGGTTCTGCAGTGGTGCCACGGCTAGTGCTAGAAACCAATGCCAATGGCTGTGGCAAAGAGCTTCTGTGCACTGCAAGAGATGCCTTGGCAATCTTTGTGGACTTCAGCTTGCTAAAGAGCTCATCACAGGTCAATGTGTCATAACCTGCAGACTCCTCAATGCTGGATATCTTCACTTCCCATATGCTACGGTCAAGAGCATAGAGAAGCTTGATAGCCCTATCATGGTCATTGTAAGCAAGCGTCCCGTTGGACCGCAAGTTACTCACTATAGCATCAAAGCGAGAAAACATGTCATCTATAGATTCACCAGGTGCCTGCACAAACAGCTGATACTGTTGATTGTATGTGCTTTGGCGTCTGGCCTTAATCTGAGTAGAGCCCTCATGAAAAATAGTGAGTGTTGTCCAAATTTCCCTAGCAGTCCTAAGGTGCTGCACCCTATCGAACTCACTCCGGCTCAAACCAATGAACAGTATATTTCTTGCCTTGGAGTTGGCATTATACTGATCTTTTTCTGTTTGAGTGGTGCGAGTATCAGGGATGGAGTATTGTGAGTCCACAATCTCCCAAATTGCATTTCCTTGGCTTAACAAGTAAGCCTCCATGCGCACCTTCCAGTATGCAAAATCAGTCCCATCGAACAGAGGAATTTTACTGCCTCTATCCATGTCGCCAACAGATCACAAAACCGGTTAAGGTCAACTGGTGATCTTAACCTGCTCTGATACCAATTGTTGGACCGGAAACGGCGACCAGAGGGGGGGGGGTGAATGGGAGCTTTTAAAATTTCGGGCTAAAAACTAGCCTTCGGTTTCAGTTCTGTCTTCTGCGGAACAGGCTTCGAACACTACCTTCGGAGGTCTGGTTCGGAGGTGCTTTGACAGCTCCGAACGCAGGCTTCGCAGGTCAAAAGTTCGAAGCCAAGAAGACTTCGCTCCACTATCAACCCTCGAAAATCTACTCTGCTAAGTCAGTGCAGGCTCCGCACACAGGGTGCTTCGAGCAGGCTTTGCACTTCACCCTTCGCAAGAGTGGACACCCTATTGAGGACTTCGACCAAGTACTTGGCAACAGCAACAGGTGCTGGGCTTCGTACACGAAGGTCTAAACGCACACTAATAGACTTCGCTAGGGGCTTCGACACAAGAAGCAAAACGGGCTACAATCAGGGCTTCGCTAGTAAGCAGCGAGGTCTCGCCTCCTGTTACACAGAGCGACAGCACACTGAAAAACACACTTCGCACAAAGACACCCTTCGCCTAGACAGGCTTCGGCGCACTACAACTAGCGATGTATGTAAAGCGAGCTCAAGCAAAAAGCACACAGAAGCAGGGCTTCGCCGCTTGAACAAGGAACACAATAAAATTGAACTCTGGATGAATACAATGAAGTGTGTGGCTACAGGAGCTCAACAGTAAATGCTCAAAGTGTTAAATGTTACCTACCGAGCCCCCATATTTATAGCCCACAGTTCACCCAAAGGAATTGACTACTTTACCCCTAGGGTTTACATTGGTTTTGTCTCTACAGAACTGAGGGGTACAAAAGGTAGTCAACTTTATTGGAGGCTTCTCTGTCAGCCTTTGCAGATGGGACAACGCCAGCTTTTTGCAGAGCAGACACTGTCAGACTTGCAGCCTTTGACCTTTCCGAAGCCCCCTTCGCACGCGAGGGGTGCGGTAGCTTCGGTGAGAAGCCTTGAGCCAGATGGCTTTCGCTTCACCGAAGTCAGCCTTCGATACTGGGACGGTTTTGAGCCGAAGCCGTCAAAGCCCTTGGGCCTTCGCACCAACACCTCCGGAGTGGACCACCACGGCTTCGCAGCTACTCTCAGCTCGAACTCCGTCAGTCCGTGTACCGAAGCCATGCAGGCCGAAGCACCTCAAGACATCCACACTTCCGAGCTAGCCTTGCTCCGAAGCCTTCCACACTCCGAAGCCCCACCTTCGGAGTACCACCCTTCGAAGTCCCTCCTTCGTCCAAGGCCTCCGCATGAAGCATTCCATGAGCCCTTCGTCGCAGTGCCTCTCCCCGAGCACACTCCTCGACGAGCCTCACCCGGACCATGCCTTCTATGCGCCTCGACTTCTGAGACCTTCGTCGGGTACCTTCGAATGTCTCCCTCCGGAGCACACTTCGAACTCCTTGCCTCCGCAGAGGACTTGATCGAGTTGGCAGGGTCAAAGTCCCTTTTCTTGTGTGAAGTCCAACTCTGTGTAGCAGACTTCGAATCAGCAGACTTCGAATCTGCAAGCTTCGAATCTGCAGACTTCGAATCTGCAAGCTTCGAATCTGCAGACTTTGAATCAGCAGACTTCGAATCAGCAGACTTTGAATCTGCAAGCTTCGAATCTGCATACTTCGAATCTGCATACTTCGAATCTGCAGGCTTCGAATCTGCATACTTCGAATCTGCATACTTCGAATCTGCAGGCTTCGAATCTGCAACCTTCGAATCTGCAACCTTCGAATTCACAGACTTCGAATCAGCAGACTTCGAAATCAGCAGACTTCGAATCTGCAACCTCCGAATCTGCAACCTTCGAATCTGCAACCTCCGAATCTGCAACCTTCGAATCTGCAACCTCCGAATCTGCAACCTTCGAATCTGCAACCTCCGAATCTGCAACCTTCGAATCTGCAACCTCTGAATCAGCAGACTTCGAATCTACAGACTTAGTCAATCTGTTCTCGCTTTGCTGTTTAGTTTTTTGCGTTGGGTTTTGGGAGCAGGCCATTGATTCAAAAGAATTTTTAGGCGCACATTCACCCCCCTCTGGTCGCTACTTTCGGTCCTACAAGGGGTATCAGAGCTTGGTTAGGGTTTTTCCATACCTTAACCGGTTCTAAACCCCGGTAGTGACCATGACGTCTCTTGGCAAGGTCTCGTCCTTGGAAGCCTATGGCTATAATTATTGGAAGACTCGCATGCGAGCCTATCTTATGAGCCAGGGTTCGGTCATTTGGGATATTTGCGTTCACACCACGTTTGTCATATTGCCAGTTACTGAGCAGGGTACTGCTGGTATCATTGCTCAGCATCTGAGCAACAGTAAGGCTGTGAACATTCTGTTTTCTGGTTTAGCTCCCACTGAGTTTGAGTGTGTGAGTCATCTCTCCACTGCGAGAGAGATCTGGGCTACCCTCAAGGCACACCATGAGGGAACAACACAGGTCAAGGCTCGGCTCTATCAGACCTACCGGCGTGAATATGAGAATTTCACACAGAAGCCGGGTGAATCTGTTGAGGCTTTGTTTGGTCGTTTTCAGTCGATCATAAACAAGCTTCGGGACAACAAGGCTGAGGGTGCTCAGTTAGTCTCAGATCATGAGCAGGCGCTCAAGGTTCTCCATACCTTGGACCCAAAGATCTGGGAGATCAAGGTATCCTCTATCGTTGAGAGCACTTCTTACGATACCTTGACCATTTCTGAGTTGTTTAGCAAGCTGAAGGCCACTGAGGTAGATATCCAGCTGAGATCAAATCTCACTGGTTCTGGATCAAAATCCCTGGCCCTTGCTACACCTTCTGTTGATCCCTCTTCTGTGAGTTGTGTTGGGTTTTCTTTGATGTCCATCACTGAGGACCAGCTAGAGTTATTGGGAGATGATGATTTGTGTCTTTTTAACAACTGGGTGCGTCGTGTCTATGATAAGAGAATGTTCAAAAGACACGGCACAAAATCCGGATGCTTTGAGTGTGGTGATCCAGGACACTTCATCGCCGACTGCCCCAAGCGCAATGGATACAAGAAGGGTACCGGTGGCAGCTTCCATGACTCCGGCAAGCACGAGAGCTCATCCTTCAACAAGGGCAAGCCAAAGACTCGATTCTTCAAGAAGGCCCTGAAGGACTACCGGCGAGAGAACAAGAAGCGCGACAAGGCCTTCTTCGCCGAGATGGAGAAAAGCTACTCCAAGCGGTCCACGTCTTGTTCCTCTTCATCGAGCTCAAGCGATGAGGAGATCGCCATCAGGAAGGGGAAGGACAAGGACGATCCGGCGGGCCTCTGCTTCATGGCCTTCGGAGACAAGCCGAAGAGCCACTCACACCAGCGCCGAAGATCCCGCAAGAGCTTCTATTCAATGGCTCTTGGGGATAGGGAAGAAAAGAGCTCCTCCGACGACTCCGACGACGACGACAACAAGGTATCATCTTACGAGCGCGAAATCGTTGACTTACTTGAGAGCAATCGTCAGGAGTTGAAATATCGGGAAAAACTGCTTAGGGGGGCTAAGAAGAGGATAGATGAGTTAGAGAGTGAGCTTGCCGTGGCCAACGGCAGAATTGAGAGTCTATCTTCTTCCCCTTGCTTGGGTGATAACAGTGAGTGCCCGAAGTGTGAGGTGCTTCTATGTGACCTGTCGACTCTGAAGTCCAGGTACACAGAAAGGGTTGATGAGAGGGACGCTTTGGCCACTGAGCTTGAAAGCGCTCAGCTGGAGCTGAAAGATGCTCAAGCCACTGCCGTCGCACCCTGTGTTGATTGCCCATCTCATCTAGCTGTCTTAGCTGAGCTGAAATCCAAGGGCGATGAACAGTTGGGTGATTTGGAGAGGTTGAGAGCTGAGCTTGCGCAGACTAGGCTAGAGCTTGAGACATTGTCAGTTCCACCCACTGTCTGTGAGAACTGCCTGTCTCTTAGAATGGAATTGATTAAGCTAAAAGCCGAGAAGTCTGTCCAAGTAGAGAGTGAGTGTGAGACCTGCTTGTCTCAGGTGGAGGTTCTAGCTTCCTTGAGAGAGGAGCTAGCAGATTCTCAGAATGAGAACTTTTACCTCCGTTCTATCCTGAGTTGGATCAGTGCCAGAGAGCCACAGCTTGGCATGATGATCCAGCAGTTCAAGAGGCAGGATGGGTTTGGGGTAGGTTTCACCTACACCAAGGCTGACTTTGAGAGTGCCATTAGCCGGGCAGTGGAGTGGAGCAAAATGACCCCAGAGCAGAGGTATCCCAAGACTCACTCCACTGAGACCTCCCAGGCTTGTCAGCCCAAGGATGGAGTGATTCATGAACCACCCAAAGCTCCACCCAAGAAGCCTATCTGGGTTCCTAAGCCCAAACACCTCCACTCTTCTCTAGACTCTCTTCCTGGACCCTCTCAACCCAAGAAGACCACACCAAACACTACCAAGCCCAAACATCCCAAGCCTCAACCACATCCCAAGAAGCCCACCTATCATTGTGAGTACTGTCAGAGAGACGGGCATCTTGCGGAGTTCTGCTTCAGGAGGAAGCGAGTTGAGAGAGCAGAGAGGGCTCGTGGTGATCAGGAGCAGTTCTACCAGCAGGGTGGTAGACTGCGTGTTCCTCGGCGCGGGGAGAGGCTGGAGGCCAGGCCGCGTCGTGTAGGTGGTGGTAGAGGAGACGACGTTCTTGCCCGTGCTCCAGTTGGTGGTGTTCGTTCCGGCAGAGTTCCAGGCCGTGTTGGCTACGGTCCTGGACCTCGTGGCCGCAGGGTTAGGCAGAACCGAGGACCGCGCTTTGAGCCGCGTTTTGGTCCGAACTTTCTTGATGGTTTTCGCTTTCCATCTTTTGAGCAGATGGCTCGACACTGGTTTAGCTCTTTTGCTAAACCTGGTGCCGGACCATTTGCTCCCACTTACAGCCACTGATTGTGCAGGACCGGGGACTGGAGGATGTTTGGATCATGGACTCAGGATACTCTCGCCACATGACGGGACATCGCAGATGGTTCTCCAGTCTCACTCCCCGGAGCTCCAAAGAGTACATCACCTTCGGGAACAGTGGTCAAGGGAAAGTAAGTGGCATTGGCTCAATTCGCATTTCAGATCATTTCTCTTTGAAGAATGTTGCTTTGGTTAAGAATTTGAACTTCAATTTGATTTCTATTTCGCAACTTCTTGAGGATGGTTTGGAAGTGCGTTTTAAGAAGGGCAATTCTTCTGTGGTTGATTCTAGAGGGTCTTTGATTTGCCAGATTTTACCATTCGGTAAAGTTTTTCGAATTGACTTCTCTAGTTCTTTTGGCCCTTCTCGCTGTTTGATGGCTGGATCATCTTCTGAGCTCTGGAAGTGGCATAGGAGGTTAGGTCATTTGAGTTTTGATCTGCTAGTCAGGTTAAGCTCTATGGACCTCATCCGAGGATTGCCCAAGCTTAAGATGGAGAAGGATCTAGTTTGTCATCCCTGTCGTCATGGGAAAATGGTTGCCGCTTCTCACTCACCTGTGACTCAGGTGATGACTTCGTATCCGGGCGAGCTTTTACACTTGGACACTGTTGGTCCTGCTCGGGTACGTTCAGTCGGTGGGAAGTGGTATGCACTTGTGATTGTTGACCACTTTTCTCGATTCTCGTGGGTTTTCTTTTTGGAGTCCAAGGATGAAACGTTTCAGTTTGTTCATGACCTGATTTTGAAGCTGAAGAATGAGAACAATGGTCGGATGCGAGCAATTCGCTCCGACAATGGCTCTGAGTTCAAGAACTCTCAGTTCATCAGCTTCTGTAGTGATCAGGGACTAGACCACCAGTTTTTCTTCTCCTTACACTCCCCCACAGAATGGCGTTGTGGAACGAAAAAACCGCACGCTAGTCGAGATGGCCAGGACGATGCTCGATGAGCACAGGACTCCTAGGCGTTTTTGGGCTGAAGCCATGAACACGGCTTGCTATCTGGCCAACCGCATCTTTCTTAGAGCTTACCTTGGTAAGACATCATATGAACTGCGGTTTGACAGACAGCCCAAGGTGAGCCACTTGCGAGCGTTTGGCCGCAAGTGCTTTGTGCTCAAGAAGGGAGGGCATTTGGACAAGTTTGAGTCTCGTTGCTGGGATGGTGTTTTTCTTAGTTATGCATTGCATTCTCGAGGCTTCCGTGTTTGGAACCTCGAATCCCAGCTGCTTGTCGAGACCTGTGAGGTTTCATTTGATGAGTCCTTGCCTTCTTTGACTCCTTCTTTTGAGCCTTCTGATGGTGAGCTCAAAGGTCGATATCCAGTTGAGATCAAATCTCACTGGTTCTGGCTCAAAGACTCTGGTGCTTGCGACACCGTCTGCTGATCCTAATGCCATGAGCTGTACTGCTTTTTCCTTGATGTCTATCTCTGAGGAACAACTTGATTCGCTAGGAGATGATGATCTGTGTCTGTTTAACAACCGGGTGAGATGTGTCTATGATAAGCGAATGCTTAAAAGACACGACACAGAATCCGAATGCTTTGAGTGTGGTGATGTAGGTCATTTCATCGCCGACTGTCCCAAGCTAAAAAATTACAAGAAGGGAACCAGCGGCAACTCCTACGACTCCGGCAAGTACGACAACTTCACTTCCACAAAGAGAAAGCCCAAGACAAGATTCTTTCGAAAGGTTATGAAGGATTACAGGCGTGAGAACAAGAAGCGAGACAAGACCTTTTTCACCGAGATGGAGAAAAGATACTCCAAGAGATCCTCGTCTTCCTCCTCGTTTTCAAGTTCAAGTGATGAAGAGATCATGATCAGGAAGGGGAAAGACAAGGACAATCCGGCAGGCCTCTGCTTCATGGCCTTTGGGGACAAGCCGAAGAGTCGTTCGCGTCATAGCCAAAGACCCCACAAGAGTTTATGCTCAATGGCTCTTGGGGATAAGAAAGAAAAGGACTCCTTCGACGACTCCGACGACGATGATGAGAAGGCATCTTCTTATGAACAAGAAGTTGTTAATTTACTAGAACAGAACCGTTAGGAGTTGAAGTATCGGGAGAAAATGCTTAGAGGGGCTAAGAAGAGGATAGATGAGCTCGAGAGTGAGCTTGCCATGGCGAATGGCAAGATTGAGAGTCTATCGTCTTCCCCTTGCTTGGGTGATATTGGTGAATGCCCCTAACTGTGAGGTGTTGTTGTGTGACCTAACGACTCTTAAGTCTAGGTACACATAGAGAGTAGATGAGAGAGACGCCTTGGCCACTGAGCTTGAGAGCGCTCAGCAGGAGCTGAAAAATGCTCATGCCACTATCGTCGTACCTTGTGTAGACTGCCCATCCCATTTAGCTTGTATAGCTGAGCTGAGAGCCAAGAGTAATGAGCAGATGAGCAAGTTAGCTGGAGTGAGAGCTGAGTTGGAGCAGACTAAGCTAGAGCTTGAGACATTGTCAGTTCCACCCACAGTTTGTGAGAACTATTTGTCCATGAGAATGGAGTTGATCAAGCTAAAAGCAGAGAAGTCTGTCGAAGTTGATAAAGAATGTGAGATCTTCTTGTCTCAGGTGGAGGTGTTAGCTTCTTTGAGAGAGGAGCTAGCTGATGTTCAGAACGAGAACTTTTACCTCCATCAGATCCTGAGTTGGATTAGTACCAGAGAGCCACAGCTCGGCATGATGATCCAACAGTTCAAGAGACAGGATGAGTTTGAGGTAGGTTACACCTATACCAAGGATGATTTTGAGAGTGCTATTAGCCGAGTAGTGGAGTGGAGTAAGATGACTCCCGAACAAAGATATCCCAAGACTCACTCTATTGAGTCCTTTAAGGATAGTCAGCCCAAGGATGGAGTGTTCCAATAACAACCTAAATCTCCACCTAAGAAGCAAATCTGTGTTCCAAAGCCTAAACTTCTCCACACGTCTCTTAATTCTTTACCTGGACCCTCTCACACCAAATATGCTACACCCAACACCACCAAGCCTAAGAATCCTAAGCCTCAACAACATCCCAAGAAGCCTACCTATCACTGTGAGTTTTGTCAAAGAGACATGCATCTTGAAGAGTTTTGCTTCAGGAGGAAGCGGGTTGAGCGAGCAGAGAGAGCTCGTGGTGGGCAGGAGCAGTTCTACCAGCAAGGTGGTAGACAGAGAGTTCCTCGACGTAGAGAGAGGCTAGAGGCTAGGCCAGGTCATGTAGGTGGTGGTAGAGGAGACGGTTTTTATGACCGTGCTCCGGAGGGTGGTTTCCGTTCCGGCAGAGTTCCAGATCATTATGGATACGGTTTTGGACCTCGTGACCATGATTTTAGGCAGAGCAGAGGACCGCGCTTTGAGCCACGTTTTGGTCCAAACTCATATGATTCCTTCTGCTTTCCTACATACGAGCAGATGGCTCGACACTGGTTTAGCACTTTTTCTAAACCTGGCATTGGACCGTTTGCTCCCACTCATGATTATTGATCTTGATTTGGGAGTTGTGTATCCTTTATAGGATATTTTGGGTCAGTTTTCTTTCTTCTTTACTCTTTCTTGAGTCTTTTTGTGTGAGTTCATATCATGCATATTCACATATCACACTTTGAGCTTGCTTCTGTTATATGATTGACCTGCTTTACTTGCTCTAGCTAGGATATGCTTTTGAATACTTGTCGATTATTATTTTGGTGGTTCTACTAATGAGCTTGTGTCCAAGTTTTCTGAGCAGATGCACAGCGAGTTTGAGATGAGCCTCATGGGTGAGCTCAAGTAATTCTTAGGGCTCCAGATCAAGCAGACCAAGGACGACATTTTCATCCACCAGAGCAAGTACACGTGGGACATGCTGAAGAAATTTGACTTTGGTGGAGAGCTGAAGCCTCAGATGACCCCAATGGGTACATCTGGGGGCATGGACAAGGACAAGAGCGACGTCAAGGTCAACGAGAGAGAGTATCGCGGGATGATCGGATTGCTGCTGTACTTGACGGCGACAAGGCCAAACATTCAGTTTGTCGCGGGACTGTGCACGCGCTTCTAGTCTTCACCACGCGCGTCTCATCGCAGTCTGTCAAGCGCATATTTAGGTACCTTACCTATGCACATGATCTAGGTCTCTACTATTCAGCATCATCGTCTCTTGATTTATCTAGCTTTTCCAACGCTAATTTTGGTGGGTGCCGACTGGATCACAAGTCGACTTCCTATACTTGCTAGTTTCTTGGTTCTTCACTTGTCTCTTGGTCTTCTCGAAAACAATTTGGAGTTGTGCTTTCTACCACAGAGGCTAAGTATGTAGCTGCTGCTAGCTGCTGCTCACAGTTGGTTTGGATGATTTCCACTCTGCGAGATTTTGGGTTGTTCTTCCCTGCCAGAGTTCCTTTGTTTTATGATAGCACCAACGCGATTAGTGTAGGGAAAAACCCATGTCTCCATTCAAAAACCAAAAAAATTGATGTGCGCTTTCACTTTCTGAGGGATCAATATGACAAAGGTGTCATTGACCTTGTTCATGTTGATACTTATCATCACTTGGCTGACATCTTCATCAAACCCCTAGATCAGTCTACTTTTGAGCGTTTGCAAGGGGATTTGGGAGTTGTGTATCCTTTTTAGGATATTTTGGGTCAGTTTTCTTTCTTCTTTACTCTTTCTTGAGTCTTTTTGTGTGAGTTCATATCATGCATATTCACATATCACACTTTGAGCTTGCTTCTGTTATATGATTGACCTGCTTTACTTGCTCTAGCTAGGATATGCTTTTGAATACTTGTCGATTATCATGCTTTGCTTTAGTTCACATGATATGTCTGATATCTGTCATATGCATGACTTTTATGCTTTAAAATTGAAAAATGGTCATCATTGCTTCTTGTAACTAGCATGTGTAGGCTGAATGCCTCTGCTATCTTTTACATACCTTGTAGCTAGATCCTTACTTAGATACAGATATGCAACTTGGACATCTATATGCTTTAAACATGGAAAATGTGCTATAAAAATGATAAAAAAATCAGGGAAATGAAAAATCCATGCCTTTTTATGCTTAATTTGAAAAGATCCAAGTGGGTTTGCTTCGTCGCATTGCATTGTTCTGGACTGCTTACCATAGCACTTTGGTATGAACTAGGACAATGTAATGTATGCCAAGATCAATGTATTAAGCTTTTGATGGTCCAGTTCTGGCCTAGGCTTGACTTGGTCGGTTAGCATAAGGTTTGACATGCAAATAACCCCTGGCAGAAATGAAAAAATAAAAAGGAAAAAGAAAAAGTCTGAAAAATTTAGAAAGATGACAAGTTTGTTGAAGCACCTTGATTTGGACAATACTTATCTTGGTAGATATCAATTAGCTTTTGCATCTCATGCTTTACTCTGCTTGTCAACTAGAAAATGTGGTGATGCTTTTGTTTGCAAAAATCGAAAAATGCGTGCTAATGACTCTCTTTAGATATCATCTGTTGCACTGATCATGTCATGTATCATAGACAATATATCTTTTGCTATACCTGTTAGATGTTGTAATGGCAGTTAATCATATCTAAGAAGCATGCTTTTTACACTCCACCTGCACCCTATTTGCATTCATGGCATATTTTTAGGGGGAGCTGCATTTCAGGGGGAGTTTGTGTCTATGTCTCTTTAGAGTGCATTTAGTCTCACTTGATGAGTCCAATTGTCAACAAGGGGGAGAAATTTTGGAAGATTTATTTCAGGGGGAGTTCCTTGTTGGTAACTCTGAGATTGCACTTGTTTTTGAGTCTTTATTTTTGGTTAACCATAATGACCATTTTCTTGCTTCTGTTTGGCTTTTGGTCATTAGGGTTAAACTTTTATTTTCTTTCTTCTATTTTCTTTTGTCTTTGTTTTCCTGTTTCCACATGTTTATGCAGGTTTTAAAGAAGTGCTGAAGAGGGTGTTGACAATGCACTCATCAAGGGGGAGATTGAGAAACCATGTTGAAGAACATGGGTTTGATACTCCAGATGTGATGAGTGATTGTCAACGGAAGTCAAAGGAAGAAACACGAAGACCTGTCGTGTCTAAGGCGCGTGTGGCTCAGGTACACGGGCAGCGAGCGACGGCCAGGCAGAGGAGCCGCGGAGTCAGGCTGGCCCAATCCGGGTACATGGGCTAGGAGCGGCAGATGATCCACTAGTCTGTTGACTGGGTTTGACTCAGGTACACGGGCGGCGAGCGATTGCCGGGCTGAGGAAGCTGCGGGGTCGGTTCGGCCCAATCTGGGTACCCGGTGCGAAGACGGTGGACGCTTTGTCAGTTTCGGCGCAAAACTGACAACATATGATTATTTTGTTAATAGGATATTAATATTTAGTTTTTAAGTTCAGAATATTTTTATTTGAGTCAGGTGATTTTTCTAAGAATATTTTAGATATTTTCGGAATTTATTTTAGAGTCAGTGTTAATTTACCCTAGGGGTAAATTAGTCTTTTCATGTATTAGGAGTCGGCGTTCGGGTTTTCTTCTACGCGCAGATCGAAACAACAACAGTCAGCTGTGTTTTCTGTTTCAGCATTACGGTGGGCCTTACTGCGCTGTATGTGGTTTTTTTCCCATCGCTGGCTTCCTGACGCAGCAGCCGAGAAGCCAGACTGCGGCAAGGAAACGACGTGACTGGTCATGGCGGAATGCAGCGATCGCACCACATCAATACAACAGCAATAGTCGTTGCGACAGCTAGGCGTCACGCGGTCCCCACAGCTATCCGGCTAGCTGGCACGCAGGTGCAGTACATGCGTGTGAGGAATAAAGCCTGCTCAAGTCTGTTTTCCACGGCGTGAGGATTAAAGCCTGCAGCTTTGAGCGGGGAAGGGTGCATGACTCCCACGGCGGTTAAGATGCTCCGTCCGATCACATCTGGCAGGCAGTTTTTTTGTCACAGCTAGCACGACAGCACGACAACAAGATTTTTGGCAGGGACTCTTTAGGCGCGGCGAAGGTGACGCAATACAGGTAAGTTTTTAATCTCCTATTTTTAGGCAGATCAATTATATAGATAATCATCTATTAATAAATTAGCTAAAAATATATTTAGAAATTTCGTGGTTAATTTAATCTGCCAAAATATTTTCAGTACTCGCATATTTTTATTTAGATAATTTTTGTTCTGCTCATAAAAAATATTATATTAATTGATTATTATTAGTCGCAAAAATATTTTTAGTTTAGTTTTTATGTGTAATATTTTCGGTTTATTATTGAATTAATTTTAATGATCCATGCTTTATTCATTTGACTAGTATTTTATTTCTAGACTGAAATATAAATATTTCATGATTTATCTAGGAGTTTTTATTTACTGCAGTATTTTTATTTTAGTTTATCTTTAATATCATTCCAATTAAGACACCGGTCGTTTCTAGGCTAGACAACTTTAGTTGCTTTACTAATATAATTTGTCTGGTTAAGGTTGCTTGGGGGTTCGGATTAGTTCATAGTTTAGCAAGAAATTTTTAGGCGCCCATTCACCCCCCCTCTGGTCGCTACTTTTGGTCATACACTGTTGCCCGTCTTGAATCCATTCGCATTCTTTTGGCATTTGCTGCTTCTAAAGGTTTTAAACTTTTTCACATGGATATCAAGAGTGCTTTTCTGAACGAGTACATAGAGGAGGTGGTTTATGTTAGGCAACCCCCCGGTTTTTAGAATCCTAAGTTTTCTCGACATGTTTTCAAGTTCCAGAAAGCTTTATATGGTCTGAAGCAAGCCCTAGGGCTTGGTATGACCGTTTAAAGTAGTTTTTGTTGGGGAGTGGCTTTGTGATGGGTTCTGTGGACAAGACTCTTTTCTTGCTCAGAGATGGCTCGGACTTCTTGATTGCTCAGATTTACGTGGACGATATTATTTTTGGTGGTTCTACTAATGAGTTTGTGTCCAAGTTTTCTGAGCAGATGCACAGCGAGTTTGAGATGAGCCTCATGGGTGAGCTCAAGTAATTCTTAGGGCTCCAGATCAAGCAGACCAAGGACGACATTTTCATCCACCAGAGCAAGTACACGTGGGACATGCTGAAGAAATTTGACTTTGGTGGAGAGCTGAAGCCTCAGATGACCCCAATGGGTACATCTGGGGGCATGGACAAGGACAAGAGCGACGTCAAGGTCAACGAGAGAGAGTATCACGGGATGATCGGATTGCTGCTGTACTTGACGGCGACAAGGCCAAACATTCAGTTTGTCGCGGGACTGTGCACGCGCTTCTAGTCTTCACCACGCGCGTCTCATCGCAGTATGTCAAGCGCATATTTAGGTACCTTACCTATGCACATGATCTAGGTCTCTACTATTCAGCATCATCGTCTCTTGATTTATCTAGCTTTTCCAACGCTAATTTTGGTGGGTGCCGACTGGATCACAAGTCGACTTCCTATACTTGCTAGTTTCTTGGTTCTTCACTTGTCTCTTGGTCTTCTCGAAAACAATTTGGAGTTGTGCTTTCTACCACAGAGGCTAAGTATGTAGCTGCTGCTAGCTGCTGCTCACAGTTGGTTTGGATGATTTCCACTCTGCGAGATTTTGGGTTGTTCTTCCCTGCCAGAGTTCCTTTGTTTTATGATAGCACCAACGCGATTAGTGTAGGGAAAAACCCATGTCTCCATTCAAAAACCAAAAAAATTGATGTGCGCTTTCACTTTCTGAGGGATCAATATGACAAAGGTGTCATTGACCTTGTTCATGTTGATACTTATCATCACTTGGCTGACATCTTCATCAAACCCCTAGATCAGTCTACTTTTGAGCGTTTGCAAGGGGATTTGGGAGTTGTGTATCCTTTTTAGGATATTTTGGGTCAGTTTTCTTTCTTCTTTACTCTTTCTTGAGTCTTTTTGTGTGAGTTCATATCATGCATATTCACATATCACACTTTGAGCTTGCTTCTGTTATATGATTGACCTGCTTTACTTGCTCTAGCTAGGATATGCTTTTGAATACTTGTCGATTATCATGCTTTGCTTTAGTTCACATGATATGTCTGATATCTGTCATATGCATGACTTTTATGCTTTAAAATTGAAAAATGGTCATCATTGCTTCTTGTAACTAGCATGTGTAGGCTGAATGCCTCTGCTATCTTTTACATACCTTGTAGCTAGATCCTTACTTAGATACAGATATGCAACTTGGACATCTATATGCTTTAAACATGGAAAATGTGCTATAAAAATGATAAAAAATCAGGGAAATGAAAAATCCATGCCTTTTTATGCTTAATTTGAAAAGATCCAAGTGGGTTTGCTTTGTCGCATTGCATTGTTCTGGACTGCTTACCATAGCACTTTGGTATGAACTAGGACAATGTAATGTATGCCAAGATCAATGTCTTAAGCTTTTGATGGTCCAGTTCTGGCCTAGGCTTGACTTGGTCGGTTAGCATAAGGTTGACATGCAAATAAACCCTAGCAAAAATGAAAAAGGAAAAGAAAAGCCTGAAAATTAAAAAGATAACAAGTTTGCTGAAGCACTTTGTTCTGGACAATGCTTATCTTGGTAGATATCATCTAGCTTTTGCATCTCATGTTTTACCTTGCTTGTCGACTAGAAAATGTGGTGATGCTTTTATTTGCAATAATCGAAAAATGCGTGCTAATGACTTTCTTTGGATATCATCTGTTGCATTGATCATGTCATGTGTCTTAGACAATATTATTTTTTGCTATACTTGCTAGATGTTGTAATTGCAGTCAATCATATCTGAGAAGCATGCTTTCTACACTCCACCTGCACCCTAGTTGCATTCATTGCATATTTTGAGGGGGAGCTGCATTTCAAGGGGACTTTGAGTTGGTGTCTCTTTAGAGTGCATTTAGTCTCTCTTGATGAGTCCAATTGTCAACAAGGGGGAGAAATTTTGGGTTACTCGATCTTTTAGAAGTGTTTAGGGGGAGTTTTTGGTTTTGGCTTTCTCTGGGATTTGTTTTAGGGGGAGTTTCTTTTGCCCTTACTCTTTGGATATCCTTGTTGATAATTCCGAGATTGCACTCGTTTTGAGTTTTATTTTCGGCTAACCATAATGACTGCCTTCTGGTTTTTGTTTGGCTTTTGGTCATTAGGGTTAAACCTTTTATTTTCTTCTTCCTGTCTTCTCTTGTTTTGTTTTTCGTGTTTCCACATGTGCTTGCAGGTTCTGAAGAGCTGATAAAGAAAGTGTTGACAATGCACTCATCAAGGGGAGATTGAGGAGCCATGTTGAAGAGCATGGGCCTCATGGTTCGAGATGTGATGAGTGATTGTCAACGGAAGTTAAGAGGACATGAAGAGAAGATGAGACCTGCCGTGTCTGGGCCGCGTGTGACTCAAGTACACGGGCAGCAAGCGATTGCCAGGCAGAGGGGCCGCGGAGTCAGGCTGGCCCAATCTGAGTACATGGGCTAGGAGCGGCAGAGGATCCACTGGTCTGTTGACCGGGATTGACTTAGGTACACGGGCAGCGAGTGATTGCCGGGCTGAGGGAGCCGCGAAATCGTGCCGGCCCAATCCGTGGGAAGGACCCAGTCAAGGCCGCGCGGGGACAAGATCGTGATCGTCTGCGCCGTGTCGGGCGGCCTTTGCAGCGCCTGACACGGCCGATACACTGTTAGGATCGAATCTTCCTGTCTGTACTACGCAGAGTCCATTTTGTCTGTACTATCAGCCAGTGTCGGGCCATGTCTGTACTACCGGTCAGTGTCGGGCCAACTAGCGGTTGGCAGTTCAGAGGTGCCTGGCCCCTCAGGGAGGGTCACCCTATAAATACCCCTCGACTACAATTGTAATAAACACGCGATCCCAGAATACAGAGCACACTGCATTCCATTACTCTCAAAACCTGCTGGTTTGATCCATCGTCCCAACAGTTGGCGCCGTCCGTGGGGATCCTAGTTCGAGAAGCTAGCGTCCTCTACACCCAGTCACCAAAGCATGTCGAGTCAGAAGGGCGCGAGCACGATTCCTCTGCGTCGGTCAGCCCGCACCGCCGGAGTCGAGCCCACCCCAGTCGCCATTCCCGACCAGCTAGTCATTGCGCCCATCGAGGCACCTGCCATGGAGCCGACCCAGGCCCCGGAGGGGACGCTCGAGGTTCAGGGCCCTGTGGGCGTGCCTGAGCCAGCTTCCGTCAATCTCGCGGGGCTTCAAGAAGAGCCGCCGGAGGTGCATCCCCCGAGCGGCCCCCGGTGGTGGCCCTCCGAACCGACTACGTCCATTTGCAAGACCCTGAGACCACCTTAGGAGGAAGCGGGAGTCAGGCCGATGCTCTGGCCGCCGAGAATGCCCGGCTAAAGGCGGAGCTGGCTCAGTGGCGCCAGGAGGCGTCGCTCCGCCCTCCTGAGCCCTCTCGCGCTACGAGGGTTGCGGCCGTAGCCCTGAGCGACGATGAAGATCGAGCGGAGGACGAAAATGTGTCATACGACGAGGAGTCCCCCTGCACCCAGACCTCCAGAGGGTGCGCTTCGGCTCGAAGTTTCGCGCCGCCAAGCTTCCCAAGTACTCCGGGGATTCTGATCCCGGAGAGTTCTCCCGCTCGTACGCCCTGGCGATAGAAGCGTCCGGGGGGAGCCGAGACACCATGGCTAAATGCTTCCCTCTAGCGCTCGAGGGGATCGCTCTCCGGTGGTTCTGGTCACTCCGGCTTGGGACCATCCGTTCGTGGGACCAGCTGAGGAAGAAATTCGTCAACAACTTTCAGGGAACCTTCGTGGCCCCTATGTCCACCGGGAGTCTCTTCCAAGTGAAGAAGCAACCCGAAGAGACTTTGCGGCAGTACTCCCAGCGTTTCGCGCACACTAAGGCCCAGATCAAGGGGCTCTCGGCTTCCTCCGTCATCGACGCTGCCCGGGAAGGCGTCACCCACCCGAGCCTCCTTGACAAGCTCCATCGGAAGCCCATCTCCTCGGTGGCTCAGCTCATGACGTACTTCGAAGAGTACGCCCGCTCCGAAGAAGGCCAGATGTGCCGACAGACGATGATAGTCCCTGTCCGGGCCGCGAGTGCCAGGGCGTATGAAGTCTCGCCAGACCTTGACCGGGGAACCCGCCCCGCCCCTGACTTCCGCCGCCACGATTCCGGCCAGCAGGACTCCGTCCACCGGGACTCCCGGCGGGGCCGGAAGCATCTTCGTGGGGAGGTCCTCAGCATTACCCCTTGAGTCCCCGCCAAGCACCAACACACGTTCGATGGGGGCTGCTTCACCAGAGCCAAGGCTCCGTCTCGGGCATCCTCAGGAGGGGGCACCTTTTACTACAGCATCCACGGCGAAAACCAGAGCCACGACACCGATTCCTGCCGAACCATCCTCGCCCTCCGGGATGACTACCTCGAGCGGAATGCCGGTCGCGGTGCCACCGACAAGGGGAACCCCGTACCTCGTCCAGAAGTGGTCCAGGCGGTCGGATGTCGCGAGGAGCCGGAGGTCCTGTGTCTAGTCCCGGAGTTCGGCCGGGCCCAGGCTCCCAAGCTCGAAGATGCGCCGGATCGGGGGAAACGGGTGGTCCTCCCCATCTCCGGAGGAGGGGCCCTGGGAGCCCTGTCCAAGCGCCAGAGGTGAGACTACGTTCGGGAGGTCGGGCATATCGACACGTCCAGCACCTCCGCGCTCCCCGAATGGTCCCACGTTCCCATCTCCTTCACCGCCGAGAATGCCACTGGAGTCAAATTCCCGCATGCCAACCCCCTCGTCATCTCCACTGATATCGCCGGAGTCGAGGTGCATCGCATCTTGGTCGATGGGGGAAGCTCTGCTGATATCATTTTTGTGCAGGCCTTCGATCAGCTGTGTCTCTCCCGGAAGCACCTGCTGCTAGCTTCCCGTCCACTCCAGGGCTTCGCAGGCCCCCCGCTCGATGCCCTAGGACAAGTCACGATGGAGGTGACCTTTGGCGAATCCCCCCTCCAGCGTCGCGAAGAGATTCTCTTCGACGTGGTCGACGCTCCATACGCCTACAACGCCATCTTCGGGAGAGGGATGCTGAACCGCTTCGGAGCCATCGCCCACCACAACTACTTGTGCCTCAAGATGCCGACCCCGGGAGGGGTGCTGTCGGTCTTAGGCGACCAGGCCATGGCCCGTCGGGTCGAGTACAGCCACTCAGCACCGCTGGAGCCACGCCAAATTCATAGCGTCCGTGAGGGCGCAGACGGAGCCAACCTTCCTGGCGCCGGAGACTCCAGGCCGAAGGGGCATCCGGCCAAGCCTCTCCCAGAGGGGGAGATCATCACGAAGATTCTGATCCAAGACGGGAAGGAGCGCCCGATCCAGTTCGGAGGGGGCCTAGAGCCGGAGATGTCAAAGCACCTCAAGGAAGTCATCCGCAACAACCTCGACATCTTCGCATGGTCCAACGAAGATATCCCGAGCGTCGACCGCTCGATCATTGAGAATTCGCTGGCAGTCAACCCGAAAGCTCGACCGGTGCGCCAGGGGCTCCGGAAGCTCTCCATCGAGCGGACCGAGCTTGCCAAGGCCGAGACTGAGAAGCTGCTCAGGACGGGGGTCATTCGGGAAGTGAGTCACACTGAGTGGTTGTCTAACCCGGTGTTTGTCTAGAAGAAAACATCTGGAAAGTGGCGTATGTGTATTGACTTCACCTCTCTAAATAAAGCTTGCCCCCGTGACCCCTACCCCATGCCTCGCATCGATCAACTAGTCGATTCCACCGCCGGTGCAGAGCTCCTCAGTTTCCTCGACGCTTATTCAGGATACCACCAGATCTGGCTGAAGCCTGAGGATCAAGTCAAAACAAGCTTCGTTACCCTCGCTGGAGTATTTTGCTACGTTCGAATGCCTTTCGGCTTCCGCAATGCCAGGGCCACCTTTTCGAGACTAATATCCAAGGCTTTGGGCCATCAGATAGGCCGCAACATCGAAACATACATGGATGATATTGTTATCAAAAATACCATCAAGGATTGCCATAGTGCAGACATAGCTGAGACCTTTGATAGCCTTCGGCGGTGTGGGATTTGCCTCAATCCGGAGAAATGTGTTTTCGGAGCGCGCGCTGGGAAGCTGCTCGGGTATCTGGTTTCTAGCCGGGGCATTGAAGCCAGTCCAACACAGGTCAACGCATTGCAGAACATGTCCCCCCAGAATTTGAAGCAAGCACAGAAGCTAGCCGGGCGCTTAGCCGCCCTCGGCCGGTTCCTGGCAAGATCAGCTGAGAAAAGCTTGCCCATCTTCAAGGCGCTTCGAGGCTCTAAAACTTTTGAGTGGACCTCCGAGTGTCAGAATTGCTTCAATCAAATAAAGGAGTACCTCTCCAGCCTCGTAGCCCTCGCCACGCCCCGAGTCGGCTGTCCTCTTCTGGTCTACCTCGCCGCCTCCGGCAGCGCGGCAAGCGCGGCCCTGATCCAGGAAGAAGAACTCGGCGGGAAGTTAGTGCAGCGCCCCGTTTACTTTGTATCCAAAGCCCTCTCCGGAGCTAGAATACAGTACTCCAAGCTCGAAAAGGTGGCATACGCTCTTGTCATGGCATCCCGAAAGCTTCGGCATTACTTCCTGGCCCACGATGTCATTATTCCAACTGCATACCCACTCGGCGACATGTTCTGAAACAAGGATGCCACCGGCCGCATCGGGAAGTGGGCGGTGGAATTGGCCCCATTCGGGATCTCCTTCGTTGCCCGAACTGCCATCAAGTCTCAGATCCTCGCCGACTTCGTGGCCGAGTGGACATCCGCGGTCAATCACGCCAGTATCGAAGCATGCGAGGAAGCTTGGACCGTCTATTCGGATGGTGCCTACCAAGCTTCGGGTGCTGGGGTGAGTTCAGCTTCCACATTGGCGTTCCCCTCGACGGCGCTGAGCGGGTTGGCCAGCCCCCCTCGGTCTAGACTATCGGTCTCCCTGCTCCCCCGGGAGCTGACGGAGACCCCCTCCGAAGCCGGGTCGCACGGAGGAGCGGCCTTGGGGGCGGCTCCATTACGGTGGCTGGCGCCTCCTGCCCAGTCCCCGGGGCAGTCGTCGAAGGGTCCGGGGGAGCAAGAGTGTCTCCAGCTCTTTCGGTGCTCGGCCGGCCCGGCTGGTTCGAGCCCAGAACCGTCGGAGGGTCTTCTGACTCTGACACGGCCCCTTCGCTGGAACAACCCCATTCGGAGTCGGAGGCAAAGGAGTGAGTCGGAGAAAGCCTCCTCGGGCCTTTCACCACCTTCTTCTTCTTTGAGGGGCGCCGAGGGGAGAGCCCGCCATCGGGTTCGGCCACTTTCCTCTTTGAGATGGCTCGGAGGACCTCCCCCTCCAGAAGAGGTGGGGGTGAGAGCTTGAGTACGTCCCATACCCGGTTCGATCGCTTCCAAGACCCCACTAGCTCCAGCCGTCGAGTGTATTCGGCCGGAGTGGGGGCTCTGAGGATCCTCTCCGCCAGGCGGGCCACCTCCTCGGGCGTCCTGGTGATGAGCGACCCTGCATTCGAGGGTCAGGGGCGGGCACCCTCCGAGCACAGCAGAAGGAAGCGAAGCCAAAAGGTACGAATGCTTACCAAGCTGACGGGAGAGCTCCGTCGAGGTCGACTCGTCCTGGCTGCTCCGAAGCGATGCCGGCCACTCCTCCTTTAGCGGCGGGATTTCTAGGGCCACGAACTCCTCCGTCAGGTCCCGCATGCTCATCCGGCGGGCGATGATTTGAAGGAGCTGGATCCTCGCAGAGACTGAGCTGGCGCTGGCCTCGATGCGCGCCTCCCTCCGGAACCAGTTATGGCGCGGAGGTCCGGCGAGCCCAGAGTTGAGCCCCACGTGGACGTAGAACCAGAAGTTCACCCACTTGGAGTACCACCTCTCGTTGATGGCCTTCGCCGGGAAGGAGTCTGCATACCTCCTCCGGAGCTGAAAGTTGATGCTCCTGAAGGCCAGTATCTGGCCCCCTTTCTTCTTCGGTTGGCAAAGGGCTTCGTGCATTTGCGCGAAGACCTCCGCTCTCCCTTCGCAGCCTGCGGCGCGCATGGCCCATTCGAAGATGGCAAGGCGGGCCACGACGTTCAGGGACAGCTGCGGGAGCTCCAAGTGGAAGGCATCCAGCACTCCGGCGAGGAGCTCCGAAGCGGGGAACCCAAGCCCCGCATCGAAGAAGGCCTCGAAGACGACGACCTCCCCCTCTCGCGGCAGTGGGACCGATTCCCGGCCCGGCTTCCTCGCTGGTGACTCGGGGCCAAGGCGGCCCCTAGTCGTTTGCTCGATGGACGCGTCGGTGCACGCCAACGGCCCAAGTTCTAGGGTTTGCTCCCAAAACTACTCCGACGCGGGACGGAGCTCTCGCGGGTCGCGTGCCTCAGCCAGACCAGAGGCAGTCGCCGCCGCTGGCGCTGCAAGAAACGAGGATCTACCGCCGCGACGGGAGCTCTCTTCTCCACCATGGCGAGAGGAAACAGGGAGGAAGCGAGAGCTCAAAGAATAGGTGCTTGTGGTCAAGAGTAAAGCAAGGAAACTGGACAAGTAGGCAGGAAGGGGGCCAACTGGCGCAGCAGGGGCTATTTAAGCACGGAAGTCACCGCCGGTCCACCTTCCGCCCGTTCGGTGCGCGCGCATAACAGCCGCGTGGCATTTAAGACCCAACCAGCGCCTCGGGTGTGCCAGTCCCTGACGGTCCACCTCCCCGATGTTGCCTGCATGCGCGCCGCATTAACTGCGCCGAGTAATGCTCTGGCTCGCCTCCTCGGGCGCCCGAACCTGGCGGTCAAAGGCGCGTGGGCGCCCGCATTGCCGGTCAAACTTCTTTCTTTGAAGGGGGGAGAAGCGATTAACTCGCCGAAGGTGTTCCTAAATCAGCTCCTGGTCTCCAGGTTCCCGGACGCCCCGCTGATTCCGAAGCATCCCCGAAACGATCGAGCGGGGCCGCCCCACAGCGGAATTCAGCGTCTATATGTAAGTCGTTCCCTTATGAAGGTTATCGAGATTATCATGTGCGCTTCCACCCTCTCTTACGCAGGGCTCTCGAAGAGGAAAGAAGCGAGGGGCTACTGTTGGGGGGATAATCCCGATGACAGCAGGGGAACGAGGAGGTCCGCACGGCTTCGGAGGAAGACCATCACCAGAAGACCCGAGGCCCTAGGCCGGAGGTGTCTGGACCTCCGAGCGATGGAGCCGGAGGTTCCAAGGCGCGCCGGAGGGGTCTTCGGAGGGAGCTACTAGCCAGACACCGGAGGCCAACCTTTGGGCGGACCTGAGGCTCTGGGGGAGAGCCATGCGTGGGAAGGACCCAGTCAAGGCCGCGTGGGGACAAGATCGTGATCGTCTGCGCCGTGTCGGGCGGCCTTTGCAGCGCCCGACACGGCCAATACACTGTCAGGATTGAATCTTTCTGTCTGTACTACGCGGAGTCCATTTTGTCTGTACTATCAGCCAGTGTCAGGCCATGTCTGTACTACCGGTCAGTGTCAGGCCAACTAGCGGTTGGTGGTTAAGAGGTGCCTGGCCCCTCAGGGAGGGTCACCCTATAAATACAAGCCAGGATTTGGCAGCCACCTTTTTAATTTGCAAACAACAGAGAATTCATCAAAGAAAATACAAGACATAATTTATCACAGAATACCACCATCACAGATTGCATTGCTCAAACAAAGCATGTATAAAAAATGTATTTCATATGTGTTTCACCAAATGTTTGCATTCTGTTTCACCAAATGTTTGCATTCCACATGAAAAATTGAAACATTAATCTAGGGGCCCTTATAATGGAATGCGCCATTCTTTGCATAGACTTGGTCCACGATGACTTCCACTAGTTGTGAACAGATCCGTGACATTTCAGGTAGGTTGAATTCCTATAAAATGAGTTTTTGACATCAATCCATGTTTGCATAAGTAAAAATTAAATGAAACAGAATAACAAAGATCACGATAATATCTTACATTGGGTGATTTCACATCCGCTATCTTCATGGTGAGCTCCATATGGTGTGCAGCATAAAACCCAAATTGGTTTCCAAGAGGTTGATTGTAGTACTATTATGGAAATACACGATTAGTTTGGAGGACACATTAAATTTGAAAGGGTAAAACATTTATTAAATTTGAAAGGGAAAACATTTAAAGGCTTACAGCCACTGCAGTTTTATGAACCAAAATTCCCAGCCGTGATCCTTTTATTTGGTTTGTTTCGACAGCGGCGTCGAAAGCTCTGTAATGAGGTAGAACAAGATTGAGTTAAACAAGAATAGGTTGAAGGTTGAACTTGTAATGACGATGTGAAGAAAACCTTACTCATCTATTTATTGTTTGAGTAGCGAGTAGTCCCTGTTGGTGCTCTCGCCATCCGGTCCCTTTGGTCTTGTCGAGTCAATGTACCATACGGTCTTCCACTTAGGGACGATGAGTACTAGGACATAATGATCACCACCAATGTGGTGTATGCCCATTATATGTCGCTTGGATGGGATGCTTGCGGTGATTACACTATATATGTAGTTGAAACACACTCTTTTCTTATCGGCCAAAATTGTAGGTGTTGCAATCATCCGTGGATTCAAAACTTTGAAAGGTAGTGGAGACTTTTTCTCAAAATATTTTTTTATACATCATCCTATACATATGAAAGAGTAGTCAATACCACATAATGATGGGTCGACTTTAATATAAAATTGTTGGACCGGAAACGGCGACCAGAGGGGGGGTGAATGGGAGCTTTTAAAATTTCGGTCTAAAAACTAGCCTTCGGCTTCAGTTCTGTCTTCTGCGGAACAGACTTCGAACACTACCTTCGGAGGTCTGGTTCGGAGGTGCTTTGACAGCTCCGAACGCAGGCTTCGCAGGTCCAAAAGTTCGAAGCCAAGAAGACTTCGCTCCACTATCAACCCTCGAAAATCTACTCTGCTAAGTCAGTGCAGGCTCCGCACACAGGGTGCTTCGAGCAGGCTTCGCACTTCACCCTTCGCAAGAGTGGACACCCTACTGAGGACTTCGACCAAGTACTTGGCAACAGCAACAAGTGCTGGGCTTCGTACACGAAGGTCTAAACGCACACTAATAGACTTCGCTAGGGGCTTCGACACAAGAAGCAAAACGGGCTACGATCAGGGCTTCGCTAGTAAGCAGCGAGGTCTCGCCTCCTGTTACACAGAGCGACAGCACACTGAAAAACACACTTCGCACAAAGACACCCTTCGCCTAAACAGGCTTCGGCGCACTACAACTAGCGAGGTATGTAAAGCGAGCTCAAGCAAAAATCACACAGAAGTAGGGCTTCACCGCTTGAACAAGGAACACAATAAAATTGAACTCTGGATGAATACAACGAAGTGTGTGGCTACAGGAGCTCAACAGTAAATGCTCAAAGTGTTAAATGTTACCTACCGAGCCCCCCATATTTATAGCCCACAGTTCACCCAAAGGAATTGACTACTTTACCCCTAGGGTTTACATTGGTTTTGTCTCTACAGAACTGAGGGGTACAAAAGGTAGTCAACTTTATTGGAGGCTTCTCTGTCAGCCTTTGCAGAGGGGACAGCGCCAGCTTTTTGCAGAGCAGACACTGTCAGACTTGCAGCCTTTGACCTTTCCGAAGCCCCCCTTCGCATGCGAGGGGTGCGGTAGCTTCGGTGAGAAGCCTTGAGCCAGACGGCCTTCGCTTCACCGAAGTCTGCCTTCGATACAGTGATGGTTTTGAGCCGAAGCCGTCAAAGCCCTTGGTCCTTCACACCAACACCTCCGGAGTGGACCACCACGGCTTCGCAGCTACTCTCAGCTCGAGCTCCGTCAGTCCGTGTACCGAAGCCATGCAGGCCGAAGTACCACAAGAAAACCACACTCTGAAGCCCCACCTTCGGAGTACCACCCTTCGAAGTCCCTCCTTCGTCCAAGGCCTCCGCACGAAGCATTCCATGAGCACATCGTCGCAGTGTCTCTCCTCGAGCACACTCCTCGACGAGCCTCACCCGGACCATGCCTCCGATGCGCCTCGACTTCTGAGACCTTCGTCGAGTAACCTTCGAATGTCTCCCTCCAGAGCACACTTCGAACCCTTTGCCTCCGCAGAGGACTTGATCCATCCAACTCCGAAGTCACTCCATCCGGAGTACCTTCGAAGTGCCTCACCTCCGAGGACTTTGTCTCGGAGTACCTTCAGCCGGAGCCACGCTCCGCACTCTTTGCCTTCACCTGGCGCACCTCGACCCGAGGACCGACCCGGACCCCCTTCACAGCCACCGTGACGGAGCTCCCCGCTCCCCTGGCATCAAGCCTCCCGCTTGACCCAGGTTCACCTGCCGCGAACGTCCGTCGCCTCCGAAGTCCCTGCGCACCACAGACAAACAGACAAGTGTATCCAGTACTCTGGAGACCTCTCCGGGTTAGCAACCTCCGGCACACACTCCGGTGTACCGCCCTAAGTACCGAAGCCTTCGGTACACACCCAGTCATCGTGTACTGTCGGACCCCTCCGACACGCACACTCCGCTGCAACAGCTGCAGCAACCAAACCACCGAACACCCTTCGGTGATACCACCTCCGAACACCCTTCGGAGGTACCCCTTCGAACATAGGTTAAAAGCCTGTCAATCACTCAACACAAACACTGAAACCAACCCTTGGTTTCTCAATCTCCCCCTTGATGAGTGCATTGACAACCAACTTTAAATCCAAGAAAATTTAAAAACTTTCAGCACACAAGTGACCATAAAAACTCAGAAAAGAGCCAAATCATGTCACTTGACAAAAGAATTTTCCTCCCCCTTTTCAAAAGAGTAAAAGCCCCTTCGGCAAATCTCAAGATAAAAACTCCCCCTGAGTTAAATTTTCCCCCTTTGGCAACAAAGAACCCTTTTATGTCAAATTTTCTCCCCCTTTGGAAATTATACCCCCTTGCGGCAAAACGTAGCAAGTCCTCTCCCCCTTTGGCAATGCAAGCATCAAGGAGCATGAAAAAGATGCATAGCTTGGAAATGAGCAGAATTGCAGAGACATATAAAACAAAAATATGCCAACAATAACACCAATGATCATGGGCTCAGCTCAAATTAACATTCTCTAAAAACATGATGAAGTATGTGAGTTGATCATTTTTTGAAATGAAAGCATCACCACTTAGTCAAGGAAACTAGACTAGTAAAAGCAAGGACTGCGCAACGCTAGTCAATTTCTACTCCAGACAGACAAGTCCAGTTCAAATGGAGCAATGAAAGCAAACTTGATGATCAAAGAATTTTGTTGTTCTTTTCTTAATGCCAGGGGTTATTTGTTTGTCCACCTTATACTTTCCAATCAGGCCAAGCCTAGGCATGAAAACCATAAGAAGCTTAAGGCAATGATTTTGGCATACACTACACTATTCCAGTTCAGACCAAAGTGCAATGGAAAGCAGTCTAGAATAGGGTAGTGCGACAAACAAACCCTCCTGGATCTTTTAACTTGAAGCATGCAAATCATGGAATTTTTGATTTTAACTTAAGTGAACCAATTGTTTGGCACTTTATGAATCTCCATGAAAAAGTAGATCAATTTTTCAAGTTGCAATTTTGAGCATCCAAAGAAATGTGTCTTGCTATCAAGTAGATAAAAGATAGCTAAAAGCAGTCCTACTTAAACATGCTAGATTCAAGACTAAGTAGTGAGCACGATTTGATTTTAAAAAGAAAACATCATGCACATGAATGTTTCAGATAAATTAAAAAGAGCTGAGCTGACACGATTTCATGAATTATAAGCAGGCATATAAGTGCAAAAGATGTAAATGCAATTTAGCACACAGTGAGCATATGCAAGACAAACACAATCAGCTCCCCCTCACAAAATGCCGTAAGGATGACAAATACCAAGTTCCCCACGCAAGTATGCAAACGAGAAGCATCGAGGGGTTTTGTGAAAATGTCGGCAAGCTGGTGTTGGGTATCAACATATTGAAGTTCAATATCACCCTTCTCATTGTGATCTCTGAGAAAATGATATCGCACATCAATGTGTTTGGTTCTGGAGTGCTGAACCGGGTTGTTTGCAATACAAATAGCGCTAGTGTTATCACAGAAAAGTGGAACACTCTTATAATCTAACCCGAAATCCCGCAAAGTGGAAACCATCCACAAAATCTGAGAGCAACAGCTAGCCGCAGCAACATATTCGGCCTCAGCCGTCGATTGTGCAACACTAGACTGTTTGCGGGAAGACCAGCAAACCAAGAAAGTACCCAGAAAATGACAAGTACCAGAGGTACTCTTCCTATCAATTCTACACCCAGCAAAGTCCGCATCGGAATAACCTCGAAGACATAAAGATGAAGATGCTGAATACCATATGCCAAATTCGAGGGTATGTTTGAGATACCTTAAGATGCGCTTTACCGCTTGGCGGTGCGAAGCTCGTGGTGAAGCCTGAAAACGAGCGCACAGACACACTGCAAAGTGTATGTCCGGCCTCGTGGCAGTCAAGTAGAGGAGGGAGCCGATCATGCTTCGAAACTCCTTCTGATCTACGGCTTCTCCATCATCATCAGGATCCAATGCTACAGATGTAGCCATTGGAGTGGCGAGGGGCTTCGCATTGGCCATGTCGAATTTCTTGAGCAGGTCCTTGGTGTACTTTGTCTGGTGGACAAAAGTACCTTGTTTGCTTTGCTTGATTTACAAACCAAGGAAAAAGGTGAGTTCACCCATCATAGACATTTCAAATTCCCTGCTCATGGTATCTGCAAACTCGGCAACCAAAGCATGAGAAGAGACACCAAAGATGATATCATCCACATAAATCTGAACTAGGAGGAAATCTTTGCCATGCTTGAGAGTAAACAATGTTTTATCAACAGAGCCCATCAAATACCCTCGCTCAAGCAGAAAAGACTTAAGTCTATAATACCAAGCCCGAGGGGCCTGCTTGAGTCCATAAAGAGCCTTATGAAGTTTAAGGACTTTATGTGGGTACTTGGGGTTTTCAAAACCAGGAGGTTGTTTTACATAAACATCTTCGCCTATGAAGCCATTAAGAAAAGCACTTTTGACATCCATTTGATAGAGTTTGAATCCCCGGGATGTCGCAAAGGCAAGCAAAATCCTAATGGCCTCAAGGCGAGCAACAGGTGCAAAAGTTTTAGTAAAATCAATCCCTTCTAGTTGAGAAAAGCCCTGAGCTACAAGTCTAGCCTTGTTTCTAACTATAGTCCCATCCTCCCCTTGTTTGTTTTTGAAAATCCATTTTGTTCCAATGAAATGAACATTTGGTGGAGGATCAACTAATGACCAGACTTGGTTTCTCTCAAAATTTTCAAGCTCTTCATGCATGGCATTGATCCAACTAGAATCAGAAAGTGCATGACTAACATCTAAGGGCTCGAAAGAAGCAACAAAAGCTGAATCAATGAAATGAGCATGAGAACGTGTTACCCTTTGATCAAGCTCACCAATGATCTGCTCGGGAGGGTGCATCCTTTGAACATGATGTGGAGCCTCGCGGCGGGATGCAGTCTCCCCCTCAACTTGTGCGTTGGAGTGGTCCAAGATGACCGATGTTGAGGTAGTCGCTTCGGGACCTCGTGCCGAAGTAGTTGAAGCGGGGTCAGCTTCGGGGGTTGATGTCGAGGGAAGTAGGGGTTCATCCTCGAATTCTCCGGGATCTTCTTCTTCGAATAAGGTCTGTTCCATGTCGTGTTCATTTGCCTGTTCAAAAGCAGAACTAACAGAGGGGGTTGATTCATCAAAAGTCACATCACATGACTCGATGACATTGTTAGTCTCCAAGTTATAAACACGATAAGAATGACCATGTGTAGTGTAACCCAAAAAGATCCCGTCAGAAGATCGCGACTCAAATTTATCCAAGTTACCACGTTTTAGGATAAAGCAGCGACAGCCAAAAACTCGAAGATGAGTAACCTTGGGCTGTCTCCCAAAACGTAGCTCATAAGATGTCAAGTTCAAAATTGAGCGCAAGAAGATTCGGTATGAGATGTAACAAGTGTTCATGGCCTCAGCCCAGAATTTTCTAGGAGTCCTATGCTCATCAAGCATCGTCCTAGCCATCTCAACCAGAGTGCGGTTTTTCCTCTCAACAACACCGTTCTGTTGAGGAACCCGCAGAGCAGAGAATTGATGTTCAATGCCATGCTCCATGCAAAAGTTGTAGGACCGAAAGTAGCGACCAGAGGGGGGGTGAATGGGCGCCTTTAAAAAATTCTTTCGAATCAATGGCCTGTTCCCAATACCCAACGCACCTCAAAAATACTATGCAGCAGAAAATGAACCGAAGGCCTAAGTCTAAAGGTTTCTAACCTAAAAGCATCTGATGATAAACAGTGTAATACTAAAGTGGTGCAACTAGGCAGATGAACAAATTGTAACAGGCCTAAACTTCTCAATGAAATGATCTAAGTATGTATAAAGTGAAATGAGAAGTTACTGTCCAAAGTTGTCTCCTGTTCGAAACTTGGCGAAGCCCCCTTCGCACGTCGAGGTCTGCTTCGGAGGTTGGAGTCGGAGTCTGTCCGAAATGCCGAAGGTGTCACTTTCTAGGCTAGTTCGAAGTGATAAGAAGCGAAGAGTACTTCGGAGCGAAGTAAAGCAGTGCCGGAGCTTGGTTCGAAGTATGCACTTTGAAGACAAGTCTTTGCACACAGCTTCGACTCACGAGCTTCGGAGCGAAGTAAAATAGTGCCGGAGCCTGCTTCGAAGTATGTACTTCGAAGACAAGACTTCGAACGTACTTCGAACCGAAAGCCTCGAAGCTAAACCTTCGAACACGAAACTTCGAACACAAAGCTTCGAACACACAAACAAACAACCTTCGAACGTAGGAGCGAAGTCTATCACGTGACAGAAAATCAAGTCCGAAGCCTACACTCTACCTTCGAAAAGGGAAAACTTCGGGAAGAGAAACGAAGGCAGACACGCCACAAAGAAATCCAAGCGAAGTCTATCAGAACAGACAAACTTCGAACCCAACTTCGAAACCTAATGAAGTGTGTGCTTCGAACAGATAGATTCGGAGTATGCTAGTTCGAAGTATGCGATGCTGTCCATACAGGAGGAACTTCGAATCTAGCAACTCAGACGCAAAAATCGAAGTTCGAAGTCTGAGCGAAGCCTTTAAAGAGGTTCGATCGGAGCCTGCCTCACGAAGTTGAGGGGCTTCGCACGGGACCGAGCTTCGCCAGACACAACAGGAAAAAGCAAAAGAGACTGACTGCTTCGATCAAAAAGCTGGGCGATAGAAGTTGAAAAGCTGCAGCCGAACACTGTAGCTACAGTAAAGCAGTACTACTTGCAACAGCAAGAACTAGTACTACCACCGTGCAGAACTCACCCAGCCGAAGAAGCTTCTCTTCAAGAATAAATTCAGCAGCCCGTAGGTAAGGCAATAACTCCCCAAACCAAACAAAATACAAGCAATAAATTCACCAGAGTTCAAAGATTAAATGCATCCAAAAGATTTGAGCCAAAAGAATGCAAGAACAGGGAGAGGGAAGCCCCTGGCGGCGCACACAGGAGAGAGAAGGGAGTGACCCAAAAAGGTGGATTTGATTTCAGCACAAAGGGCAGTCCAAACCCTAGGGATTGGGGTGCTATTTATAGGCAGCCCAACACTAGGAATATTCTACCAGCCCCTTAGGGTTTTTACAGACTCAAAAATACAGAAAAAGACTCTACTGCCCTTAGGTATTTTTACAGACACAACTGACTGACTGTGGGCCTAGAGTAACAGATGACATATCCGGAAGCTACTCTTCTGGACAGTCGGATACAGAATCAACGGTTGTCAGTTTTACGCCGAAACTGACAAAGCCTCCACCAGCTTTGCACCAGGTACCCGGATTGGGCCGGCCCGACTCCGCAGCTCTCTTAGCCCGACAATCGCTCACCGCCCGTGTACCTGAGTCAGTCCTGGTCAACAGCCCAGTGGGTCTTCTACTGCTTCTGGCCCATGCACCCGGATTGGGCCAGCCCGACTTCGCAGCCTCCTCTGCCCGACAGTCGCTCGCTGCCCGTGTACCTGAGTCACACGCGGCCCATGAAACAGCAGATCTCTTCTCTTCTTCAGTCCTCGTTTGACTATCGTTGACAATGACTCATCACTTCTAGAGCCATGAGGCCCACGCTATTCAGCATGGCTCCTCAATCTCCCCCTTGATGAGTGCATTGTCAACACTTCTCAATTCTCAGCTCTTCAGCACCTGTGAACCAAATGTGGAAACACGAAAACAAAATACAAGGAAACAAAGAAGAAGAAAAATAAGGTAAAAGTTTAACCTTAATGACCAAAAGCCGAATCAAAAGCAAGAAACGGTCATTATGGTTAACCAAAACTCAAAAGCTCAAAATGAGTGTGATTTCAGAACAACAAGGATATTGACAGAGTAAGAACTCCCCCTTAAACTCTGATCCCAAATTTTCTCCCCCTTGTTGACAAGTGAACTCATCAAGCACTCAAAAGAGACACAGACTTCCCCTGAGACGCAATTCCCCCTCAAAATATGCAGTGAATGCAACTGGGGTGCAGGTGAAGTGAAGAAAGCATGCTTCTCAGATATGATTGACTGCAAATACAGTATCTAACAGGTATAGCAAAAGAGATACTGTCCAAGACACATGGCATGATCAGTGCAAAAGATGATATCTAAAGAAAGTCATTTAGCACGCATTTGTCAATTTTTGCAAATAAAAACATCACCACATTTTCTGGTAAACAAGCAAAGTAAAGCAGGAGATGCAGAAGCTAACTGATATCTACCAAGATAAGCATTTGTTCAAGACAAAATGCTTCAGCAAACTTGTTATCCTTTTTAAAGTGCAGACTTTTTCATTTTCCTTTGTCATTTGTGCCAAGGGTTATTTGCATGTCAAACCTTATGCTAACCAACCAAGTCAAGCCTAGGCCAGAACTGAGCCATCAGAAGCTTAAGACATTGGTCTCGGCATACACTATACTGTCCTAGTTCATACCAAAGTGCTATGGTAAGCAGTCCAGAACAATATAATGCGACAAAGCAAATCCACTTGGATCTTTTCAACTTAAGCATAAAAAGGCATGGAATTTTCATTCATTTTTGATTTTTATCATTTTTATAGCACATTTTCCATGTTGAAGCATAAAGATGTCCAAGTTGCATATCTGCATCTATGTGATGAACTGGCTACAAGGCATGTAACAGATAGCAAAAGCACTCAGCCTACACATGCTAGTTACCAGAAGCAATGGTGATCATTTTTCAAGTTGAAAGCGTAAAAGCCATGCATATGACAGATATCAGTCATATCAAGCGAACTGAAACAAAGCATGATCATTGACAAGTAATCAAAAGCATGTACCCGCTAGAATAAGTAATGCAGTTCAATCATATAACAGAAGCAGGCTCAAATGTGTGATATGTGAATATGTATGATATGAACCCACACAAAAAGACTCAAGAAAAGAGTAAAAAGAAAACTGACGCAAAATATCCTAGAAAGGATACACAACACCCAAATCCCCTCGTAAACGCTCAAAAGTAGATTGATCTAGGGGTTTGGTGAAAATGTCAGCCAACTGATGATGGGTATCAACATGAATAAGGTCAATGACACCTTTCTCATATTGATCCCGTAAGAAGTGAAAGCGCACATCAATATGTTTGGTTTTTGAATGAAGACACGGGTTTTTCCCTACACTAATAGCACTAGTGCTGTCGCAAAACAATGGAACCCTGGTAGGAAAGAACAACCCAAAGTCTCGTAGAGTAGAAATCATCCAAACCATCTGTGAGCAGCAGCTAGCAGCAGCTACGTACTCAGCCTCTGTGGTCGAAAGAGCAACTCCAGATTGCTTTCGAGAAGACCAAGATACAAGGGAAGAACCAAGAAACTGGCAGGTACCGGAAGTCGACTTGCGATCCAACCGGCACCCACCAAAGTCAGCGTCCGAAAAGCCAGATAAATCAAGTGATGATGATGCTGAATAATAAAGACCAAGATCAGGCGCATAGGTGAGATACCTGAAAATGCGCTTGACAGCCTGCCGGTGAGACGCGCGTGGTGAAGACTGAAAACGTGCGCAAAGTCCCACGGCGAACTGTATGTCTGGTCTTGTTGCCGTTAAGTACAACAGCGAACCGATCATCCCTCGAAATTCTCTCTCATTGACCTTGACACCGCTCTCGTCCTTGTCCAAACCCCCAGAAGTACCCATCGGGGTCATCTGCGGCTTCAATTCACCACCAAAGTCAAATTTCTTAAGCATATCACGAGTGTACTTACCTTGGTGGATGAAAGTGCCGTCCTTGGTCTGCTTGATCTGGAGCCCTAGAAAGTATTTGAGCTCACCCATGAGGCTCATCTCGAACTCACTGTGCATCTGCTCAGAAAACTTGGACACAAGAGAATCAGTAGTACCGCCAAAGATAATATCGTCCACGTAAATCTGAGCAACTAAAAAATCTGAAGCATCTCTGAGCAAGAAAAGAGTTTTGTCCACAGAACCCATCACAAAGCCCTTCCCCAACAAAAATTGCTTCAATCGGTCATACCAAGCCCTGGGGGCTTGCTTCAACCCGTATAAAGCTTTCTGCAATTTAAAAACATGTCGAGGAAACTTAGGGTTCTCAAAACCGGGGGGTTGCCTAACATATACCTCCTCCTCTATGAACCCGTTCAGAAAAGCACTCTTAACGTCCATTTGAAAAAGCTTAAAACCCTTTGAAACGGCAAAAGCTAGAAGAATACGAATGGACTCAAGACGGGCCACAGGAGCGAAGGTTTCTTCAAAGTCAATACCTTCCTTCTGGCAATAACCCTGGGCGACTAGTCGAGCCTTGTTGCGCACCACAACCCCATCTTCACCTTGTTTGTTCTTGAATACCCACTTGGTGCCTATGGGGTTGCATCCTGGTGGCGGCTCAACTAGTGTCCAAACCCGATTGCGGACAAAATTCTCAAGCTCTTCTTGCATGGCATTAATCCAATTAGAATCAGAGAGAGCATGAGAAATGTCTCTGGGCTCAAAAGATGCAACAAATGCAGATTCAGCAAACACAGCGAGAGAGGCAGAAGAACGCAAAGTCCTTTCAGTTAAATCACCAATGATGAGCTCTGAGGGGTGGTCACGCTGAACTGCTCGGGTTCCCTAGTGATCTGAAGTCACCTCACCGGAGTCAGCAGCTGGCACCTCTGGACTCGACTGAGGGGGCTCGATCGAAGTGGAAGAAGTGATCAGAGGTCCGCCCTCATCATCAGTCGAAGTCACAGAAGGTGTGGGCTCTGCGGGGGATGCAGAAGGCCCGCCCTCAACAGCAGCTGGAGTATCCTCATCTTCCTCGAAGATGGACTCTCCGAGCTCATCATCACCAGAAAGCTCAAAAGAAGGAGTCAAAGAAGGCAGGGACTCATCAAATGAAACTTCACACGTCTCGACAAGCAGCTGGGATTCGAGGTTCCAAACACGGAAGCCTCGAGAATGCAATGCATAACCAAGAAAAACACCATCCCAGCAACGAGACTCAAATTTGTCCAAATGCCCTCCCTTTTTGAGCACAAAGCACTTGCAGCCAAACGCTCGCAAGTGGCTCACCTTGGGCTGTCTGCCAAACCGCAACTCATATGATGTCTTACCAATGTAAGCTCTAAGAAAAATGCGATTGGCCAGATAGCAAGCCGTGTTCATGGCTTCAGCCCAAAAACGCCTAGGAGTCCTGTGCTCATCAAGCATCGTCCTGGCCATCTCAACTAGCGTGCGGTTCTTTCGTTCCACAACGCCGTTCTGTGGGGGAGTGTAAGGAGAAGAGAACTGATGGTCCAGACCCTGATCACCACAGAAGCTGACGAACTGAGAGTTCTTGAACTCAGAGCCGTTGTCAGAGCGAATTGCTCGCATCCGACCATTGTTCTCATTCTTCAGCTTCAAAACCAGGTCATGGACAAATTGAAAAGTTTCATCCTTAGACTCCAAAAAGAAAACCCACGAGAAACGAGAAAAGTCGTCAACAATCACAAGTGCATACCACTTCCCACCGACTGAGCGTACCCGAGCTGGACCTACAGTGTCCAAATGCAAAAGCTCGCCTGGATACGAAGTCATCACCTGAGTCACAGGTGAATGAGAAGCGGCAACCATTTTCCCATGACGACAGGGATGACAAACTAGATCCTTCTCCATTTTAAGCTTGGGCAATCCTCGGATGAGGTCCATAGAGCTTAACCTGACTAACAGATCAAAACTCAAATGACCTAACCTCCTATGCCACTTCCAGAGCTCAGAAGAAGATCCAGCAATCAAACAGCGAGAAGGGCCAAAAGAACTAGAGAAGTCAATTCGAAAAACTTTACCGAAGGGTAAAATCTGACAAACCAAAGACCCTCTAGAATCAATCACCGAAGAATTTCCCTTCTTAAAACGCACTTCCAAACCATCCTCAAGAAGTTGCGACACAGAGATTAAATTAAAGTTCAGATTTTTAACCAAAGCAACATTCTTTAAAGAGAAATGGTCTGAGATGCTGATTGAGCCTATGCCACTTACTTTCCCTTGACCGTTGTTCCCGAATGTAATGTACTCTTTGGAGCTCGGGGGAGTGAGACTGGAGAACCATCTGCGATGTCCCGTCATGTGGCGAGAGCATCCTGAGTCCATGATCCAAACATCCTCCAGTCCCCGGTCCTGCACAATCAATGTCTGTAAGTGGGAGCAAATGGTCCGGCACCAGGTTTAGCAAAAGAGCTAAACCAGTGTCGAGCCATCTGCTCAAAAGATGGAAAGCGAAAACCATCAAAAAAGTTTGGACCAAAACGCGGCTCAAAACGCGGTCCATGGTTCTTCCTAACCCTACGGCCACGAGGTCCAGAACCGTAGCCAACTCGGTCTGGAACTCTGCCGGAACGAACACCACCTACTGGAGCACGGGTAGGAAAACCGTCTCCTCTACCACCACCTACACGACGCGGCCTGGCCTCTAGCCTCTCCCCGCGCCGAGGAACACGCAGTCTACCACCCTACTGGTAGAACTGCACCTGATCACTACGAGCCCTCTCTGCTCTCTCAACCCGCTTCCTCCTGAAGCAAAACTCCGCAAGATGTCCGTCTCTCTGACAATACTCACAATGATAGGTAGGCTTCTTGGGATGTGGTTGAGGCTTGGGGTTCTTGGGTTTGGTAGTGTTTGGTGTGGTCTTCTTGGGCTGAGAGGGTCCAGGAAGAGAGTCAAGAGTAGAGTGGAGGTGTTTGGGCTTAGGAACCCAGATAGGCTTCTTGGGTGGAGCTTTGGATGGTTCATGGATCACTCCATCCTTGGGCTGACAAGCCTGGGAGGTCTCAGTGGAGTGAGTCTTGGGATACCTCTGCTCTGGAGTCATTTTACTCCACTCCACCGCCCGGCTGAGGGCACTCTCAAAGTCAGCCTTGGTGTAGGTGTAACCTACTCCAAACCCATCCTTCCTTTGAACTGCTGGATCATCATGCCAAGCTGTGGCTCTCTGGCACTGATCCAACTCAGGATAGAACGGAGGTAAAAGTTCTCATTCTGAGAATCTACTAGCTCCTCTCTCAAGGAAGCTAGAACCTCCACCTGAGACAAGCAGGTCTCACACTCACTCTCTACTTGGACAGACTTTCCGGCTTTTAGCTTAATCAACTCCATTCTAAGAGACAGACAGTTCTCACAAACAGTGGGTGGAACTGACAATGTCTCAAGCTCTAGCCTAGTCTGCGCAAGCTCAGCTCTCAACCTCTCCAAATCACCCAAATGCTCATTGCCTTTGGATTTCAGCTCAGCTAAGGTAGCTAGATGAGATGGGCAATCAACACAGGGTGCGACGACAGTGGCTTGAGCATCTTTCAGCTCCTGCTGAGCGCTTTCAAGCTCAGTGGCCAAAGCGTCCCTCTCATCAACCCTTTCTGTGTACCTGGACTTCAAAGTCGACAGGTCACACAGAAGCACCTCACATTTCGGGCACTCACTGCTATCACCCAAGCAAGGGGAAGAAGATAGACTTTCTATTCTACCGTTGGCTACGGCAAGCTCACTCTCTAACTCGTCTATCCTTTTCTTAGCCCCCCTAAGCAGTTTCTCCCGATACTTCAACTCCTGACGATTGCTCTCAAGTAAATCAACAATTTCGCGCTCATAAGATGATACCTTGCTATCGTCATCGTCGGAGTCGTCGGAGGAGCTCTTTTCTTCTCTATCCCCAAGAGCCATGGAGCAGAAACTCTTGCGGGATCTTCGGCACTGGTGTGAGCGGCTCTTCGGCTTGTCTCCGAAGGCCATGAAGCAGAGGCCCGCCGGATCATCCTTGTCCTTCCCCTTCTTGATGGTGATCTCCTCATCACTTGAGCTCGATGAAGAGGAAGAAGACGTGGATCTCTTGGAGTAGCTTTTCTCCATCTCGGCGAAGAAGGCATTGTCGCGCTTCTTGTTCTCTCGCCGGTAGTCCTTCAGGGCCTTCTTGAAGAACCGGGTCTTCGGCTTGCCCTTGGTGAAGGAAGGGCTCTCATGCTTGCCGGAGTCGTGGAAGCTGCTGCCGGTGCCCTTCTTGTAACCACTGCGCTTGGGGCAGTCGGCGATGAAGTGTCCTGGATCACCACATTCAAAGCATCCGGATTTTGTGCCGTGTCTTTTAAACATTCTTTTATCATAGACACGACGCACCCGGTTGTTAAAAAGACACAAATCATCATCTCCCAACAACTCAAGCTGGTCCTCAGTGATAGACATCAAGGAGAACCCAGCACAGCTCACAGCAGAGGGATCAACAGAAGGTGTAGCAAGGGCCAGGGATTTTGATCCAGAGCCAGTGAGATTTGATCTCAACTGGATATCTACCTCAGTGGCCTTTAGCTTGCTAAATAACTCAGAAATGGTCAAGGTATCGTATGAAGTACTCTCAACGATAGATGATACCTTGATCTCCCAGATCTTTGGGTCCAAGGTATGAAGAACCTTGAGCGCCTGCTCATGATCTGAGACTAACTGAGCACCCTCAGCCTTGTTGTCCCGAAGCTTGTTAATGATCGACTGAAAGCGACCAAACAAAGCCTCAATAGATTCACCCGGCTTCTGTGTGAAATTCTCATATTCACGCCGGTAGGTCTGATAGAGCCGAGCCTTGACCTGTGCTGTTCCCTCATGGTGTGCCTTGAGGGTAGCCCAGATCTCTCTCGCAGTGGAGAGATGACTCACTCGCTCAAATTCAGTGGGACCTAAACCAGAAAATAAAATGTTCACAGCCTTACTGTTGCTCAGATGCTGAGCAATGATACCAGCAGTACCTTGCTCAGTAACTGGCAGAATGACAAACGTGCTGTGAACGCAAATGTCCCATATGTCCGAACCCTGGCTCATGAGATAGGCTCGCATGCGAGTCTTCCAATAATTATAGCCATAGGCTTCCAAGGACGGGACCTTGCCAGGAGACGTCATAGTCACTACTGGGGTTTAGAACCGGTTAAGGTATGGAAAAACCCTAACCTTGCTCTGATACCACTTGTAGGACCGAAAGTAGCGACCAGAGGGGGGGTGAATGGGCGCCTTTAAAAAATTCTTTCGAATCAATGGCCTGTTCCCAATACCCAACGCACCTCAAAAATACTATGCAGCAGAAAATGAACCGAAGGCCTAAGTCTAAAGGTTTCTAACCTAAAAGCATCTGATGATAAACAGTGTAATACTAAAGTGGTGCAACTAGGCAGATGAACAAATTGTAACAGGCCTAAACTTCTCAATGAAATGATCTAAGTATGTATAAAGTGAAATGAGAAGTTACTGTCCAAAGTTGTCTCCTGTTCGAAACTTGGCGAAGCCCCCTTCGCACGTCGAGGTCTGCTTCGGAGGTTGGAGTCGGAGTCTATCCGAAATGCCGAAGGTGTCACTTTCTAGGCTAGTTCGAAGTGATAAGAAGCGAAGAGTACTTCGGAGCGAAGTAAAGCAGTGCCGGAGCTTGGTTCGAAGTATGCACTTTGAAGACAAGTCTTTGCACACAGCTTCGACTCACGAGCTTCGGAGCGAAGTAAAATAGTGCCGGAGCCTGCTTCGAAGTATGTACTTCGAAGACAAGACTTCGAACGTACTTCGAACCGAAAGCCTCGAAGCTAAACCTTCGAACACGAAACTTCGAACACAAAGCTTCGAACACACAAACAAACAACCTTCGAACGTAGGAGCGAAGTCTGTCACGTGACAGAAAATCAAGTCCGAAGCCTACACTCTACCTTCGAAAAGGGAAAACTTCGGGAAGAGAAACGAAGGCAGACACGCCACAAAGAAATCCAAGCGAAGTCTATCAGAACAGACAAACTTCGAACCCAACTTCGAAACCTAATGAAGTGTGTGCTTCGAACAGATAGATTCGGAGTATGCTAGTTCGAAGTATGCGATGCTGTCCATACAGGAGGAACTTCGAATCTAGCAACTCAGACGCAAAAATCGAAGTTCGAAGTCTGAGCGAAGCCTTTAAAGAGGTTCGATCGGAGCCCGCCTCACGAAGTTGAGGGGCTTCGCACGGGACCGAGCTTCGCCAGACACACCAGGAAAAAGCAAAAGAGACTGACTGCTTCGATCAAAAAGCTGGGCGATAGAAGTTGAAAAGCTGCAGCCGAACACTGTAGCTACAGTAAAGCAGTACTACTTGCAACAGCAAGAACTAGTACTACCACCGTGCAGAACTCACCCAGCCGAAGAAGCTTCTCTTCAAGAATAAATTCAGCAGCCCGTAGGTAAGGCAATAACTCCCCAAACCAAACAAAAATACAAGCAATAAATTCACCAGAGTTCAAAGATTAAATGCATCCAAAAGATTTGAGCCAAAAGAATGCAAGAACAGGGAGAGGGAAGCCCCTGGCGGCGCACACAGGAGAGAGAAGGGAGTGACCCAAAAAGGTGGATTTGATTTCAGCACAAAGGGCAGTCCAAACCCTAGGGATTGGGGTGCTATTTATAGGCAGCCCAACACTAGGAATATTCTACCAGCCCCTTAGGGTTTTTACAGACTCAAAAATACAGAAAAAGACTCTACTGCCCTTAGGTATTTTTACAGACACAACTGACTGACTGTGGGCCTAGAGTAACAGATGACATATCCGGAAGCTACTCTTCTGGACAGTCGGATACAGAATCAACGGTTGTCAGTTTTACGCCGAAACTGACAAAGCCTCCACCAGCTTTGCACCAGGTACCCGGATTGGGCCGGCCCGACTCCGCAGCTCTCTTAGCCCGGCAATCGCTCACCGCCCGTGTACCTGAGTCAGTCCTGGTCAACAGCCCAGTGGGTCTTCTACTGCTTCTGGCCCATGCACCCGGATTGGGCCAGCCCGACTTCGCAGCCTCCTCTGCCCGACAGTCGCTCGCTGCCCGTGTACCTGAGTCACACGCGGCCCATGAAACAGCAGATCTCTTCTCTTCTTCAGTCCTCGTTTGACTATCGTTGACAATGACTCATCACTTCTAGAGCCATGAGGCCCACGCTATTCAGCATGGCTCCTCAAAAGTCAACAAAGAGACTATTTTTGAACTCAGTGCCATTATCACTTCGAATGAATTTCAATGCACCAGGGAGTTCAGTAAAAAGTCTCAAAGCCAAGCTCCGAAAGTGTGAAAACACTTCATCCTTGCTAGCAAGAAAGAAGACCCAAGAGTAGCGAGAGAAATCGTCGACAATCACTAAAACATACCACTTGCCGCCTAAAGAACTAACCCGAGAAGGACCTATAGTGTCCATGTGGAGAAGTTCTCCGAGCTGTTCAGTCATCACTGTGGTGACTGGCGAATGCGAAGTGGCAATCATTTTTCCATGTCGACAAGGAGCGCAAACTAAATTCTTCTCAAACTTGAGCTTGGGCAATCCTCGGATCAGACCTAGGGCGCTCAAACGAGCGAGCAACTCAAAGCTCATATGCCCTAGTCTCCTATGACACTTCCAAAGCTCAGATTTCGAATGTGCAACAAGACAATGAGAAGAACCAGACGACTCTGAAAAATCAGCTCCAAAAACTCTCCCAATTCTAAAGATCTTACACACCACAACGCCATCAGAATTGAGTACTTGCGAAGTATCGCGATGAAATCGCACTTCGAAGCCCTCATCAAGCAACTGAGATATAGACAACAAATTGTATCCCAGATTCTCAACCAAAGCAACATCTTTGAGAGTGAAATTCGAGTTAATTCTTACCACACCTTTACCTTTCACTCTACTCCTTCGATTGTTTCCGAAGGTGATATGTTCCCTTTGCTTGGTTGTGGTGAGGCTGGAGAACCATGCTGCATCTCCGGTCATGTGGCGCGAACAACCGGAGTCCATGATCCACGTGCCCTCCAAGCCTCGATCTGTCACCTACACATGATAAGAATATCTCGATCGCTCAGTGCTGGGGTGAGTAAAATAATGACGAGGCATCCAGCACTGAGTGACACGAGTAGTAGGCGCAGTAAAAGTAGACGGTCTACGCACAGGAAAATCGAAATGATGCAAAGTGCGAGGTCTACCTACATGCTGTGATCGAACAACATGTCGTGGTCTCCTACTCTGACGAGGTACAAAGCTACTCGCCCGAGGTCTAACACCATATGAAACATGGTGAACTCCTCGAGGAGCAAAACCTCTCCGAGAAGCACGAGGAGCCTCGAAAACAGGACGAGAGTAGAACTCAGACTCATGCATACCTAAAGATGGGTAATGCATGTCCTGGTAACTCATCGCCTGAGCGCGTCGCTCATCCTTGATGCGACGAAAACAGAACCCAACCAAATGACCCGCCCGCTGACAATAGGAACAATGAAACACTCTCCTGGGGGCACTCTCATGGGTCACAGGAGCAACTCTCACAGGCTCCTTGGGCTTCTGCTGAGTGGTTTTCTTGGGAGGATTTTTCTTGGCAGGAGGCGTGGTTTTCTTTGGTGGTCGGGTAGGTTTCTTGGCTGGTGGAGTGTCTAACAGAGCTCTTTCTTTCTCTAGGGTAGTGGGTGAGGTAAAAACAGTTTTGGTCTTACTGTCTGAAGGAATCCTCTCAAAACCCAAACCTAGATCTACCCCTGCTCTGTCAGCACACAACTTGGTCTTGGCCAAGAGCAAATCCATCCTACCCTTTCCCTCAGTGCATTTATTAACCACGGAAAGAAGGTATTCATTTTTTGACATGAGGTTTTCAGCTCGTTCTCTAACAGTGCCTAGCTGGTCCTTAAGGGTGATGCAAGTGTCACACACAGGCTGCACATCCTTGGAACTACCGGCCCTCTCCAGTCTAGCCTCTAAATCATGAACATGTTTATCACGTAAATTAATGCTCTCGCGCAATAAAGAACAGTTCATGCAATCAATAACATCATGAGGTCTAGAATCCACCTCCAAAAGCTGCTTCTGTGCAGTCTCAAGCTCAGAAAGAGTTTGAGCATGAACAGAACGCAACTGAGCAAGCTCACCCATGACAGTGGTACAAGAATCACATTCAGCATCATTAACTTTAGACTTAAGCATGGCATATTCAGTAGAAACAGATTGTAGCCTAAGTCTAAGGTCTTTTCTTTCTCTAGCGGCTTGCACAAGTAATCTATCCTGACCAAGAACTACTTCATTCAGCCCATCTAATTTAATCAATAGCTGGTCAGATGATAGAGTTACCTCAGATGAGTCAAGCTCATCGCCGCTG
The DNA here is from genome assembly GCA_019279435.1 of Zizania palustris. Taxonomy (NCBI): domain Eukaryota; kingdom Viridiplantae; phylum Streptophyta; class Magnoliopsida; order Poales; family Poaceae; genus Zizania; species Zizania palustris. The sequence continues at coordinate 31,564,751 of JAAALK010000085.1, read as the reverse complement.
TGATCGCTGTCGGCCATGAAGCAAAGGCCGGTGAAATCTCGTCCCTTCTTGTCCTTCTTGTCCTTCTTGTCCTCCTTCCTTGGGGACTCCTCCTCCTCAGAGCAGCAACAAAAGCTCTGGAAGCGGCTTTGGCTACTTTCTTAGCCATCTTGCCGCGCTTGCCCTTCACAAAAGGCTTCCTCTCCTTTTTGTGGTATTTGGGGCGTACACTCTCATCTCTCTTCTTGAGCTTGGGGCAATTAGCCTTGATGTGAGAAGTGTCGCCACACTCAAAACAACCACTAAAACCACTTCTCCTCTGATCCCGTCTCTCATGGTGAAAACAGGTGAACCTCCGGGCAATGAGAGCAAGCTCATCATCATCTAGAGTGTCCACCTGCTCCTTTGTGACGGAGACCAGGGAGGACAAAGCAAAACCATCTACAAGAACACAAGTGCCAGATGTGCTTGGTTCTGCAGTGGTGCCACGGCTAGTGCTAGAAACCAATGCCAATGGCTGTGGCAAAGAGCTTCTGTGCAAAGCAAGAGATGCCTTGGCAATCTCTGTGGACTTCAGCTTGCTGAAGAGCTCATCACAGGTCAATGTGTTATAACCTGCAGACTCCTCAATGCTGGATATCTTTACTTCCCATATGCTACGGTCAAGAGCATAGAGAAGCTTGATAGCCCTATCATGATCATTGTAAGCAAGCGTCCCGTTGGATCGCAAGTTACTCACTATCGCATCAAAGCGAGAAAACATGGCATCTATAGATTCACCAGGTGCCTGCACAAACAGCTGATACTGTTGATTGTACGTGCTTTGGCGCCTGGCCTTGATCTGTGTAGAGCCCTCATGAAAAATAGTGAGTGTTGTCCAAATCTCCCTAGCAGTCCTAAGGTGCTGCACCCTATCAAACTCACTCCGGCTCAAACCAATGAACAGTATATTCCTAGCCTTGGAGTTGGCATTATACTGATCTTTCTCTGTTTGAGTGGTGCGAGTATCAGGGATGGAGTATTGTGAGTCCACAATCTCCCAGATTGCATTTCCTTGGCTTAACAAGTAAGCCTCCATGCGCACCTTCCAGTATGCAAAATCTGTCCCATCGAACAGAGGAATTTTACTGCCTCTATCCATATCGCCAACAGATCACAAAACCGGTTAAGGTCAACTGGTGATCTTAACCTGCTCTGATACCAATTGTTGGACCGGAAACGGCGACCAGAGGGGGGGTGAATGGGAGCTTTTAAAATTTCGGGCTAAAAACTAGCCTTCGGCTTCAGTTCTGTCTTCTGCGGAACAGGCTTCGAACACTACCTTCGGAGGTCTGGTTCGGAGGTGCTTTGACAGCTCTGAACGCAGGCTTCGCAGGTCCAAAAGTTCGAAGCCAAGAAGACTTCGCTCCACTATCAACCCTCGAAAATCTACTCTGCTAAGTTAGTGCAGGCTCCGCACATAGGGTGCTTCGAGCAGGCTTCGCTCTTCACCCTTCGCAAGAGTGGACACCCTACTGAGGACTTCGACCAAGTACTTGGCAACAACAACAGGTGCTGGGCTTCGTACACGAAGGTCTAAACGCACACTAATAGACTTTGCTAGGGGCTTCGACACAAGAAGCAAAACGGGCTACGATCAGGGCTTCGCTAGTAAGCAGCGAGGTCTTGCCTCCTGTTACACAGAGCGACAGCACACTGAAAAACACACTTCGCACAAAGACACCCTTCGCCTAGACAGGCTTCGGCGCACTACAACTAGCGAGGTATGTAAAGCGAGCTCAAGCAAAAAGCACACAGAAGCAGGGCTTCGCCGCTTGAACAAGGAACACAGTAAAATTGAACTCTAGATGAATACAACGAAGTGTGTGGCTACAGGAGCTCAACAGTAAATGCTCAAAGTGTTAAATGTTACCTACCGAGCCCCCATATTTATAGCCCACAGTTCACCCAAAGGAATTGACTACTTTACCCCTAGGGTTTACATTGGTTTTGTCTCTACAGAACTGAGGGGTACAAAAGGTAGTCAACTTTATTGGAGGCTTCTCTGTCAGCCTTTGCAGAGGGGACAGCGCCAGCTTTTTGCAGAGCAGACACTGTCAGACTTGCAGCCTTTGACCTTTCCGAAGCCCCCCTTCGCACGCGAGGGGTGCGGTAGCTTCGGTGAGAAGCCTTGAGCCAGACGGCCTTCGCTTCATCGAAGTCTGCCTTCGATACAGTGACGGTTTTGAGCCGAAGCCGTCAAAGCCCTTAGGCCTTCGCACCAACACCTCCGGAGTGGACCACCATGGCTTCGCAGCTACTCTCAGCTCGAACTCCGTCAGTCCGTGTACCGAAGCCATGCAGGCCGAAGTACCACAAGACAACCACACTCTGAAGCCCCACCTTCGGAGTACCACCCTTCGAAGTCCCTCCTTCGTCCAAGGCCTCCGCACGAAGCATTCCATGAGCACATCGTCGCAGTGTCTCTCCCCGAGCACACTCCTCGACGAGCCTCACCCGGACCATGCCTCCGATGCGCCTCGACTTCTGAGACCTTCGTCGAGTAACCTTCGAATGTCTCCCTCCGGAGCACACTTCGAACCCTTTGCCTCCGCAGAGGACTTGATCCATCCAACTCCGAAGTCACTCCATCCGGAGTACCTTCGAAGTGCCTCACCTCCGAGGACTTTGTCTCGGAGTACCTTCACCCGGAGCCACGCTCCGCACTCTCTGCCTTCACCTGGCGCACCTCGACCCGAGGATCGACCCGGACCCCCTTCGCAGCCACCGTGACGGAGCTCCCCGCTCCCCTGGCATCAAGCCTCCCGCTTGACCCAGGTTCACCTGCCGCGAACGTCCGTCGCCTCCGAAGTCCCTGCGCACCACAAACAAACAGACAAGTGTATCCAGTACTCCGGAGACCTCTCCGGGTTAGCAACCTTCGGCACACACTCCGGTGTACCGCCCAAAGTACCGAAGCCTTCGGTACACACCCAGTCATCGTGTACTGTCGGACCCCTCCGACACGCACACTTCGCTGCAACAGCTGCAGCAACCAAACCACCGAACACCCTTCGGTGATACTACCTCCGAACACCCTTCGGAGGTACCCCTTCGAACAGAGGTTAAAAGCCTGTCAATCACTCATCACAAACACTGAAACCAACCCTTGGTTTCTCAAAAATATAGGTTAAGTAACTTGCAATATCCAGCACCGCATCAAGCTGATGTCGAGAGCATCCAAGTTAAAAAGATCGTATAGATCGGGGAAGCATATCAAGAAATAGCCATTAACATTATAGAAATGTTTTGTCTTGTATGTTGCAATGATCGAATCTTTGCCACCGTTGCAGCCGTTGAGGTATATTTGATGGAGGGTCATTAAGGCTTGCCCTCCCCTTCTTAGCTCATTTTGACGCAGCAAGTTCTTGCCTCTTTCATACTTAGCATGTGGTTGAGTCCAAGCTGAGACGACCTTAGACTTCTCCTCTTTTTTACTTTTTTGGCCTTCTTTGGTTTTTTGCATTGAATCGTTGGCTTTTTTGACGACGACATAGTAACGACATTTTCACCTTGCTCAATAGGTGCAATTGCAACAGGCGCAACAACAATAGGTTGCTGAGCAGGCGCAACAATAGTAGGTGGCTGAGCTGCCTGAGCAGCTGGAGGTTCGGTAGAAGGTTCAATAGTAGCTTGGGTGTGCAGCTGAAGGTTCTCGGCATCAACCAAAATATTCACCCGTTTCCACTGTACCCTTGTGAGAATGGCAACGCGAAGGGTGGTGATTTCATCAGTGGGAGGAATAGGCAATGGGATGTCTTCGGCGTTGGGGTGCACAAAATCAATAGACACCACTGCAAATCCCTCATTTATCGGCAAGTTGTGTATCTCCTGTTGATATGGATAGACAACTTCCCTTGGCACATCAATCTGAAACCCTGCGGTATTTATGATAAGCTTTCACGTGGTTGGTTCAATTAGTTAGTCGATGGTGTCATCCAAACCGCTGCACATTAATCACGGCTCAACCTCTCTTGATGCACAACTGCTCTTTTTGGCGTGAGGGCTATCAAATGTAGCTTGGTCTAGAAGGATAATACCTTGTCGAGCTAAGCTACTTGCGATATCTGCGTATAGATCCTTCTTGATCTTCGTAGAGAGCGCCACCACATCGATTCCCACAAACCTTCTTCGCTTCTTGTACATGTTTCCAAGAGAAGTTGTTAGCTCATCGTGCTCTCGCATGACATTGAATGATCCTTCCGATGACAGCGCTGCCAGATCCTTGACCTTCTCAGCCACTGCCGGTGCCTCGCTTGAGGTCCACGTCACATCACCACTATCAGTCAGTGTTGGGGGGGAATATTTCATCCTCAGCGTCATTTTAAAATCTCTACATCAACGTTATCACAAGACAAAAGGAAGTTAGAAGTCCCGATCTCCGAAGGTCCTAAAAGCATCAAGGCTTCGCTACATTCGGAGCATTCCACTACGGAGGTCTCCGCTAAGGCTTCAGCATGACACATAATCCCGAAGCCTCTTTACCCGGAGGGGTACTGCCAACAAGGATGGAAGAATTACTTTCTCACTGTTGACTTAGTCTTTTACCCTTTTAACCCTATAGAGAATATTAAACAATATCTTCTAAGTCGGTTGTAATTAGAGGGTAAATAAGTCTTTTCCAAATGTATCTTGTCTATAAATACCCCTGTTCGTTTTGTAAGGGGCATCGAATATTTAGGTATTCAATACACACTTCGAACTGTTCTTAGCTATTATCCAATTCGGAGGGCTAGAACAGTCCACATAACCAACACTTCGTTTGTCAGATCTTTGAGTTTACTAAAACCTGTTAGCATAATCTTTTGCGCCAACAATTAGTCTCCCCCGGGCCCTTAGATAAGATTGCGCTCTACCGGGAAACTGTTGCCACAGATTTTCTTTGCCCTCACTGGCCATCTTGGCATCTTCGGCTACCCAGCTATCTTTCATCCCCATGTAACACAGTTGAACCAAGGTTGTGGGGTAGCTTATTCCTAGCTCGGAGCTCTTTCTTGGTAGAGCTTTCTACCTTGAAATCATCTAAGCTCTTCGTTCTGACAAATTGGTCCCAATCCTTCTTTTTCAAGAATGGGTACTTTTTGAAGGGCTCGACATCTTTGACAACAAATTCCGTCACATTGTTGATTTTGTAAGTCCTCTATAGCTTGGATATCATCTTCATGGCAGTCTTTACCGCCGCCGCCTTTGAGGTCTCAGAAAACTCGAGGTAGGTGTTGATCCCGACATTGTAGTGTGTAGCCTTCTGCTCTCGACTGAGATCATTGAAGTTCCTTAGGTTCAACGGGACCCTCTCTGTGCAATCAGTCTTGCAAGCTTCCTCAGGCGCTGCAAGGCCACTTTCTCTTTTGGCAGGCCATTACTGTCAACCTCCTTGACGGTTATCTTTTCCGTTGGCAACTTTGCTTGCATCCTGGGCTTCTTGATTGCTAACTCAACCTCGTCGGTGGAGCTAGAAGACCCGATAGAGGAATGGGTAGAGTGCGTAGACATCTAAACATTAAGAGAACAGAGACATTATTATTTCATTAAAAACTTAAATGAATGTACGACACTATCTACTGGGCACTAATAGGCAAGGATAGATCCTAAATCCTATCTGGGGATGTGCGGCCCGCATAGCTGGACCACGTGGTCCCGTACAATTATAGAGAGAGTTTTGGCAGCATCTCCCCACTATTCTCCAAATACACGTCTCGACTCAGGGTCGAGAGGGTTGTGTATTCGGAGAACAATAGGGAGACACCACCGAAACACTCTCTAGAACCATACGGGGCCACGTGGTCCAGCTACGTGGGCCGCACATCCCCGGACTGTCCAAGCGTGGACAATTTGAGAGCGTCTTCCTATAAATATGACCAGTTGCCCGATCATATTTATAATCCAACACTCCCGAACGGGAGACGACGTAATCGGTTGTGCGACTCTAACTTATTTTTCAAAAAAATTACAAGGTAAGGAACAAGAGACTCTTCAAAACCAACTAAAATAATAACTGAAATAAAAAATTATAATAAATATAACATATTTCATTAAATTTAGTTGAACATGCATGATTGCTCTCAGATGTCGGGCTAGAAACTTAATGGCCTCCTCACCACTATGCTACAATTTAAATCATAAGCGTGTGTGACAAATTAATAGCATTATCTATATTGAGAAAATTAATTAACCATCATAGATCAAATATTGAGCACAAAAATGAACAAAGCATCATATAGCACAAATTAATGAGAGAGCATTGCATTGCTCTCAGATGTCGGGTTGCTAACTTAATGACCTCCTCGCCACTATGCTACAATTTAAATCATAGGCGTGTGTGACAAATTAATAGCATTATCTATATTGAGCAAATTAATTAACCGTCATAGATCAAATATTGAGCACAAAAATGAACAAAGCATCATAGAGCACAAATTAATAAGAGAGTATTGCATCGCATGAATAAATTTGTGAAAATGGCAAAATTAAAGTAAATTGTCACATACATCTTCATATTGCACAAATTAATAGCATTATCTTTCTTGAGCAAATTAATTAACCATCATAAAGAAAATATTGATCAAAAAAATGAACAAAACATCTTAGAGCACAAATTAATGAGAGAGTGTTGCATTGCATGAATAAATTTGTGAAAATGGCAAAATTAAACTAAATTGTCACACACATCCTCATATTGCACAAATTAATAGCATTATCTTCCTTGAGCAACAAAATGAACAAGGCATCATAGAGCAAGCAACCATGAGGACCTTAGGAGGAGAAGGATGCAACCAAGGTGGCACGAGGCAACTAGCAAGGGTCGTCCACGCGTGACGGAACGGACGGCGAAGCGGAGGCCATGCGCGATGGAACGGACGGCGAAGTGGAGGCCACACGCGACAGAACAGATGACGAAGTGGAGGCCACGTGGCCACTCATGACGGAACGGACAGCCGGGACGGAACGGAGAACGGTTGGGGCAGCGAGGAGCACGAAGGCGACGACGACGACAATAGAGTGCTAGGGTTAGGGTTGCAAGAATTCAAAGCGTACCGATTCACTTTGGGGCCCGCCTATTTATAAGCGGGAGTCATTAATGACGGGTAATAACTACCACCCGACACTGTGGGGAGTCATCAGTGACAGGTGATAACTACTACCTATCATTGATGATGAAAGACACAACACTTGTGTGGTCAAATATAAAAGTGACCGCACAAGTGTTTGTGCTTCTAGTAAACACCCATGGCATAGTTTTTGTGGAATGAAGCCTAGTCCAACAGTTCCAGATGCATGTGGATGCATTGAGCCAGGCAACATCCACCATAAACACCCATGACAAGAAAAGAAGCAAGAAGAGTAAGAGCAAAAAACCGATGTCCTGAAGTCGAAATGCATGCAACCAGTGTATTTAAAGGATGCTAAAAGCAATTAATGCACTAGCTACTTACCTCCACTAATTGCTAGCAGTAATGGGATCAAAGTAGTATTTTTTCAAAACACTCTTTAGTGACGGGCAGTATGGGTTCCTCGTCACTAATGAGGTTAGATTTTCCAGATTTCAAGTTATGGCACATATTGCACATATATTTCAAGTTATGGCACAACTGATTGCACATATATTTCAAGTTATGACACATCAGCTTGCACATATATATGTTACATAACCAAATCAGTAGTACTTCCAGATTTCAAGTTATGACAAGGCTTGCACATATATATATTACATAACCCAAATCAATACAAATTGTACAATACTTGCATGTATACATACATTTCAAACTTTACACTTTTCAACACATGGACGTGTCTGTTTTCTCACTTTCTTAAAGTACAATCCTTTAAAATGGTCGGAGCACAGGTACGGAGTTTCCTCATACGGTTTAACTTGTGGCATAATTGAGGTCTCGAAAGGTGGTATCTCATCAAACTGATTGTACTCATCCTTATCAACCACATTTTCAACACCAACAATCAGTCTCTTTCCAGCTAGGACAACATGAAGTTTCTTATTTGTCGTATTAGGCACGTAGAACACTTGAGCAACTTGTTTAGCGAGCATGAAAGGTTCGTCTTTATAGCCGACCCGAGTTAGATTTACACTTGGGAATCCATACTTATCGATCTTAATGCTGTTTGCACCATTGACCCAACGGCATCGAAACAGAGGTACCTTGAACCCTAGGTAGTCAAGTTCTCAAATTTCCTCTATCTAACCATAATATATGCTCTTTACATCATTGTTGTCGTAGGCATCAATACGAACACCACTGTTCTGGTTTGTGCTCTTGCTATCTTGATCAACTGTGTAGAATTTATAACCATTTATATAATAACCTCTATATGTTGTAACAGTGTGTATCGGTCCTATTGCTAGCTACTTGGTTGATTCGCTCACTAGGGTTTTCGATCGTGTGATCCGATCCCGAAACAAGGTATTGTACCTTTTCATGTGTTGTTTTGCGATCCAAGCTTCGGTACGAGATGGGTTCTCTAAATAGAGCATGTCTTTGTGCTCAATGATGTATGACGATACTTCGCTCGATTGTTGCAACACGAGGAAATGAGCTTGGTCATATGCCCTTCGATCCGGAGTAATTGTTTGCTTGCCCAAGATCCCTTGATCTACTAGTCTACCCTCATGGCGAGAGTGAGGCACACCAATTGGGTTATTTGGGTCTGTGTACTCGACACACCACTCTACTACCTCCTCGCTAGAGTAACCTTGTGTGATGGAACCCTCGGGTGAAGAACGATTCCTGACGTATTTCTTTAGAACACCCATGTATCTCTCATACGGGTACATTTGATGTAAGAAAACAGGTCCAATAAATAATATTTCTTTGATGAGATGTGAGGTCATATGTACCATAATATCAAAGAATGATGGAGGAAAGTACATCTCAAGAAGAGAGAGAGAGTCAATTATTGTTTTTTCTCTAGTTCTTCTAGCATTATTGGGTCGAGTATTTTCTGTCCAATTGCATTGAAGAAAAAACACATATTCATTATTGCCTCTCTTACCCCCACTGGTAACACATTCCTTATTCCTACAACAATCATTTGAGTCAGCATGACATGACAATCGTGAGTCTTCATTCCACCGACCATCATAAGCTCCTTCATATTGACAAGTTTGCTGATATTCGATTAGTAACCTGATGGAACTTTAATGCTATGAAAAAATTCACAAAACTCCTTCCTCTCCTTCATAAAAAGGTTGATGCAAGATGAAGGCAAGAACTTTCCTCTATCTGTTTGTTGTGAATGTAGCTCCGGTCGTAAACCCATCTCCTCAAGATCTGCTCTAGCATTCTCATGATCTTTCGTTTTGCTTGGCATATTTAGCATTGTTCCAAAGAGACTGTCATAGATGTTTTTCTCCAAATGCATTGTATAGATGGAATGGAGAACATCGAGATATTTCCAATATTCAAGCTTCCACAAAATTGATTGCTTATTCCACATTCCATCACACCTTGCAGAAGACTGTTTTCACTTACCGAGTATAACATTTATGTCCTTTACCTGGTCATATACCTCTGTGCCTCTAAAATGCCTAGGAGGTCCTCCTTTCTCTATAAAGCCATCAAACTGTAGCTTCATTCTTCTATATGGGTGTTTAATTGGAAGAAAACGTCGATGTCACATGTATACCATTTTCTTAGAATGGTTCAACCATGTGCTTGATATTTCCTCCAAGCACTGTGGGCATGATTCACCTTTCCTTTTGCTTTGACCAGATAAGTTACGATGAGCAGGCAAATCATTTATTGTTACAAACAACATGGCATGTAGATGGAAGTACTCTCGAATGTACTCCTCCCAAACCTCAACACCTCTGTGCCACATAATTTTCAGATCATCCACCAAGGGTTTGAGGTACACGTCAATGTCATTGCCAGGTTGTTTAGGACCAGAGATCAAGATCGACAAAATGATATATTTGCGCTTCTTACAAAGCCAAGGGGAAAGGTTGTATATAGACAATAACACTGTCTGCATGCTGTGCATACTGCTCATGTTACCAAAAGGGTTCATGCCATCGGTACTCATGGCAAATATAATATTCATGCAATCATTAGAAAACCTTGGAAATGTGGCGTTAATTGTTCTCCATTGAGCAAAATCTACTGGGTGTCGTATCATCGAGTCATTCTTATGGCCCTCTTTGTGCCACATCGATCGTTTTGACTCGTTGGCATTTGCAAACATGCACTTTAGACGAGGGATTATAGGGAAATGCCATATCACCTTCCTCGTAATGTTCCTTCTATTACACCCATCGTCCAATTCATCATCGTCTTTTCTATTCTTGAATTGATGTGTCCCACATGTTGGACATTTGTCAAGGTCTGCATAATATCCACGAAATAGAACACAATCATTCATACATGCATGTATTTTATCTATATCCATCCCTAGAGGACAAACGATCTTCTTAGCACCATACACAGTGGTAGGAATCTTATTCTCTTCTAGCATTAGATCCTTCAAAAAATTCAGTAATGCTTTTAAACTCATAGTGGACCATCCATATGTCGCCTTCATTTGTAGCATTGTCAAGACAGTGTATAAGACCGTGTACTTTTCTTTGCAGTCAGGATATATCGGTGTTTTTGAGTCTTGTACAAGTTTTTGGAACTGGGCATACTCCCCTTTAGAATATGCAACTTGTTCCTACCCATCACGAACCATCTGATCAATATTATCCACAATATCAATATAGTTATATTTTGTAATTCCTAAAATTTCATTGTCGCTCATTAAATATGTATCAACGGCCCCACCTTCGTCTTTACTACCAATCTAATGATCTACTTCACCATCATTTTCTCCTTCTTCGCCATGCTTGTTCCATATATGATATCCCTTCTTGAATCCAGGTCTCAGCAAATGGTCGTATACATTTTCTGAATTTGTAAACTTTTTCTCATTCCGACAATCATAACATGGACACCATATTGCAGTCTTTCCACTAGCTTCCATGTCATCTCTAGCATTATTCATGAAAAATTTCACCCCACTCAAATACTCATTGCAAGTACGACAATCAAGATACATCCAGCTCTGTGTTGTTGCAATCTATAATAAATAACAAAACAATCAATTAAGATACAATGACTCTAATTATTTCACGTATTGTGTCGCATACAAAAATTAATATGATTTATAATTTTGTATTAAAATATATTGGATAATTAAAAATATATACCTTGGATCGGACGACGTTGATGCTATATGAGGTGTGGGCCGGTCCACCAGAGCACGTAACGGTGTGGGTCGCTGTTGTAACAATTGCGTTAGTTACAAACAAGTTTCTGTGAGAAGGTGTAGAATATATGATATGAACCTCGAAGGGTTCACATAGAGAGAGAGGGTTTTATACTGGTTCGGGCCTCCAAAGAGGGATAATAACCCTACGTCCAATTTACAGTGGATTAGTCATAATTTTGCCTCTATCTTCCATGTGTCCATTACAAGGCTAGGGCCCTGCTTTTATAGGCTCGCAGGCCAAAGGAAAAGACCCAATTACCCCCTACACACCATATGCTTTATAGGGGTAAGAGGGGAAAAAGTCTAGGCTACTGTACATATAACTTTATAGACGTGGCATATATACATCACTTCAATGGTAGGTATACGACATATCAGCGGTAGGGGCCCCTGGTATGGCTTTTGCATTGTAGCAGTACAGGGATATTTCGTCATCTTCTGGACCAGAGCACCAATCGGAGGGTCTCAGCCAAAGCTTATCGAGGGGGCTTCGGAGGGGTCCTGGAGGGGACTCCAAAGAGGGCTCTGTAGAGGGCTCCGAAGAGGTCTCCGAAGAGGCTCCGGAGAGGGCCTGGAGGGATCCCGGAGGCTGGGCTCCGTGGGGGGGGGGGCGGAGGGGTCCCAGAGGTTGGCCTTTAGCCACTTAATTATTCGCAACACTTGGAGTAATTTGAGACGATGGGAGCCGGAGTCCGTATTTGGGCTTTGTTAGCCTTGCGGGCATCGAGTCCTATACCTTCGGAGGCTGACGTCATTTGCCCTTGTTCAAGGGAAAAGTAATTTCCCCAATAGTAGCCCCTCGCACGTAGCCCTTCGCAACGAAGGGGTGTGTGCGCCCTTGGGGAAAATGATGCTTTGTGTTTAACAAGCCTTTGGAGCCAGGGCTAGAAGGCCATCTTAGAATCGTGCAAACAATAAATGCCTGTACAGAGTGGATGGGACGCCCTCGAAGAGTCCAAACGGCTCCGCAATGGTCAAAATTCAAGCTATTACTGCGTGGGGTGCGACCGTTCGTTTCGGAAATTACCTTGGCCCCAACGGTCAGAGACTACGGGGGTTGGTTTCCTGGTGACAAAGTCTTGGCTGTGGGGCACGCAACTGCTTTTTACTGCTTATAAAAGGCCTTGGCGAAACATTGCGCCACTCACACCTTTCATTTGCTTCTTGCTTGAGCCTCTAGCCACCTTCATTCTTTGTCTTCCCCTTTAGCTTCATGCGCACTTCGCTCCGGAGCCCCTTAGCACCCTTCGTGTCGGAGCCCCTTGCAAGATGCTGAAGAAGGCTTCAGCATTGGGTGGGTGCTCACTACAACAATTCAACAAACTTGGCCGATGGAAGTTAGCCCTTTCCCAACGAAAGACGCTAACTTCCGTCGGTAAAAGGCTAACTTCCGTAGGCTTTTCCGAAAGTCGATGAAATTAAAATTGCCGATGAAAATTTCCTGTTTTCTTGTAGTGGTTCGAGCTCCGTCCAATCCCAAGCGGCGGCTGCGGCTGCGACGAAGCCTGTGGCGAGGCGTCTCGAGCTGACCAACCTCTGGTAGCTGTTAGACAAGTTCGAGCAGACCTTGGAGTTGCAGCCTTTGGCTTCAACGGAGGAGTTTGTTTGGCGAATCTACAAAGGGAAGATTTCTGAAGACATCCGCCTTCGAGTACCTATGAAAACCGAAACCATCCCGAGGCCCCAGCCTGACGAAGTCGTAGTCTTCGAGGCATTCTTCGAGGCAGGGCTCGGGCTACTTGCAGTGGATATGCTGAGCGAAGTATTGAAGGCTTATAACTTCAAACTCCCTCACTTGTCTCCGAACGCCATGATGAGGCTCGTAATCTTCGAATGGGCCATGAGAGCTGAAGAATGCGAAGGGCGAGAAGATGTCTTCATCGCCCTCCATGACACCAGCTGCCAACCGAAGCGAAGGGAGGGGTCGGACGGCGTCGAGAGGGCTTTGGCCTTCGGGAGCACCAACTTCCAGCTCCGTAGGGAGTCCTCGAATGACTTCCCGGCGAGGGCGGTCAATAACAGGTGGTACTCGAAGTAGGACCAAGAGTGGTTCTATGCTTCGGTAGGCACGGACTCCCGTCTTCGGAGTACCAACATGCTCATTTCATACCGCCGCCAAGCCGAAGTGGCATCAGAATCTGAGACACTTCGATCGAGGATCTTGTTGCTGCGGAGGGTGGCAACGAAGATGAGTATGCGGGACTTAGCTGAGGAGTTTATCACCATTCGGCTCATCCCCCTCACATGCTCCTGGCCAAAAAAGTTATTTCTGTCTTTGGACCCGAACGGTCTAAGGCATGTATCAGCGGAGCGCCTTGGTAAAGCTTCGAGTTGTTTGCCTTCGTACTTGTTGGAGTTTTGCCTGTGCTAACTTAGATTTTCTGATGAAGCTGTGCGCGACGTACGACCTCCGGAGGAGGCCATAGTAGTGGCCGAACGTGTCGTGGGTCCACTGACACCCGACGAGCAGACTTAGAGGCTCTCCTTGGTTGGGTCTTGGGAAAGATGGAACAGAGTATGGACCTGGCTCAGCGCCGAGGGGGTCCAAACACTTCCAGACTTCGCCAACTCAGCTCCTTCGGCATGTGGTTCGAAGAGGAAGAGGGTAGGCGATGAGGAACCCGAGGCCTCGAAGTCTACGGAGTCTTCAAGGGTTCGCTCAGAGCCCTCAGCGGCCGAAGAAGAGCCGGAGAATGCCACTGCTGCCACGCCCGAAGTGCTGGCATCGGAGGCTGCAGCGGCAACCGAAGTGTTCGCGTCAGAGGCTTCGGGGGCAGCCTCTTTCAATATGGAACCTGGTACCCAGCCAGCCCTACAGAGGGATTGGGGAAGGCACCTCGCTCCTACGACGTTCCAAGACATTTCTTCTAGCGAGGAGGATGTTGTGGGAGGTAAATGCTTGTGTTGATAGCAAAAAATGGCATTAATGGTTAAGATTGTCAAAATATCAATTTTTGGTAATTTGGGCCGAAAATGCACATGTCCCGGGTTAGGCCGAAGCCCTATAGGGCCGAAGGACCACTGGGCTACGGGCTTCGGAAGCCTCCAGCCAGCCCACGGCCTTCGGACCGGAGGCCTTCGGAGGCCCACTCCGCCAATGCTTCGACCCGAGGAGAAGGCTTCGGTGGGCATGGCCGAAGGCCCACTTCGGACAAAGATAGAGTTGGATCCGATTCTGGCTAATTGTTTATCTCTACACGTGATTCAACCGAGTCATAACAGATTAAACTTAGAGATTAGAAGTCTAGCCCCTATAAATATAGGGGTGAGGGCGGTTCAGAGAACCCCCCAATGAAATCAACCACAAAGCCCTAGCTTTGAATCATATTTACTTTATCTTTAATTTTCTGTACTCTTCGTGGGTTTGCCTGGAAGCCCTCCGACGGCCACTTCGGAATAGTGGTAATCCTTGTTACTTCGCTTGTGAAGTATCCGTTAATCGACGTAATAGATTGCTATCGCCTTGTTACTTCGCCTGTGAAGTATCCATTAATCTACGTAATAGATTGCAATCACCTTGTTACTTCACGTGTGACGTATCCGCTAATCTGCATAACATATTGCTACCTTCGCTCCTAGTGCAACACTTAGTAGAATTCGGTCCTCAGGCCGAATTGGTACTTCGAATCTACTCCATTGTAGGTTTCCACGTTCGGAGCTACTTCGTCAGAGGTGTCCGGAGCTAACAGATTGGTTTCGGAGGTTGCCAGAACACCCTACGGCGAGACTGCTGCTTCGACCACACGGTAGCATGCTTCGCCAACGGACTTCATCACGACAGGCTTCGCCACGCTCGTACTCTGCTCCGGACAAAGTCGCGATCGTGCGTTGCACCTAAGTCATTAGCCTATATCTCACTGTATCGGAGACTTCGCACCGAACCCCGCTGTTCAGAGGTGATTGTCGCGTCCAGATCCGTTCGGAGTTCATCTTCGGCCAGGTACGTCCGAACGCCGAAGGGTAGTCGGAACGCGACGTCGGTGTTGTGTTATGCTTAGGCTTGTCCCTAAGTATCCACACACTTTTGGATCGTCGAACTGACCCAAGTGCGGGGGCACGTTTTCATGTCAACACACTTTTTGGCGACTCCGCTGGGGAGAAGCTACGCCAACATGACGGGTACGTCTACATCGGCCGCTGGTACATCCACAACGACTACTACGTCTACACCGCCGATGGATGCCGTAGGAGGCGCGGATATCGACAATCGCAACATTCTAACACCTACTCTTGAAGATATTCCCGCAGAAGAGCAAGCAGAGATCGAGGCAAAGTTGAAGGCGCTCCAAGACATGATGCTTGGGAGCTACAACAATACATGCGCGGGCTTCATCAAGCCCGACATCATCGCCCCCGACCTTGCTCGGATCTAGGTAACACCCATATCGCCTCATTTATCTTCTTTAGAGATTGAGCAAAAAATAGACGCATCGGTAGATCAGGCCGTTAGCGCTTCGCTAGCCAACCGTTTAGATTGGGCAGTTAGCTCCCATGTAGAGGCAACACTTAGAAGGTTCGGCTTTACTAAGGCCGTCAGCCCCTATTGCTAGTATACCTCCGGTAAATCATGTGTACAACAGAACTGACGGTAGCACTGGTAAGACCGTTACGTCTCTGGCCTCGACACCCGTGTCCAAGACTAGTCATTATGCTTACGGCCAAGCTAGCACCGCGCACCGCACACCACCACCACCTGCGTTGGTGCCAGCCCTGCCCGCGCTGCCCGCACCACATGCATAGGTTCCTGGGCTCGAGCACGCCTTACAGCTAGCGCATAGGGAAGAGGCCCATGGCCGACACGCCGATATCCCACCGCGTGTCGCGCCCCCGCATGAGAGACGTGCGTAGGCAACAGTCCAAGATGACCTAGAGGAGCGAATCCACGCACTATTTAGGGAATGCACCGGTTTCGTGCTTAGGGGTCGGGCTAGGGTTTACCGGAAGCCATATCCCGATCATTTCGATACAATACCCTACCCCCGTGGTTGTAGAATCCCCGAATTCACTAAGTTCGACGGCGAGGGTAACAAAACCACACTAGAGCATGTTAGTCAATTTTTAGCACAATGTGGAGAGGCTAGTGGGTTGGACGCTCTGAAACTTAGACTATTTTCTCTCTCACTATCCGGCACCGCTTTCACTTGGTTTTCGACACTCCCGCCGAATTCTGTCAAGACGTGGGACGAATTAGAACAAAAATTCCATGACTACTTTTATATGGGTGAGACAGAACTTAGGCTCTCACACTTGACATCGGTTAGGCAGAAGTCTAACAAGGGCGTCTCTGAATATATCAAGCATTTTAGGGACACTAGAAACCGATGTTTTAGCCTTAATATTTCAGAAAGAGATTTGGCAGATCTAGCTTTTAGCGGGTTGCGTTCCGAGATTAAAGAGAGACTACTTCTTAGAGGTTAGCCAAGTCTTGCAGCAGGCTTTGGTCCAGGAAGGCCGAGCCAAAGATAAAAAGTTTATTAAGACGTTAATAAGCCTAGGGCTGAAATCCACGTCATGGAACACTCCGATGAGGAGGAATCAGAAGAAGAGGATTTGGCTGATATGTACGCAACCGAATGGGTTTGGAACGCTAAGAGTAAACCTATCACTTGCTCCGAGTTACGACCGTCTCCCATGAAGAATTGGCCTAGCGAGGTCAAGTACTCATTTGACATAACTAAGTGTGATAAAATATTTGATTTTCTCTTAAAGAACCAGCTTCTCAGGTTGCCTAAAGGCCAAGTCATTCCATCTGCTGACAAGTTGAAGAAACCTCCATACGGTAAGTGACATGATTCACATTCACATAATACTAATGACTGCAATGTTTTTCGGTGGCAGGTTCAATCGGCCATAGAAGAAGGACGATTGAAAATAGACCACAATCCAAAGATGAATCTGGACAAAGATCCCTTCCCCATCAACACCGTCGACCTCGGCGAGAAGAAGGTGTTGATTCGACCAGAATAGGCCGAGTCGACTAAAGGGAAGGCAGTAATTGTTGGAGAGCCGCACGCATGCACACTCATACCTAAGAACCCCGAGGTGGGAGTGTGGCAGCAAAATGGTAGCATTCCTTCAGTTAAGGCTCGAAAGAATTCGAAGGTAACATATAAGATGTTGTTAAACAAACACCAAAGAAAAGCCAAGGAAACAGGCCCTCGCGCTAAGAAACTAAGTCAGCCGATGGGCCCAAGGCATCCGAAGAGTGGCTTCAGACCGCAGTGGTCGAGCCCTCCTCATGATGGCTTCGGACCGCAATGGCAGAACCCTCCACACTGTGACTTCGGGCCACAGTGGCCTAACGCTCCGTACAATGGCTTTGGACCTCAGTGGCCGACCCCCCGTACAGTAAATTCGGACCCTAGTGGCCGAACCCCATGCAGAGCGAGTTCGGCCCCCAATGGCCGAACCCCGCACCACTCTGGACGAACCCTTTGACAGGAGGCTTCGGCCCACACTGGATGAACGTATCTCCGGCCTGGCAGGACCCATCACTAATATGGTCCGAGACACCGTCGACTCTGCCGAACTCTCCTTCGGGTAACGAGTTCGGCCCACAATGGGCGAAGACACTGGAGGCACCGATGCCTCCGCCGTACAACTGGGCAGGGACTCCGTGGGCTCCATATGTATCACAGCCGGAGTACCCTCCGCAACTAAACGCTATACCTTGTTTTTGTTCGGAGTATAATGAATGGCAGGGACAAACAGACGCAGCGGAGGGAGGCATCGTCCACAGGTTGTCCGTAGTACCTCCGAGCCGGCTCAATGAAGTCGAAGGGTATGGGAATGAAGGGGCAAATGACAGGGAGTCCGAAGCTATCATAGTCAGAGTAGGGTCTCAGGAAGTCCCAATCCCAAAGGCCCCATCGCCGAAGTTTGGCGGAGGTAAGTCCCCTTCTTCGGCCGAAGCCCACGCCGGAGCCTGGTTAGATCGGCCAAACGAGGCCGGTCCGATTGCCGGGGTCCGCAACGAAGGCTCCTCCGAATACAGAGTACACGAGGCCAAGTTGGGCAGTACCACTTCGGCTAGAGTTGACAGGAACCAGGCAGTGGCACCTTGCACCAAGCCACAACCATCTTGGGCACTTCCAGGCATGTCCAAATCACAAAAGAGGTGTCTACAATGACTACGGGCACAGGAGATGAGCGAGAAGAAGGCCGAGGACGAGCGCGACGCTATTTTTGAAGAAATCCGCCCTCGACCAACTACGAGACAGATATGGAGAGTTAAGCCGATTGAGATAACCAATCCGGCTCCTAGTCCGAGCAACGATGAGGAAGAAATGCTCTACGATGACTACTCGCCCGTCTCTAAGGGGCTCGCACCCCAAGCAATGAACATCAACGTTGTCATGCTGCCCGCTGAGTTTGCCCTGCCGCAGGACGAGGCCAAGGTCGCTCAGTTGAACCTTGGCCCGCGCAATGCTATCTTTGAGAAGCCCGAGGACTCGACTCGCCATATAAAGCCTCTCTACATCAGGGGTCATATTGACGGAAAGCCGATTTCTCAGATGCTTGTTAACGGTGGCACCACTATTAACTTAATTCCTTACTCGCTATTGATGAAACTTGGCAGGGACGAGGGTGATCTGAACAAGACCAACTTGATGCTCAACGGCTTCAACGACGAGAGTTATGAGGCCAAAGGCGTGCTCTCCATGGAGTTGACAGTAGGCAACAAGACATTGCCAACAACATTCTTCGTCGTCGACGTACAAGGTAACTATAGCTTGCTGCTTGGGCACGACTAGATTCACGCAAATTGCTGCATTCCTTCTACTCTACACCAGTGCCTAATTTAGTGGGATGGCGATGAAGTAGAATTCATACCCGCAGACACTTCGGCCCAAGTGGCATTGGCCGATGTGTCAGTTGACGCCGTTCACAACAAGGTAGAGTGTCTATCAGGTAGAGATCTTTTGTGATGTGCACACGCCTAGGCAGCACGTGTAGCAAGTTGTTGTGGCCCGATCTTCTCGTAGGATCTGCGAACTTGATAAATTGTCGCTGCGTGACCTGGTGAAGAGGCAGCGCACCGCGAGGCTGTCCACGCGACGAACTACCAAGACAATCACCCTTCCATGTATCGACGAAACAGCCCACGCAATCACGCCCTATAGACGTGAAGGCACGAACTGGGTGAACCGCAGTTCGGCGTTCTACAACTCCCTCAGGAATCGAAAGAACAAATGTTGCAAGCCTCTCAAGACTCACGCATAAACAAAACTCCACGAGTTTGTGTATTCTGAATTCAATAAAATAAGATCTGTCTTTTCATTGTCTAGTACAAGATATATATAGAGATAGGGGCATTCAGCTTTGAGTAAATGGCTGCATGCACATGCTCTAATGGATTTCGTGGCTGGTTCGCGCGTCTTTTCAGCTTCTGGCAGCAGTTACTAAAATGAGTATAACTCCTTATTAAGACATCGAAATAATGGACCGTTTGATGGGCTGGAAAGTAGACTTGAAGACGCTTCCATCCACTTATAGAACACCATCTAACTCCTTGTATTCTGTCCGCAGTGATGCTTGGAATTCGTACCATGTGTCAGTCATCTAGCTTCTGGTTGCATTCCCATGCTAAGGTGATGAACCACCATTTTATTCATGCACACCATAGGCATCTTGGTTCAGATGTCCAGAGGCTTGAAACCATCTTGATCCCATGCTGGTTCATACACTCCATCATTCCTAAGGACATTGAAACAAGAACTCAAAAGCATAGGCTCATTCAACATAGACTGATTATTAAACATAAGGTTAGCGTTCACCTGAGAATGAATTTCCTTCTGCAATTGTTTAGCTCTACTCCTTGTAATTGGACCAGCTATCTCAAGTGGAGTTTCATTTGAAGATGAGTGAATGCTAGGCATGTCCTCATTATTTTGGATTACGATTTTGTCAGCATGTCCGGAGGACGTTTTGTACCAGTGTCTGTAAAGCCGGCTGGTGTAGCACGACTGTTTTTATATTAGTAGTCATGTCTAGCAAGAGTAATCTGGATTGTCTAAAGTCTCATGTGGAGCAGTATCGATCTACTAAAGACAGTATCATCGAAGCCATCGAGGACTTTAGCGAAGTAGAGAAATTAGGAAAAGGTTTTGCATCGGCCGATCCCTTAGAAGAAGTTGACATAGGTGATGGTAGCATCCCAAGGCCGACTTTTGTAAACCAACATTTACATCCTAATGAAAAGGCCGAAGTAAAAAAGTTGCTTCGGTCGTATGTCGATTGCTTTGGATGGGAGTATAGCGAGATGCCGGGACTAAGCCGTGAGCTCGTAGAGCATCGGCTACCTATCAAGTCCGGATTTAGGCCTTATAAACAACCTCCTCATCACTTTAACTCGGCTGTTTATGACCGAGTTAAAGAAGAAGTAGAGCGACTGCTCAAAGCTGAATTTATTAGGCCATGTAGGTACATAGAATGGGTCGCTAACATTGTGCCTATAGAGAAGAAAGGGAGCGGCACGATACGAGTATGTATTGATTTCAGGGATCTGAACAAGGCCACTCCGAAGGACGAGTATCCGATGCCGATAGACAACATGTTAATCAACGATGCTTCAGGACACAAGGTACTAAGTTTTTTTGATGGCAATGCTGATTATAATCAAATCTTTATGGCCGAAGAGGACGTCTACAAGACAGCCTTTCGATGCTCTGGTTTTGCGTTTTATTCGAGTGGGTCGTTATGACTTTTGGTTTAAAGAATGCTAGCACCACATATCAGCGTGCTATGAATTTAATATTTCATGATTTGCTAGGAGTTATGTTAGATGTTTACATTGATGATGTTGTAGTCAAATCAGACACTATGAGAAACCATTTAGCCAATTTAAGAGTGTCTTTTGATAGGATGCGGCAGTATGGTTTAAAAATGAACCCACTCAAATGTGCTTTTGGCGTGTCGGCGGGTATTTTCTTAGGTTTCATGATTCGTGAAAGAGGCATAGAGATTGATCCTAAGAGACTTGAGAAAATTAGAAATGTTACGGCGCCGACATGCAAAAAAGATGTGCAAAAGTTGCTAGGCAAGATGAATTATTTGCGTCGCTTTATATCTAACTTGTCTGGCAAGATTGATGCCTTTGTCCCCATACTCCGACTGAAGAATGAGGCCGAGTTCACTTGGGGGGAAAGCCAGCAAAGCACCTTTGAGAAAATCAAGGAGTGCTTGTCATCACCGCCCGTGGTGAGAGCACCCAAAGCCAGGATTCCATTTCGATTGTACATCGCTGCTGAAGATAGCGTGATCAGAGCCATGCTAACCCAGGAGGTAGAAGGAAAAGAGTACATCATCACGTTCTTGAGCCGCCGCCTGCTAGATGCCGAGATAAGGTACGCGTTTGTGGAACGTTTGTGTTTATCACTTTACTACGCGTGTACCAAGTTGTGCCACTATCTTCTCCCTACTACATGTGTTGTCGTTTGCCAAACCGATGTTATAAAACACATGTTGCAAAAGCCGATTCTAAGTGGAAGAATCATAAAGTGGGCTTACGCTTTGATTGAATATGATTTTGCCTATGAACCCCTAAGAGCTATGAAAGGCCAAATCGTAGCCAACATTATAGTTGATCACCACATAGACATTAGTTGGATTGACAATGTTGCTTTGATTGAGGTAATGCCATGGAAACTTTTCTTTGATGGTTCAGCTTGCAAAAATGGCCAAGGTATTGGAGTGGTTCTCATATCACCTAGCGGAGCACACTTTGAAACCTCAGCTCGTTTAGAATTTCCCTCTACCAACAACCAAGCTAAATACGAGGCTTTATTGCTAGGGCTTGAATTGTGAGAATCCATGGGTGTTAAACATGTTCATGCGCATGGTGATTCCCTGTTAGTAGTGCAACAAGTGGCTAAGAATGCTCAATGTTTTAACGACTTGCTAAACAACTACTTAGATAAGTGCCTGGACATAGTTGCTACTTTTGATGACTTTAAAATTTCTCGTGTGTCAAGAGAGGCCAATTCAGTTGCAAATGATTTGTCTCAGCAAGCATCTGGTTACCAAGTCAGGAGAGGAAAATTTTCTGTACAGGAGAAGCCGATGTTTGGTCTCACTACCAAAGCCAGTGACTTCGGACAGGCGCACCCTCCGGGTCGGACCCCTCTAGCTGCCGGAGACTACCGCGCACCAAGGTCCCGAGACCAGAGTACTCCGCCGACCAAAGTGTTTGGCAGGCCGGAAACCATGAGCCGAAGTCCTCGGGACGATGAGGGCTTCTGGGAGCCAGGACCCTCTAACAGGGGGCTTCGGCCTGATGCGCTCCACGCAGCCAGTCTAGCCAGGCTTCGGCAGAAGCTAGAAGGGCTCGGGGGGCACTCCAAAATCAATAACTTAGGCATTTTTCAGGGAGCGAGCTAGCAAAACCCTCAGAAGTCCACAAGAGCGATTGGAGAACTCCAATCGTCTAGTATTTGAGAGACCCTAGCCAAAGGGTTGATCGAAAAGTTCGGCAGCATGCGTTTAAGTTTGTATTTCTAGATGATACACCATATCGCCGAACTATTGATGGAGTATTGTTGAAGTGTTTAGACAATGAACGATCCCAGGTGGCTATGGGAGAAGTCCATGAAGGACTTTGTGGCACCCATCAGTCGTCCCGGAAAATGAGTTGGATGCTCAAAAGAGCGGGTTTTTACTGGCCGAATATGACTGAGGATTGCTTCAAGTACTACAGAGGATGTGAAGCATGTCAGAAGTTCGGCAATATCCAATTATCTCCTGCTTCATTACTTAACCATATTATCAAGCCATGGCCGTTCTGAGGTTGGGGTTTAGACTTCATCAGCCAAATTCACCCTCCTTCCTCAAAAGGGCATCGGTTCATGTTGATGGCGATGGATTACTTCACCAAGTGGACCGACGACGTACCTCTCAAGAACATGACTCACGCCAAGGTACTTGACTTTATCGTGAAACACATTATACATAGATTCAGTATTCCTCAAACTCTCACTACATATCAAGGTAGTTCATTTGTTCTAAAGAAGTGAGGGACTTTGCCGAATATTATGGTATTAAGTTGATAAACTCTTCGCCCTATATGGTCAGGTCGAGTCTAGTAATAAAACCGTGATTAAGGTCATTAGGAAAAAAATTGAAGAATTCCCTAAAAGGTGGCATGAAGTGCTCTCCGAGGCACTATGGGCTTGTAGAATTGCAAAACACGGTGCTACCAAAGTTAGTCCATATGAGTTGGTGTATGGACAAGAAGCCATTCTACCTGTAGAAGTAGATCTTGGCTCTCTAAAAGTGTTAAAGCAAGATGGCTTATCGGTCGACGAGTATGAAACTCTTTTGAAAGACAATCTACAAGGAGTGACCGATAAGAGATTGAGGGCTTTAGAAGCCATAGAAATAGACAAGAGGAGAGTAGCTAAAGCCTACAATAAGAAGGTTAAACCAAAATCGTTTCAAGTAGATGACTTGGTTTGGAAGATGATTTTACCCTTAGGCACTAAGAGTCCCAAGCTTGGTAAGTGGTCGCCTAGTTGGGAAGGCCCTTTCAAAATAGCCGAAATCACTCCTGGCAATGCATGTGTTAGAATCGCTGCAAGGAGAGCGGTTTCGAAGAGCTTTGAATGGTAGATACCTGAAAAGGTATTTCCCAAGTGTGTGGCAAACAACTTAAAAGATGTCGAAAGGCCGATATGGGATGTATCATCTTTAGGCATTTGTGCTTTTAGTTCACTTAGTTCACTAAAAGGCAGGGGGGCAAGTGTTGATAGCAAAAAATGGCATTAATTGTTAAGATTGTCAAAATATCAATTTTTGGTAATTTGGGCCGAAAATGCACATGCCCTGGGTTAGGCCGAAGTCCTATAGGGCCGAAGGACCACTGGGCTATGGGCTTCGGAAGCCTCCAGCCAGCCCACGACCTTCGAATCGGAGGCCTTCGGAGGCCCGCTCCACCGAAGCTTCGGGCCGAGGAGCAGGCTTCGGTGGGCCTAGCCGAAGGTCCACTTTGGACAAAGATAGAGTTGGATCCGATTCTGGCTAAGTATTTATCTCTACGCGTGATTCAGCCAAGTCATAACAGATTAGACTTAGAGATTAGAAGTCTAGCCCCTATAAATATAGGGGTGAGGCCGGTTCAGAGAACCCCCCAATAAAATCAACCACAAAGCCCTAGCTTTGAATCGTATTTACTTTATCTTTAATTTTCTGTACTCTTCGTGGGTTTGCCTGGAAGCCCTCCGACGGCCACTTCGGAATAGTGGTAATCCTTGTTACTTCGCTTGTGAAGTATCCGTTAATCTACGTAATAGATTGTTATCGCCTTGTTACTTCGCGTGTGAAGTATCCATTAATCTACATAATAGATTGCTATCGCCTTGTTACTTCGTCTGTGAAGTATCCGCTAATCTACGTAACAGATTGCTACCTTCGCTCCTAGTGCAACACTTAACAGAATTTGGTCCTCAGGCCGAATTGGTACTCCGAATCTACTCCTTTTGTAGGTTTCCACGTTTGGAGCTACTTCATCGGAGGTGTCCGAAGCTGAGAGATTGGTTTCGGAGGTTGCTAGAACACCCTTCGGCGAGACTACTGCTTCGACCGCATGCTAGCACGCTTCGCCAATGGACTTCATCATGACAGGCTTCACCACGCTCGTACTCCGCTCCAGACGAAGTCATGATCACGCGTTGAGCCTAAGTCATTAGCCTGTATCTCACTGTATCAGAGACTTCGCACTGAACCCCGCTATTCGAAGGTGATTGTCGCGTCCAGATCTGTTCGGCGTTCATCTTTGACCGGGTCAGTCCGAACGCCGAAGGTTCCCTTTGGTGGGACACTTCACATCAGATGCCGAAGGTACACTTCGGCGACACCCTCCGCACTATACTTCGAAATAGTCAGGCTCCGCTCGGTTTGCTGGTTTGTTCTGTTTAATATATTTCTTTCGGCTAATTGGATTATTTTGTGTGATATGATTACCTGGCGACTCCACCCCCCTTACCACGGCTAAGGGTAGTCGGAACGCGACGTCGGTGCTATGTTACGCTTAGGCTTGTCCCTAAATATCCGCACACTTTTGGATCGTCGAACTGACCCAAGTGCGGGGGCACGTTTTCGTGTCAATAGCTTGGATCATGCTTCTTCTTATACTTGTATGTATTGACTTGTATTTTTTTCTCAGGTGTTGGCGATGATGCGAGTCCTGCAGTTGCAGATGTGGAGGGGACCTCCAGCAACGATGGAGGCAGCGAAGGCAGCAACAGTTTAGGGTCGGAAGATGACTCTTCGCCCGAAGAAGACGAGGGGGCGATCGCGGCGGAGGGGCCCCTCGAGAGCACCTGGACGAAGAGGTGAATGTAGTAGACCGGAGCCTTGCTCTGGAGGTTCTCGTGTTCTAGGCGCCCTTGATACGACGCCTGATCTCAAGGGGGCCTTCGACGTATGCGGCCTTCAACGTCTTCTACGACGACAGCATGACTTTGGCGACGGGGGACTTAGTGGCACAACTCAGCCGCAATCGCCACAGTGACCTCTTTATAAATGATAGCGAAGCCATTCTTCAGGTGAGTGAGGCTTCACACAAGGTTCGTGCAATACTTAGCTCTTCTCAATATTAAAGACTTCTTGAATCTTGCCAGGCCTTCGCGCTAACTCATGCGGCAACAACCTTCGTGGGCTACCGGGAAAACTTCTTGGCGGAGGGATATGAAACCCTTCGGTGCTAGGCTTCGGAGGCCATCGGAAGGCAAAAGTAGGCCGAGTCGGTGGTTTAGGTGACGAAGTCCGAGGCAGCCAATGCAAACGGAGCCCTGGAGAAAATGACTTCGAAGACGAAGAGGCTTCGGGAAGCACTTCGGTCTTCGGAGGAGGCCAATGCAAAGCTAGCGGAGGAGAACTCTGATCTTCACGCCGCCAGCCAAGCTCTAGAAGGCTTTGTGGTCCGAGGGGTTGATAAGGCCACCTCGACTCCGAATGAAGTCTTGGAGCACTTGGGGACCCAGTGCCCTGCTTTGGACTTTAGTACTCAAGATCTGATCGGGGACCGTCTCGGATTTCTTCAGACGGTCGCGGCGACGATGGAGGTTATGCTATCGGGCTTTGCGTTGATGGCCGGATGGGTGGTGGGCCAAGGGGTGTTGCAGCTGCTCCACGAAGCGCGGTGCAATCACCTCAAAGCAGTGACCTCGACCACACCGGTAGTCTTTGGAGGCCCTCGACTAACTTCGGCTGCCTCAGCAGTCCACGAAGCGTGGCACAAGCTTCAAGAACCTTGGAAGGCTCAAGGGTGTGAAGCAGTCCTAGATCCAAGAAACCACCCGCTTACGCCGAGCTGGGGCATGGTCCATGCTAGCTCGGCCTTCGGCATCGAACCCTCCGCCACCGAAGGTGTAGATCTCCTTAGGCTTATTTGTAATTCTTAGCCATAGGCCTATAAGATAACTTGTCAATTTATTAATAGAAATGCGAGGGTATTTTGTACCTGCCAAGGCTCAGCCTTCGGATGTTCACTTTGAAGTGCTCGAGGATTTAGAAGTGCTTCGTCAGCATTGGATAGTTCTCGAGGTAGCTAGGTCCAAAGGCAACCCTCGATTAAAACTTCCGAGGGGTCCTAGGGGCGAAGCTATTCCGAAAGTAGCCTAGGATCTGTTAGCCTCTGTGAAGACGGAGCCCCTTCGGAGTCCTTCATCCTCGCCTGACTTAAGCTGATTTGAGGTAGACTTAAGTGGTGAAGGGGTCCAGTCTTCGGGCACAACTTTACAAGGTGACGAAGCCTTAGACTTTTCTGCCTTTGATGCGGAGCCACCTGCACTTCGGACTTGGGCCGATTTGCAAGAAGAAAGATGAGTTATGCGGGCTTCAAAGTGTGGACGGTCCGACTGCGGGAGGTCTAGCTCCGATGGGGATTTGTCCAACCGAGAGGGCCCTACCCGGAAGAAGAGCAAGCGGGGGTCGATTTTGTCGGGGCCTCGGGCTCGCTTTTTCTTAGGTTTAGATATAGATTATTCGTAGTATTTTTGCTTTCGAAGTGTACTTGCAAGTGTACTTCGTATTTGTATTTAGCATTTGGTGAATGGAATTTGTCTTGCTTGTACTTTGTATAAGTAAACCTCATTGTATACGCATACTCCGTTCGTATACTTCGCACACTTTGCAGGTTCCGTACGCTTCATTCGTATGCCTCGCATAGGTCGCACGCTTTGTTCGTACATTCCATATGCATCGCACGCTTCGTTCATACCCTCCGCATGCATATACCTCGGTCCCCCTGGCACGTGGCGGCTAGGGACTTGGGCATTGCCGGTGAGTGCAATCATAAAATGCGGACGGGTGCGTCTTGGGCGGCTTCGAATACGCTTATCGTATCGTTCGGAGGCCTCGCTCGGGCTTCGAATGCTCAAAATCGAAACGAAGCAAGGCTTTAGTTTTTTATAAAGTGAAGCAAGGCTTCGGTTTTTAATAAAGTGAAGCAAGGCTTCGGTTTTTAATAGAACGAAGAAAGGCTTCAGATAGTGTGTATACCTTTGAAAACTTGACTGGGTCCGGAGACCGAGCGGCTTCGCGTGGTTGAAGGGAACTTGCCTCGTAGCCCCTAGGGCTCCTGAGGCCTTTGATGAGCGCTCAGAGCCCCTTGCCAAAGAGTGTGTGGAAGGCTATTGGGGCCTGTCGCTTTCTTCACGGGCGTACTCCGAGGCACGAGTGGTGGCAGAGACACTAGCTTTTAGTACTAGGATCCGCACGGATGGCGCCAATAGTTGTAACAATTGCGTTAGTTACAAACAGGTTTCTATGAGAATGTGTATAATATATGATATGAACCTCGAAGGGTTCACACAGAAAGCGAGGGTTTTATACTCCTTCGGGCCTCCCAAGAGGGATAATAACCCTGCATCCAGTTTATAGTGGATTTGGCATAATTGTGCCTCTATCTTCCTTGTGTCCATTCAAGGGCAGAGCCCTGCTTTTATAGGCTCGTAGGCCAAAGGAAAAGACCCAATTAACCCCTACACGCCATAGGATTTATAGGGGTAAGAGGGGAAAAAGGCTAGGCTACTGTACATATAACTTTATAGATGTGGCAGATATACATCACTTCAAGGGTAGGTATACGGCATACCAGCGGCAGGGGCCCCTGGTATGGATTTTGCACGGTAGTAGTACTAGGATATTTCTTTATCTTCTGGACTAGAGCACCAATTGGAGGGTCTCGTCCAGAGCTTATCGAGGGGGCTTCAGAGGGGTCCTGGAGGGGACTCCGAAGAGGCTCCAAAGAGGGCCCTGAGGGATCCCAAAAGCTTGGCCTTTAGCCGCGTAATTCTTCGCAACACTTGGAGTAATCTGGGACGACGGGATCCGGAGTCCGTCTTTGGGCTTCGTTAGCCTTGCGGGCTTCGAGTCCTACACCTTTGGAGGCTGACGTTATTTGACCCCTATTCAAGGGAAAAGTCATTTCCCCAACAGTCACCATCGGCAAGTCCAGCAATTGCACTGCCGGTCGACAGTTATGTTGAAGACGACGATAGTTGAGACTTGGTAGCAATAAGTGCAGAGCTCTGTGGGTGAGTGAGGCACTTATATATGTCATCAGTGACGGCTATCCATTTAAGGACGTCAGTAAATGTGGCCTTAAGGTTTCGGACACAATACTCTTTAGGGACGGGTAGTAGTATCAACCGTTACTAATGTGGTGCCCCATATTTAGTGATGTGGTCACAACAAAGACCATCACTATAGGGGCAACCTTTAGTGACGGGTAACTGTATGACCCGTCACTAACGTGGGCGCCCCCGCCAGCCTCATCTATAGTGACGGGTCCTATTGCGACCCATCACTAATGATAGATCATTACTGACACGTGTTAAACAAACCATAACTGGCAGTGTATTACTAACGCGTGTCTTTTACCCTTCACTAAAGCTGCGTCACTAATGACCATTTTTTAGTAGTGTTTCTTAGGCTGATCAACCTCGTAATCATGATTTTATCCCTTCATCTCTCTCTGTCGTAGTCGTTGCACCCTTCTCTTATGGTTTTTCATGAAAATCCCACTCGGGCACCACTACGGATTACTCACTGTTGTTTTGTCATCGGTCGATTGGCTGCCATTCTCGGTGTTGATGGGGCTGAACCTTTCGTACACCAATGGCTTTTGTGATGACGGCCTCCGATGGATGTTTGACCCTTTCCGATCATGTGACCTTCCTCTGCTGTTGTTGGTCCTATGGATACCTCCCCATTTGCTTGTTCCATCATTGCATTCAGGGCAAGTGTCCATTGATGGCAGGAACATTCCTTCATTCCAGCAGAATGTGAAAATTTCATAGTTCCAATGAGGGTTAAACCAGGGGTAATCTCGGTCTCCATGATCCACCTCTTCCCTAGTTCTACTTTTGAACTTATTGATCATGCTCGATGAAATGAGTCAATTCTTACCAGTGTGCTCATATTGTTCATGCCAGTCATCAAGATGGCACACGTGCACCATATTGACCGAGAAAGGATACACGTCGATGTTCATCAACATTTTTCCATCTTCAAACTTAATCTAGCCTTGTTCTACAGCCGATTGGATATGCTGCCTAAATACTTTGCATTCGTTGGTGTGGTGCGACGGAGAGTTGTGCCACTTGCAATATTTATTTTTCTTCAGCTCATCAAGAAATGGTATCACATGGTTGGGTGGTAGTTGGATCTGTTTCTCCTTGAGTAGCAGGACGAATATCCTGTTGGTTTAGTGATGTCGAAGTCATATTTCTCCTCCTCACCGGATGCCTTTACCCAGGGGCACATGACCAGCTTCTTGTTCCTGGACCATTCGGCTAACCCAACTTCTGCATCGATCTCACTGTCTTTGTCGGAATATGAAGGGTATGCTTGGGCAAATACGACCATCTTTTGATATTTCTCCCTCCTTGCTTCTTATAATCGACTCTCATGCGCTGATACCCTTTGTACCTGGTGTGAGAGGCTCTTGAACACTTGTGATGAAAATATCTCTTTTATGGGGTTTAGAAGTCCATGAAACGCTAACTCTGCTAGTTGGGTGTCATTGAGGCTCAAATTGTAGCACCGGCTACGCACATCCCGGAATCTCTAAACGCAATCATGCACCGACTCGTCCATCTTCTGTTGTACCATCGTAAGATCGGTGAGTTTAATCTCATGCATGTCGGTGAAGAAATATTTGTGGAACTTCTTCACTAAATCTGCCCATCCTTAGATAGAATTCACCGACAATGACGAGAACCATCCAAACGTTGATCCTGATAATGAGAGTGGGAAAAACCAGACCTTCAGTGCTTCATCGGCTGATGCCTCTCCACACTAGGCGATGAAACAGATTATGTGCTTGATAATGGAGACCGAGTTTTTCCATGAAAATTTTGTTAAATTAGGTACTTTGTATCATCTCGGTAGTGGCACCCTATCGAACCATTTTGGGAAGGCCGTTGTTGGGGGAATAAGTTGTCCCTTAAATAGGGGCCAAATGACGTCAACCTCCGAATGCCTCGGGCCTAGATCCTATCACCACCGAAGCCTGAAAGCGAAGTCTGGCCCCCTCTGACGAAGTCAATTCCAAGAATAGCCAGGCTTGCCCCTCCGGAGCCATTCTGGAGCCAAGCCTCCAGGGCCCCTCCGGTCCCCTGCGGAGCCAAGCCTCCGGGACCCCTCCTGTCCCCTTCGGAGCCAAGCCTCTAGCACCCTTCCAGTCCCCTTCGAAGCCCAGCCTCCAGGGCCCCTCCGGTCCCCTGCGAAGCCCTCTCCGGGCCTCTTGGAGCCCACTACGAGAACCAGTTCGGAGCCCACTTTGGAGCCTTCCTCGGGGTCCACTTCGGAGTGCCATTCGGAGCCTCCTCAGCTGCCTCCGTCTGAAGGACTCTGGCAAGTACTTCGAACCAGAAGAAATATCCAAGCATCACTACAATGTAAAGCCATACCGGGGCCCCTTCGTCCCTGGTATGCCGTATACCTGCTCCAGAAATGATGTTTATCTACTGCATCTGTAAAGTCAAATGTACAGTACTCTGGCCTTTTTCCTTTCTTACCCCTGTAAAGCCTACTGATTGTAGAGGGCATTTGAGTCTTTTCCTTTGGCCCGTGTGCCTATAAAAGCAGGGCCATGCCCTTGTAATAGACAGGTTCATTAAAGGCAAAACTATGCCAAATCCACTGTGAACTAGATGTAGGGCTATTATTCCTCCAGAGAGGCCTGAACCAGTATAAATTATCTCTCCCTCTGTGAGAACCCTTTGAGGTTCACTCTAAACACCATATTCCACAAAAACCTACTGTAGCTAATGCAATTTCTATAACAATTGGCGCTGTTCATGGGGAACTTAGTACTAAAAGCTAAGTTCTCTGCCACTGCTTGTATCTCGAAGTATGCTTGAGGGGGGAGCTTCGGAGTCCCATGACTCCACACACCCTTCGGAAAGGGGCTTCGAGTGCAGTTCAAAGACCTTTCTCACCTTCCGCCACCCCTCATGCCTCGGAGTGTGCCTTGGGCAAGGGGCTCCAGGCGCGCGCCAAAGGCCTCCGAAGCCCTAGGGGCTACGAGGCGAGCTCTTCAATCACGCGAAGCCGCTCGATTTCTGGATCAACTCGAGCTTCCCGAGGTATGTACATAGCTCGAAGCCCCGCTTTGTTGCGCAAAGATGAAATTGTTTCAGTAAATCTTCGAAGCCTTGCTTCGCCTTATTGAAAATCGAAGCCTTGCTTCACCTTATTGAAAACTGAAGTCTTGCTTCACTTTAAAATCGAGGCCTCACTTCGTCTTATTCAAAATCGAAGCCTTGCTTCGCCTTATTTAAAACCGAAGTCTCGCTTCGCTTTGTAAAAATCTAGAGCACTCCTCCAAAGGCTACACAACGCCTCCGGGGCCGTAGCAATGGGTTGTAGGACTCCCTCGAGCGATGGATCAAGGCGTCCAGGACTTCCAAGCGACGGCTCAATGTGTCCGGGATTCTAGGCTCTGGCCTGATGCATCCCAAGGTCGTAGGTGGCCCAGGGTCGTAGGTGGCCCAGAGTCGAAGGTGGCTCAACCCCATCGCAGGTTCGGTGAATCCACACCACCCATTCCTTCCATTCGTTACAGGATCCCCACCCATTCCTTCCATTCGTTACAGGATCAAGCTCAGAAGCCTTGCTTCACTATCTGAACACGCTTCAAAGCCTTGCTTCGTGTGTCAAAATCTAATCTAAAATTTAAGCATACCGAAGTCATGCTTCGCCTAAAATCTAAGTGCACTTCGGAGCCCTGCTCGTGCTATCTAAAACCAAGCATGTCAAAGCCATGCCTCGCTTAATTTGAGTACGCTGAAGCCTTGCTTCGCTTCAAATTAAAGCGTTCAAAGTCCAAAAGAGGCCTCTGATCGACACAATATAAGCGTCTGAAGCCGCCAAAAGGCACACCCCTTCGCATTTTTAATTACTCGCACTGGCAACGACTAAGTCCCTAACCACCATGCGCAAGGGGGGACCGAGGTATGTATGTGAAGTGTGCGAATGAAATGCGCAGTATGAGCGTGACAAGCTAAAGGTTCGGAACACACAATTTATGCGAAGCATGCAAGCGAAGTATGCGAATATACAAATATCATTCATTGAATGATAACAGTGAAGTATGTTACAAATACACTTAGAAAACAAAAACTACGAGTAGTCTGTATCTAAGCCTAAGAAAAAGAGAGCTCGAGGCCCCGACATGTTTGACCCTCGCTTGCTCTTCTTCTGGGCAGGCCCCCCTAGGCTGGACGAAGCCTCGTCGGAGCCTGACGTCCCACAGCTGAACCATCCATGCTCCGAAGCCCACAAACCTCGTCTTTTGCCTTGTAGGTTGATCCAAGTCTGAGATGCAGACGGTGCCATATCGAAGGCAAAAAAGTCTAGGGCTTCGTCGCCTTGTAAGGCCGTACCTGAAGACTGCACCCTCTCGCCGCTTAAGCCTACTTCAAAATAGATTAAGTCTAGCGAGGATGAGGAACTCCGAAGGGGCTCCGACTTCACAGGCCTACAACTACAAATTACAAAAAGCCTAAGGAGGTCTACACCTTCGGGGGCGGAGGCTTCGATGTCGAAGGCTGAGCTAGTGAGGCTTGTGCCCTAGCTTGGCGAAGGCAGGAGATCCGTTGGAGGTTGAGGACCGCTTCACACCCTTGGTCCTTCCAGGGTTCTTGAAGCCGGCGCCACGCTCCGTGGATGTTCGAAGGTGGTGAAACCAAGTGCTAGCCTCCAAAGGCCACCGGCGTGACCGAGGTTGATGCCTCGAGGTGGTTGCACCCCATGTTGTGAAGCATTTGCAACACTCCTTGGCCAGCCACACGCCTGGCCATCAGTCCAAAGCCCTTCATTGACACCTTCGCCATCACAGCATCCGTCTGAAGGAACTCGAGGTGGTCCCCGATTGGATCTTGAGGGTTGAAGTCGGGGGCCAGGCACTCGGTCCCCAGTTGTTCGAGGACTGCGGTCAAGCTCGAGGCGGTCTCGTCGACCCCTTGGACCATGAAGTCTTCCAGAGATTGATTGGATGTGCGAAGATCAGAGCACTCCGCCACCAGCTTCGCCCTGGTTTCTTCTGAAGCCCGAAGTGCTTCTCGAAGCCTTTCTGTCTCCGAGGCCAAGGCTTCTCTTGCCTTGACTGCCTCGGACCTCGCCTCTTCTGCCGCTGCTTCAGCTTGCCTTCACCTTTCAGCCTCCTCCAAAGCCTGGTGGCGAAGAGTGTCCCTCTTCTTTGCCAAAAGGGTCACCTGATGATCCACGGAGGCTGCTGCTGCAACGTTCAGCGCGAAGGCCTAGAGAGATTCAAGAAAATCTTAAGTGTTGATTAAAAAATCTAGTATCACTCTCACCTAGACGATGGCTTCGTGGGCATTTGCGAAGAGACCAAGGTGGCTTGAGCGGCTAAGTTGTGCCACCAAGTCCCCTTGCCACATAGAAATGCAGCCCTCGTGGAACGAGTTGATAGCTGCCTCCATCACAGGTCCCCTCGGAAGCAGAGGTCGGACCATCTCCATCACAGGCTTCGCTCCAGAGGGCTCTGGTCAAATTTAGTCAGAGAAGTCCATCTCCGGGCTCTGGTCTACCACCTCGACATCCTCTTCGGCTTGCTCCCGAGGGACTCCTACACCACGGTTGTCCCCCTCGTCCTCTCCAGACGAAGAGCTCTTGGACTCCGAGCTGCTCCCGCAACTGTCGGAGGTCTGAAGAAAAATACAAGTCAATACATATGAATATAAAGATAAGGGTGATCAAGTGTGTACCTTCATCAGCATCCTCTTCGCTAGAAGAGATGTCCTGGAAGGAGGCGGGAGCGATGTGCGCTCCCTAGTCCCTTCGCTTCTCGGACTGAGCTCAACCCCCGCGCTCAAAGGGGTCACCATCATAGCCTCCAGCACCGCCACTTCGGTTTCCACTACAGCCTCCAGTGCCACCACTTTGATTATCGCTGCCGGAGCATCTGTTGGCTCCACTTTGGCGTCGAGGTCCATAGCCACATGCTCTGCCACGATAGGGGCTTCATTCGCCGAGGGCTCCGAGTGAACCCTCGAGGTTTCAGGTTCCTCGTCGTCCACCCTCTTCCTTTTGGATCCGCTCACTGAAGGTGTCGAGCTGGCAAAGTCTGGGAGCGCCTGGACCCCCTCGACGCTGAGCCAGGTCAACACTTGGTTCCAGCGCTCCCAAGACCCCACTAGAGCAAGCCTTCAAGTCTGCTCATCCAACGTCGGAGCCCTAACAACGCGCTCCGCGACCACGATTGCCTCCTCTGAGCCCAAAGCCTGGAACAGGTTCTCCGGCTAGGAGAGCGCGAGGGGGCTGAGCCGAAGGGTGATGAACTCTTCGGCTAAGTCCCTCATGCTCATTCTCAAAGCCACTCTGCGTAGGAGCAGGATCCTCGATCGAAGGGCTTCGGGGCTCACCTTCACCATGCCCTCGCGTCGGTAAGAGATGAGTACATTGGTACTCCGAAGGGGGGAGTCCGCGCCCACCAAAGCATAGAACCACTCTTGGTCCCAATTTGAGTACCATTTGTTGTTTACAACCCTCACCGGGAAGTCATCTTGGAACTCCCTTCGGAGCTAGAAGTTGGTGCTCCCGAAGGCTAAGGCCCTCTCCACGTGGTCTACCCCTCTCTTCGTCGGGAAGTCATCTTGGAACTAAGCCAAATCCACTGTGAACTGGACGTAGGGCTATTATCCATCTAGGGAGGCCCGAACCAGTATAAATTCTCTCTCCCTCTGTGAGAACCCTTCGAGGTTCACTCTAAACACCATATTCCACAAAAACCTCTTGTAGATAACGCAATTGATACAACAACCGTCGATACATATATGTTTGGTCCTTGGGTTTAAGCCCGAACTAATCTCGAATGACTTCAGTGACCCAATTTACCCTATGTTCCTCTTGCTGGACTGGCAGCACGGGGTACCGATCAGACGCTAGGGCCTAAGGGTACTAGTCTAGATGAGTAGTGTTATACTTGTATTGCTCTTCATTAACATACAATTGCGTTCCATAATACACAGTCTAGTGGTACCCAAGAGGGATACCATCGGTGCCCACCTTGGCTGCACGAGGTCGGGAAGCACGTTCCTTGTGACGTCATATGCAACTCGGAGTGCTTCTTGCCCCGCTGGTCCCTAACGTGCGGTCACGGGTTGAGGCGCCGGTATGTCGCTCTCGAGGCCATATGCCTTAAACAGTCTTCTTGATCAGCCCATGCAAGGTATTGACCAATACCTCAGACTGATTGATGAGGGTGTGGTGGAGAGCACTATCAACATCTTCTTGAAAATTGATCCGAGGGCTTTCGGTCCATTAGACAATCTCTTCGGTCAAGGTCGTCTTCAGCAATTGATTTCTCTTGATGGGGCCAGATCGGGTCATGCCGAAGGATTTGAGGCACAATCTATGGTATTTTTCTACATGCTCCTGTACCTATGCCCTCTGCTCGTCGGTCAATTCTTCCAAGGTAACTAGGATGATGTTACTGTTGTTGAGTTTGCTTGCCTTGGTTGAGTCATCAGAAGTGGTACCATCGGGCATGCCAAAAAGCGTGTTGGTGTTGTTTTTAGTCACACGCGTGACCTGGGAGTTCTGCTTAACTCCAGTGCATGTCCTCAATTCTTGGGGTTCTGAGCGTACCAATTAGTTTGACCCTGTAACTGATAAGGTGTAATGAAAATAGTTAATAGCAACGTCGATCTATTGTTGAGCCAATGGATATGATACACGTCGATACGTGAGTATCGGAGAAGGGCCATTGGGAATGATCAAGTGATTGGCCGATACACAACGCCCGCACCATCGGACTGATGGTGGGGAGAGCACTGCGCTATGTGCTCGAGCCGATTGGTAATCCCCGACGCCAAAGAGATGTAACACATAGTTAAAAGGGTAATCTATCGGCTAGTATTCCGATAGAATCTAAGCTGAGCACACCAAATAATGTATCCATATAATTAAATCATCATGACAGCAAAATTGGACCTAACCAAGGCAATTGCTAAATCATGAATGATGCACAGCGTAAACCAGATACAATAGACCAAGATGTCGAACTTAATTGATGAAGCCTTGAACTAATATACCGGATCTACTTGGATTTAAGAGATCAAAACGATGCAGCCTTAAACCTAGTTGATACACCAAGATAAACTAATAATTATACTGACTGAACTGGCATCACAAGAGATCAAAGCGATGTAGCCTTGGACAACGCTAGTTTAGCTGATATGATCACTAGGGTGGCGGGACTCACCTGTTTGTCGGATATCGAGACGATGTAGCCTAGCTCCGAGTGCCAAGTCCAGCCAGAGTTAACCTTTAATTAAAAAGGGTGGCGGTGCACTGAGAGTAGTTTTTGTGGTTGTAGTAATTGTCTCTCTTTAATCTACCTACTAGATACATATTTATAGTCTAGAGACTTGTCGTCCACTATGATTGTAACCGATTATGTTTTCATCTTCATCTTCATCTCTATTGGCTCCTCCATATCCGGTCGCGTACAACAAATGGACTTCTCTGACTAAATTTGACCGGACTTACTTGACTTCTGTTGACAATGTCGGGTCCTTACTAGGCTTGGGCCTTGACCAATTTCTAGCGTCAACAGTGATACAATCATTGGGGTGGCAGGACTTACCCCTTCACTAGAGGTCGAAGTGATGCGGCCCAACTCTAGATGCCCTAAGAAACCAAGTGGAGTTTCACTGTGGTTTTATCTTTGTGATGAGTGATTGACAAGTTTGCTTGGTTTATGGTTTGGGCCCGTGTTTGCCTTTTTGGGTTTACTGAAGGGATCAGTGTGCATTTTGTGTAGAGATTCATGTTTTGCTTGTCTTATTGTGTGCAGGGTTGAGATGTGAGTCAACTATCAATGGTGGGTAATCAAGGTCAAGCGAGGAGCTTGATGTGAGATGATCAAGGATGCTAGGTGAAGTTGAGGAAGTTCTTAGGCATACACGTGGAGATGAAGCAAGACATGGATGAATAGAGGATCGAGACAAAGTGTTGACCAAGTTAGCGAAAGGGAGACCAGTGCAAGTGACAAGGCGACTCGAGGGATCAAGAGCGGGAGAGACTTGTTGGAGGTCGAGTTTGTGGATTGGTGACATGTTTCGAAGATCTGGAGAGCTTTGTCGGTTTCATCTCAAAACCATCGGATTGAGATCAGAGCATCCTGAAGTGAAGCCGTATTCGCTACGAAAGCTCTATGTCAGGACAAACTACGTTTTGATAGGATTTTACTATTTTGCCCATTGGGTCCGTGTCTGTATTTTTGATTCTGTGGGTAAAATATTGTAAGGGTATTTTGGTATTTTCTAGTTTTTCAACTGCCTATAAAAGGTCATGTAGTCCTAAGGTTTCTACGAACTCAATCACATTCAAATCGGAGTTCACTTTACCAAATTTCCAGAATTTTTTCTCCTCTTTTCTTCCATCAAGCTTCTTGTGTCGCCGCAACTATCCTTGTTCTAGAATCTTTGCTATTTTTCTCGAGGGATCTCTTCACCGCCAGATTTCTTCTTGCGTGGGATTTTCTATCGCAGCGCAGACATTTTTTTTCACTATTTCCGGTTTTCCACGGGAACTACTGTGCACAACACGTTTTCAACTTCTACCGCTTTGGTTTTTCTCCCATTCCGGGCGGTGCGAAGCGAGCGTTCGCACGCTCGGAGGCACTAGGCGTGGTGTTTAGCACGTGGCGGCATACGGAGCAGCGAGCCATGAGCGAGAATCTGTACTGGTCGCTGGGGCGTGGCGCTGAGAGCAAGGTTAATAATTTAGCTAGTTATTGGCTTTATATTTGTGCCATGTCACATGTATCTAATCTAATAGTCAACTCATATAATAGTTAGTTGGCTATATATACCATGCATTTAATGTGTAACATGTTACACCATCTCACAATGTTCATTAGAACCTGTGTATGAGTGGGCTATCAACTAGTAGCCCGCTTTTATTCTCTCTCCTTTCTTCTCTCCTCCACCTCACTACTAATCTGATGTGGCAAGTCTTATAGCCTACTTACATAAGCTTATTATACTTGCTCTGAAGAGTGTTGGGCGCATGGCTTCGCCGTGGGAGCTGTGCGGCGCCTAGGAGCTCCTTTCTCGAGGCACAGTGGTGCAAGTCCATACGACAGCCACCTGAGATGCACACTTCACTGAACGTTTACGCACTAATATTTTTCGATCCTCGTGCATGTGTTGTTTTTTAGCTCTGAATATTATGTGATCCTATTCAATGGTTACACGCATGTTATATTCAGATTCCACTACGAATATTCATTGATTTACCCACGAGCACTTTTTATTTTCTCCATTTATTTTGTCTAAATTGAATGGGTTAAATATTGTGTCTTCTCATACTTACTGAACTACCTGTGAACGGTGGATGGATCTCACGCGCTTGTTGAAGTATATGTGTTTTGTTGAAATGCTTAGTGATATACTCCCTCCGGTTTCAAAAAGGATGTCGTTTTGGACATGATTTAAGATACCAAGGAATGATTAATTTGTGTATACTTTCCTTGTTTGCCCCTATTAAATACAATGCATTAGTAAAGATAGCATGGGAAATGATAAGAAAGTAGTATTACTTCGGGGTATAAACGTCCAAAATGCACAATAAAATATAAAATGACTTCTTTTCGGCAACTTTTGATACAAGTCTAAAACAACTTCCTTTAGGAAACTAGAGGGAGTATTGTCTAAACTGTGAGTAGTCATTTAATCTGCCTTGTGTGCTCTGTACGAGTGTCTCTTCAATTAGGATATCAATTGGTTTTTTAAGGCTAGATTATTTTTAATGCTTATGATCTCTCAGATTGTCGCATCATATAATATCTGACAGGAGAGTGATAGCACTAGCTTTTTCTATGATTTTGGTGTCAAAGTTTATTTGCTTCCGCTTGTTCTTTTATAGGAGTGTCGGGTGTTAAGGAAAGTCCATCAATTTGAAAGAATTTGTTGAGGCGCCTATTCACCCCCCTCTAATCGCCCGTTTTGGTCCTACATGCCTAGTCCTGTAAATATTAACATTGAATAAACAAGGGTGGCGATGCAACGAGAATACTTTTGTGATTGTAGTTGTGTGTCTAATTTACCTAATAAGTACATATTTATAGTCTGGAGACTTGTCTTCTAATACGATTGTAACCGATTCTAGCTTTTATCTTTATCTTTATCTCAATCGCCTCCTTCATATCCGGTCACGTACAACAGACGAACTTCTTTGTCCAACTTTGACCGAACTTCTTAGACTTCTATTGACCATGCCAGATCCTTACTGGGCTTGGGCCTTAACCAATTTTTGCTATCAACAAGCTTGAGCAACTGAGCTAGGTCGATTTTTTCTTCATATAGCTCGATGTCGGTCAGGTGACACCCCTTGGGCCACACCACTCAATGGAGATGCTCGGAGAATGCAAATATGTAGTCGTGCTTGCTAGAGGATCGAGGTCATGGTGTTCGCTAGATCTAGGGGCATCGTGGTCTTTATCATATTTTTCTGGTGCGGGGTATCCTCCCAACTGTGGTTCGTTGGTTGGGTGGTGATGGTGTTACAAGTGTCCCTGATGTGATCAAGGATTCCCTTGGCATCTCTAGGGAAGGAGCTCCTCTCTTACTCGTAATGCTTCAAGGGCTAATTGCGGCTATCAGCATGTTTGCCTCTACTCTGATGGTTTGTTGATGGCAATCAAATTCATCGCTAGACTACGGAAGATCTTATGGCCTTCAAAGTTCATGGTGAACTCATCACCGAGGTTTTGGCATAGCCGACCACTCTAGATATCATTATCATGTTGTGCTCGGTGTTCAAAACGATCGATGTTGTAGTTGTGGTGGTTTTGTCATCAACTCATCTTAGGAACGCCAAATGGCTCATTGTCAGACATTGTCGTAGCAATCAACATGATATTGGTGTTGGGATATGGGGAGTCTATGCTAGTCGACAATTTTAAATTTTAAACTCTTAACACAAGAACCATTCGCGCGAGGGATCATGAATCGTTACCTTCTAATACGAGACACGCTAGTGCGGGGGAAGAAGCTGCTGAGGAAGCGCATCCTCACTTAGCCTCGACTTTCTCCACCCATTCACCAGCGCTCCAATCGACGAAGTACGATGATGTCCCGTGAGGAAAACGATGAGCACCGCTATTCGAGTAGTACCTCCACGGAGTCCACATGTATAGGGATGAGATTTCTCTCACACCAGCATGCTAACATAGATTGTGAGATCCGGGGAGAGGAACCGATCTCAACTCTTTGAGATCAATAAGGGGGAGGAGAGGTCTGATGGCTAGGGTTTTATCAATGAGAACAACAGCCCATGACCATCCTCTTCCTCCCTTTATTTAGTCCTAAGGTTTGGGCCCTTAATCATAATTAAAGCTAAACAGATCCAATCTGTTTCGCCCTAGTCAGAACTTCCGATCTTGGACCAGAACTTTCGATTTGACCTCTTAGTCTCTAAATTTAAATTAATCTAGAACTTCACACTCTTAGTCGGAACTTCCTATTCTCCTAGATCCTGGAACTTCTGATTCTCAATCGGAACTTCTGATCATTCTAGGAAAACGAAAAACCGCTCTAGATTCTGTAACTTTCGATTCTCAATCGGAACTTCTGATATACCCAGAATTCTCTTGTGCACAATTCCTTCAATCTCTCTTGGGCACAATTCCTTAAGCGTGTGACCCGATAGGTTCATATACAAACAACTGTTCCATGGAAACCTTTTTGGCTCACAGATCAATAGTGGTACCTAGCAACACATATTGACTCCCAAAAGCATATAAAATTATATTTTCACTGAACCTTGATATACACATGCATCAGTCCCTTTACCTCATGACATCAGTCAAGCTCAAGGCGAGATTTGTGCCACCCTTGTTAGTTTAGCTCAACATTTCAATCGATCAAGTATCAGATTCAAATCATGACTAACTCTTTAGTCATAGTGGCATGATCATGCACTTTTCCAATCCAATTACCTCTAGGGGCCTAGAGACGTCTCTCCCATTATTAGGAGGGGTAAATTCCATCTTG
The DNA here is from genome assembly GCA_019279435.1 of Zizania palustris. Classification (NCBI taxonomy): domain Eukaryota; kingdom Viridiplantae; phylum Streptophyta; class Magnoliopsida; order Poales; family Poaceae; genus Zizania; species Zizania palustris. Next base: position 31,522,944 of record JAAALK010000085.1, on the reverse strand, counting down.
ACCGCTCACATCCCATGAAATGTTTCATAACATACCTGAAAATGACCCTTATAGCTACCTAGTTACGGAATAGCGTTAGGAAGCATTAAAGTGTGCCACGACGTATTCTAGAATCAAATGGCGATATTTGGTCTAAGTCTGTAGGTACACCATTTGAGATGATAACTAATGGCACATTACAATAACAATCATAGGAGTATCTCAACTAGGTCAATCCAAAACCATGTTCGCCAACATGTGTTCACATCACTGATTTGACATCTTTGTGTCTATGATCTGTGAAACATGATCATAATTTAGTCGGATGTGCTAATCTAAGTACATAAACCAGGAATATATCCTTAGTTCTTCTCAAGTACTTAAGGATACTCTTCACCCAGATTTGACTAAAATCTTCTTGTAACACTTAGAGCATAATAAATATTTGTTCATGTACATAGCATGGCATACATGATGGACCCGATCGGGGAGACATACAGGATCACACTCATCTACCCCATCTCATCAGGTGTCGAAACACACTGAGTATTATTGAGAAAAATACCATGTGACATTGGCAGAAAGCCTTTCTTGGAATTCTGCATTTTGAACCACTTCAAAACCTTGTCAATATACATACTCTAGCTTAATCCAATTAATCGGATCGATCTATCTCTATAGATATTTATGACCAAAATGTATGATGCCTTTCCAAGATCTTTTGTAGAGAAACTATTTCTCAATCAAGTCTTGACAACATCCAACATAGGAATGTCATTTCCGATCAACAATATGTCATCCACATAAAAGACCAGAAACACAAGTGTGCTCCCACTAGCCTTTTTGTAAACACAAGTCTCTTCTTCGTTTTGATGAAGCCTAACCCTTTGACTACCTCATGAAAACAAAGATTCCAACTCCGAGATCATCAAGACCTTCAGGTTGTGTGATGTACACATCCTCACTTAGCTTTCCATTTAGGAAAGCTGTCTTGACATCCATTTGCCATATCTCATAATCATTAAATGCTGCAATTGCTAGGATTATCCCTATAGACTTAAGCATTTCGACGGTCGAAAACATTTCATCATAGTCAACACCTTGAATCTTTCTGAAACCTTTCGCCACAATCACGCCTTATATTTCTGAACATTCCCATCAACATCAATCTTGTTCTTAAAAATTCATTTACACTCAATAGTTTTTACACCATCGGGTGGATCAACCAATTTCCAAACTTAGATTTCTCGCATGGACTCTAAATCGGACCTGATGGCTCCAAGCCATTTCTCAGATTATGGTCCCATCACTACGTCTATGCAGGCCTTAGGCTCATTGTTGTCCGACAACAATCTGTCACTCTACCTAGTGGTTAGATACGTAAACCGCTCGGGCGCATGACTTACCCTCTTAGATCATCGTAGGGCAAGTGTCTCAACAATGGGCTCTACAACACCATGCATGTCCTATTGTGGTTCAATAGGATCCGCAACACTTTTCATCAACTCTCGAACTTCTTCGAGATGCACCGTGCTCCCACTAACCCGTTTCGAGAGAAACTCATTCTAAAGAAATACACCATTCTGAGCGACAAATATTTTTCCCTCTTCTCTATTGTAGAAATAGTATCCTTTGGTTTCCCTTGGATATCCCACAAAGAAGCATTTGTTGGACATAGGAGTGAGCTTATCAGATGTCAAACATCTTACATATGCTTCACAACCCCAAATCTTTAGAAAAGACAAACTAGGATGCCTCTCATTCCCATATCTCATATGTCGTTTTCTCTACTGACTTAGATGTAACTCTATTTAATTTGAAAGTGGCAGGTTCTTAAGCAAGTCCCCAAAAAGACAATGAAAGATTAGCATGACTCATCGTCGACCAAATCATATCCAACAAAGTACGGTTCCTTTGCTTGGACACCCCATTCCACTGAGACGTGCTAGGTGGAGTCAGTTGTAGAACAATTCCACACTACTTTAGATGGTAATTAAACTCATGGCTCAAATATTCACCTCCACGACCAGACCACGAAAAATTTATTGTGTTGCATGTATGATTTTGTACCTCGTTCTGGAACTCCTTGAACTTTTGAAAGGATTCTCACTTATGCCTCATTAAGTAGATATAACCATATCTACTCAAGTCCTCGATAAAAGTGATAAAATACTAAAAAATCACCTCTAGTTGTATGACTCATCGGTCCACATACATCAATATGTACAATGGCCAATAACTCATTCACCATCTCACTTTGACCAATGAAAAGCATCTTTGTCATCTTGCCAAGTAAACAAGACTCAAATGTGTCAAATGATTCAAAATCAAATGACTCTAAAAACCCATATTTATGAAGCTTCTACACATGCTTCTCATTTATATGACCCAAACAAAAATGCCAGATATACGTAAGATTCAAATCACTGAGTCGTTGTTTCTTTGTATTAATGTTATAAATGTGTGTATCCTCAAGATTCAGAATATATACTCCATTCAACATTGGACAAACACCATAAAGCATACCATTCAAAAATATTGAACAACACTTGTTCTTTATTTCAAATTCTAAACCATCTTCCTCTAAACATGATGAAGAGATAATGTTTTTGCCTAAGGCGGGATAAAATAACAATTATTCAACTCCAAAACTAATCCTGAGTGAAGTGACAGTGAATAGAAACCGACGACCAATGCTGCAACCTTTGCACCATTGACAACACGAACATCCAGCTCACCTCTTGCACACTTTCTTGATCTACTCAGCCCCTGCAACAATTTGCAAGTATGAATCATCGAACTAGTATCAAATACACATGAATCATGAGAACTAGTAATAATATTAATTTCAATAACATTTATACCTGAAGAGGAAGTCACACTTCCCTTCTTTTTCTGTTCTTCCAGGTACAATTTGCAATTCCTCTTCTAATAGCCATATCCTTGGCAGTGGTGGCAAATATCAGAGCTAGTAAAATCCGACTTAGACTTTCTATATAGTTTAGACTTTGAAACCGAGATCACATATTGAGCCTTATCATCTTTCTCTTCTTACCTTCTTTTTGAACCATCATCACATGGCTAGGATTCTTTCTGATATTCTCCTCAACTGTATTGAACATCCCATGCAATTTAGTAATAGTGTTCTTTAGATTGCTCATATGAAAATTCATAATGAACTGATCAAATCTCAGAGGGAGCGACTGACGAATAGCATCTGTGGCCAAATCTTGATCAAGAAGTGAGCCAAGCTATTCTAGGTTCTCAATGTAACTAACCATTTTGATCACATGAGGACTCACTGGATTACCCTCTGCCAACTTGCAGTTAAACAAGGCTTTTGAGACATTATATCTCTCATCCCTTGCTTTGTTCTCAAACATGCCCTTCAGTCCTATGTTCATATCATAGGCATCTCTATTCTCATATTGCTTATAAAGCTTAGAGAACATACAAGCAAGCATAAGACAACTGTCATCAACTGAATCACTAGCATTCTTATCATAAGCATGCATTTTAGCGAGGGGAGTATCATCTTTAGGTTCATTAGAGTAGGACACCTCTAGAATGTCATCCTTTTTCTCTCTCTTGGGATCAATTCTCAAGTTACAATACCGGTCAATAAAGTTTTTTTCTTTTCAGTTGTTTTCTTTCAAGAATATATCGTAAATTGAAAACTAAAGTGCTCTTAACGATAGTAGGTGCCATGATCTACAAAATAATCTATGGTTCACCACTATGCTATGTTTATCTTCTATCCAATAAAGATGTTCCACTATATTTAAAAACAATCACTTTCCCTCTAATGACTAATAGTGGCACAAGATCCATATTCAACTAACTCCTAGTGAGGTTTGTCATCACTGCTAGAAGCTAAGTGACATAGGTAAGCAACACTTTGCTAATCACATCATATGTGACTCTTGTTTGTTGGGGTGGCATCCAATGCCCAACATCCAACTCCATTACCAAAGCCCAAAACCATTTTGATAGCTTTGTTAAGCAAACCAATACTATGCATGTGGTAGTCCGACTTCCACCCTAATTGGTCAAGATAAAAGACAATACCCTGCTTTAGCAGACCCACTACCAATGATTGAGAGTATTAGTAGGTGCATCTATTGGAAAGAGCACCAACACTTAATTTTCTGATGAAAAACTATTCCAGCAAGGTAACGATGCCTATTACGCACGAAACATGTAAGAATAGTATGACAGGAACATAAGTAAGCACTACAGGCAACCACATTTATTGTGACATAGTATGGCCTCTTCACATGGTGATCTTCATCTCCATGCTTCCTGTCATTGGTGATTTAGATCTCCATAAACCTATACTAGCCTATAACAAATAATAGCACATATACTAGTTACATGAGTGGAAGCATCATAGGTCGATGCGCGGGTCGTACAACCATTGAACAACCTTGGGTTGTAATATTCATGACACGCAGGCCATGTTAATTACATTCATGCATCTCATACATATTGCAAGGCCATATCAATCACAACATTCTCTACAAAACAAAGTTAGGCGAAGAATCTACACGTGACTGAATTGGATCAGAACACCCAATTCAAAATCAGAACTTCTCGTTGCAAAATTGCTCTCTGTTTCAAATTAAATCAGACTCAGAACTTCTGATTGCAAAATTGGTCTCTGTATCAAATTAAATTAGGCTTAGAACTATGATCCAAAAATCAGAACTTCCGATCCGCCAGAACTTCCGACCCATCAGAACTTCTGACATTTCAGAACTTCTGATAATCCTACGAACAGAACAATAGATCTAATATATTTCCATCATGTATCTCCATACATGATCGATTCAGATCAAACACTACACACATAGGCTTTGATACCACTGTTGGGATATGGGGAGGCTATGCTAGCCAACAATTTTAAATTTTAACCCCATATCCCATGAACCACGTGCGTGAGGGATCATGAATCGTTACCTTCTAACGTGAGACACACTAGTGCGGCGGAAGAAGTTGTTGAGGAAGCGCGTCCTCGCTTAGCCTCGCCTTGCTTCGCCCGTTCACCGGTGATCCAATCAACAAAGTCCGGTGATGTCCACATGAGGAAGACGATGAGCACCGTTGTCGAGCAGAGCATCCATGGAGTCCACATGTACGGGGATGAGATTTGTCTCACAACAGCGTGCTAGCATTGATTGTGTTATCCGGGGAGAGGAACCGATCTCAATTCTTTGAGATCAAGAAGGGAGAGGAGATGTGTGGTGGTTAGGGTTTTAGCAATGAGAACAATAGCCCACGACCTCCCTCATCCTTCCATTATATAGTCCCAGGGTTTTGGCCATTAATCACAATTAAAGTCCAATAGATCCAATCTGTTTTGCCCTGGTCGGAACTTCCGATCCTAGACTGAAACTTCTGATTTGAACTCCCGGTCACTAAATTCAAATTAATCTGGAACTTTATACTCTCATTCGAAACTTTTGATTCTCCCAGATCCTAGAACTTCTAATTCTCAATCGAAATTTTCGATCATTCTAGGAAAACAAAAAACCACTCTAGATTTCGGAACTTCCGATTCTCAATCGGAACTTCCGATCAGACCAGATCTCGAAACTTTCGATTCTAAATAAGAACTTCCAATCCGCTAGAATTATCTTGGGCGCAATTCCTTCAATTGGATGGCTCATTGTTAGAGATATGTCGTAGTAATCAATCTACTAGGACTCCTTACTAGGTCATGCTCGGGGCACAATGTAGTACTAGCCACCGTTTAGCCATTGATACTTTATTGAGCAAAGTCATAATTGATTAGATTGTCATTTTTCCATTACTAAAATCCTACCTTATCTTTTGTCTTTTATATATAAATTCAATTACTCATATATCTTATTCTACTTGTTTTTTGATTAATTGTAGAAACACAATTGATTTGCACTAGCAAGATCAACAACTCACAAGATTAGATATATTAGTTGCTACGGCACAACAAAATGTTGGTTTTAATCAGATCAATGCTTTTTATGGCGGTGTTGGTGCATTTTTTGGTCACACTTTGACACATGTGTGTCCTGGGAGATATGCTTAACTCCAGTGCAGGTCCTACGTTCTTAGAAAAAAGGGGGTTCAAGACGTGCCAATCAGTTTGACCCTGAAACTCATAAGGAGACATAAAGAATAGTATCAGTAGCATAGCCTATAAGCTATCGAGCCGATGACCGCAATATGGATAGGATATTTGTGGACCATTATGTCGATCGGTCATAAGGCCGATGACCACGGGTGAAACAATCGGGCGAGCATGCCATCAACCGATGAGATAGGCAGTTTGCACGTATGGGCCAATGATTGCTTTTCCAATGGTGAATAACATGTAGCATTGAATTAAAGATAACCTATTGGCTTGTACTCCGACAAAAATAAATAAAACGTGCCAGATAACATCTCTATATCATGAAAATCATCACAATAACTAGATCGGACCTAACCAAGACAGTAGATAATCACGATGATCTTAATAATATGTGTGAAACCAAGTGAGGTCGCACTGTGGTTTTTGTCTTGGTGATGAGTGATTGACAAGGTTGCTCGATCTAGAGTAATGAGTGAATGGGATCGATGTGTGAGTGGAGAATGTATGCCGAGGGGATTAGTGTGCATCGCATTTCTTGTTTTGTCTTGTCTCATGTGTGCAGGATGGAGATGCTAGCCAACTGTCAACGGTGGATGATCAAGGGTCAAGCGGGGAGCTTGATGCTAGAGGATCAAGGAGGCCGGGTGAAGTTGGGGATGATCTCAAGAGTGCACGAGGAGATAGAGCCAGACATTGACGGACGGATGATCGAGACAGCGTGTCGACCAAGTTAGTGAAAGGGAGGCCAATGCAAGTGATCAGGTGGCTCGAGGGGATCGAGAGCGGGAGAGACTTGCTGGCGGTCGAGTTCGTGGATTGGTGTCACGTGTCGGTGATTGGGAATATTTTGTCGGTTTCGGCTGAAAACTGTCGTATCAGAAAGTATTTTTAAATTCCAATAAATAGGAGTTTATTTTTCTGTTTAGTCGTCTGGATTAAGTGTATTTTTTTTATTTTTCGGAATTTTTAATTCTGAAAAAATATTAAAAGAGTAGGGTCAATGATGTAATAAATTAGGAGTATACATTTGTGTATTTTTCAGAATTGATAATTCTGAAAATACATAATGGTAATTAGGAAAATACTTGGTCTTTTTAACCCTAATGGCATTTTGGGGAATACCTTGATGGGCTTGCCTATATAAAGGACCCCATGCCCAAGGATTAGGTGACTTTTTGGCTGAACATTTTGGGGCTACCTAACCAGAAATTTTATCTTTGCTCTTCCATTCTTGTGCTGATTTCAATTTTATTTGATGTTGCACCGTGCCTTGAAATTCTTCACTGTTTGTTGTGTCGGATTGAGTACAGTGTAGCGCAGGAGGCAGCATGCAGTAGCAAGTTTCATTTACAACCTGAAACTCCCAGCGCCGTCAAAGCTACTTCTCTGTGCAGGTGAGTTTCTTCTCTTTGCGAACTGAATTGGATTTCTGGTTCTTTGATTCTCTTGAACATGGTTGTTTGGAATCTTCCCGTGTTCAATTCTTTTTGTCAGTTGTGCTATACAACTTTCAGTCAAGAACTATTTCTATCTCCATGTATGTGTGCTGATCCTTTGATCTGATTGCTTATGAACTTTTGAAGTTCTTGCCGTTCAACATCATGTGCTTTACTATGTACTGATCATCTTCAGCAACAAGAGTTGTGTTGTTTTGTTTGTCTGAAAATCCACAACAACTGAGGTTCTTTTCTGCTGTATTACAGAACTCTTTTTGATCTGCTACAGCGACAACAGTATTTTGTCAAATTGCTATTGGAAAAGATACTGCCTGCTAGCATCAGTTTCTTGATGTTTTGAAACAATTTCTGGGTGATTTATCTACTAGTTTTCTTTGCTGTTTCATCTACTACGAAAGTATTCCTTGTGTCTATCCCAGACGGTAAACAACACTGCCAGGATCAGAGAACTTCAAGAAGTGCTTAGCTATGTTACAAGTACTGAATTTGTTTCATTTTCCTTGTGAGAAACCTTTGAACGTTTTTTTACCTCTGGATTATTCTGCTTTTCATCAGAACTTCTTTGATTGCTGTCATGAGGGATCTTGTGATTCAACCTTGAGATTAGTTTCTATACTGAGTAATTGCTCCCGTGAAGAGGATGGCTTTTGATTCTGCTGTTTAATGTGTTCAGCACTGAACACCTTTTCTATGTGAACATTTGCTCTTGCTGTATGTGCCAAATTCCCATAGTATATCTCTGCAGCAGTTTTATTGAAGTGTTTCAGTTCTGTTTGCTGAAAAGAAGAACATCCAGAAGGTTTTTAGCATCATCCATGAAAGGAGATCATTATCACCTCTGGGTAATTCTTGAGCAACAAGAAAACCTTTGCAAAATATGTTTTCTTGCTGAATTTTTGAGGAAGTGAAATTATATTTCTGGAACTAGTCCTTTGAATATTACTGAATTCTAGGTTCTTCCCAGAGGAACATTGATTTGCTAGTTTTGTCATTCCGAGTTGCTATGTTCTTGCACCATCACAAGTCTTCAACACAAATTTTATTGTCTATCCTAGTTCTGTTGGCCTCCTGTGTTGTCTGGTTGTGATAAATTGTAATCTCATGTACACCTTGTGCATGTCTGTTTCATGTGTGTGATATATGATATTATTGATCAATGTGTTTTCAATTCACATATCAAAGTTAACTTTTCAGTTGTCCTTTCTTGATCAGCTGTTACTTTGTGATCCTTGTGAACTGAATTAACTTCAAATGAGCTGAACTGAAATGATTTTAATCTATTTTTTTGCTAAGTCTTAACATTCTCAGGGTTTCAACAACCGATAGCCCTCTGTCAGTCTTTCAAATACCGATCTAGACTCTGCAGATCAACAAATCATTCACCGACAGCTATTTCGGAGTTTCAAACTGTGATCTAGAAGGAAAATTCAAATTGAGGAGATTTTTGTTCTGGTTTTGTACCGTGTTCATTGATTTCAATTATGCAATCATTTAGAGGTGCATTGGGTGATCTATACAGGCCATCTTATTCATGAGAATTTGTCGAGGCGTCTATTCACCCCCCCTCTAGTTGCCATTCCTATCCCACAATTTGTCAAAGTATCGGGCATGCTTTGTTTAGATGAATGGTATACAACATGAAAAAGATACAATAGCAAGAGATGTCAGACTTAACCGATGAAGCCTCAAACTATCACACCTAGATCACATCAATCTAAGAGATCAATCTGATGCAGCCTTAGACCTAGCCAATACACCGCGATAAACTGATGATCGTACTGTTTTAGCTAGTGTCTCCAAGAGATCAAATTGATGCAACCGTGAAGACACTAACCTAGTCGATACAATCGTCAGGGATGGCGAGACTCACCTCTTCGCTAGAGATCGGAACGATGCATCCCAGCTTCGAGTGTCGAATCCCATCGAGATTAACCTTGGGAATCCAAGGGTGGCGATGAACCGAGTAGTTGTTTGATAGAGATGTGTGTTCTAACCTAACTAAGGGATATATATTTATAGTTCGGAGACTTGCCGTCCAAGTATCTTATCCTAACCAATTCTGGATAATCTTCATCTTCTTATTATCGGCTCCTTCCTGTCTGGCCATGTTGTAACAGATGAACTTCTTTGACCATCTTTGACCAGATCCTCTTTGACTTTCGTTGACTGTACGACATCCTTGGTGGGCCTTGGGCTTTACCAAATCTTGCCGTCAATAGTTGGTGTGGCGAAAAGCGACGACCTAGCACTTTCACAACTTTACAATGCCTATGCGCGTGATGTGGCGACACAATAGACATATCAAAGTGGTAAATATTCAAAGAAAATAGAACATGTAAATACATCCCAATCCCAAATGTCGTAGTTTTAGATTTTATTAGATCATCAAAGTAGTAATGCAAATATAGCGAAAAAGACAATCCTTTATGACAATTAAAAGTCATCCAAATCCAATGCCACCTATCCATCATAATAATTCCCAATAAAAACTCGCTTTCAAGTTTAGAAAATGAAAACAATGATGTGGCATTGCACTAAAATAGGTGTAAAGTGTAATTTGGAAGCTAACGCCTTGGCTTGACAGCAAAAAAGGCAGAGTTGTTTCCTAAGCCGTCATAGAGCATCCACGTGTAACAACATCCTTCCCATGATCTAATGGTGACCTCCCACCTCTCCCGCCACTTCTTGAGTCATGCCGCTTCCTAAACCTTGTTGTTGAGATGGCCAAGCTCATCCCTAAGCTACATCCCCTTCTTTTCCTTCACCCGCACCGCTACTCCATCTCTCCCTGGGAATCCAACCATAGTTTTGCCGCCTCACAATCCCTAGAGTCAATGTGGCACTAGGAGATCAAGGGACCCACAAACGATCACAACACATCATCACCCGCACATGGGACTCGACATGAGCTCGACACACTCAGCAGCACCATGCAGTGCCTACCTCACACTCCACATTAGGACACACCTTGTCACATTTATGTAGATGGCAACAACTTCTATGGCGCACGCCACACCCATCGTATGCACCATAGAATGCCACGGGAGCACCACAAGTTTGAGGCGATCACCACAAGTTAATCGTGACATGGCCCCCCTATGGAAAATTGGCAAACACCGACAAACTGATATATCATCATCATAAGAATGATATGACGATGTCATAACAACTATGAATATATCTTCAACATCCTCTCTACCAATTCGTAATTATCACAACTCACAAAAACATCTAACCAATAAACAAATAGCTTACTATAATTTTATTGGTAATTTAATTCCCTAAAACTTTGTGAGTAAATAGATTGTTTACTAACATAATTTGAAATGAACGAACGGGAAAAACTAATATTTGCTTACTAAACCTTTTCAAGAGTGCAATTGTTCAACATCAAACAACTTATATATAAAAAATATTAAAAAAAAATAGATGAATAAATGACCTACTATGTGACTCCCTTCCCTTACCTAGGGATAGCAACTGGTTCGAAATCCATAGGTTTTGGAAAAAATCGCCCGCAAAACAAACCCGTGAAATCTATTCAAACCCATACATGTGAAATCTATTCAAACCCAAACCCACGAAACCCACCAGTTTGAGACAAAAACCGTGCCCAAACTAGTCGGGTACCTAAAACCGAATGGGAAACCCACGAGTTCAACATAGATCAAGGCAGTGAGCAGTAAATCTACTAGTTCGAGAGCATGAGGCGGTGGCCGATGGGCACAGGCACGACAACGGGCACAGCCGCAACAACGTCTGTGGGATTGTAGCATGATGACGATGACAGTGATGGGAGTGCAGCTTGATGGGTAGAGAGGACAAGTGCAACGGGGATGGTGGGCATGGATGTCCAATGAGATGATGGGTGTAAGATTCCAGCACAACGATGGGTGTGGGATCACAGCGTGACAGCGAGTATGAGTGCCTAGTGTCCTAGTAGAGGGAGAGAGAGAGAGTAGAGGCGCCTGGTGGGCTAGGAGGAGGGAGAGAGCCAGAGAGGACAGGTTCCTAGTGGCCTAGGATAAAGAGCCAGAGAAGAGAGGCGCTAGAGGAGAGAGGGACACGAAAGAGAGGAAGGTGAGAGGCTAGACGATAAAAATATAACAAAAAAAGAAAAAAATTAATTGGATGAGTACCCTGGGTTTAGATATAAACACGTGCCCAACCTGAAAATAAGCTGGTACTCAAATTTGTGAACCCACGAACAAAAATCTAAACCGAAACCCATGCCTCTCGGATCAAGTGGTGGTTGGACCCACAAGCAAAATTTTCATCCCCTTGCCCCCTCCCCATCACTGCTAACTCTTCTATATATCTTTGGGGGAAAATGACTGACGCACATCCATTTGGTAGATCCCTCGATGAATAGAAGATCCATTTCGACCAGCAGAGTATGATACCAAAATTCTTGGTCCTGAAGTACCACATTTATGTGACATAGGAGCATCTATGTATATTTCAACTCATACATGACAAAAGGTGTGAAGCACATACTTCATTATCGTGAAGGTACATGAGTTTATATTCTTGAAACTCATGTAGAGAAGAGTTGGTTTTGAAGATGCATGATATTTGTCTGATCCACATAATGGTCGGTCACACAAACTGGATAAGTTTTCACAGCGATTGAGCACTTATCTCGTGGTGTTCAATGAGGCAGGCCATTGCTACAAGCCTACAACTTCATCTAACCATGCAGACATTTTGGCTATTCATGAGCCAGCAAAGAATGCATTTGGTTAAGAAATATGACAGCATATTAGAAGAACATGTTTACTTACAGAAAAAGAAGCACCTGAAGTCAAACATGAAGATAATATGACATGCATAAGTCACCTAAAGGAAGGACATATCAAAGCAGATTACATTAAACATATCTCGCCCAAATGTTTATTCAGTCATGAACTTCAGAAGGGCTGGTGTCATAAAAGTCCAATAAATTCAGTGAGGATCTCACATATTTATTTACAAGGCTACTAAAACTTTCAAGAAATTGATTCATGATATTGGACGATGAAAATTACGTAATATTAACTTATATTTCAGTCAGAGGAGTGAATATGTATCGTACCCCTTTTTCCCCTTAACTATGGTTTTTCCCACTGGGTTTTGTCATGATAAGGTTTTTAATGAGGCATACATATCCACGTTCAATGGACATCCAAGGGGGAGTTTTATGCATAAATTCATTTTGTGGCTGTACATAACTCCCAAATCAAATTCCACAAGATCATATAACCCATAAGACATGAAAGTTGAAACTATCATGTCATCACTTCTTGTAACTTATCACATAGCCTCTAATATATGATTAAGAAGTGGAACAAGTGCTCCATAATGTATGTCTTCTCAATTCTCTATGCTTATTCATACTGCATATCAAGTCTATTTAGTTATTATGTGTCGTGGGTTGTCACGTTGGGCCAACCATGGCAGCCCAGTCGCCCAGCTAGGATGCTTGGCCCAAGCCAGAGAGGTCGCACAATCTGGTGTATCCAACCCATGATTAGATTTAGGTTTCCTTGTTAGAGTAGGATTCCTTATTAGTTAAGATTAGTTTTTTGGTTAGTTAAGATTATGATTTCTTGTTAGATTAGGATTCCTTGTTAGTTAATTCTTATTTGTTATGCCACTTAGACCTAGCATTCATATAGAATAGAATTTGGTATTACCTAGAACTTCAGTTAGACCGCAGTAATTCGTTCGATCAGATAAAACTAGTTCAGTCTGACCGAAGTAGATACAGAAAGGAATTTTAGTTTCCAGGTCTGCTTCTCGACTATGTTTTTCTTGGCAGTCTGACTGACGTGTTTAGTTTGGTCTGACCGACAGTGTTCGGTCAGACTAAAGTGGATACAAAGAGTGATTTTTGGTATCCAATTTTTTCAAGGTTAAGTCCTGCTAGGGTGGTCTGATCGGTCTTGAGGCCGGTCTGACCGAAGTGGTCAGTCAGACCGAACTCACACCTGTGGTCAGACCAAAGTTTGTGTGATGTGACCTATAACGGTCGATTTTGTATCCATTGAGTAAAAGATCGGTCTGACCAACAATTGTACTACAGTCTAACCAAAAAATTGTGCCGAGTTGGGATTGTTGGGGAAAGGGGAAGCTACGCTAGACAGAAATTTCAAAAATCGCTCCAAATCTCAAGAAGATTGTGTTGGCGCTAAAATCTGTCGATCAAAGTACCAACTAACTGGCACCAATTCGATGATCCAAAAGCGCGTGGATACCTAGGAACAACCCTAGGTGTGACACGTCGCCGACGTCGCAGTCCGACGACCCTTAATAGTGATAAGGGAAGGTGGAGTTGCCAGGCAATTAAACAATAATAACATATTATTTAACCAACTGAGTTGTAGATGAAAATACCTAAGTGGCCAAATTAGGGCCGGTTGGACCGAAGTCCAACTGTCGGTCAGACCGTCTAAGACAAGTCAGTCAGACCGACGCTTGGCCAGTCTGACTGACGCTAGATCACTGGTCGGACCAGCGATGCGGGGGTCTGGCCGAAGGGGGCCTTCAACGTGATTTGCGAAGGGTATCCAAAGAGGGGACTCCGGCCTTCGGTAGGTCAGACCGGAGGGTAATCCCCGGTCCAACCGAAGGTTGTGCGAATGGCTCCCGGGGGGTACTCCGGTGTCCGATGTAAACTTTAGCCTTCGGTCGGTTAGACCAATGGGTGATCTTCGGTCGAACTGGAGGGCTTGAGGGGCTCCAGGTGAAAGGCTCCAGCATCGTGTGCAAAGGGTCCCAAGGTCTCTTGCGAAGCCCGGTTAGACTGGCCTTGTGCCGCCGGTCAGACCGCTACATGCTGGTGCATGAGATGATGGCACAACATGGGCCCCTAGGTGTTGCCTCCGGTCAGACCGATAGGCCCTGGAAAATGATCCCCAAGCTCTGGCGACCACTTTGTTGGTAATGGATAGATGCAATAATCTTTGGTGAAGAAGATGACATGAAAAACAATGCAAAACACCAAAAGAGCAGAGGCAATTTGGCCAAAAGACCGAATTACCAATAAAACAATAAAACGATAAAAATTTATTACGTGGATTAAACGGGTGATTCACAGGTGAAACAACAAGGCTTACCGTGATTATGATGCGACAGACAGATGGTTTACAACACAAACCAACAAAGATGGACGTGCTAAGCTAATCCTAGGGCAAGGAAAGTAGATTGAAAGTAAATGCGATTCAAGGTAAATAATAGATTGGATCTATTAAGGTTTTGGGGGTCCCTTGAATCGGCCTTGCCCCTATATTTATAGGGGTTGTACACAACGTGTCTAGGCTCTAATTTGACTTAGATACGAGTCCAACTCGTTAAGAATTAATTAGGGATAAAAATACCCCGAAATCAAATAATTGGGCTCGAACTCAGATTGGGCCGGTCTGATCGGACCCATATGGCCTGTCAGACCAGGCCTATGTGGCCGGTCAGACCGGACCTACATTGATGGTTAGACCGGCTTGTGCTAGGTCTTGACATATTTTTGGCCCAAATTATCAAAATTGACATTTTGACAAATTTGACCATTAATGCCATTTTTTGCTATCAACACATGCCCCCCTATGTTTTGGCAAACTTAGTGAGCCAACAGCACAATGAGCTAAGGGCGATATACTCCATATCGACCTTTTGAAACTTCAAGCGTTTTGCCACTCACTTGGGAATTACTTTTTCAAATATCAACCATTCAAAGCTCTACGAAATCGCCCTCCCTGTAGAGACTCTAGCAAATATGCATTACCTAGAGCAATTTCAACCACTCTAAAAGGACCTTCCTAACTAGGCGACAATTTACCAAACTTTGGGCTTTTAGTGCCTAAAGGCAAAATCGTCTTCCAAACCAAGTCACCAACTTAAAACGATTTTTCTTTAACCTTTTTATTATAAGCTCTAGCCACTCTTCTTTTGTCTCTTTGTATTGCCTCTAGAGCTCTCAATCTCTTATCAGTCACTTCCTCCAAATTGTCCTTCAAGAGAACTTCATAATCACCGGCCGATAAGTTATCTTTCTTAAGAAACCTCGAAGATCCAAGATTCACCTCTACGGGTAAAACAACTTCTTGTCCGTACACTAACTCATATGGACTTACCTTGGTGGCGCAATGCTTCACAACTCTGCATGCCCATAATGCCTCAGAAAGCACTTCATGCCTCCTCCTAGGAAACTCTTCAATCTTCTTCTTAATAAGCTTAATCACAGTTTTATTACTAGACTCGGCCTAACCATTGGCCTAAGCATAGTATGGTGAAGAGTTTATCGACTTTATACCATAAGATTCGGCAAAATCGCACACCACTTTAGAAACAAACGAAATCTATGTATACTTTGCTTCAAGATGAAATCGATTACCTTGTTTTGCGTCATATTCTTGAGAGGCACGACCTCGGTCCACTTAGTGAAGTAATCCATAGACATCAACACGAACCGATGCCCTTTTGAAGACGAAGGATAAATTTGGCCGATGAAGTCCAAGTCCCATCCTCGGAACGACCATGGTTTGACAATAGGATTAAGCACAGAAGAAGGAGTAAGCTGAATATTACCAAACCTTTGACACGCTTCACATCCTCTATAGTACTTAAAACAATCCTCAGTCATAGTCGGCCAATAAAAACCCACTCTTTTGAGCATCAAACTCATTTTCTCGGCCGACTGATGAGTACCACAAAGACATTCATGTACTTCACCCACAACAAGTCTAGAATCATCGGCATTCAGACTTTTCAGAAGTACTCCATCAATTGTTCGGCGATACAACTCATCATCAAGCAATACAAATTTAAACGCTTGCCGCCGAACTTTTCGATCAACTCGCTTACTAGGATCTCTCAAATATTAATAATTGGAGTCATCCAATCATCCTCATGATAAATTACTCGCCAAATTCTCACTTGAATTGGCGTTCAAGTTACTAATCTCAACTTGCCTCCCGTGTCCTAAAATTTCCTAACACAGGGCGGTCAGACCGGCCATAGTGGTTCGGTCAGACTAACCATGTCAGGCCGGTCATGCCGATGTGCTCTGACTCGCATGATAACAATAAATCAAGCATCAATTTTTCTTGTGAGAAAAAATTACCTCTTTTAATTTGTAACCAGATGCTTGCTGAGCCAAATCATTTGCTACTGAGTTGGCTTATCTAGACACATGTTAAATCTCAAAATCATCCAAAATCACGTTGCTGACTTGCCCCCCCAATTGAATTCAGCTTCGTTCTTTAGCCGAAGTATGGGGACAAAAGCATCAATCTTGCAAGACAAATTAGATATAAAGCGACACAAATAGTTTACCTTATCCTAGCAACTTTTGCACATCTCTCTTGCATGTTGGCGCTTCAATGTTCTTAATATTCTCAAGTCTCTTAGGATTAATATCAATAACTCTTTCATAAATCATAAATCCTAAGAATTTGCTCGCCGACACGCCAAAAGCACACTTGAGTGGGTTCATTTTTAAGCCACACTAACACATTCTTTCAAAAGCAACTCTCAAATCGGTTAAATGGTTTCCGATAGCATCTGATTTGACTGCAACATCATCTATATAGACCTCTACCATAACTCCTAGCAAGTCATGAAAGATCAAGTTCATAGCACGCTGATATGTACCGCCAGCATTCTTTAAACCAAAAGTCATCACAACCCACTCAAACAAGCCGACAAAACAAGGGCATAGAAAGGACGTTTTGCACACGTCCTCTTCGGCCATGAAGATCTGATTATAACCAGCGTTGCCATCAAGAAAACTTAGTACCGTGTCTCCTGAAGCATCGTTGATCAACATGTCAGCTATCGGCATGGGATACTCGTCTTTCGGAGTGGCCTTGTTCAAATCCCTGAAATCAATGCATATATGAATCTTGCCACTCCCTTTGTTCTCGACAGGCACAATGTTAGCAACCCATTCAACATACCTTCATGGCCTAATAAACTCAGCCTTGAGTAATCATTCTATTTCCTCTTTAACTTGGTCATACAGGGCCAAATTAAAACGACGAGGGTATTGTTTATAAGGCCTAAACCCGAGTTTGATAGGCAGCCAATGCTCCACAAGCTCATGGCTGAGTCTGGGAATCTCACTATACTCCCATGCGAAACAATCAACATACGACCGAAGCAACTTTATTACCTTGACCTTTTCACAAGCCTACAAATTTTGATTTACAAAGGTCGGCCTTGGAACACTACCGTCTCTTATGTATACTTATTTCAACGGGTCGGCCGACGCAAAACCTTGACCTATTTTTTCTACTTCACTAAAATCTTCAATGGCTTCGGCAATACCGTCTTTAGAAGACCGATATTGTTCTACACAAAACTTTAGCCAATCAAGATTACTCTTACTGGACAAGACAATTAATTTAGAGATAGTCAGGCTACACCAACTGAATTTACAAACACTAGAACAAAGCGCCCCTCGGACACGCTAACAAATTCATAATCCGAGAGGTCCCTACCTGAGAGACATTCTACCTTGTCTTGGATGGCGTCAATAAACACATCGGCCAAACGACTTGGGCCGAAGTGTTAGCTGGTATGACCTCGACATCATTGTAGGACCGAAAGTAGCGACCAGAGGGGGGGGTGAATGGGCGCCTTAAAAATTCTTTCGAATCTATGGCCTGTTCCCAATACCCAACGCACCTCAAAAATACTATGCAGTAGAAAGTAGACAGTAGGCCTAAGTCTAAAGGTTTCTAACCTAGAAGCAACTGATGATAAACAGTGTAAACCTAAAGTGGTGCAACTAGGCAGATAAACAAGTTGTAACAGGCCTATACTTCTCAATGAAATGATCTAAGTATGTATAGAGTGAAAAGAGAAGTTACTGTCCAAAGTTGTCTCCTGTTCGGGTCTTGGCGAAGCCCCCTTCGCATGTCGAGGTCTGCTTCGGAGGTTGGTGTCGGAGTCTGTCCGAAATGCCGAAGGTGTCACTGTCTAGCCTAGTTCGAAGAAGTAAGAAGCGAAGTGTACTTCGAAGCGAAGTAAAAGCAGTGCCGGAGCTTGGTTCGAAGTAAGCACTTCGAAGACAAGACTTCGAACGCAACTTCGAGTCACGAGCTTCGGAGCGAAGTAAACAGTGCCGAAGCCTTCTTCGAAGTATACACTTCGAAGACAAAACTTCGAACACACTTAGAACCGAAAGCTTTCGGAGCTAAACCTTCGAACACACAAACTTCGAACACAACACACAAACAGACAACCTTCGAACAAAGAAGCGAAGTCTGTCAGAACAGACAGAAACTTCGAACCCCACTTCGAAGCCTAACGAAGTGTGCACTTCGAACAGATAGATTCGGAGTATGCCAGTTCGAAGTATGCGATGATTTCGATACAGGGGAACTTCGAAGCTAGCAACTCAGACACAGAAACCGAAGTTCGAAAAACTGAGCGAAGCCTTTAACAAGGTTCGATCGGAGCTTGCCTCACGGAGTTGAGGGGCTTCGCACAGAATCGAGCTTCGGCAGACACACCAGGAAAAGGCAAAAGAGACTGTCAGCTTCGATCAAAAAGCTAGGCAATAGAAGGTGAAAAGCTGCAGCCGAACACTGTAGCTACAGTAAGGCAGTACTATTTGCAACAGCAAGAACTAGTACTACCACCGTGAAGAACACACCCAGCCGAAGAAGCTTCTTCCCAAGAAATAAATACAGCAGCCCGAATCCAACTCAATAACTCTCCAAACCAACCAGATGCAAACAATAAATTCTCCAGGGACCAAGGATTAAAAGCATCCAAGAGATTTGAGCAAAAATGAGCCACGAACAGAGGAGCACAAGGGCCTGGCGGCGCACACAGGAGAGAGAAGACAGGGAAAAGAGTGACCCAAAGAGTGGTATTCAATTTCAGCAAAAAGGGTAGTCCAAACCCTAGGGATTGGGGTGCTATTTATAGGCAGCCCAACACTAGGAATATTCTACCAGCCCCTTAGGGTTTTTACAGACTCAAAAATACAGAAAAAGACTCTACTGCCCTTAGGTATTTTTACAGACACAACTGACTGATTGTGGGCCTAGAGTAACAGATGACATATCCGGAAGCTACTCTTCTGGACAGTCGGATACAGAATCAACGGTTGTCAGTTTTACGCCGAAACTGACAAAGCCTCCACCAGCTTTGCACCAGGTACCCGGATTGGGCCGGCCCGACTCCGCAGCTCTCTCAGCCCGGCAATCGCTCACCGCCCGTGTACCTGAGTCAGTCCTGGTCAACAGCCCAGTGGGTCTTCTACTGCTTCTGGCCCATGTACCCGGATTGGGCCAGCCCGACTTCGCAGCCTCCTCTGCCCGACAGTCGCTCGCTGCCCGTGTACCTGAGTCACACGTGGCCCATGAAACAGCAGATCTCTTCTTCTCTTCAGTCCTCTTTGACTATCGTTGACAATGACTCATCACTTCTAGAGCCATGAGGCCCACGCTATTCAGCATGGCTCCTCAATCTCCCCCTTGATGAGTGCATTGTCAACACTCCTCAATTCTCAGCTCTTCTACTCCTGTGAACAAATGTGGAAACACGAAAACAAAACACAAGAAAACAAAGAAGAAGAAAAATAAGGTAAAAGTTTAACCCTAATGACCAAAAGCCAACCAAAAGCAAGAAACGGTCATTATGGTTAACCAAAATGTAAAAGCTCAGAATGAGTGCGATTTCAGAACAACAAGGATATCAACAGAGTAAGAACTCCCCCTTAAACTCTGATCCCAAAATTTTCTCCCCCTTGTTGACAAGTGAACTCATCAAGCACTCAAAAAGAGACACAGACTCCCCCTGAAATGCAACTCCCCCTCAAAATATGCAGTGAATGCAGCTGGGGTGCAGGTGGAGTGTAGAAAGCATGCTTCTCAGATATGATTGACTACAAATACAGTATCTAACAGGTATAGCAAAAGAGATACTGTCTAAGACACATGGCATGATCAGTGCAAGAGATGATATCTAAAGAAAGTCATTTAGCACGCATTTGTCAATTTTTGCAAATAAAAACATCACCACATTGTCTAGTAAACAAGCAAGGTAAAGCATGAGATGCAGAAGCTAACTGATATCTACCAAGATAAGCATTGTTCAAAACAAAGTGCTTCAGCAAACTTGTTATCCCTTTAAAGTTCAGGCTTTTTCATTTTCCTTTGTCATTTTTTGCCAAGGGTTATTTGCATGTCAAGCCTTATGCTAACCGACCAAGTCAAGCCTAGGCCAGAATTGGACCATCAGAAGCTTAAGACATTGGTCTCGGCATACACTATACTGTCCTAGTTCATACCAAAGTGCTATGGTAAGCAATCCAGAACAATATAATGCGACAAAGCAAACCCACTTGGATCTTTTCGATTTAAGCATAAAAAGGAATGGAATTTTCATGCATTTTTGATTTTTATCATTTTATAGCACATTTTCCATGTTAAAGCATAAAGATGTCCAAGTTGCATATCTGCATCTATGTGATGAACTGGCTACAAGGCATGTAACAGATAGCAAAAACACTCAGCCTACGCATGCTAGTTACCATAAGCAATGGTGATCATTTTTCAAGTTGAAAGCGTAAAAGCCATGCACATGACAGATATCAGGTATATCAAGTGAACTGAATCAAAGCATGATCATCGACATGTAAACAAAAGCATGTACCCGCTAGACTAAGTAAAGCAGTTCAATCATATAACAGAAGCATCTCTAAAGTGTGATACGTGAATATGCAAGATATGAACACACACAAAAGGACTCAAGAAAAGAGTAAAGAAGAAAGAAAACTGACGCAAAATATCCTAGAAAGGATACACAACACCCAAATCCCCTCGTAAACGCTCAAAAGTAGACTGATCTAGGGGTTTGGTGAAAATGTCAGCCAACTGATGATGGGTATCAACATGAATAAGGTCAATGACTCCTTTCTCATATTGATCCCGTAAGAAGTGAAAGCGCACATCAATATGTTTGGTTTTTGAATGAAGACACGGGTTTTTCCCTACACTAATAGCACTAGTGCTATCGCAAAACAATGGAACCCTGGTAGGAAAGAATAACCCAAAGTCTCGTAGAGTGGAGATCATCCAAACCATCTGTGAGCAGCAGCTAGCAGCAGCTACATACTCAGCCTCTGTGGTCGAAAGAGCAACTCCAGATTGCTTTCGAGAAGACCAAGATACAAGGGAAGAACCAAGAAACTGGCAAGTACCGGAAGTCGACTTGCGATCCAACCGGCACCCACCAAAGTCAGCGTCCGAAAAGCCAGATAAATCAAGTGATGATGATGCTGAATAATAAAGACCAAGATCAGGCGCATAGGTGAGATACCTGAAAATGCGCTTGACAGCCTGCCGGTGAGACGCGCGTGGTGAAGACTGAAAACGTGCGCAAAGTCCCACGGCGAACTGTATGTCCGGTCTTGTTGCCGTTAAGTACAACAGCGAACCGATCATCCCTCGAAATTCTCTCTCATTGACCTTGACACCGCTCTCGTCCTTGTCCAGACCCCCAGAAGTACCCATCGGGGTCATCTGCGGCTTCAATTCACCACCAAAGTCAAATTTCTTAAGCATGTCACGAGTATACTTACCTTGGTGGATGAAGGTGCCGTCCTTGGTCTGCTTGATCTGGAGCCCTAAGAAATACTTGAGCTCACCCATGAGGCTCATCTCAAACTCACTGTGCATCTGCTCAGAAAACTTGGACACAAGAGAATCAGTAGTACCGCCAAAGATAATATCGTCCACGTAAATCTGTGCGACTAAGAAGTCTGAAGCATCTCTGAGCAGGAAAAGAGTTTTATCCACAGAACCCATCACAAAGCCCTTCCCCAACAAAAACTGCTTTAACCGGTCATACCAAGCCCTGGGGGCTTGCTTCAACCCGTATAAAGCTTTGTGCAACTTAAAAACATGTCGAGGAAACTTAGGGTTCTCAAAACCGGGGGGTTGCCTAACATAAACCTCCTCCTCTATGAACCCGTTCAGGAAAGCACTCTTAACGTCCATTTGAAAAAGCTTAAAACCCTTCGAAACGGCAAAAGCTAGAAGAATACGAATGGACTCAAGACGGGCAACAGGAGCGAAGGTTTCTTCAAAGTCAATACCTTCCTTCTGGCAATAACCCTGGGCAACTAGTCGAGCCTTGTTGCGCACCACAACCCCATCTTCACCTTGTTTGTTCTTGAATACCCACTTGGTGCCTATGGGGTTGCATCCTGGTGGCGGCTCAACCAGTGTCCAAACCCGATTGCGGACAAAATTCTCAAGCTCTTCTTGCATAGCATTAATCCAATTTGAATCAGAAAGAGCATGAGAGATGTCTCTGGGCTCAAAAGATGCAACAAACGCAGATTCAGCAAACACAGCGAGAGAGGCAGAAGAACGCAAAGTCCTCTCAGTCAAATCACCAATGATGAGCTCTGAGGGGTGGTCACGCTGAACTGCTCGGGTTCCCTGGTGATCTGAAGTCACCTCACCGGAGTCAGCAGCTGGGACCTCTGGACTCGACTGAAGGGGCTCGATCGAAGTGGAAGAAGTGATCAGAGGTCCGCCTTCATCATCAGTCGAAGTCACAGAAGGTGTGGGCTCTGCGGGGGATGCAGAAGGCCTGCCCTCAACAGCAGCTGGAGTATCCTCATCTTCCTCGAAGATGGACTCTCTGAGCTCATCATCACCAGAAAGCTCAAAAGAAGGAGTCAAAGAAGGCAAGGACTCATCAAAAGAAACCTCACACGTCTCGACAAGCAGCTGGGATTCGAGGTTCCAAACACGGAAGCCTCGAGAATGCAATGCATAACCAAGAAAAATACCATCCCAGCAACGAGACTCAAACTTGTCCAAATGCCCTCCCTTCTTGAGCACAAAGCACTTGCAGCCAAACGCTCGCAAGTGGGTCACCTTGGGCTGTCTGCCAAACCGCAACTCATATGATGTCTTACCAATGTAAGCTCTAAGAAAAATGCGGTTGGCCAGATAGCAAGCCGTGTTCATGGCTTCAGCCCAGAAACGCCTAGGAGTCCTGTGCTCATCGAGCATCGTCCTGGCCATCTCAACTAGCGTGCGGTTCTTTCGTTCCACAACGCCGTTCTGTGGGGGAGTGTAAGGAGAAGAAAACTGATGGTCCAGACCCTGATCACCACAGAAGCTGACGAACTGAGAGTTCTTGAACTCAGAGCCATTGTCAGAGCGAATTGCTCGCATCCGACCATTGTTCTCATTCTTCAGCTTCAAAATCAGGTCATGGACAAATTGAAAAGTTTCATCCTTAGACTCCAAAAAGAAAACCCACGAGAAACGAGAAAAGTCGTCAACAATCACAAGTGCATACCACTTCCCACCGACTGAGCGTACCCGAGCTGGACCTACAGTGTCCAAATGCAAAAGCTCGCCTGGATACGAAGTCATCACCTGAGTCACAGGTGAGTGAGAAGCGGCAACCATTTTCCCATGACGACAGGGATGACAAACCAGATCCTTCTCCATTTTAAGCTTGGGCAATCCTCGGATGAGATCCATAGAGCTTAACCTGACTAGCAGATCAAAACTCAAATGACCTAACCTCCTATGCCACTTCCAGAGCTCAGAAGAGGATCCAGCAATCAAACAGCGAGAAGGGCCAAAAGAACTAGAGAAGTCAATTCGAAAAACTTTACCGAAGGGTAAAATCTGACAAACCAAAGACCCTCTAGAATCAACCACAGAAGAATTGCCCTTCTTAAAACGCACTTCCAAACCATCCTCAAGAAGTTGCGAAACAGATATTAAATTAAAGTTCAGATTTTTAACCAAAGCAACATTCTTTAAAGAGAAATGGTTTGAGATGCTGATTGAGCCTATGCCACTTACTTTCCCTTGACCGCTGTTCCCGAACGTGATATACTCTTTGGAGCTCGGGGGAGTGAGACTGGAGAACCATCTGCGATGTCCCGTCATGTGGCGAGAGCATCCTGAGTCCATGATCCAAACATCCTCCAGTCCCCGGTCCTGCACAATCAATGTCTGTAAGTGGGAGCAAATGGTCCGGCACCAGGTTTAGCAAAAAAGCTAAACCAGTGTCGAGCCATCTGCTCAAAAGATGGAAAGCGAAAACCATCAAAAGAGTTTGGACCAAAACGCGGCTCAAAGCGCGGTCCACGGTTCTTCCTAACCCTACGGCCACGAGGTCCAGAACCGTAGCCAACACGGTCTGGAACTCTGCCAGAACAAACACCACCAACTGGAGCATGGGTACGAAAACCATCTCCTCTACCACCACCTACTCGACGCGGCCTGGCCTCCAGCATCTCCCCGCGCCGAGGAACACGCAGTCTACCACCCTGCTGGTAGAACTGCACCTGATCACTACGAGCCCTCTCTGCTCTCTCAACCCGCTTCCTCCTGAAGCAAAACTCCGCAAGATGCCCGTCTCTCTGACAGTACTCACAATGATAGGTAGGCTTCTTGGGATGTGGTTGAGGCTTGGGGTTCTTGGGCTTGGTAGTGTTTGGTGTGGTCTTCTTGGGCTGAGAGGGTCCAGGAAGAGAGTCTAGAGAAGAGTGGAGGTGTTTGGGCTTAGGAACCCAGATAGGCTTCTTGGGTGGAGCTTTGGGTGGTTCATGGATCACTCCATCCTTGGGCTGACAAGCCTGGGAGGTCTCAGTGGAGTGAGTCTTGGGATACCTCTGCTCTGGAGTCATTTTACTCCACTCCACTGCCCGGCTGAGGGCACTCTCAAAGTCAGCCTTGGTGTAGGTGTAACCTACTCCAAACCCATCCTTCCTCTTGAACTGCTGGATCATCATGCCAAGCTGTGGCTCTCTGGCACTGATCCAACTCAGGATAGAACGGAGGTAAAAGTTCTCATTCTGAGAATCTGCTAGCTCCTCTCTCAAGGAAGCTAGAACCTCCACCTGAGACAAGCAGGTCTCACACTCACTCTCTACTTGGACAGACTTCTCGGCTTTCAGCTTAATTAATTCCATTCTAAGAGACAGGCAGTTCTCACAGACAGTGGGTGGAACTGACAGTGTCTCAAGCTCTAGCCTAGTCTGCGCAAGCTCAGCTCTCAACCTCTCTAAATCACCCAAATGTTCATCGCCCTTGGATTTCAGCTCAGCTAAGGTAGCTAGATGAGATGGGCAATCAACACAGGGTGCGACGACAGTGGCTTGAGCATTTTTCAGCTCCTGCTGAGCGCTTTCAAGCTCAGTGGCCAAAGCGTCCCTCTCATCAACCCTTTCTGTGTACCTGGACTTCAGAGTCGACAGGTCACACAGAAGCACCTCACACTTCGGGCACTCACTGCTATCACCCAAGCAAGGGGAAGAAGATAGACTTTCTATTCTACCGTTGGCTACGGCAAGCTCACTTTCTAACTCGTCTATCCTCTTCTTAGCCCCCCTAAGCAGTTTTTCCCGATACTTTAACTCCTGACGATTGCTCTCTAGTAAATCAACAATTTCACGCTCATAAGATGATACCTTGCTATCGTCGTCGTCGGAGTCATCGGAGGAGCTCTTTTCTTCTCTATCCCCAAGAGCCATGGAGCAGAAGCTCTTGCGGGATCTTCGGCGCTGGTGTGAGCGGCTCTTCGGCTTGTCTCCGAAGGCCATGAAGCAGAGGCCCGCCGGATCGTCCTTGTCCTTCCCCTTCCTGATGACGATCTCCTCATCGCTTGAGCTTGATGAAGAGGAAGAAGACGTGGACTGCTTGGAGTAGCTCTTCTCCATCTCGGCGAAGAAGGCCTTGTCGCGCTTCTTGTTCTCTCGCCGGTAGTCCTTCAGGGCCTTCTTGAAGAAACGAGTCTTCGGCTTGCCCTTGTTGAAGGATGAGCTCTCATGCTTGCCGGAGTCGTGGAAGCTGCCACTGGTGCCCTTCTTGTGGCCGTTGCGCTTGGGGCAGTCGGCGATGAAGTGTCCTGGATCACCACACTCAAAGCATCCGGATTTTGTGCCGTGTCTTTTGAACATTCTTTTGTCATAGACACGACGCACCCGGTTGTTAAACAGACACAACTCATCATCTCCCAAAGACTCAAGCTGGTCCTCAGTGATAGACATCAAAGAGAACCCAGCACAACTCACAGCAGAGGGATCAACAGAAGGTGTAGCAAGGGCCAGGGATTTTGATCCCGAACCAGTGAGATTTGATCTCAGCTGGATATCTACCTCAGTGGCCTTCAGCTTGCTAAATAACTCAGAAATGGTCAAGGTATCGTAAGAAGTGCTCTCAACGATAGAGGATACCTTGATCTCCCAGATCTTTGGGTCCAAGGTATGAAGAACCTTGAGCGCCTGCTCGTGATCTGAGACTAACTGAGCACCCTCAGCCTTGTTGTCCCGAAGCTTGTTAATGATCGACTGAAAGCGACCAAACAAAGCCTCAACAGATTCACCCGGCTTCTGTGTGAAATTCTCATATTCACGCCGGTAGGTCTGATAGAGCCGAGCCTTGACCTGTGCTGTTCCCTCATGGTGTGCCTTGAGGGTAGCCCAGATCTCTCTCGCAGTGGAGAGATGACTCACACGCTCAAACTCAGTGGGACCTAATCCAGAAAACAAAATATTCACAGCCTTACTGTTGCTCAGATGCTGAGCAATGATACCAGCAGTACCGTGCTCAGCGACTGGCAGAATGACAAACGTGCTGTGAACGCAAATGTCCCATATGTCCGAACCCTGGCTCATGAGATAGGCTCGCATGCGAGTCTTCCAATAATTATAGCCATAGGCTTCCAAGGACGGGACCTTGCCAGGAGACGTCATAGTCACTACTGGGGTTTAGAACCGGTTAAGGTATGGAAAAACCCTAACCTCGCTCTGATACCACTTGTAGGACCGAAAGTAGCGACCAGAGGGGGGGGGGTGAATGGGCGCCTTAAAAATTCTTTCGAATCTATGGCCTGTTCCCAATACCCAACGCACCTCAAAAATACTATGCAGTAGAAAGTAGACAGTAGGCCTAAGTCTAAAGGTTTCTAACCTAGAAGCAACTGATGATAAACAGTGTAAACCTAAAGTGGTGCAACTAGGCAGATAAACAAGTTGTAACAGGCCTATACTTCTCAATGAAATGATCTAAGTATGTATAGAGTGAAAAGAGAAGTTACTGTCCAAAGTTGTCTCCTGTTCGGGTCTTGGCGAAGCCCCCTTCGCACGTCGAGGTCTGCTTCGGAGGTTGGTGTCGGAGTCTGTCCGAAATGCCGAAGGTGTCACTGTCTAGCCTAGTTCGAAGAAGTAAGAAGCGAAGTGTACTTCGAAGCGAAGTAAAAGCAGTGCCGGAGCTTGGTTCGAAGTAAGCACTTCGAAGACAAGACTTCGAACGCAACTTCGAGTCACGAGCTTCGGAGCGAAGTAAACAGTGCCGAAGCCTTCTTCGAAGTATACACTTCGAAGACAAAACTTCGAACACACTTAGAACCGAAAGCTTTCGGAGCTAAACCTTCGAACACACAAACTTCGAACACAACACACAAACAGACAACCTTCGAACAAAGAAGCGAAGTCTGTCAGAACAGACAGAAACTTCGAACCCCACTTCGAAGCCTAACGAAGTGTGCACTTCGAACAGATAGATTCGGAGTATGCCAGTTCGAAGTATGCGATGATTTCGATACAGGGGAACTTCGAAGCTAGCAACTCAGACACAGAAACCGAAGTTCGAAAAACTGAGCGAAGCCTTTAACAAGGTTCGATCGGAGCTTGCCTCACGGAGTTGAGGGGCTTCGCACAGAATCGAGCTTCGGCAGACACACCAGGAAAAGGCAAAAGAGACTGTCAGCTTCGATCAAAAAGCTGGGCAATAGAAGGTGAAAAGCTGCAGCCGAACACTGTAGCTACAGTAAGGCAGTACTATTTGCAACAGCAAGAACTAGTACTACCACCGTGAAGAACACACCCAGCCGAAGAAGCTTCTTCCCAAGAAATAAATACAGCAGCCCGAATCCAACTCAATAACTCTCCAAACCAACCAGATGCAAACAATAAATTCTCCAGGGACCAAGGATTAAAAGCATCCAAGAGATTTGAGCAAAAATGAGCCACGAACAGAGGAGCACAAGGGCCTGGCGGCGCACACAGGAGAGAGAAGACAGGGAAAAGAGTGACCCAAAGAGTGGTATTCAATTTCAGCAAAAAGGGTAGTCCAAACCCTAGGGATTGGGGTGCTATTTATAGGCAGCCCAACACTAGGAATATTCTACCAGCCCCTTAGGGTTTTTACAGACTCAAAAATACAGAAAAAGACTCTACTGCCCTTAGGTATTT
The DNA here is from genome assembly GCA_019279435.1 of Zizania palustris. Classification (NCBI taxonomy): domain Eukaryota; kingdom Viridiplantae; phylum Streptophyta; class Magnoliopsida; order Poales; family Poaceae; genus Zizania; species Zizania palustris. Next base: position 31,494,170 of record JAAALK010000085.1, on the reverse strand, counting down.
TTACAGACACAACTGACTGATTGTGGGCCTAGAGTAACAGATGACATATCCGGAAGCTACTCTTCTGGACAGTCGGATACAGAATCAACGGTTGTCAGTTTTACGCCGAAACTGACAAAGCCTCCACCAGCTTTGCACCAGGTACCCGGATTGGGCCGGCCCGACTCCGCAGCTCTCTCAGCCCGGCAATCGCTCACCGCCCGTGTACCTGAGTCAGTCCTGGTCAACAGCCCAGTGGGTCTTCTACTGCTTCTGGCCCATGTACCCGGATTGGGCCAGCCCGACTTCGCAGCCTCCTCTGCCCGACAGTCGCTCGCTGCCCGTGTACCTGAGTCACACGCGGCCCATGAAACAGCAGATCTCTTCTTCTCTTCAGTCCTCTTTGACTATCGTTGACAATGACTCATCACTTCTAGAGCCATGAGGCCCACGCTATTCAGCATGGCTCCTCATTGTCGTTCCACTGAATCAGACACTGGTGCATAGACGGAATACAACAATTGGCATGGATCCAATCACGCTAAGTAGTACACAATAATTACCTTACACATCGACAACGAAGAACGTTGTCGGCAATGTCTTATTGCCTACCGTCAGCTCTAGAGAAAAGTATGCCCTTCGCCTCAAAGCTCTCGCTGTTGAAGCCGTTGAGCGTCAAGTTGGTATTCATCAAATCGTCTTCATCTCTGTCGAGCTTCTTCAACAGAGAGTATGACATCAGGTTGACGGTGCGCCTCCATCTACAAGCATCAGGGAGATCGAATTCCTGTCAATATGCCCCTTGACGTAGAGAGGCTTCAAGTGGCGAGCCATATCCTTGGGCTTCTCGAAAATGGCCTACCGTGGGTCGAGGCTCAACTGAGCGATATCGGCCTCGTCCTATCGTAGCGCGAACTCAGTGGAAAGCATGATGACGCTTACATCCATCGCCTGAGGAGGGGGTCCCTCGGAGATAGGCATGTAGTCGTTGTCCATCAGATCATCCTCTTCGTCGCTCAGAGTAGGAGCCGAGTTGTTTACTACAACTGGCTTGGGCTTCCAGACCTGCTTGGTCACTGGTCGGGGATGGGTCTCTCTAAAGATGGTGTCCCGCTCGTCCTCAGCCTTCTTCGCGCGCATCTCCTAGGCTCAAAGATGTTGTAGATGACTCTTCTAGGACTTAGTCATGCCTAGAGGCACCCATGAAAGTTGTGGCTTCGTGTCAGGCGCCACGAACTTGCTCCTAGAATTTTTGGCCGAATGGGAAGCACCCAGATCGTCCTCGGCATTTTTGCGCTTAGCGGAGATTTGTTCTAGTGTACCGTCGGTTGGACTGGCCACGGTGGGTCGGTCTGACCAGCCAGTGCCGGATGACCAAAAAGGGCTGGTCGGACTAGCCACAGTAGGCCGGTCAGACTGAAGTGGTGAGGGCGGTCTGACTGGCCCTTGGGCTACGATTAGACCGGCAGTCTTCTCCTGTTCGACTGTTTTTTGTGGCTCGCCTCCGTCTCGCTCCGAGGGGCCCCTTTGAGGATGGGACATCCTGGGGCCCCACCTTTACCATGATAGCCTCGGACACCTCCTATGGACGCCCTCATGGTGCGACGGACAACCTATTGAAGATGTCGCCACTTGCCGCGCCCATTTGGTTCTACATGTTATAAAACTCGGAAGGCACAAATGGAGCAATATAGTAGGGTGCAGGGTACTCGCGAGGCGGAAAATAACATAGAGGCCACTGCGCCATCGTTAGGTGATTCGGCGGTGGAGGAAACAGTGGCTCCAATGGCCTCGCCCGCCGTGGGTCGAACCTACTCTTCTGAGGAGACTTCGGTCACGCTGGACGTCCCACCTAAGTGTTCGCCTTCTTGTCCCTCTTCTTATGTTTTTGAAGGAGCATATCATATGTCACCTTCGGCTCCTTGCAGAGCGTAGTCGAATATGACGCATTGGTGTTCACTTTCCACACTCATACCTCGGGGTTCTTCGGCATGAGTGTGTGTGTGCAAGGTTCTCAAATCACGACCGCCTACCGCTTGGACGACTTGGCTTGGTTAGGCCGAATCAGCACTTTTTTCCTACCAAGATCGATGGTGTTCACGGGGAACAGATCCTAGTCCAGCTTCATCTTAGGGTTGGTATCCAACTTCAATCGTCCTTCCTCTATGGCCGATTGAACCTATCAAAGAAAAACATTGCAGTTGTTAGTGGAATGAGAATGTGAATTGTGCCACTTAAAGTAAGCACGCTTCTTCAAGTCATCGGCAATTGGAATGACATGACCCCTTTGGTAACCTGATGAGCTTGTTCTTTAGCAAAAATCAAATATTTTGTTGCACTTGGTCACAACAAATGCATACTTCACCTCACTGGGCCGACTCTTAGTGGGAGACGGCCGTAACTCAGAGCAGGTAATGGGCTTGGCCTTACTAGACCAAGTACACTCTGTGGTGTACATGTCGGCCGAGTCAACCTCGCTCCCCAATGATTCCTCGTCAGAGTGCTCCATGACGTGCACCTCGGCCTTAGGCTTGTTAAACGTCTTAGTGAATTTCCTACTTTTGGCTCGACTTTCTGGAACTAGAGCCTTCTACAGGACTTGACTAACTTCGAAGAAATCCTGGCCATGTAGCCTCTCCTTAAGTTCGGAGTGTAAACCGTTAAAATATAGGTCGGCCAAGTCCCTATCAGAAATGTTCAGGGTAAAACATCGATTTCTAGTGTCCCTAAAGCACTTAATGTACTCGGAGACACTCTTGTTAGGCTTCTTACTAACCAATGTCAAGTGTGAGAGCCTAAGTTCAGTTTCCCTAGTGTAAAAGTTGTCATGGAACTTCTGCACGATCTGGGCCCAAGTCTGTATGGAGTTCGGTGGTAGCACCGAAAACCAAGTGAAAGCGGTGCTAGAAAGTGATAGAGAAAATAGTTTAAGCTTCAATGCATCCGACCCACCAGATTCACTACCTTGTGCTAGGAATTGACCTATGTGCCCTAGGGTGGTTTTACTACCCTCACCATCAAATTTTGTGAACTCGGGCACGCTAAAGACGCGTGGGTATGGGATGGTGTCATAGTGGTGTGTTTATGGCATGTGCTAAACCCTAGCCCGATCCCTACGCGTCCAACCCGCACATTCTCTAAACAGTGCGTGAATTCGCTCATCGATGTCATCTACGCCTCTTACCTGCGTGTGTCTCTCGTGCGGGAGCGCGACACGTGGTGGTATCTTAGAGTGTCGGCCGTGTGGCTCCTCCTCTCGTATTGGCTCATGATATGAGACATGCTTGGGTCTATACGGGTATGAGGGAGCAGGTGGTGTAGGCAGTGCAGGAAAAGGTAGCGTAGGCGCGGGTGGAGGCAGTGCGTAGTAGGTGTCCGGGGCGGTTTGACCGGCCTGATGGCCGGTCTGATCGAATATTGTCGGTTGTTGGGGCTGGCACATGCCAGTCTTTGTTGGCCCAAGGGCCGGTCTGACTGACAAAGCCGTACGCGGTCTCAACCATGGATGATGAGGCTGGAGACATGATGGCCTTTCCGATACTCCCGTCGGTCCTACTATGTATGCGATGAACAGGGGGTACACTTGCAATCAAAGTCGGAAAAGCGGCATCAGAAAAGTCGAATCTCTTAAACATCGCCTCCATTCTAGAGTCAACCATAGTCTCTAGAAGATTCTGAGGAACATAGTGAGGTGTGTCACTATTGTTCAAAGGTATTATGAGTGATTGACAGGTTGGATTCATGAGTTGAGTCTGGGTGTACTAGAGTTGGTGTGTGTGTTTGTGTTTGTCTCATGTGTGCAGACTGGAGTTACTCATCAACTGTCGATGGCACGGGATCAAGGTTAGACGAGGAGTCTAATGCCAAATGGTCGAGGGTGTCAGTCAAAGTCGAGAGTGGACTCGGATGTACGCATGGAGGTCAGACGGGACGTCGAGTTGGAGATTGATCGAGACGAAGCATCGTTCGAGTCAGCGAAAGGAAAGCCAGTGCAAGTGACAAGGCGGCTTGAGGGATCGAGAGCGGGAGAGACTTGCTGGCGGTCGATATCGTGGACTGATGACGGGCGTCGACGATCGGGAGAGGCTTTGTCGGTTTTTGCTAAAAACCATCGAAACATTTAATGTTTTTACTAATTCAATAAAGTTGAGTCATGTATTAGTTTAAAATGTTTAGTGTCTTAGTGTGTACTTTTTAGAGTATTTTTGGAATATATATATTCTGAAAATATTCTAAAGAATGGTCTTTTGAAAAAGGGTATTTTCAATTTGTATTTTCAGTTTTGTAAATAGTGTCTTTTCTAGGGGGCTTAGTGCAAAATATGCCTTCTAGAATTTTGAGTAGGTGGATATAAAATCCCCTCTCCTGGCCGAACTCTATGGCTAGAACTTTTGAGGAACCAGAACTCAAATTCGATTTTACTTACAAAATCTGTTCATCCGAATGTCTTTGGCTATGAACGCTGGATCATGAACAGTGTTTCCAGCTGTGCCGGACTAACTACAGGACATCCAAGAAGGTGTTCATCGCCCGCGGTTTGAAGTTTTCAGCGAATTCAGGTTTGATTCCGATCAAAATTTATGTGAATTGCTGTTGATTTGAGTTGTAGTTTTGAGTAGTTACTCCTGGTTTTGATTGAGGTATCTACTGATTAGTTTTGGTACTTAAATTTTGCTCTATTCTCATGAAATTCCTGATATAGATTTTAGGGTCTTGTGAATTTAGTTTGGTAAAGTTCCTGCTGTTTAATTCTGCTGTTTGTAAATCTGAAAGGTTATGTATGAATGAAGAAAACTTGGGTGATCCTAGATGATATCATGTTGAATCAATTATGCTTATGATTGAATTTTAGTTTGTGATTGTCTAACTTTCTCAATCACTCCTGCTCATGCTGAAATAGTCTTCTTCTTCATATTTGATCTGGTATGGATGGTGTGTTCATGTGAAAAATTCTGAGTTTATCATTTCAAAGGCTGTTAGTGAATGAAGTGTTCAGATTATTTGAACTGATAATTCATTGATTATTTCATCTGTTTTGTTCAAATTATCTCTGTTTTTGTAATCTGTTCTGAAATATTTTGAGAGACTAGTCTTGAGTTTTGTGGATGTTTTTGTTCTGAGTTTTAAATTCTGATATAATCCTGCATGCTTGAAATTGTTTTATAATTCTGCTGAGAAGATCTGTTTCTGTCCTGAAGGTTAGTTTCCTGATTTGTGTATGGTTTGAAACAGCTAGAACTCTTTAGTATCAGTACCAGATTTTCTGAATGCAAAACTAAGTTGACTGCAAAGTGGTTCTCTAAACATCTGTTTTAAACTGAAAGTTTCAAAGGTTTTGTTGAAGTGAAACACCTGTGCTGAAGTGTTTTATCTCAAGTTGTCTGATATGCTACAGTATCGGCAATTGAATACAGTCTTCAGATTCCTGAATCTTTAAATTTTCTTGTTGAATCATCAGTTCTGAGCATTGTTATCAGTTTTGTATTGTGGTATACTAAACTGAATCAGTAGCTGTCTGTTTGTGTGAACTGTTTCAGTAAACATTTTCAGTTTTGGAATAGTATGCGGTACAGAGTAATCTTCAAAGAATCCTGAATGTGTATGTGCTGAGTTGTATATGTTCAGATCTAGTTTGTTTGCCAAAGTCTGAATATAGATGTGCTGAACTGAGTTAAGTTTGAAGTTGAAATTTGCAAATTGAACTAAAAGTGTTTTATGCATATTATTGAAGGTACTAATACTATTCACCATCCGAAAAACTTCTGAAGTGATCGATTCTCTATTGTGAGTGGATTAAAATAACTGAGTTACTGTTTGCAGTTAAAATTGTACTCCAGAGTGAGTATTTTTGATAAGGTGTTGTCTAGAAACTTGAAACAAAGGTGTTTTTGAGATTTTTCCTCAGTTTGAGCTTAACATTTGTACTGTTTGAATTGAAACGTGAATTTGTGTTTTTAGAGGTGCATTGGGTGATTTGATTAGGCCATCATTTGGAAAGAAAGTGTCGAGGCACCTATTCACCCCCCTCTAGTCGCCATTCCGATCCCACAATTGGTATCAGAGCCAGTTTGATCACGAGTTGACCTTTACCGGTTGTGATCCTTGTGGCGACATGGATAAGAACACAAAGATCCCAATGTTTGATGGTCGAGACTATGCATATTGGAAGGTGCGCATGGAAGCTTATTTGCTTAGCCAAGGAAGTGCGATATGGGACATTGTTGCATCTTAGTACTCGATCCCTGAAACTCGTACCTTAGAGACTGAGAAGGCTCAATATGAATATAATAGCAAGGCTAGAAACATTCTTTTATCAGTCTGAGTCGCAACGAGTTCGACAGGGTTCAGCACCTTCGTACTGCTCGAGAGATTTGGTCAACATTGAGCACTTTTCATGAGGGCACATCACAGATTAAGGCTAGGAGGCAAATCACGTATAATCAAGAATACCAAATGTTCGTGCAGGGCCCTGGCGAATCTGTTGATTCTTTGTTTGCTCGCTTTGATGGCATTGTTAATAACTTGCGATCCATTGGGACGCTAGCTTACTCAGATCATGACCGAGCGATCAAACTTCTCTAGGCTCTGGACCGTAGCATATGGGAAGTTAAGATCTCTAGCATTGAAGAATCTGCTAGCTTTGATACTTTGACATGCGATGAACTTTTCAGTAAGCTTAAGTCCACCAAGATCACCAAGGCATCTTGTTCTGGGATTGGGAGCTCTTTGCCACAATCCATGGCACTAGTTTCTGGTTCCGGCAGTGGCACCTCATCTAGAGGTAGCATGTCTGGTGTGTATGCTTTTTCTAGGGGATTTGCCTTGTCTTCTTTGGTCTCTATCACAAAGGAGCAAGTGGACACATTAGACGATGAAGAGCTTGCTCTCTGTAACAGCCCCAAAATTAAAAGGAAATAAAATAAAAGGAAAAATAATATTAAAGGAATTTCTGAATTTTGTTATTAATAAAAATCCTAAAAGATCCCTATTAAAATCAAACAGAGATAAATATTCAAAATTTGGACTTGAAAATTTTATGGGATAAACTAGAGGCCAAGAAATATTTTTGAGAATTTTTACAGAATTTTAGCAATAGTGCTTCAAGCTTTAATCAAATAATTGATTTTCTAGAATTATTTTAATTGGAAAATGAATTTTAAATTCAATTGGGCCGCAACCCCCGATTCCCCGCCCAAGGCCTTTCGGCCCGGCCCAGTCCGGTCGCGCCCACCGACAGGCAGGACCCACCTGTCGGCGCGCCCTCCTTCACTCCCCGTCCGCTCGCGCCTGGCCGGTCCCGCACGTCAGCCTCTCGCGCGCCCTCTGGCAGGTAGACCCCACCTGCCAAAATCGCCGCCGGCAGTCACCATCTGCCAGATCGAACCCAGGATCCCCTTCCCCTTACTCCGGCGATCCCATTCCCCCTAAAATCAACGCGTTTTCACCTAAGATGGCAGGTAACCGAGCACTTGGAAACCTCACCGGAGATTTGGAAAGCTTCTCCTCGGGTTCTCCTCGTTAGGCCTTCCAATTCCACCGCCGACGAGCCTATAAGTACCCTGGACACCACCGCAGCCAAGCCATGCCCCCAAATTGCCCCTTCCTCTCTCTCCCGAGCCCCTGTGCCATTTTTGCGCCACCTCCCCTGCTTCGGCTCCGGCAAGCCCTCGCCGGCGCTCTGAGTCATCGCCTCCCTCGCCGTCGCCACTGACAGGACCCCCGACGCCTCCTCTACCCCGTCCTGACCTCCGTTGGGCCGGATCACCGCCAGATCGTCGCGCCGCCGTCGGACCCGAGGCCCCCCTCCGCCCCTTCTTGCCGCCGATCACCGTCGGTCACCTTTCTCCGCCAAACCCAGTACGGTCCTGAACCCCTCCCACTCCTCTATCCATTTTCGCCAACACCGAGGGCATTGGGCTGCCGCGCGACATCGCCGGAGCTCGCCGCCGCTCGGCCAGAGCCGGGGACGAAGGCCTTAGCTTTCCCCATGCCGCGAGCATGCCGGATGGCACCATGGACCTACAATCCAGATCGACGGCCCAGATTAGATCCCATCGGGACTTAATCCGAACCGTCGATTGACGCCCAAGGGGTATCGTGGAGTCTGGGCCATCAGATCTCACTTAACTGCCCCGCACGCGCTCTGGCCGTTGGATCCTGATCCAACCGCTACCACGTGCCCGGCTCACGCGCGCAGTCAACGGTTCACGGTGAACCCAGTTCACCGTGGACCAAAGACTGTTTTCTGGTTTTAAATAAAATCCAGAAAATAGTTTAAACTTCAAAAATTCATATCTTGCTCAAATTAACTCCAAATTTCACCATTTTTATTCTGGAAAATTTGTCTTTTTATCCTATACACTTTTATGCAATAAAAACCATATGTTTATTCGGCACATAATAATCTTATTAATTAATAAAGCAAAGACCCCTTTAGGATTAAAATCATATTTCATTTAAAATAATCCAGAAAAACCCTTGAAAATATATATATTAATTTCTGGGGACATAATGACTCCATTACACTGTTTATAAGCCAATAAAAATATAATGATTTATTTTTCCCATTTCATTTTATTAAATAACATTTCTAAGACCCTTTAAAATAAATGATTAACTCATATAATAAAAATGCACCCCTTTACAAAAATATCATGAAAACTTATATAATAAATTAAGAGGACTTAATGGCTTTATTCCATTGTTTTAATGCAACAAAAATAGCAAGTTCACTTTGCCCATTTTAATCTATTAATTAATATTGCAAAAGCCCTTGTAGGATAATTAAGTAATTCATTTAACAAAAGTTAAACACTTTATAAAAATGTCATGACAACTTATAACTTCGGAAAACCTAACAACTTGAGTTCACTATTTTTAATACAATAATAATGTTATTATATACCTTTTTAGTTCATCTCTAAAAAGGGAAAATGAAAACCCCTAGGAAAAATAATTACGTCAAGTCATAAATTCAGAAATCCCATTAGAAATCAATCTTAAATATTTCAGTAACAATTCCCTAAAATTTAAGACTCTATCTCCTTTACTTAAATCCAACCAAAAACATATATGTTGATATGATTGATTTGTTTTGGATTGTTTATTGAATGTTTTATTTACTTTTCCGTATCAAGAAGACTACGAGTTCGTCGAGGAGCCGGATTTCTATCCCAAGGTTCCACTTTCACCCCTTGCTGAGCAAGGCAAGTCATCGACCACCCTTGTGGAAACAGTTGATCATATTTGAGCCCATGTTTTAATAAATTATCGCTATAACTCATAGGTTAATATTGCATTAGTCCAATAATCAAGCCTTACACTTATATTTATTAGATCCCCGACCTTGGGTGAAAACCCAAGCCATGCTTATTGAGCCTTAACTCCTTGTCACTCTACTATATTATATTAGCTAGTGCCCAATGTACCGGCACAACTGCTATAGGATATAAAGAATGAGTCGTAGATAGTTGGATTCTGATATATGAAATTCCCCGTTATTCTCGTCTCTGGACTCTGTTGGAGTTGGCTAAGTTATAAGTATGGTGGGTTCCGGGTGCAAGCTCGGAAACTGGTTGGTCGCACCCGGGGCACTATAAGGACTGGTCTGCGGGATTTGTTGCAAAGCACTTTCGTACCAACCACAAGTCTAATTGGTAAGTCCTAACTGGAGGTATGGAACACTCCGACTCTCTGCACCATAGTGGAGGGGGCAAGGGGCTAGCCCTCAGGGCGCCTTGTACCGACGAGGCTCAGGGGGGGTATGGTGGAAACTCGATACGTCGAGACACGATACGAAACCCATAAGAGGGTGCTGTTGAGTAGGAGGGGACCATACGGAAGGTTTTGGCACGAGTTCCCGTGAAATGGGTCATCTCGTTACACTCTGGTGTAAGTGATGAGTGTGTGCCTTGTGGGTACAGTGGTACATCTCTGATCAGAGTAATTTAATCTTTTCGAAAAGCCGAGCCCACGGTCAAGGGCGGGTTGTGTGACTACTCGCAGTTAGTTTACAAATGTTTGAATGGTGAGTTATTCATGGCATGTAAGGACTGTTGTGCGAGGAGGTAAAACGTACTCCTTGAGTTAGAAGATGATGATGCATACACATGTTTACATTTCAGTACTAATAACTTGCTCACATTTAATTGCTTTACAATTATGCTTTTCCGCAAAATTAGCCACTATCCCCCTTGTTATTATCTTGCATTATATTTACATTCGGTGGCTTGCTGAGTACATCTGTACTCACCCCATTGACTTACACCATCAAAGCCCGTCTACTATGAGGAGGATGAAGGTCTGGAGTAGCAACCCAGTCAAGGCGAGACTGGAAGGAGGCGTTCATCTAGGACCCTTGATTTTATTAGTTTCTCTTCACTTTCATTCACTTTTGTAATAATGCGGTCTACGAACCGTGGATGATTGCCCGTATTGTACGAGGTCGCATGATGAACGTCTTGTTTTTATTGATTTGCTATGGATTATCAATAAAAGTCCTGATTTATTAAATCAGGGCGTGACAAGATGGTATCATGAAGTCAAGACACGTTGTCAAAAAAGCCCTAACTTAGCCAAGCCCAATCTATGAAGATGTAGACTTAAAGCCTCTAGTGTAAAGAAGTGATTCATAGTTGAAGCATATTGTAACACCCTGAAAAATAAAAGGAAATAAAATAAAGAAAAATTATATTAAAAGGATTTCTGGAATTTATAATTGAAGAAAAACCCTTAAAGAGCCCTATTAAAGCCAAACAGAGAAAAATACTCAAAATCTGGAGCTGAAAATTTTATGAGATGAACTAGAGGCCAAGATATAATTTTAGGAATTTTTCCAAATTTTTATCAACAGTGACTCAACCCTTAATCAAATAAATGAATTACTGGAATTATTTTAAATCAGAAAAGATTTTAAATGCTTAATGGGCCTCAACCCCGAATTCACCCTCAGCCCAGCCCAGCCCAGCCATGAGTCACTGACCAGTGGGGCCCGTCTGTCGGCGCCGCTTCCCTCCTCTCTCTCCCGCGCCCGTCCCCGCCCGGCCCCACATGGCAGCCACTCACTTCCCTAACCCTCCCTCTGGCTTTCCTTTTTCGCTCGTTCGCCGACAGGTGGGGGCCACCTGTCAGATCCATCGTCTCCGATGGAATCCCTCCCTCCCCTTTCCTTTTTCCGGCGATCTCCTTCTGTTTTCCCCCGCCGGCCGCCCGCGTTCGTCAGGATTCGCCTCGGATCACCTTCCCCAACCGCCGACGACCTCCTTCCATCTAAACCCGACGCGTTTTACCGTGTATAGAAGCTCGACCGTGAGTTAGGAAACCCTCGCCGGAGTTCTTGGAAACCCTTGGTTTCCTTCCCTCCTTACGCCGGAGAGCCCCTATAAATAAACCCCTTCGGCCACCGCCCTCAGCCACACCGCCTAAACCCGAGCTAAAGCACTCCAGAGCACTCCCTCTCGGTTTTAGGCTCCTCTCCCTGCTCCACCTCCGGTCACCGATCGTCGTCGATACCGGCCCCCTTAGCCCTAGCCACCGCCACCGTCGGGTCCGTCGTCGCCCGCCCATCCTCGGCATCCACTCTGTTGGCCGTGGACGTCGCCAGATCATCATCGCCGTCGAGCACCCGAACCCCCTCCGCCGTCTACACTCACCGCCGGTCACTTCCGGACCTCCTTCTTCGCCGCCAGAGGTATCATCATGATCCCCATTTCCTCCTCATTTCATTTTTGGCCTTAGCTAGGCAACTAAGCGCTCGCCGCCGCCGCCGCCACCGCGCCCGAGCCCCGCCGTCGCCAGAGACGAAGGGTACGAGCCCCTTACGCACGTGTCGTGCCGGATCGCACCACGGCCGTCCGATCGTGATCGAAGGGCTACGATTAAATCCCTTCGGGATTTAATCTGGGCCCTCGGATCTGGTCAAAGGGGTATCGAGGCCTCTCGGCCGTCGATCGCCACTTAACCCGCTGGATAGATCTCGTGCGTCCACGCGTACCCTTTCGCACGTTTTAATCTCAGCCGTTCAATCTCATTTAATCCTTCCGCCTCGCATATGACCGCCGGATCTGGATCCAACAGATCTGGTTGATCTGGTACACGCGCACAGTACAGCGGTCCACCGTGAGCCTGGCTCACCGTGGACCAGAACCCTTTTTCAGTTTAAATAAAATTCCAGAAAATTGATTTAAACTTTGAAAATTCATAACCTGCTCATTTTAACTCCAAATTTCACCATTCAAATTTTGTTAAATTCAGTATATTATTCACTACACATTAATGCTATAAAAACAGTATGTTACTTTGGCACAAAATGATCTTAGCAATTAAATGAATACAAACCCCTTAGGGATAAATTAATAATTCAGGAAATAAATTAGTAAAAACACTTAAAATGTAACTTTTAATGATGTTAAGTGTAACCTCAGCACAATAAAGCTCAATTCACATATCTAAGCCATAAAACTTGTTTGCTTATGTTTTGTGATGATGTATTGAAATGTGTTGTTTTTTTTTCCGTATCGAGAAGACTACGAGTTCGTCGAGGAGCCGGAGTTCTACCCCGAGGTTCCTCCATCCCCATTTGCTGATCAAGGCAAGTCATCGACCACCCCTGTGGAAACAGTTGATCATTATTGAGCCTATGTTTTTATAAATTATCGCTATAACTCATAGGTTAATATTGCATTAGTCCAATATCAAGCCTTACACTTATATTTATTAGATCCCTGTCCTTGTGTGCAAACCCAAGCCATGCTTATTGAGCCTTAACTCCTTGTCACTCTACTATAAAATTATTAGCTAGTGCCCAATGTACCGGCACAACTGCTATAGGATAAAAGAATGAGTCGTAGATTAGCTGGATTCTGTATATGAATTCCCCGTTATTCTCGTCTCTGGACTCTATTGGAGTTGGCTAAGTTATAAGTATGGTGGGTTCCGGGTGCAAGCTCGGGCATTGGTTTGTCGCACCCGGGGCACTATAAGGACCGGTCTGCGGGATCTGTTGCAAAGCACTTCCGTACTAACCACAAGTCTAATGGGTAAGTCCTAACTGGAAGTATGGAATGCTCCGACTCGATGCACCATAGTGGAGGGGGCAAGGGGCAAGCCTGCGGGCGACTTGTACCGACGAGGCTCAAGGGGGGCTATGGTGGGGCTCCGACGCGTCGGGACACCATATGAAACCTATAAGAGGGTGCTGTTGGGTCGGGGAGGACTATATGGAAGGTTTTAGCATGAGTTCCCATGAAATGGGTCATCTCGTTACACTTTGGTGTAGGTGATGAGTGAGTGCCTTGGGAGTACAGTGGTACATCTCTGATCAGAGTAATTTAATCTTTTCGAAAAGCCGAGCCCACGGTCAAGGGCGGGTTGTGTGACTACTCGCAGTTAGTTTACAGTTGATTGAATGGTTGAGTTATTCATGGCATGTAAGGACTGTTGAGCGAGGTGGGGCTGACTGTACCCCTCGAGTTAGAAGATGATGATGCATACACATGTTTACGTTTCAGTACTAATATATTGTTCACATTAAATTGCTTTACAAATTACTCACTTCCGCAAAACTAGCCACTATCTCCCTTGTTATTATCTTGCATAATATTTGCATTCGGTGGCTTGCTGAGTACTCCTGTACTCACCCCGTTGACTTGCACCATCAGAGCCCGTCTACTACGAGAAGGATGCAGGTCTGGAGTAGCGACCCAGTCAAGGCGAGACTGGAAGGAGGCGTTCATCTAGGACCCTTATTTTATTAGTTTCTCTTCACCTTTATTCACTTTTGTATTAATGTGGTCTACGAACCGTGAATGATTGCCCGTATTGTACGAGGTCGCATGATGAACGTCTTGTTTTATTGATTTTCTATGGAATTTCAATAAAGTCCTGATTTATTAAATCGGGGCGTGACAAGATGTATTAGAGCCGACTTGACTGTAGGAAGCCAAACAGACCTGACCCTAGGACTTATATTAACTATATTTTCTTACAAAAATTACTTATCCTCTCATCCTCCGAGGTTTTCACAAAAGCTTTCTCTCTTTTGTAGATGCCGGTCCATACCATGAGCGGGACTCTTCGTGACGAGACCGGATTCATCCGAGAGCTTCGCGTGCTCGTCGACTTCTTGGGGTTTCCCCATGAGCCTGCGTTCCACGGGATCTTTCCCGATGCGAGCGAGAGCTACTGCGAGGTCACGGTTGTTATCCGCCCCTCCACCACGCAGCCACCCTTCTACACCCATGGAGTCGGAGGACCTTCGTTCGTGGTGGCCAGCCAACGCGCAGCACTCCAGGCCCTCGCCGAGCTTCGACTGATCTACGATTGCCACCTCCGCGACAACATCTACTGCTTCTTGCCCATGCGCACACCAGGGAGTCACCGCAGCATCTACATCAGCTCCCTCACACAGAGCAACTCCGCCATCACCCGCACCATGAGACTTCTGGAGGCCATGGACAACCTCCACACCGAGGCCATTCTTGATGTAGACAGCCAGCATGACACAATTGACTTCTACCGCCATACCTCGGAGAACCTGAACCGCGAGAATGCAGAGCTCCGTCGGCAAGTACAGCAGAACCCCCAGTTGACCCTCGAGGTAGAGGAGTTAAGGCGTCAGAACGAGCTTCTACGCCAAGGCGCCATGGTCAATACCCAGCTCCGCCAGCAGCTCAAAGAATTGAAGAAGGACATAGAGGAGATCGCACCCCTTCCGCCCCGCAAGCGGAAAACCCTTCGGATCCCCACCGTGAGGCCCAAGAGGATTTCCCGCAGCACACTTCCCGCCGGACCTTCCAGTTCCACCACCCCGACCGTCTGCATCGAGCCCGTGATCGAGCCGTCCCTCGAGCTACCATAGACGTAGTTTACGATTGATTGTTTTCTTTTGCTTGTTTGTATTGCCATTCATGTCAATATATAAGGCATGAATGAAGAAATAAATAACAAATGTAACCGCAAGAACGACATTTTTGGAATAAAACTTAATAATAATATCCTCTAAGAAAATGTTGTCTACTTTGGAAACTTCAGGATGACCAACACTCAAGGCTCCAACGCTCCTCAAAACGGAGGAGAGAATGGAAACCTGCCTCAGTGGGGAGCAACTGGGCAAAGGGAAGCCCCGGTTGCCAACCACCCCACTCTGGCTGAGATGATGGCCACGCAAAACCAGCTGGTCTCAGCCCTTCTGAACCAGATGCAACAACAGCAGCAGCAGATGCAAGAGCAGCAGGCTCACTTCTTCCGTCTCCACCAACAGCCTGAGCTGCCATGACCCGCCACTCTAGCTCCCGCTCCCGCCTCCCAACTCTCGGAGTTCCTCCGAGTCCGCCCACCGACCTTCTCGAGCACCACCAACCCCATGGAGGCTGGGGATTGGTTGAGGACCATCGAAAAAAACTCGATCTTCTGACCTGCACTGAGCAGGAGAAGGTGGCCTTCGCCACCCATCAGCTTCAGGGTCCCGCCGCAGAATGGTGGGACAATCTGCGCGAGACCTTGCCCGAGGGACACGTCCATACTTGGGCGGAGTTCTCGGCTGCTTTCCGTGCCGCTCACATCCCCGACGACATTATAGCTCAGAAGCAACAAGAGTTTAGGGACCTGCAGCAAGGGAGCAGGTCCGTAACTGAGTATTTGCATGAGTTCAACCGACTGGCCAGGTACGCACTTGAGGAGGTCCGTACAGATGCGGCCAGGCAGGCCAAGTTTCTCCAGGGACTAAAGGATGAGCTGTCCCTACAGCTTATCTCCGGAGATTTCGCCAACTTCCAAAAGTTGGTGAACAAAGCTATTATTCAGGAGACCCAGCAGAACAAGGTCGACCTAAAGAGAAAGAGGATGATCGCCTTCAAGCAGAATCAAGGCATGGCTCAGAGGCCCCGTTTCACCCCTCCTCCACCAGCACCACAGTACCACCCCCGCCCGGTATATCGTCCGGCACCACCTGCCGCCAACACCGGAGCAGGACAACCTCGCCCCGCTCCCGCCACACCAGCTGCCCCGGCCAAGAAGGCAGAGGTTTTGCGAGACAGGCACGACAAGCCTATGGTATGCTTCAACTGCCGCCAAGAGGGGCACTACTCTCACCAGTGCCCTCATCCCAAGCGTACCCAAGGCATCGCATCGAACCCCGCCATCCGTGCCAAAGTCAACCACGTCACCGCCGAAGAAGCTCAGGCCGCCCCGGAAATTGTCATGGGTAAGTTTATAGTACATTCATCACTTGCAGTGGTATTATTTGACACCGGAGCTACGCACTCCTTTATATCGACTGCTTTTGTGGAAAGAAATGCCCTGGACATAAGTGAACTACCCAGACCAGTATTAATAGCTACCCCGGGCAAGCAAACCCTCGCCTATTCCTTTAGTCCAAGGGTATGGGTAGATATCCAAGGCACGATATTTTGGGCCGACCCCATTCTAATAGAATGCCAAGGTTTGGATCTCATTCTAGGGATGGACTGGCTCAATAAGCACCAAGGAGTAATAGAATGTGCCCAGAGAAAAGTGACTGTGACCAGTGAAGAAGGGACTGCCGTCACATTCCAGATGCCAAGCATGAAGACCGGAAGACGACGACTACATCAGATTACCTGGGAGGAAATACCGGTAGTCAGTGAATACCCGGACGTATTCCCAGAGGATTTACCAAGGATGCCACCCAAGAGGGACATCGAATTCAGGATTGATTTGGTACCCGGGACTACTCCTATATACAAGCGACCATACCGGATGGCCGCTAATGAGCTAGCTGAGATGAAACAACAGTTGGAGGATCTCGAGAGGAAAGGCTACATCAGACCAAGTACATCACCATGGGGTGCCCCCATCATTTTTGTCGAGAAGAAAGAAGACAAGGCGAAGCGTATGTGTGTGGACTACCGCGCTTTGAATGAAGTAACCATCAAGAATAAGTACCTGTTGCCTCGGATCGATGATCTCTTTGACCAGCTGAAGGGAGCTACGGTATTCTCGAAGATCGACCTGCGGTCTGGATATCATCAGTTAAGGATTCGAGAAGAGGATATACCCAAGACGTCTTTCACCACCCGTTATGGATTATATGAGTGTACTGTTATGTCATTCGGATTGACCAACGCCCCTGCATTCTTCATGAACATGATGAACAAGGTGTTTATGGAGTATTTGGACAAATTCATCGTGGTCTTTATAGACGACATCCTCATTTATTCCAAGGACCAGAAAGAGCACGAAGCTCACCTCCGGTTAACCTTAGGAAAGCTAAGGGAACACCAGTTATATGCCAAGTACAGCAAGTGCAAGTTTTGGACGACAGAAGTGAAGTTCCTTGGACACATCATCTCTGCGCAAGGTATCGCGGTAGACCCTGCCACCGTAGAAGCCGTTACGGATTGGCTGCCACCCACGAACGTATCTGAGATACGAAGTTTTCTGGGTTTGGCCGGATATTACCGGAGATTCATTTAGAATTTTTCCAAGATAGCCAAGCCAATGACCAAGTTGTTGCAGAAAGGAGAAAAGTATGAATGGACTCCTGAATGCGAGGAAAGCTTCCACACTCTCAAGACCCGTCTGGTGTCAGCACCCATACTGACCCTACCCGATATCCGGAAAGACTTCCATGTCTATTGCAACGCATCTCGCCAAGGATTGGGATGTGTTCTTATGCAAGATGGAAAGTTTATCTCTTATGCCTCTCGTCAGTTGAGACCTCATGAGTTGAACTACCCGACCCACGATTTGGAATTGGCCGCAGTTGTGCACGCCCTTAAGATTTGGAGGCATTATTTGGTCAGAAACCGCTGCGAAATCTTTACGGATCACAAGAGTTTGGAGTACATCTTCACGCAGCCGAACCTCAATCTGAGGCAAAGACGATGGTTGGAATTAATAAAGGACTATGACTTAGGTATCCACTACCACCCCGGAAAAGCAAATGTGGTAGCCGATGCATTGAGTCGCAAGGGATATTGCACATCCATTATGATTCAGGATCACACGCCCTTGTTATGTAAAGAGATGGAAAAGTTAAATCTCGGGTTGACCACCGGAGCATACCTAGCCACCTTGGAGACTCAACCTATCTTGTTCGAACAGATCCGAGAAGCTCAATTAGAAGACTCGGATATCGCCGCCATTAAGAAGAACATGAGGCAAGGAAAAGCCCCAGGATTTTCAGAGGACGAGAATGGCACCATATGGTTTGGAACCCGGATATGCGTGCCGGATAAACCAGAGATAAAAACCCTTATCCTGAGAGAAGCCCATGAGACTTTGTACTCCATTCATCCCGGCAGTACCAAGATGTACCAGGACCTGAAGGAACATTATTGGTGGGTTAGCATGAAGAGGGAGATTGCATAGTTCGTCGCCGAGTGTGACACCTGTAGAAGAGTAAAGGCTGAACATCAGAGATCTGCGGGACTGTTACAACCATTGAAAGTACTTGAATGGAAGTGGGAAGAGATCAGTATGGATTTCATCACCGGACTCCCAAAGACCCAACTTGGATATGATTCTATTTGGGTGATTATTGACCGACTCACGAAAGTAGCACATTTCATAGCCGTCAAGACGACCTTTAGTGGCCCTAATCTTGCAGAACTATACATGGCCCACATTGTGTGTCTTCATGGAGTACCCAAGAAGATAGTGTCCGATAGAGGAAGTCAGTTCACCTCTCGTTTTTGGAAGAACCTTCAAGAAGAGATGGGAACAAGATTGAACTTTAGCACTGCCTACCACCCTCAGACTGATGGACAGACTGAAAGGGTGAATCAGATATTGGAAGATATGCTACGGGCATGCGTCTTGGATTTTGGAGCCACTTGGGACAAGAGCTTACCGTATGCTGAGTTTTCATACAACAACAGCTATCAAGCCAGTCTTCAGATGTCTCCTTTTGAAGCCCTATATGGACGTAAGTGCCGAACGCCTCTACTTTGAGATCAAACCGGTGAATCTCAAGTATTCGGAACGGACATCCTTCGAGAAGCTGAAGAGAAGGTACGGATCATCAGAGACCGACTCAAGACAGCCTAATCACGACAGAAGAGCTACGCGGACAATCGACGCAGAGATCTAGCCTTTGAAGAGGGAGATCATGTCTACCTTCGAGTTACACCTCTCCGTGGCACTCAACGGTTTAACATGAGAGGAAAGTTGGCCCCTCGATGTGTTGGACCATTTCCCATTATTCGACGCCAAGGCGAAGTTGCTTATCAGTTGGAACTACCACCCTCATTGGCTGGAGTACATGACGTGTTTCACGTTTCCCAACTCAAGAAGTGTCTCCGAGTCCCAACAGAGCAAGTGGACCTACAGCAGTTGGATGTTCAAGAGGATCTGACCTATGTGGAAAAGCCTGTCAAGATATTGGAGGTCAAGGAAAGAATCACCAGGAGTCGGGTCATCCGCTTCTGCAAAGTGCAGTGAAGCAATCATCCTGTAGAGGAAGCTACCTGGGAAAAAGAAGATGAACTCAAGGCACAGCATCCTAAGCTATTCGAGGATTGATCCGAATCTCGAGGACGAGATTCTCTGTAAGGGGGATAGGATTGTAACACCCTGAAAAATAAAAGGAAATAAAATAAAGAAAAATAATATTAAAAGGATTTCTGGAATTTATAATTGAAGAAAAACCCTTAAAGAGCCCTATTAAAGCCAAACAGAGAAAAATACTCAAAATCTGGAGCTGAAAATTTTATGAGATGAACTAGAGGCCAAGATATAATTTTAGGAATTTTTCCAAATTTTTATCAACAGTCACTCAACCCTTAATCAAATAAATGAATTACTGGAATTATTTTAAATCAAAAAAGATTTTAAATGCTTAATGGGCCTCAACCCCGAATTCACCCTCAGCCCAGCCCAGCCCAGCCATGAGTCACTGACCAGTGGGGCCCGTCTGTCGGCGCCGCTTCCCTCCTCTCTCTCCCGCGCCCATCCCCGCCCGGCCCCACATGGCAGCCACTCACTTCCCTAACCCTCCCTCTGACCGATGGGGCCCGCCTGTCTAGCTTTCCTTTTTCGCTCGCTCGTCGACAGGTGGGGGCCACCTGTTAGATCCATCGTCTCCGATGGAATCCCTCCCTCCCCTTTCCTTTTTCCGGTGATCTCCTTCTGTTTTCCCCCGCCGGCCGCCCGCGTTCGTCAGGATTCGCCTCGGATCACCTTCCCCAACCGCCGACGACCTCCTTCCATCTAAACCCGACGCGTTTTACCGTGTATAGAAGCTCGGCCGTGAGTTAGGAAACCCTCGCCGGAGTTCTTGGAAACCCTCGGTTTCCTTCCCTCCTTACGCCGGCGAGCCCCTATAAATAACCCCCTTCGGCCACCGCCCTCAGCCACACCGCCTAAACCCGAGCTAAAGCACTCCAGAGCGCTCCCTCTAGGTTTTAGGCTCCTCTCCCCAGCTCCACCTCCGGTCGCCGATCACCGTCGATCCCGGCCCCCTTAGCCCTAGCCACCACCACCGTCGGGTCCGTCGTCGCCCACCCATCCTCGGCATCCACTCCGTTGGCCGTGGACGTCGCCGGATCATCGTCGTCGTCGAGCACCCGAACCCCCTCCGCCGTCTACACTCGCCGCCGGTCACTTCCGGACCTCCTTCTTCACCGCCGGAGGTATCATCATGATCCCCATTTCCTCCTCGTTTCATTTTTGGCCTTAGCTAGGCACCTAGGCGCTCGCCGCCGCCGCCGCCACCCGCGCCCGAGCCCTGCCGTTGCCGGAGACGAAGGGTACGAGCCCCTTACGCACGTGCCGTGCCGGATCGCGCCACGGCCGTCCGATCGTGATCGAAGGGCTACGATTAAATCCCTTCCGGATTTAATCTGGGCCCTCGGATCAGGTCAAAGGGGTATCGAGGCCTTTCGGCCGTCGATCGCCACTTAACCCACTGGATAGATCTCGTGCGTCCACGCGTACCCTTTCGCGCGTTTTAATCTGAGCCGTTCAATATCATTTAATCCTTTCGCCTCGCATCTGACCGCCGGATCTGGATCCAACAGATCTGGTTGATCCGGTACACGCGCACAGTATAGCGGTCCACCGTGAGCCTGGCTCACCGTGGACCAGAACCCTTTTCAGTTTAAATAAAATTCCAGAAAATTGATTTAAACTTTGAAAATTCATAACTTGCTCATTTTAACTCCAAATTTCACCATTCAAATTTTGTTAAATTCAGTATATTATTCTCTACACATTAATGCTATAAAAACAGTATGTTACTTTGGCACAAAATGATCTTAGCAATTAAATGAATACAAACCCCTTAGGGATAAATTAATAATTCAGGAAATAAATTAGTAAAAACAATTAAAATGTAACTTTTAATGATATTAAGTGTAACCTCAGCACAATAAAGCTCAATTCACATATCTAAGCCATAAAACTTGTTTGCTTATGTTTTGTGATGATGTATTGAAATGTGTTGTTTATTTTTCCGTATCGAGAAGACTACGAGTTCGTCGAGGAGCCGGAGTTCTACCCCGAGGTTCCTCCATCCCCATTTGCTGATCAAGGCAAGTCATCGACCACCCCTGTGGAAACAGTTGATCATTATTGAGCCTATGTTTTTATAAATTATCGCTATAACTCATTGGTTAATATTGCATTAGTCCAATATCAAGCCTTACACTTATATTTATTAGATCCCCGTCCTTGTGTGCAAACCCAAGCCATGCTTATTGAGCCTTAACTCCTTGTCACTCTACTATAAAATTATTAGCTAGTGCCCAATGTACCGGCACAACTGCTATAGGATAAAAAGAATGAGTCGTAGATTAGCTGGATTCTGTATATGAATTTCCCCGTTATTCTCGTCTCTGGACTCTGTGGGAGTTGGCTAAGTTATAAGTATGGTGGGTTCCGGGTGCAAGCTCGGGCATTGGTTTGTCGCACCCGGGGCACTATAAGGACCGGTCTGCGGGATCTGTTGCAAAGCACTTCCGTACCAACCACAAGTCTAATGGGTAAGTCCTAACTGGAAGTATGGAATGCTCTGACTCGATGCACCATAGTGGAGGGGGCAAGGGGCAAGCCTGCGGGCGACTTGTACCGACGAGGCTCAAGGGGTGTATGGTGGGGCTCCGACGCGTCGGGACACCATATGAAACCTATAAGAGGGTGCTGTTGGGTCGGGGAGGACTATATGGAAGGTTTTGGCACGAGTTCCCCTGAAATGGGTCATCTCGTTACACTTTGGTGTAGGTGATGAGTGCGTGCCTTGTGGGTACAGTGGTACATCTCTGATCAGAATAATTTAATCTTTTCGAAAAGCCGAGCCCACGGTCAAGGGCGGGTTGTGTGACTACTCGTAGTTAGTTTACAGTTGATTGAATGGTTGAGTTATTCATGGCATGTAAGGACTATTGAGCGAGGTGGGGCTGACTGTACCCCTCGAGTTAGAAGATGATGATGCATACACATGTTTACGTTTTAGTACTAATAAATTGTTCACATTAAATTGCTTTACAAATTACTCGCTTCCGCAAAACTAGCCACTATCTCCCTTGTTATTATCTTGCATAATATTTGCATTCGGTGGCTTGCTGAGTACTCCTGTACTCACCCCGTTGACTTACACCATCAGAGCCCGTCTACTACGAGGAGGATGCAGGTCTGGAGTAGCGACCCAGTCAAGGCGAGACTGGAAGGAGGCGTTCATCTAGGACCCTTATTTTATTAGTTTCTCTTCACCTTTATTCACTTTTGTATTAATGCGGTCTACGAACCATGAATGATTGCCCTTATTGTACGAGGTCGCATGATGAACGTCTTGTTTTATTGATTTTCTATGGAATTTCAATAAAGTACTGATTTATTAAATCGGGGCGTGACACATATCCATGGCTTCCTATTTCTAGCCTTTCCGAATCTCGGGACGAGATTCTTGTTAAGGAAGTTAGGATTGTAACACCTTGATTTTCGTCAGGTGTTAAAAATAAACTAAAATAATTAATAAATAAATTTCAAGAAAAGGATTCAGTATAAATCAAGAAAGAGGAAAGATAAAATACAAGCCTAGAAATTTTATTTAAAAATAACAATTAGCTAGAGTATTTTTCTAAAAATTCTCCTAAGCATCAAATTGCGTTCCAAAAATTTTCCGGAATTTTTGGTACCAAGGAATTCAATAAGATATAATCAACATCACTTCATCTTAAACCTCTAACACTAATTAATAAAATATATTACAACATGAATGTTGAGTGAATAAAATACATGATAAATCATTTATATTAAAAATAATATAAGGCACGAGTGTGAAAGTTGATAAGGGACTAAAATAAAATATGTAAGCATCTAGGTCAAATTATTCATCTTAGGCAATATAATCAGTAACAATTTCCCCTTAACTTTTGGCACCTTTTTGAACCCTTCAACTTCAGGATGGCCAATGACCAAGGATCAGAAGCCCCACGCGATGGAAACACCTCAGGCAATCTGCCTCAGTGGGGTGCAGCTGGACAACAGCAGACCCCCATTGCCTATCATCCCACACTTGCGGAGATGATGGCAAAACAAAACCAACTGATCGCCACGCTGCTTACCCAGATGCAACAACAACAAAAGCAGATGCAAGAGCAACAGGCACAGTTGTTCCGTCTCCAACAACACCAACACAAGCTCTCTCTTCAGTTAATCTACAGGGACTTCGCCAACTTTCAGAGAATGGTGAACAAAGCAATTATGCCGGGAACCAGAGCGATTCCATCTCAAGCTCCAAACCCTGGCATCCTACCCCAAGCACCACCAGCCAGAAAGACACCATCACAAGCTACCGGATACAAGAGGGACAGGAACGGCAACCCAATTGTGTGCTTCAACTGTCGCCAAGGAAGCCACTACTCCAAAAAGTGCCCCTACCCCAAGAGGGCGCCATCCTCCATTCGAGACCCAGAGGGACATACCCCAGTTCACCACAAAGGGAACCCAGATACAACCAAAGACACTCCCAATTTGATCTCAACCAACCTAGTTCCGGAGATCGGTTTGCCTATTTCTGATGTAAAACCATCTCCTAATCCGGAGCACCAGTAGAACCCCATCCCCTAGTTTCCCCGAGGTTCGCTTCGAATCTCGAGGACGAGATTCCTTGTAAGGGGGATAGGATTGTAACAACCCCAAAATTAAAAGGAAATAAAATAAAAGGAAAAATAATATTAAAGGAATTTCTGAATTTTGTTATTAATAAAAATCCTAAAAGATCCCTATTAAAACCAAACAGAGAAAATATTCAAAATTTGGACTTGAAAATTTTATGGGATAAACTAGAGGCCAAGAAATATTTTTGAGAATTTTTACAGAATTTTAGCAACAGTGCTTCAAGCTTTAATCAAATAATTGATTTTCTAGAATTATTTTAATTGGAAAATAAATTTTAAATTCAATTGGGCCGCAACCCCCAATTCCCCGCCCATGGCCTTTCGGCCCGGCCCAGTCCGGTCGCGCCCACCGACAGGCAGGACCCACCTGTCGGCGCGCCCTCCTTCACTCCCCGTCCGCTCGCGCCTGGCCGGTCCCGCACGTCAGCCTCTCGCGCGCCCTCTAGCAGGTAGCCCCCACCTATCGGAGTCATCTTCTCCGATGGAAGGGGGGATCCCCTTCCATACCGGCGCCCCCCTTGCCAAAATCGCCGCCGGCAGCCGCCATCCGCCAGATCGAACCCAGGATCCCCTTCACCTTACTCCAGCGATCCCATTCCCCCTAGAATCGACGCGTTTTCACCTAAGATGGCAAGTAACCGAGCACTTGGAAACCTCACCGGAGATTTGGAAAGCTTCTCCTCGGGTTCCCCTCGTTAGGCCTTCCAATTCCACCGCCGACAAGCCTATAAGTACCCTGGACACCACCGCAGCCAAGCCATGCCCCCAAATTGCCCCTTCCTCTCTCTCCCGAGCCCCTGTGCCATTTTTGCGCCACCTCCCCTGCTTCGGCTCCGACAAGCCCTCATCGGCGCTCTGAGTCATCGCCTCCCTTGCCGTCGCCACTGACAAGACCCCCGACGCCTCCTCTACCCCGTCCCGACCTCCGTTGGGCCGGATCACCGCCAGATCGTCGCGCCGCCATCGAACCCGAGGCCCCCCCTCCGGTCACCTTTCACCGCCAAACCCGGCACGGTCATGACTCCCTCCCACTCCTCTATCCATTTTCGCCAACACCGAGGGCATTGGGCCGCCGCACGACATCGCCGGAGCTCGCCGCCGCTCGTCCAGAGCCGGGGACGAAGGCCTTAGCTTTCCCCGTGCCGCGAGCGTGCCGGATGGCACCATGGCCCTACAATCCAGATCGGACGGCCCAGATTAGATCCCATCGGGACATAATCCGAACCGTCGATTGACGCCCAAGGGGTATCGTGGAGTCTGGGCCATCAGATCTCACTTAACCGCCCCGCACGCGCTCTGGCCGTTGGATCCTGATCCAACCGCTGCCACGTGCTCGGCTCACGCGCGCAGTCAATGGTTCACGGTGAACCCAGTTCACCGTGGACCAGAGACTGTTTTCTGGTTTTAAATAAAATCCAAAAAATAGTTTAAACTTCAAAAATTCATATCTTGCTCAAATTAACTCCAAATTTCACCATTTTTATTCTGGAAAATTTGTCTTTTTATCCTCTACACTTTTATGCAATAAAAACCATATGTTTATTCGGCACATAATAATCTTATTAATTGATAAAGCAAAGACCCCTTTAGGATTAAAATCATATTTCATTTAAAATAATCCAGAAAAACCCTTGAAAATATATATATTAATTTTTGGGGACATAATGACTCCATTACACTGTTTATAAGCCAATAAAAATATAATGATTTATTTTTCCCATTTCATTTTATTAAATAACATTTCTAAGACACTTTAAAATAAATGATTAACTCATATAATAAAAATGCAACCCTTTACAAAAATATCATGAAAACTTATATAATAAATTAAGAGGACTTAATGACTTTATTCCACTGTTTTAATGCAACAAAAATAGCAAGTTCACTTTGCCCACTTTAATCTATTAATTAATATTGCAAAAGCCCTTGTAGGATAATTAAGTAACTCATTTAACAAAAGTTAAACACTTTATAAAAATGTCATGACAACTTATAAGTTCAGAAACCTAACAACTTGAGTTCACTATTTTTAATACAATAATAATGTTATTATATACCTTTTTAGTTCATCTCTAAAAAGGGAAAATGAAAACCCCTAGGAAAAATAATTACGTCAAGTCATAAATTCAGAAATCCCATTAGAAATCAATCTTAAATATTTCAGTAACAATTCCCTAAAATTTAAGACTCTATCTCCTTTACTTAAATCCAACCAAAAACATATATGTTGATATGGTTGATTTGTTTTGGATTGTTTATTGAATGTTTTATTTACTTTTCCGTATCGAGAAGACTACGAGTTCGTCGAGGAGCCGGAGTTCTATCCCAAGGTTCCACTTTCACCCTTTGCTGAGCAAGGCAAGTCATCGACCACCCTTGTGGAAACAGTTGATCATATTTGAGCCCATGTTTTAATAAATTATCGCTATAACTCATAGGTTAATATTGCATTAGTCCAATAATCAAGCCTTACACTTATATTTATTAGATCCCCGTCCTTGTGTGCAAACCCAAGCCATGCTTATTGAGCCTTAACTCCTTGTCACTCTACTATATTATATTAGCTAGTGCCCAATGTACCGGCACAACTGCTATAGGATATAAAGAATGAGTCGTAGATAGCTGGATTCTGATATATGAAATTCCCCGTTATTCTCGTCTCTGGACTCTGTTGGAGTTGGCTAAGTTATAAGTATGGTGGGTTCCGGGTGCAAGCTCGGAAACTGGTTGGTCGCACCCGGGGCACTATAAGGACCGGTCTGCGGGATCTGTTGCAAAGCACTTCCGTACCAACCACAAGTCTAATGGGTAAGTCCTAACTGGAGGTATGGAACACTCCGACTCTCTGCACCATAGTGGAGGGGGCAAGGGGCTAGCCCTGAGGGCGCCTTGTACCGACGAGGCTCAAGGGAGGGTATGGTGGAAACTCGACACGTCGAGACACGATACGAAACCCATAAGAGGGTGCTATTGAGTAGGAGGGGACCATACGGAAGGTTTTGGCACGAGTTCCCGTGAAATGGGTCATCTCGTTACACTTTGGTGTAAGTGATGAGTGCGTGCCTTGTGGGTACAGTGGTACATCTCTGATCAGAGTAATTTAATCTTTTCGAAAAGTCGAGCCCACGGTCAAGGGCGGGTTGTGTGACTACCCGCAGTTAGTTTACAAATGTTTGAATGGTGAAGTTATTCATGGCATGTAAGGACTGTTGTGCGAGGAGGTAAAACGTACTCCTCGAGTTAGAAGATGATGATGCATACACATGTTTACATTTCAGTACTAATAACTTGCTCACATTTAATTGCTTTACAATTATGCTTTTCTGCAAAATTAGCCACTATCCCCCTTGTTATTATCTTGCATTATATTTGCATTCGGTGGCTTGCTGAGTACATCTGTACTCACCCCGTTGACTTACACCATCAGAGCCCGTCTACTACAAGGAGGATGAAGGTCTGGAGTAGCAACCCAGTCAAGGCGAGACTGGAAGGAGGCGTTTATCTAGGACCCTTGATTTTATTAGTTTCTCTTCACTTTCATTCACTTTTGTAATAATGCGGTCTACGAACCGTGGATGATTGCCCGTATTGTACGTGGTCGCATGATGAACGTCTTGTTTTTATTGATTTTCTATGGATTATCAATAAAAGTCCTGATTTATTAAATCGGGGCGTGACACTCTCATAATCAAAAAGTTCACTCGATTCTATAATGATAGAAGAGATCAGAGGAGAGGAGGCTCTCGAGGGTGCAAAGGCAAAAGAGGAAAGGTGGCAAAAAGAATGGCTCGGGCTTTCGTGGCAGCACTTAGTGACATCGACAACACCTCGAGCGAAGATCCTAGTTATGATGAAGATGAACCAGACAAAAATGATGAGAAGAAAGAAAAGATGAAGGACTTCAACGGCCTCTGCTTCATAGCCAACGACAAGCAAAGCAACGATGAACCCGACATATCTGAGGTTAGTCTATCTCTTGATGAATTACTTGTGCAAAACGATGAACTTCATGATGCTATGATTTCACAAGATAGACTGCTCAAACTTGCTATAAAAGAAAGAAAAGAATTAAAACTTAAAATTGAATCGATGTCTATTGAACTTGCTTTATTGAAATCTAAATCTGAAACTGTTGATTGTGAGTCATGTCTTATTTTGATGGATGAACTTTCTCAGTTGCGTCTGATCCATGCTAAAAACATTGAAAAGCTTGAAAGTGTTCAGAAGCAACTAATGGTGGTGGAGTCTAGACCTGATGCCATCGATGAATGCTTAAACTGCACCCTTTTGATTAAGAGTGTTAGTCTGAGAGACAAACATATCGATGAGCTTAAGGCTAGATTGGAGAGTGCTGAGTGTTCTACGGATGTGCAGCCGGCTTGTCCGACCTGCATCACCCTGAAGGACCAACTCAGCTTTGCTAGAGAGCAAGGAGAGAAGCTGAAGTGTGAGGATGATTATCTGCTTTCCATGGTAGATAAATGCATAGAGGGGAAAGGAAAGATGGATCTGCTTTTAGATAAAACTAAAATGTGTGCTGACAGGGCAGGGTTAGCTCTTGGATTAGGTTATGAGAGGACTTCATCCAGTACCCCGAGCCAAACAGTGTTCACTCTACCTACTACCCTTGAGAAAGAAAGAGCCATGTTAGACACTCCACAAAAAGCCAAAGATCCTCCCCAACCCAAAAAGATAATAATTTCTCTTAAGACAGACTCAAAGAAAAAACCAAGGAAAACTGTGAGGTTCGCGCCAGAAACCCATAAACCTACACCAAAGAAAGTTTTCCATTGCACTTATTGCCATCGTGTAGGACACTTGGTTGGTTGTTGCTATAGACACATGAAAGATGAACGTCGTGCTTCTGCTTTACATTCTCATGAGTATTCTTCATTTGATATGCATGACTATGATTATAATGCTTATACTAATTATGAGGCTCCTTACAGCTATATGAGTGGTTATGACCATCGTGGTGTATATCGTACATCGTATGATGATAGACCACGTAGGCAGTTTGGTCCTAATTACTTTAGGAGACCTCAGCGAGTTGCAAGGAGACCACATGTTCAGTATGGTTCTCATCACACACAGTGTCCTGCTTTACATACTCCTCGGGTTGTTCAGTGCTGGATACCTAAGCATCTTATCTCTAAACCCAACGCTGAGTACTCGAGATTTTACTTCTCTACTTAGGGGAGTCATGGGAGGCTGGAGGACAAGTGGATCATTGATTCCAGGTGTAGGACCGAAAGTAGCGACCAGAGGGGGGGTGAATGGGTGCCTAAAAATTTCTTGCTAAATTATATCCTAATCCCAACACCCAAACAAACTTAACCAGACAAACAATATTAGCAAAGCAAATTACAGGAACTAAAGTTGTCTAGCCTAAAAATGATCGGTGTCCTAATTAAAATGATATTAAAGATAAACTAATAAAAGTACCGCAGTAAATAAAAACAACTAGATGTATAACAAAATATTTATATTGACGTCTAGAATTAAACTATTAATCAAATGAATAAAACTTAGATCATTCAAAAATTAATTCAGAAATAAACCTAAAATATTTTAGGTAAAACTAGAATAAAAAATACAATTGCGACTAATAATTTTTCCCCTTTTTATATGAGCAGATTAAACAGATATATTTAAATAAATAATACGAAATAACTAATAAAAATTTAACAGATTAAAAATTTAACTACGAGATTAATTTTTTTCTTTTAATTAAAATTAGATAACTACGAAATTATTTACTAGATTTAATCTACCTAAAAAATAGGAGATTAAAAGTACTAACCTGCATCTAAAAGAATCACACCGTTGTCTTGCCGCAGAAGATCCAGGCGCCGTACGGAGCGTCAAGTTCTTGATCGCCGCGCGCCGAGCAGAAAATTTTCCCCGTGCTTTTTACTCGCCGCGCGGGAAACGTGTGCAAAATCCCATTGGACGCTGCTGTTTCTTCACTTGGGAACAAAAAGCAACCCCATCAGGAACTCTGCTGCCGTGGGACCCGCCAGGAAAAGATGAACTCGACTACTGCACCGCCGTGGGGCCCACCAGGAAAAAGATGGATTCGGCTACTGCACTTGGTAACGCGCGTGACACAATTTCACTGCAGCTGCTGAGCACCGCATGCATCCGGTGGGTCCCACGCCTAAGCTCTGATGCACGCAACAGCACCCGCCGTGGTTGAATAGTCCTGCCGTTGCTTCTAGGTTGATGCGCAAAAGCCTGTCAGCCGCATGAGTCAAGACAAAAATCACAGCGCTGAGAAAACCCTATGGCTGCCGTGTAGTCTGCAGCCACGCGCCGTGGAAAACAGAACCAGGCTGCCGGAGAAGACTGCGCCGGGAGAAAATCAGAAACTCAATGGCGGCGACGAAAATTTCAGAAAGACTTTCGGTGGAAGAAGAAAATGGATTGTAGATTGATCTATTAAAAACAGTCACCCTATCCCTAGGGGGTAGGGGCCTATTTATAGGCGACTACTAATACATGAAAAAGACTAATTTACCCCTAGGGTAAATTACATTGACTCTAAAATAAATTCCGAAATTACTAAAATACCCTTGGAAAAATCAACTGACACAAATAAAAATATTCTGTACTTAAAAACTAAATATTAATATCCTAAAAACAAAATAATCATAGGTTGTCAGTTTTGCGCCGAAACTGACAAAGCGTCCACCGTCTTCGCACCAGGTACCCGGATTGGGCCGACCCGACCCCACAGCTTCCTCAGCCCGACAATCGCTCGCCGCCCGTGAACCTAACTTTTTCCTTTTTATTTTTCATTTCTGCCAGGGGTTATTTGCATGTCAAACCTTATGCTAACCGACCAAGTCAAGCCTAGGCCAGAACTGGACCATCAGAAGCTTAAGACATTGGTCTTGGCATACATTACACCGTCCTAGTTCATACCAAAGTGCTATGGTAAGCAGTCCAGAACAATGCAATGCAACAAAGCAAATTCACCTGGATCTTTTCTAATAATCATAAAAATGCATGAATTTTTTATTTTCTGAATTTTCATCATTTTATAGCACATTTTTCATGTTTAAAGCATATAAATGTCCAAGTTGCATATCTGCATCTAAGTAAGGATCTAGCTACCAGGCATGTAAAAGATAGCGACAACGTTCAACCAACACATGCTAGTTACCAGAAGCAATGGTGATCATTTTTCAATTTTAAAGTATAAAAGCCATGCATATGACAAATATCAGATATATCATGTGAACTGAACCAGAACATGATCATCGACAAGTAATCAAAAACATATACTAGCTAGAGCAAGTAAAGCAGATTAATCATATAACAGAAGTAGGCTCAAAATGTGATTGATGATTATGCATGATATGAACGCACACAAAAAGACTCAATAAAAAATAAAGAAGAAAGAAAAACTGACTCAAAGTATCCTGAAAAGGATACACAACTCCCAAATCACCTCGCAAACGCTCAAAAGTAGACTGATCTAAGGGTTTGGTAAAAATATCAGCCCACAGCTGATGGGTATCAACATGAACAAGATCAATGACCCCTTTCTCATATTGATCCCTCAGAAAGTGAAAGCGCACATCAATATGTTTTGTTTTTGAATGAAACATGGGTTTTTCCCTACACTAATTGCACTGGTGCTATCACAAAACAAAGGAACTCTCGAAGGGAAGAACAACCCAAAATCCCACAAAGTAGAAATCATCCAAATCAACTGTGAGCAGCAGCTACATACTTAGCCTCAGTAGTAGAAAGCGCAACTCCAGATTGTTTTCGAGAAGACCAAGAAATAAGCGAAGAACCAAGAAGTTGGCAAGTACCGGAAGTTGACTTGCGATCCAGCCGGCACCGACCGAAATCAGCGTCCGAAAAACCAGCTAACTCAAGAGACGATGATGTAGAATAATAAAGACCTAAATCAGGAGCGTAAGTAAGATACCTGAAAATATGCTTCACGGCCTACCGGTGAGATGCGCGTGGTGAGGACTGAAAACGTGCGAACACACCCACGACAAACTGAATATTCGGTCTCGTCGCATTAAAGTATAGCAGCGATCCGATCATCCCTCGATACTCTCTCTCGTTTACCTTGATGCCATTCTCGTCCTTGTCTAGACCTCCAGATGTACCCATTGGGGTCATCTGTGGCTTCAGCTCTCCACCAAAGTCAAACTTCTTCAGCATATCTCGTGTGTACTTACCCTGGTGGATGAAAATGCCGTCCTTCGTCTGCTTGATCTGGAGCCCTAAAAAGTACTTGAGTTCTCCCATGAGACTCATCTCAAACTCGCTATGCATCTGCTCGGAAAACTTGGACACAAGCTCATTAGTAGAACCACCAAAAATAATATCATCCACGTAAATCTGAGCAACCAATAAGTCTGAGCTATCTCTAAGCAAGAAAAGAGTCTTGTCCATAAAAACCATCACAAAACCTTTCTGCAACAAGAACTACTTTAGGCGATCATACCAAGCGCTGGGGGCTTGCTTCAGACCGTATAAAGCCTTCTGCAACTTGAAAACATGTCATGGAAACTTAGGGTTCTCAAAACCGGGGGGTTGCTTAACATAGACCTCCTCCTCTATATACCCGTTTAGAAAAGCTCTCTTGACATCCATTTTATAAAACTTAAAACCTTTAGAAGCAGCAAAAGCCAAAAAAATACGAATGGACTCAAGACGGGCAACAGGGGCGAAAGTCTCTTCAAAATCAATACCTTCTTTCTGGCAAAAACCCTGTGCCACTAGTCGAGCTTTGTTGCGCACCACAACTCCATCTTCTCCTTGTTTGTTCTTAAACACCCACTTGGTGCCTATGGTGTTGCATCCAGGTGGCAGCTCAACTAGTGTCCAAACCCGATTGCGAACAAAATTTTTAAGCTCTTATTGCATGCCGTTTATCCAATTCGAATCAGAAAGAGCATGAGAAACGTCTCTAGGCTCAAAAGTAGCAACAAAAGAAGACTCAGCAAACATAGTGTTGGGGAAAATGCTTCACTTTCAGGACTTAGAGATTAACAATCTAAAATAATTTATCAGCTTCAGAGCTGATAGGTTTATGCACGAAGACGGAGGAGTCGTTAAGCCGAAGGGTGCTCCGACTTACGATCCGAAGGAACCCTCCGCAAGATAGGAGGCTCCGGAGCAAAACAGCAAGGTTGATAAGATGTTTGACTTATCTACTAGCTCTGGGTAGATTTTATCATTTTAACCCTGTTCAGGGTACCGAATAGTTTCCAATATGTCGGTTGTAATTGAGGGGTAAATAGGTCTTTTCCTTAGACTTTTTTGCCTATAAATACCCCCCTTCTTACCCTGTTCTTAATCTTAGAGAACCTGTTAGCGTAATCTTTTACGCCAACAGTTGGCGCCGTCCGTGGGGAACCTAGTCCTATAAGCTAGTTCTCTACTGCTGACTGCACTTCGAAGAGCACTTGCGAAGGGAGCTTCGGAGTCCCAAGATTCTGTGCACCCTTCAGTAAGGGGCTTCCTAGTGCGGTTCGAAGGCCTTCCCTCGCCTTCCCAGACCAATCGAAGTCCTCGGTCTTCGGACCTCTTCGTTCCTAGCTATGCCTCCCAAGCAGAGCCTAGCCTCAGGTCCTCTCCGAAGGTCCCCTCAGACCAATGGAGCCGGACCCTCAGCTGTTCCAACAATTCACGAGGGCGTCGCTGGGCGTCGAGTGCCTAGAGGCCCTCGGGCTCCTCCTACGGTGCTCCAAACTAATTATGTCAGTTCCCGAGACTCGGAGCTCCCCTCTGACGAAGACGAAGACCTTCCTGAGGCCGAGGCTACTCAGATAGCGCGGCTTCAGGAGGAAGTGGCTAGGTGGAGGCAAGAGGCAGCTGATCGCCTCCGCTCCGAAGCTTCCACCCAGACTCCAGAAGGGCCCAAGACGGTGGTGCTCGCAATCTTCCCGAAGCTGTTCAAGTCCCGGAGGATGCTGAGAATGCATCGTTCGATGATGAGTCTCCGCTGCATTCGGACTTGCAAAGGGTTCCCTTCGATCCCAGGTTCAAGGCTTCGAAGCTCGCTCATATGCCCTGGCGATAGAAGCAAGCGGAGGGGTGCGCAACACTATGGCAAAGTGTTTCCCCCTCGCTCTCGAAGGTGTGGCTCTCCAATGGTTCTGGTCCTTGAAGCCAGGATCGATCAGATCTTGGGAGCAATTGAAGAGGAAGTTCGTAAGCAACTTCCAAAGTACCTTTGTGGCTCCGATGTCGATAGGAAGCTTGTTCCAAGTGAAGCAGCGAGCAGGGGAAACGCTTCGGGAATACTTCACGCGCTTTGCCCACACAAAGTCACAGATCAAGGGCTTGTCTACCTCTTCGGTAGTCGACGCCGCCCGTGAAGGTGTGTTGAACCCCGATCTCCTCAGCAAGCTCCATCGAAAGCCTGTGTCATCCGTGGCACAGCTGATGGCATACTTCGAACAGTATGCCAAGGCATAGGAGGGCTGCCTTCGACGAGCCATAGCACCTGCACCAGCCCTCCGAGAGGTGAAGACTGAGCCCGAAGCCTCAGCTTCTCTGCAACCCCCTCAAGACAATCGCTTCAACGATCACAAGCGAGGAAAGAAGCATTTCCGCTCGGAGGTGTTAAGCATCGCACCCCTCTGTTCCGAAGGCACCTGCCAGCTATCAGCAGGCGCAAGGCTTCAAGGCTAGAGCGCCGAAGCCCCAAGAGAGAGTACCTGGCAGGTGCTAGAGTTTTTTCTGCTGCGTGCATGGTGACAATAGAAGCCATGACACGAAGGACTGCAAGGCAGTGTTAACCCTTTGGGGTGAATACCTAGGGCGAAGTACCGGGCGGGGTACTTCGGATCGAACCCCACCAGCGGCACGGTTGGAGCCTGCGCAAGTCGTGGCCTGAGCCGGTGTCCCTGAAGCCCCCATGCGGCTACCGGTGGCCAACATTATGCCACCGCCGAAGCAGGAAGAACCCCAAGACCACGGCAAGCGAGTAGTCCTGCCCATCTCCTGAGGGGGGACCCTCGGTAACATGTCCAAGAGGCAGCGGCGTGAATACGTCCGCAAAGTAGGGCACATTGGGACCTTGAATTCCGCGGAGGGAATGCCCAAATGGTCTCATGTGCCAATTTCATTTACTGCCAGTGATGCCGTAGGTCTGAAGTTTCCCCATGCTGACCCCTTAGTCATTTCAGCAGATATAGCTGGGGTGGAAGTTCGAAGGATCCTAGTGGACAGCGGGAGCTCCGCAGACATACTTTTTGTCCAGGCCTTCGACCAAATATGCATACCTCGGAAGCATCTACTTCCAGTGGCCCGACCACTTCAAGGTTTTGCAGGTCCGCCTCTCGATGCCCTCGGCCAGATAGGCCTCGAGGTTTCTTTCAGAGAGGGGCCTTTGGCCAGGGTGGAGGAGGTGATCTTCGACGTCGTCGACGCCCCCTATGCCTACAAAGCAATCTTCGGGCGAGGGATGCTGAACCAGTTCAGAGCTATAGCACATCACAACTATCTATGTCTCAAAATGCCCACGCAAGGTGGAGTTCTTACTATTTCGGGAGACCAAGCTATAGCCCGAAGAATGGAATATGGTCACGGCCAGCCGTTGGACCCTCGGCAAGTACATAGTGTGACGGAGCACACCGAAGAGGTTTTGGAGTCTTCGAACTCTTCGAAGGGGCTCTCCCTTAAGCCAAGACCGGAAGGAGATGTCGTGATGAAGATAATTCTGAAGGATGGCAAAGAATACCCAATACAGTTCAGCAAGGGGCTATCCCCAGAGATAGTTGCCTCGTTGGAAGAAGTCGTCAAGCAAAATTTGGACATCTTTGCCTGGACTGACGAAGACATCACCGGGGTTGATCGGAGTATCATTGAGCACAGCTTGCTCGTCAATCCGAAGACTAGACCAGTACGCCAGGGGCTCCGTAAGCTGTCTGCGGAAAGGGCAGGCCTCGCCAAGATCGAAGTAGAAAAATTGTTAAGGGCTGGCATCATCAGGGAGATAGCCCATACCGAGTGGTTGGCAAACCCTGTTTTTGTCAAGAAAAAGGACTTGAGCAAGTGGCGCATGTGTATCGATTTTACATCATTGAATAAAGCATGCCCGCAAGACCCCTACCCTATGCCCCAAATAGACCAGCTGGTAGATTCCACATCTGGCTCCGAATTTCTAAGCTTCCTCGATGCTTACTCCGGGTATCATCAAGTCTGGCTAAAGCGTGAAGAAGAAGCTAAGACAAGTTTCATAACTCCATCCGAAGTATTTTGTTATGTAAGAATGCCTTTTGACTTGCGGAATGCTGGAGCCACATTCTCACGTTTAATAGCTAAGGCTCTAGGTCACCAAATAGGCCGGAATGTCGAAGCCTATATGGATGACATTGTAATAAAGAGTGCTCAAAAGAACCAGCATAGTATAGACTTAGCTGAAACGTTTGAGAGCCTCCGAGCATGTGGAGTGCGCCTCAACCCTAAAAAATGTATATTCAGGGCGCAAGAAGGGAAACTGCTAGGGTACTTAGTTTTGAGCAGGGGAATCGAAGCTAGCCCAACACAGATAAGTGCACTGCAAAGAATGGCTCCACCAGAAAATTTGAAGCAAGTCCAGAAGCTAACAGGAAGGCTCGCAGCTCTTAGCAGATTCCTGGCCAGGTCAGCCGAAGGAAGCCTTCCAATTTTCAAAGCCCTAAAGGGGTCCGAAAGTTTCAACTGGACGTCGGAGTGCTAGAAGAGCTTCGATGATATCAAGGCATACCTCGGAAGCCTGTCAACGCTTACTGTGCCCCTCCCAGAGGAAACACTCCTCATTTATCTTGCAGTAACAGGCTCCGCAGTAAGTGCAGTACTGGTCAGAGAAGTTGAGCTTAAGGGAAAGGTGGTGCAAAATCCAGTTTATTTTGTTTCAGAAGCTTTGTCCGGAGCAAAGACAAGATACTCCGAGCTCGAGAAATTTTCTTATGCCCTAGTAATGGCCTCGCGGAAGCTAAGGCATTACTTTCTGGCGCATAACCTAATCGTTCCTACCTCGTACCCTCTTGGTGATATGCTTCGAAGCAAAGATTCTACAGGTAGGATCGGAAAATGGGTTGTCGAGCTAGCCCCCTTCGGAATTTCCTTCACGACAAGAACAGCTATCAAATCCCAAATCATAGCTAACTTCGTAGCAGAGTGGACTCCATCTGCAGTTTGGGCTCCGGGGGAGCCCTCCGAAGGTTTATGGACAATATTTTCTAACGGAGCTTATCAGGCATCTGGTGCCAGAGCTGAAGCGGTAATTATATCATCGTTAGGGCAAAAGGTCATGTATTCTACGATGCTCAACTTTAAGACCACCAATAATATCGTAGAATACGAAGGGATCCTGCTAGGCCTCCGAAAGGCAAAGGCACTTGAAGCAGCAAGGATAATAATTAAAACAGATTCCCAAGTCATCGCAGGGCATGTTGACAAAAGCTTTTAAGCAAGAAACCCACATCTAGCGAAGT
Organism: Zizania palustris; assembly: GCA_019279435.1. Lineage (NCBI taxonomy): Eukaryota > Viridiplantae > Streptophyta > Magnoliopsida > Poales > Poaceae > Zizania > Zizania palustris. The sequence continues at coordinate 31,456,636 of JAAALK010000085.1, read as the reverse complement.
ACCTAGAGGAAATCCGCAAGACTGAAGCAGCATTCAAAGGATTTTCTGTTCGAAGTATCCCTCGAGCAGATAATCAACTTGCAGACATTCTAGCGAAAGATGCAGCCGGAGCATTGAACCTCCCAGAGGGTGCTTTCTATGAAGAACTAGTCAAGCCTACAGTCAATCAATTACCCTCCGCAAAAGTCCTTTGCATTCTAGCCGCAGATTGGCGGGCTCCGATAATAGATATCTTGCAAGGCAGCGCAGATTCTTCAGAGGGTCCGGATTTCCAAAGGTTACAAGCAAGGGCTCGAAATTATAAGCTTGTCAATGGAATATTGTACAAAGCCGGAGTTTGTTCTCCTCTACTCCGGTGCATCTCCCAACCCGAAGGCCAAGACATACTTTGGGACATTCATGAAGGTTTATGTGGAAGCCACCTAGCCCCTCGTGCTCTAGCAGGCAAGACACTTCGGCAGGGGCTCTACTGGCCGACAATTGTAAGAGATGCGGAGGAGTTCGTTCGAACCTGCCAAGGATGCTAGTGGATGGGAAGACGAAGCCACCGTCCGCCAGTACCACTTCAAGTTATTGCCCCGGTATGGCCAATGGCTCGGTGGGCATGGACCTCATCGGCCCTTTTCCAATGGCCAAAGGCAGCTTGAAGTTTGCAGTAGTAGCAATCGAATATTTTTCCAAGTGGGTCGAAGCAGAACCCTTGACTGCTATCACTTCAAGGAATGTGCAAAAATTTTTCTGGCAAAATATTATATGCAGGTTCGGGGTACCAAGAGAGCTAACTATGGATAATGGAACCCAGTTCGAAGCTGACACATTCAAAGAATTTTGTGAAGAACTGGGCATTAAGTTATGCTTCGCAGCAGTGCACCATCCACAGTCCAACAGAGCTGTCGAGCGAGCCAACGGGAATATTCTCTCCGGTCTGAATCGAAGGATTGTCGGGTTGGCCAAGGGGCTTTGGGACGAAGAGCTCCCCAAGATTTTGTGGTCCATTCGGACCACTCAAGCCAGGTCCACAGGCTTTACCCCATTTAGACTACTATTCGGAGATGAGGCCATGACTCCTACGGAGCTCAGGGGTGGATCCCTTCGTGTAGTACAACCCAGAGACGAAGACGAGAGGAACACTTCGCTGGACTTGTCAGAAGAAACAAGGCTTCGAGCTGTCGCCAATCTGACGAAGTACCAAGACCAAACAAAAACATGGTATGACCCGAAGATAAAGCTAAACGAGTTTAGACCAGGTCATTTAGTTTTACGAAGTTTAATAGCCCCGGGGAAGCTAGGAAATAAATGGGAAGGACCATATATTATCCTACACTCAGGGCGCCCCGGATCGTTTAAATTAGCTAATTTAGAAGGGGAAGAATTGAAACATGCATGGCATGTGGAGCACTTTAAGCGTTACTACGCTTCGGGGCTCCTTGTAATCAATTGTAAAGTTCCTTTTTCTAAAAATAAAGTGGAGGTTCCAATCTTGTTTGCTCTTCGAATATCCCTTACTCCTAGTGGACGCATCAGGAGGACGGAGATGCTTGCGGAGTCAAGCATCTTTCTAAGGAACCGGGCAACAGCCTCCGAACCATTGGTGCAAGGGCTTGGCTGCCAGCCTATGGATTCCAGGCTACGGCTTGTTAGGATCCGTAGAAGAGTCTAAGGACTTTAAAAATAAACAGACTTCCGACCTCTGGGTTCGAAGCATCTGTAAAAGAGCCGAAGGTGGCCAGCCTACGAATTCCAGGCTCCGGCTTGTTAGGATCCGTAGAAGAGTCTAAGGACTTTAAAAATAAACAAACTTCCGACCTCTGGGTTCGAAGCATCTGTAAAAGAGCCGAAGGAGGCCAGCCTACGGATTCCAGGCTATGACTTGTTAGGATCCGTAGAAGAGTCTAAGGACTTTAAAAATAAACAGACTTCCGACCTCCGGGTTCAAAGCATCTGTAAAAGAGCCGAAGATGGCCAGCCTACAGATTCCAGGCTACGGCTTGTTAGGATCCGTAGAAGATTCTAAGGACTTTAAAAATAAACAGACTTTCGACCTCCGGGTTCGAAGCATCTGTAAAAGAACCGAAGGTGGCCAGCCTACGGATTCGAGACTCTGGCTTGTTAGGATTCGTAGAAGAGTATAAGAACTTTAAAAATAAACAGACTTTCGACCTCTGGGTTCGAAGCATCTGTAAAAGAGTCGAAGGTGACCAAGCAATAAGGTTTCAAGACTCCGGCCAATGAGACACTTTTAAAGTCCTAAGTTACTAGTATAGGAGTCTGCAAATATAAATTCAGCTCCGAAACTTACAAAAATCATAATACGAACGTATGGTTCGAAGAACTCTACGAAAAAGTAAACTATGGTTATTAAGTGTTGTGCGAAGCATCGGATTGTTGTGCACGTCATTATGTCCGACGGACCTTATTGCAACGTGTAAGGTCCCCCACCCACAAGGAGGGGTAGGAGGGTAAAGAACAACAAGATGTTTCCGGTGCAATTCATATTAATCTGTCATACTTTTACATCAAGAGAAATTTTGGTCTAGGCCTAGGTAAAATCGGAGACCCTTTTTAGTCCGAGTGCTTCTTTTCTTCTTCGAAGCTCGCAGTTTCTTCTGCTCCTCCTAAAGCTCATCCCAAGTCAGAAGCCTTTCGGAGTTAGCCTCCGGAGGATCTTCGGCCTGATATTCCGAGTCGGACCAATCTATATACTCGAAGGATGAAGATATCTTCTCTTTTTCCTCCTCCTTGATGTAAGCTAAGACTTATTGACAAACTTCGAGGGTTACCTCTCTTTTATCTCGGTGAGGAACAGAGAAGCGGGAGCGGCGGTAAGGCCTTAAGCTCTCAAGGACTGACCACTGCCGACGGAGCCCTTCGTTAATTTCCAGTATTTCAAAGTCAGGCTCCGAAGGACATGACAGAACCTAAAAGAATAAAACACCCAAACAAGTTCTTCATTTATAAACTTTTCATTAATGCAAGGGGCTTTACAAGATTTCTTATACATGATTAAGCGCCCTATAAGCTAAACCTGCGGATCGGTTGGCGGAGCAGGAGGTGTTATAGCCGGCGAAGCTGGAAGCGGCGGCCTTGTCTGTGCTTGCTTTTGCCAACGGGCCTCGTCGATCCAGGCTTTAGCCACAGCTTTGTGGTCCATTTTCCAGGTTGATCAGAAAACTTACCAAGCCGAAGCCACATCTGGCGAAGGATGCAACAGGTTCTCGTCGGTGAAGCTTCCAGGCGTCGAACCCCTAACCGAAGCGGTAGAAATCTGAAGGGCTTCGAGGTGATGGAGGACTCCGATTCCAGCGCACTGTCCGGAGATCTCTCCATACCAGACACCGGAGCCCATCATCAGCGACGACACCACTTGAATCCTCTTCAGCTTCCGGTCGAGGGACTCGTTGGTCGCAGCAGAAGACGAAGGGCACATGGTGCTAAAATATTCCAAGGTACCCTGAAGGGCATCCAAGGTACGCTCCGCTATGAGGGCATTCTTCTTCTCTGCCACCTCCAACCCCGTAGTAGTAGCAGATACTTCGGCCATCTGGGATAGCAGGGAGCTTTTCTGAGCCATCGCCTGCTTGAGAGAGCCTTGGAGCTCTACCATTTGAGGACTCGAAGTAATCGCCGCCTGCCGAAGCTTCTCGACCTCCGCTCGGAGCACCAAGCACTCGGCTTCAGCCTCTTTGGCTGAAGTGCGGAGTGTGCCGCTGTTCTGCTTTTCAAGCTGGAGGGCTTCGTCGGTTTCGGCCCTAGCCCTCCGTTCTTCGAGGAGCTCTTCCTCCAACCGAAATGTTTTCTCTTCAGAGTCTTTAAGCGTGGATTGGAGGGTAGTAACCTTCCTCTTGAGTCGGTTAGTTTCGACTTCGTTGGAAGTCACTGCCGCTCTAGCAAGGACAAATTGCTGCAAGAGGAACAAGTAAGTACCAAGTATTTACATTTGCTAATTGAAGAGATTTGTGGTACTTTTTATACCTGAAAGGCAACCCTTTCGAGGGCTAAGTTAAGCTCCGAGGCCCTAGCTTCGCTCAAGATGGAGACTAAGTCGGAGTTAACGACTTCCTGGCCTTTCTCCGCCAAGGGCTCCAGAAGCGCCCGAAGGCCCATTCGTTGCTCCAGGAAAGGAGCCAGCAAAGGAAGCCAAGATAGAGCTTGGCGGTCATCTACCATTGCCTCTTCCTCCGAGTTGCTAGCTGAAGGCTCGTTGGAAGAGGGTGTTGTCGTCGGAGCGGGAGGGAGTCCGAGGCTTGACATGCTTTTTCCCCTCCCCGGCACGAAGGCTGGAGGCTCGACTCTGGTGGAGGTAGATCCTCCTTCGACGGCTCTACCTTCGGCCGGAGCCACGTCGGCGGAGATGGCCCCTGCCACCAGAGCCACGTCGGCGGAGGTGGCCCCTGCCACTAGAGCCAGGGCGTCCAGTGGAGCAGAGGTGTCCATCGGAGCAGAAACCTCAGAAGAGGCTGGAGCTTCGTTTGCAGTCGGGGCTTCGTCGCCCTTCGATATGCCTACAACATTGAGGTATTTGGTGAACATTCACGAGTAATAACTGTTGCAGGAATTGACCAAAGCAAAGGTTTCGAAGTATACTTTCGGAGGCACCTTGAGGTAAAATGGTCGGGTCCCCCAAGACTTCGTACATCCGAAGGATCTCATCGAGGTCGTCCCCCGAACTTCTTTCCAGTGTAGTTGCCGCTGGAACTTCAACCTCCGACGTAATCACCCCAGCTACGAGTGAGTTGGGGGCAATTGTCTCCAGCCTCAGGCTCACAACAGCAGGCGTTGGAGTGTGTGTCGTGTCTGCCTCCGTAGCCTCTCGAGCAGAAGCTTTGGTTGGGGCCCCTGCTTCATCTTCATCGCCTTCTAGAAGATAGTTCTCGAAGTCCTTCGCTAGTTGGATGTTGGAGCCTTTGCTCCCGGAGTCATTCGAAGCTGAGCTCTGAATGCCCAAGGACGAGGTAGATGAAGCCGGGGTCAACTGAGGGGGATTTTTGCTACCTTCTTCCCCTTCTTGATGGGGGTTTTGCTGGCCTTCTTCGAGGGCTCGGCGATGGCCTTCCTCTTCCGAGGGGCCGCTCCGACCGGGTTGAAATCCGGCAGAGGAGGAGGTACCATTCTGAGGGCTTCCCACACCCTGTTGGAGCGCTCCCAGCTCCCCACTAGCTCCATCCTCTTCTGCCTTTCGGCCACCGTAGGGGCTCTGAGGACCTGTTTGGTTGCCCGTGTTATCTGCTCCGGGGCTAACACCAGTGGAGCCGCTGAAAAGAGGTAACATATTATAAGTATGTTATTTCTTCATCTAACATGTTATTGCAGGAGAGTCGAAGTCTTACCTAGAGTTCGGAGCTCACCCTCCGAAGCGTGTTGAAACACTATCGGCCAGTCAACCCCGAGGGGTGGAATTCGAAGAGCGATGAACTCTTCGGCAAGATCACGCATGCTCATGCGACTGGCCACCGAAGTTAATAGCCCTAGCCGCGTTGAGAGCAGGCTAGGGTTCGGGGTGACCTCCGCCTCCTTCCGAAACCAGATCTCTTGAAGGGGTCCAGCGAGGGGGGAGTCCTCTCCGACTTCGGCGTAGAACCACCGAATGATCTAGTTGGTATACCATCGGTCGTTGATGGCCTTCACTGGAAAATGTTGGGCGTGCTCCCTCCGCAACTGGAAGTTGACACTTCCGAAGGCCGTTATCACTTTGGTGTCTCCAGGGCCATCTTACGGCTTTGGCTGGCAGATGGCTTCGTGGGTGGCGGCGAAGACCTCTGATCACCCTTCGCATCCTTCAGCTCGAAGTGCCCACTCGAAGATGGCCAGCTAGGCGATAGCATTGGGAGATAGCTGAGGCAAGGTAATGTGGAACATGTACAATACCTCATATAAGAAATTGATGGCAGGGAGCCCTAGACCTGCTTCGAAGAAGGCCTTGAAGACCACGACTTCTTCGCTTCGTGGCCTCGGAGTTGATTCTGGTCCGGGGACCCGAGTCCTCATTCCGAACCTCAGCTTCCCTTCCACAGCTTCTTCGATAGATTCTACGGTGCTTGTGGATTGGCCGATGAGGAAGCTTTGAAGGATCTTCTTCTTGGATTGTGGTTGGAGTTCCCGAGGATTCTTGGGCTAGGCGTCTCCCGGAGCTCCCACCATTACTGCTACTGCGGAAGCCGCCCACGCTTGCCTCTGCGCCAAAGTGCCCGCCGCCGTTGGCATGGTGTGGCTGGTCCTCGCCATGGCTTGGTTGCTCAGGAAGTTGAGGGAGTTGGAGGTTGAAGAAAGTAAGTTTCGGATGTTAGGCACGGTAAAAAGCCCTTGGTAAATTCTGATCCCCTTTTTATAACCTTCCGCTAGTTGTTGTGCTTAGATTGTATTCACACTGCAGGTTCGACTTCCGTCGCTGGCAGGTGGGTCCAGGAAGCGAAACGGTGTGAGTCCGCCGTAAATTTCGACCGTTACCTTTTGAGAGCGTAACAGCTACTTGTATGGTAACGATTCTAAATAAACGGCTCTTCACGGTATTTGGACTTTGTAACGGTTCTTTTTCCGACAAAGCGTTCACACGGCGGTTGTGGGCTTGAAGCCGTGGTCCGAATGCTTCGGGGTCAAAGACCCTTCGAATGACTGTAATGTGTTCAAACTTCTCTAAGTCTCATAATATGAAAATGTTCATTGTGTATACTGCTTCCCTTCTATACAGGTCAAGTTCGGAGAAGCGTATTCGAGGGGCTACTGTTGGGGGAAAATGCTTCACTTTCAGGACTTAGAGATTAACAGTCTAAAATAATTTATCAGCTTCAGAGCTGATAGGTTTATGCACGAAGACAGAGGAGTCGTTAGTCGAAGGGTGCTCTGACTTACGATCCGAAGGAACCCTCCGCAAGATATGAGGCTCCGGAGCAAAATAGCAAGGTTGATAAGATGTTTGACTTATCTACTTGCTCCGGGTAGATTTTACCATTTTAACCCTATTCAGGGTACCAAATAGTTTCCAATATGTCAGTTGTAATTGAGGGGTAAATAGGTCTTTTCCTTAGACTTTTTTGCCTATAAATACCCCCCTTCTTACCCTGTAATAGGCATCGAATACTCAGCTATTCAATACACATATTCGGACTACTTAAGCTATTATCCAATTCGGAGGCTTGAGATAGTTCCTAAACATGAACATACTGTTTGTCTATTCTTAATCTTAGAGAACCTATTAGCATAATCTTTTATGCCAACACATAGCAAGAGAACCGACTAAGGAATGTAAGGATCTCTCAGTAAGATCACCGATGATGAGCTCTGAAGGGTGATCACGATGAACTGCTCGGGATCCTAGGTGATCTGAAGTCACCTCACCAGAGTCAGCAACTAGCTCCTCTAGACTTGGCTAAGAGATCATCTCACCGGAGTCAACAACTGGCACCTCTGGACTAGGCTGAGGAGGCTCAATTGAAGTAGGAGTGATCATAGGTCCGTTCTCATCCTCAGTCGAAGTCTCAGAAGGTGTGGGGTCTACCGGTGGTGCAGAAGTCCCACCCTCATCATCAGCAGGAGTGTCATCATCTTCCTCGAAGATGGACTCTCCAAGCTCATCATCTCTAGAAAGCTCAAAAGAAGGAGTCAGTGAGAGCATGGACTCATCAAAAGAAACCTCACAAGTCTCGACAAGATGCTGGGAGTCGAGGCTCCAAACACGGAAGCCTCGAGAATGTAAAGCATAACCAAGAAAGACTCCATCCCAGCAACGAGACTCAAACTTGTCCAAATGCCCTCCCTTCTTAAGCACAAAGCACTTGCATCCAAAAGCTCGCAAGTGAATCACCTTGGGCTGTCTACCGAACCGCAACTCATATGACGTCTTACCTAAGTAAGCTCTAAGAAAAATGTGGTTGGCTAGATAGAAAGCTGTGTTCATTGCTTTAGCCTAAAAACGCCTTGGAGTCCGATGCTCATCAAACATCGTCCTGGCCATCTCGACTAGCGTGCGGTTCTTTCGTTCCACAACACCATTCTGTGGGGGAGTGTAAGGAGCAGAGAATTGATGATCAAGACCCTGATCACTACAGAAGATGACGAACTGAGAGTTCTTAAACTCAGAGCCATTGTCTGAATGAATTGCTCGCATCAGACCATTGTTCTCGTTTTTCAGCTTCAAAATCAGGTCATGAACATACTGAAAAGTCTCATCCTTAGACTCTAGAAAGTAAACCCACGAGAATCGAGAAAAATCATCAACTATCACAAGGGCGTACCACTTCCCACCGACTGAGCGTACTCGAGCAGGACCTACTGTGTCCATGTGCAACAACTCTCCCGGGTACGAAGTCATCACTTGAGTCACAGGTGCGTGAGAAGCGGCAACCATTTTCCCATGACGACATGGATGACACACTGGATCCTTATCCATCTTAAGTTTAGGCAATCCTCCGATAAGGTCTGTAGAACTCAATCTGACAAGCAAATCAAAGCTCAAATGACCTAACCTTCTATGCCACTTCCAGAGTTCAGAGGAGGATCCGGCCATCAGACAGCGAGAAGGGCCAGAAGAACTAGAGAAATCAATACGAAAAACCTTAGCAAAAGGTAAGATCCGACAAACTAAAGATCCTCTAGAATCAACAACAGAAGACATGCCCTTCTTAAAGCGAACCTCTAAACCATCCTCAAGAAGTTGCGAAACAGAATTTAGATTAAATTCATATTTCCAACTAAAGCAACATTCTTCAAAGAGAAATAATCAGAGATGTGAATCGACCCAATACCTTGTACCTTCCCTTGACCACTATTCCTAAAAGTGATATATTCCTTGGAGCTCGGGGGAGACAGGCTGGAGAACCATCTACGGTGTCCCATCATATGGCGAGAACATCCTGAATCCGTGATCCACACGTCCTCCAGTCCTCGATCCTGCAAGATCAATGGTCATGAGTGGGAGCAAACGGTCGAACACCAGGTTTAGCAAAGGTGCTAAACCAGTGTCGAGTCATCTGCTCGTAAGTACGAAAGCAGAAGGAATCATAGGAAAGCAGAAGGAAAGAGAAGCCAGTGCAAGTGACAAGGCGGCTCGAGGGATCGAGAGCAGGAGAGACTTGCTGGCGGTCGAGATCGCAGACTAACGACGGGCGTTGACGATCGGGAGAGGCTTTGTCGGTTTTTGCTAAAAACCATCGAAACATTTAATGTTTTTACTAATTCAATAAATTGAGTCATGTATTAGTTTAAAATGTTTAGTGTCTTAGTGTGTACTTTTTAGAGTATTTTTTGAATATATATATTCTGAAAATATTCTAAAGAGAGGTCTTTTGAAAAAGGGTATTTTCAATTTGTATTTTTAGTTTTGTAAATAGTGTCTTTTCTAGGGGGCTTAGTGCAAAATATGCCTTCTAGAATGTGGAGTAGGTGGATATAAAATCCCCTCTCCTGGCCGAACTCCGTGGCTAGAACTTTCGAGGAACCAGAACTCAAATTCGATTTTACTTGCAAAATTTGTTCATCCAAATGTCTTTGGCTATGAACGCTGGATCATGAACAGCGTTTCCAGCTGTGCCAGACTAACTACAGGACATCCAGGAAGGTGTTCATCGCCTGCGGTTTGAAGTTTTCAGCGAATTCAGGTTTGATTCCGATCAAAATTTCTGTGAATTGCTGTTTATTTGAGTTGTAGTTTTGAGTCGTTACTCCTGGTTTTGATTGAGGTATCTACTGATTAGTTTTGGTACTTCAGTTTTGCTCTATTCTCATGAAATTCTTGATATAGATTTTAGGGTCTTGTGAATTCAGTTTGGTAAAGTTCCTGCTGTTTAATTCTGTTGTTTGTAAATCTGAAAGGCTATGTATGAATGAAGAAAACTTGGGTGATTCTAGATGATATCATGTTGAATCAATCATGCTTATGATTGAATTTTAGTTTGTGATTGTCTAACTTTCTCAATCACTCTTGCTCATGTCGAATTAGTCTTCTTCTTCATATTTGATCTGGTATGGATGGTGTGTCCGTGTGAAAAATTCTGAGTTTATCATTTCAAAGGTTGTTAGTGAATGAAGTGTTGAGATTATTTGAACTGATAATTCATTGATTGTTTCATCTGTTTTGTTCAAATTATCTCTATTTTTGTAATCTGTTCTGAAATATTTTGAGAGACCAGTCATGAGTTTTGTGGATGTTTTTGTTCTGAGTTTTAAAGTCTGATATAATCCTGCATGCTTGAAATTGTTTTATAATTCTGCTGAGAAGATCTGTTTCTGTCCTGAAGGTTAGTTTCCTGATTTGTGTATGGTTTGAAATAGCTAGAACTCTTTAGTATCAGTACCAAATTTCCTGAATGCAAAACTAAGTTGAATACAAAGTGGTTCTCTAAATATCTGTTTTAAACTAAAAGTTTGAAAGGTTTTGTTGAAGTGAAACACATGTGCTGAAGTGTTTTATCTCAAGTTGTCTGATATGCTACAGTATAGGCAATTGAATACAGTCTTCAGATTCCTGAATCTTTAAATTTTCTTGTTGAATCATCAGTTCTAAGCATTGTTATCAGTTTTGTATTGTGGTATACTAAATCAAATCAGTAGCTGTCTGTTTGTGTGAACTGTTTCAGTAAACATTTTCAGTTTTGGAATAGTATGCTGTACAGAGTAATCTTCAAAGAATCTTGAATGTGTATGTGTTGAGTTGTATATGTTCAGTTCTAGTTTGTTTGCCAAGTCTGAATATAGATGTGCTGAACTGAGTTAAGTTTGAAGTTGAAATTTGCAAATTGAACTAAAAGTGTTTTATGCATATTATTGAAGGTACTAATACTATTCACCATCCGAAAAACTTCTGAAGTGATCGATTCTCTATTGTGAGTGGATTAAAAATAACTGAGTTACTATTTGCAGTTAAAATTGTACTCCAGAGTGAGTATTTCTAATAAGGTGTTGTCTAGAAACTTGAAACAAAGCTGTTTTTGAGATTTTTCCTCTGTTTGAGCTTAACGTTGGTACTGTTTGAATTGAAACGTGAATTTGTGTTTTTAGAGGTACGTTGGGTGATTCCCATAGATTCACAAAAGAAGTGCTAACGGCTTGATATATTGTGGTGGCTATCTTTTGCTCGTTGTCCCAAGAGGACAGTCGACGAGATGATAGTGTTACCTTGCTCCCGGAGAGGTCGAGGATGTCGATGTCATGCTTGACGAAACCCCCGTGGGTCTTGGTCAAGTGCCCCAGCAGGAGGGCGTGCAACTCCTCCGTTTTGACCTCGATCTCTGCCCTATCCTCCTCAGAGAGGTTGTTGAGGGTGGGAAGGATGTTGTTGTCGTCGTTCTCCGCGATCCCCACCTGGTCCATCGACGTCGAGGGTCCCATTGATGTATATGTAGTAGATGTACCTGTTGCTGATGTAGTAGTGCATGGCATGTTTGTCCCCAGCGAAGTCGCCAAAAAGGGTGTTGACGCTAAAATCTGATGATCAAAATACCAACTCACTAACGCCGATTCGATGATCCAAAAGCGCATAGATACCTAGGAATAACCCTAGGCATGACACGACACCGACATCACGTTCTGACGACCCTTAATAGTGATAAGGGAGGGTGTAGTCACCAGGCAATTAAACAATAATAAAATATTATTTAACTAACTGAGTTGTAGATGAAAATACCCAACCGGACAACTTAGGGCCGGTTGGACTGAAGTCCTAGTGTCGGTAAGACCGGCCAAGCCAAGCCGGTTAGACCAACGCTAGATCACTGGTCACACCGGCGTTGTGAGGGTCTGGATGAAGGGGGCCTTTGTTTTGATTTGCAAAGGGTAACCGATGAGGGGACTCTGGCCTTTGGTCGGTCAGACCGGAGGGTAATCCCCAGTCCAACCGAAGGTTGTGCGAACGACTCCCGGGGGTACTCCAGCGTACATTGTAACATCCGGCCTTCGGTCGGTCAGGCCGAAGTGTATTTTCTTATCTTAGTATTTGATGTCCCTTTACAGTAGAAAAGGGGGTATTTATAGGCATGGATACAATAGAAAAAGACTATCATGCCCTCTAGTTACAACTGCCATAGTAGGCACTATTCTCGAGGCTCCATAGGGGTAAACAAGACAAATGTCATGAGAACACTTGGATAAAGCAGATGACTTGTCCCTTTTGGTGGTGCCCCTTCGGAGTAGAAGGCTCCAGGTATTCTCTGGTGATGGGGCTTATAAGAAGGCCACATACCTCGAGCTCGAAGCCTGCCATAGGGTCACGTATGCACTTTAGTTCTATTGAGAGGCTTCGAGTTCTTCCCTCCAGAGCATAGCAGTGATATCCTATGGCTTCGCACTGCCCCTCTTTCGGAGTATCTATTCGGGACATCAAACCTTGTTGGGATTATTTCCCCTCAACAGTAGCCCCTCGAATACACCTTCTGCAAATGCCCTGCATGATGAGGAGGCAGTATGCGCAAGAAATAACCAATGCTCCCGAACTTAAAAAACTGGAGGTACTTGCATACAGTTTAAAACAGCTTCGAACGCCAAGGGAGGTACTTCGAAAACAAGCCTTCATTCATGGCTTTAGAGAGCCGTTAGTTATGTCGTTTTGTCAAACGTCCATCTTAATAATGGGCATAAACCGCCTAAGGTAACCGATCGCCGTTCCTGACGAGAAGTTACTACCTCGGGATACCAACCGACGTGGATAACCTGGGCCCATGCGTTCAGACGTTTTTTGCTGGTGGCACCACTTATTAGTGACGGGGTGCTTCATCTTCTGAGTGGGAACAGCCGTTACTTTCAGTACTTGTGGTGTAAGCAACCGACTCCTTATAGAAGGGAGAGGGCATGCCCCGCTATCGGGAAACCTTCATCTTCTTCAAAAAACTTCCTCTACAAATGCCTAAGACAAGATCCAAAGCGCCCACTCCGAGCTCTTCTTTGGTCTAGTAGTAAGCGGCTGTGGCGGCCGTGGCATCGACGGAGGCAACGTCGGGGGCTTCCGGGGCTCCTAGGGTTTACGGCCCTATGTACCTTAGATCTCCCTCCGATAAGTTCCTCGACCAGACCTTTATCTTGGATCGGTCCACCTGCACATAGAGGACAATCAAGGAAGCAATAAGCGAGCGGGTGGGACCTGAAGTTGCGGTGAGGATCCCTAGTGACGAAGTAATCCCCATGCCATGCGAAGGAGAAATAGTTGTCTTCGAAGCCTTCTTCGACGTGGGGCTCGAGCTGCCATCTTCGGGGCTCTTGGCCGATGTTTTACGGATGTTCCACGTGGAGCTCCCGCATCTTTCCCCAAATGCCATCGCCCGCCTAGCTATCTTAGAATGGGCTATGCGAGCGGCGGAGTGCGAAGGGAGGGCAGAGGTCTTCGTGATGATGCACGAAGCCAATTGTTGGCCCACGAAACGATGGTGGAAGGGGGCGAAGAGGGCCATGTGGAAGAGCTGGAGGATCTCGGACAGGCGCTAGCCCCAAAAATCTAGATGGCAGAGCAAGGGGTCCCTGGGCAGGTGAATGCCGAGAGGGTCTAGGCGGCTGAATCAGATGCCTCAGAGCCGGAGGATGTCGGGGAAGCCCAGACAACAGAACTCGGAGCCTCGATGTCTGCGGGGGCAGAGGTAGTTGCAGTGGAGGAGACATGGCCTCAAGTGGCTCATTCGCAAGTCAGGTCCACGGAGGATTCTAGTGAGGACTTCCTCTAGATGTTGGAACAAACAAACAATCCGGATCCTATTGGCGGTAACAGAGGTATTTTTCTTTTCCTGCCTTAGCTTCATACCTGTTATTCTTAGTCAAATTACTTTAATTAAGTATTCGTACATATTTAAACTTTGTTTAGTTATACCAGTGGAGGGCCCCTTGATGGTTTCTTCGCCCGCGACGAAGGGAGGTGAGCAGAAGGGTGAAACTCCTACCGTAGTGGTAACCTTGTCTAACTCAAATGACGAGGGCCACTCGTCGGAGGCCTCGGAAGGGACTTCCCATCCTCAAAGACTTCTACTGTGGACGATCGGAGAGCACTGGTGAAGCTCCCTATACTGGCTCCATTTTTAGCTCGGAGAACCGGGGTTCATGGCATGCTGAGACTTTGGCTCGGGTTTGTCGCGAGGTAGGTGACACTGAGTTGGTGGCCAAGGTGAGCCAAGCCGAAGGGTCAGACTTTAGCATTGCTCTTAAGCGGGATGCGTACTAGGTACAATGGCCTTCACTACTTTTGTTGTTGTCTTATTAATTAAAATCTTGTTTCATACTTACCCCCTCCCTCTTTGTGTAGTTCGTGGTCCTGGCTCGCTCAACCTATAGCTCTTATGGCCACGAGTGCAGCCAACTCGAACGGGAAGTTACAAACCTTCGGGACCGTCTTGTCGACACGGAGGAGAAGGCTTCGACCTTGGAGGATACACTCTAGGAGGAGTAAAGAAAAAGGTCCACCTTCGAGGATGAAGTTGAAAACCTGCGGGACAAATGAGTAACGTCCGTGACTGAGGTTGAGAAGCTTCGATCCGAGCAAAGTGCCTTGGTAGCCGAGGTGGATCGGCTTAAAGCCTGGAAGGACATCTTTGAGACGAGGGTCTCTGAGTAGGAGAAGCGCGAATGGGTGGCAGCCGAGGCCATGGACTTCCTTTAGGGCATCTTGGAGCGTTTTGGTACTTCGTGCCCTTCGTCTTCCGTCGTAGCCAACGGGCCCCTAGCTCATCAGATAAAGCTCATCCAATTGGTCACGAGGATGATGGACACCACCGAGGCTCAATATAGAGAAATCTTCGGGAGAGTGGCTGCTCTCGGCATCCTTCATCACTTGGAGGACGTCGCGGGCACTGTTTCTCCGGATTCGGAGATAGCACCCATCAGCTTCGGGGGTGAGTGCCTGCTAGCCCCTTCGCCTGGCGCCACTGCTGTCTGGAAGGCCTTCCAAGTATCCTAGAAAGACGAAGGTCGTGAGGCAACAAAGGCCTGGATCGACGAAGCTCAACGCCAGGAGCATGCGTGGACGTAGGCTCCTCCGATGCCCTCGCCAGGACATCCTCCGCCGGACCCAAGGGTGTAGTCTCCATAGGGCTCCATATGTAAAAGTCCTATAACATTTCTTGATCAATGAATGAAACGACTTATTTTTGAAATGTTTGCATTCAGGGCCTATCTTGCTCTTCATCTTGTGATCTCGAAGTGCCTAGTGCTACCGACGAGCTTCGAGATCAGTGTGCTATTTTCAAAGCCCTAAGACCCGATAGACGCCCACGCTTTTCTATTCCTCGTGACTACTTAGGAAAAATGGCACCTGACATGCTTAACGAGATGCTTTATTTTATAAAAGAGGAGGATAAATAGGGAGAAGTATTGGAGGTATCCTCTTTATCGTCGGAGTATATAGACTGGTCCGATGCAGATTGGTCCGACGAAGAATGAAGGCCGACTGTAGTGGAGCCTAGCCCCGAAAGGCTTCGTACTTGGGCAGAGCTTCAAGAGGAGCAGAGGGCCTGGAGGACTTCAAAAAAGGGGAAAAGGCCGAAGTCCAAAGCTACAAAGAGGGCTAACAAGCCTCCAACTGCTTTGGGTGCTTCGGTGTTTGGAAGAAACCAGCCTAGCCTCTGTGATCGAAGGGGTCTTCGGTTTCTTCTAGGATTAGATACATATTTTTCAGTGTCTGTATTTATTAATTATTGACTTATAATTGTAAGACATTTTTTTGAGGTAATAAATTAGACGTTGTCCAATCGTACTTGTACCCTTCGCCCCCTTTGCGGGGGGTCAACATCCTTCTTTTCTTCTTAAGTAGGTGTGGGCCTCACGCAATGCTTAGTACTACTTGGATAACGTCTCGTAGATTGCGAAGCATTTGTGTGGTTTGGGATGGTAGCCCAGAATCATGTCACTTAGTCACTTTGGACTGGTAGGATGCTTCAGACCATTGGTCTGGAATCCTATCACTTAGTCACTTTGGACTCATAGGATGCTTCAGACCAGCGGTCTGGAATCCTATAACTTAGTCACTTTGGACTCGTAGGATTCTTCGGACGAGTGGTCCGAAATCCTATCACTAAGTCACTTTTGACTCGTAGGATGCTTCGGGCCAACGATATGCTGAAGGGTGATATCTCGACAACCCATTTCCCTATCCTCTCAGTGGAGTCTTTACTATGGAGCATGTCTCCAAGGGGTTAGATGTCGGCACAATTACATTATGGGCTAAGAAATAATGTTGCAGCTTCTTTGAAGCCATTACAAGTGCGTACGCAATTTTTTCAAGCTCGGAGTACCTCGTCTTCGCCCCCGATAGTGATTAAGAAACTAAATATACCGGATTTTGAACCGGTTTCCCATCTCCTTCCGCTTCCCGTACAAGTACTGCACTTACTGCGAGGGCGGTTGTTAGTGTTGGCGAGGTAGTCTTTAATATCTTCGAAACTCTTCTAGCATTCCGGGGTACAGGCAAAGTCCTCTGAGCTCTTCAAGGATTTGAAAATATGGAGGCTTCGCTCTGCGGACCTGGAAAGAAACCCACCCAAGGCAACGAGGTGGCCTGCTAGCTTTGGAACCTGTTTTAAATTCTCCAGGGGAGCTATTCTTCAAAGCACACTTATTTTCATGGGGCTAGCTTAGATACCTCGACTCGAAACCAAATACCCCAGAATCTTCCCTGCTTGTGACCCGAACACACATTTCTCAGGGTTTAAGTGGATCCCGCACTCTCGGAGTCTCTTGAAGTTCTCCGCTACGTCAGAGCTATGCTGGCTTTTTTGTGATTTTTATTACAATACCTCGACTCGAAACCAAATACCCCAGAAGCTTCCCTACTTGTGCCCCGAACACACATTTCTCAGGGTTTAAGTGGATCCCGCACTCTCAGAGGCTCTTAAAGGTCTACGCTACATCAGAGCTATGCTGGCTTTTTTATGATTTTTATTACAATGTCATCCATGTAGGCCTTGACATTTTGGCCTATCTAGTGACCTAAAGCCTTAGCTATTAATCTAGAGAATGTTGCTCCTGCATTTCTCAAGCCGAAGAGCATTCTTACATAACAAAAGACCCCAGAGGGTGTAACCAAACTTGTTTTGGCTTCATCCTAACGTCTAAGCCATATATATTGGTAGCTAGAGTATGCATCAAGGAAGCTCAAAAGTTCGGAGCCAGCTGTAGAATCACAAGTTGATCTATTCGAGGCATGGGGTAGGGGTCACGAGGGCATGCTTTATTCAATGAAGTAAAATCGATACACATGCACCACTTTCTAGAGTTCTTGGTTTTAACGAAGACAGGGTTAGACAACCACTTCGTATGGCCTATCTCCCTAATGACTCCAGCTTGGAGCTGCTTATCTACTTCTGCCTTGGCAAGGTCTGCTCTTTCGGTAGACAGCTTACGGAGCTGTTGACGAATGGCTTTGGCCCTTGGGTTGATGAGTAGGGAGTGTTCGATGATGCTTCGACCAACTCTGGGAATGTATTCATCTGACCGAGCGAAGACATCTAAATTCTCCTTGATCACTTCTTCCAACGATGCCATGACCTCAGGAGACAGCCCCTTGCCAAAATGGATGGGGTACTCTTTGTCTTCGTTGCTGATGACCTTAGTGACGACATCTCCTTCGATGCTTGGCTTGAGAGCTAGTCCCTTCTCCGGGGCCTGGGTCACTTGCACACCCTCCGGGTGTTCTTGTACACTGTTAACTTGCCGGGATTCTAGAGGGGCGACATGGTCATAATCCACCCATCGCGTCATAGCTTGATCTCCGAGGACGGTAAGTAATTCCTCCTTGAGTGGGTATTTTCAAGCATAAATAATTATGATGGGCTATAGCTCCGAATTGATTGAGCATGCCCCTCCCATAGATGGAATTATATGCATACGGAGTATCGACAACATCAAAGATGACCTCCTCAAACCTCGCTAGGTGCCCTTGCTCAAACGTGAGCTCGAGGCGTATTTGGCCGAGGGCATCAAGGGGGGACAGGCAAAACATTGCAATTCTCGAGTTACCGGGAACAGGTGCTTTCATGATATGCATAGTTGATTGAAAAGCCTAGACAAAGATAATATCGGCGGATCTCCCTCTATCGACCAACACCCTCCAGACTTTGACACCAGCGATATCGGACGTGATGACGAGGGGGTCGGCATGGGAGAACTTGATCCTAGCTGCATCGTCTTCAGTGAAGGTTATGGGTACGTGAGCCCACTTGCGCATTGCTACCGCTGAGGCCGACATCCCAATGTGACTGACTTCACGTATGTACTCCCTTCGTTGCCGCTTGGACATGCTGTCTAGGGCACCACCTCCGGTGATGGGCGGGGCGAGGCTTTCAACATAGGGGAGTGTTCGAGGGATTCACGTCCTTCGATCCGTCCGACAGCTTGCACCAACTCCGGACGGATAGCAAGGGGTGACCGATTGGTGGTACCTTGACCGGAGCTCCGCTCAAGGTATTCACTTCGTAGAGGCAAAATTAATTTACATGAATTGGTGCTTTCGTCCTCTATTAATACCTCTGTTGTTGCTTCTTTGGGACAGAGGGGGCAATATTCAGCACCTCCGAGTGGTGGTGCTTTCATCCTCTTCACGAGTCATGCGAACGATTCTCAAAGAGAGAAGCCCTTAGAGGGCTCGGAGCCCTTGCTTCGATGACTTTTGCCTCCTTAATAAACGTAGAGGCTGCCAAAGCGTTTCTCCGGAGTTGTCCTTCTTCGGACCTAACGTACTCCTTGAAGTACATCATTAACGGGGCCACTGAAGAGATAAGTTTTCGGTGGAGTTTATTGAGAAGTCCTGAGTTGGTGACACCTTCGCGTGCAGCATCAACAACGGAAGAGGTAGACAACCCTTTTATCTGAGACTTTGTGTGGGCGAAGCATTGAAAATATTGCCACAGTGTCTCCCCAGGCTGTTGGTTCACTTGGAAAAAGCTTCCCGTTGATGTTGGGGACACGAAGGTCCCCTAGAAGTTATTTACAAACTTCTTATTTAATTGCTTCCAGGACTTTATCGAACCAGGCTTTAAAGACCAAAACTGTTGGGACGACGGATCGAACCAGCAGGTTTTAGTGGAAAACAAGAGTAGTGTATTCAATGCCTTGGTCAGCCTCCCGTTACAACTGTGGTGAGGGGTATTTATAGGGCGCCCCGCCCAGAGGACTAAGCGCCTCCGGGCTGCCAACGGCCACCCGACCAACCCTGACCGGTAGTACAGACAAGAGATACATAGTACAGACAAGAAGATTCGACTCTGACAGCGTATCGGCCGTGTCGGATGCTTCCTGCGCCGCCCGACACGGCTCAGAAGATCGCGATCCTGTCCTTTCGTACGACCGCCTAGTCCTTTTCCTGCCACTACTCTCTTCGGGCCCGTCTTGCCGGGTCGGCCGAGAGCCCCGGGCCTTCAGCCTCCGGAAGACGAACTCCCGTGTCCTACGCCGAAGGGTGACCTCCGGCTTCCTCCCACCGGAGGGTGGCCTCCGGCCACGCTCCTCCGGAAGGCGACCTCCGGCCACGCTCCTCCGGAAGGTGACCTCCGGCCACGCTCCTCCGGAAAGTGGCCTCCGTCATCAAGCCTGGGCCCTCCGGCTGGGGGCCCACCCCGCCGACTCCAGGGATTATCTCCCCCAACAGTAGCCCCTCGCTTCTTTCCGCTCGTAGTCCTGCAATAAGAGGGGGGTGGAAGCGCACAAGATAATCCCGCCAATTCACACGAGTGCGTACCTCACTTTAGGATGCCGCACCCACCGGGGCGCTGGAGTGCACTGAGACGGGGAGTCGAGAGACCGGGGAATTAAGCCCTGCCTCGGGCTTCCGACCGCTTTCAAGACGCCGAGGGGAGTCGACCGAGCTGACGGGAAGCCGACGCATCTTGACTTCGGGGGCTCCAACCCCGAGGGGCCGGACGCGCGCCGCCAAGAACAATTAATACGCGCGCCGGCGGCACCGAAGAGGCGGATCGCCGGGAGATCGCCCCCGCGCCCCGATGCGCCAACCGGTTTTAAATGCGGCGCCGCGCAAATCGCCACATTCACACGCTAACCGAAACGGGAGTCGAACCGCCGGCCTTTCCGAAAGATATATATACTCGCCCTTCACGGCCTATTCCTCCTTCACCCTCACGCGTCAACTGCAACTGCTTAGTCCATTGCCCACTCGCCCTTTGAGCCCTGCACTCCTTCCATCTGTTCTCCAAGAATGTCGAGGAAGCCAGTCCCCGCAATGGCGATGGACCCGCGTTTCTTGCAACGCCAGATGGCGGCGGCGGCGGCGGCGACCGACACGCCAGAGGTGCGCGGCGCGCGCGAGCTCCGCCCCGCTTCCGAGCGATTCCGAGAGCAGACCCTGGAGCTCGGGGCGTCTGCGTGCACTGAGGCCTCGATCGAGCAGGCGACCAGGAACCGCCTTGGCTCAGAGACGCCGGCGAGGAGGCCGGGGCGGGAGACGGCCCCGCGGCCGCGGGAACTTGAGGTCGTCGTCTTCGAAGCCTTCTTCGACGCGGGCCTGGGGTTCCCTGCCTCAGAGCTCCTTGCCGGGGTCCTGGAGGCGTTCCATCTGGAACTCCCGCAGCTATCTCCCAACGCCGTGGCCCGCCTCGCCATCTTCGAGTGGGCCATGCGCGCCGAAGGCTGCGAAGGGAGGGCGGAGGTCTTCGCTGAGATGCACGAAGCCCTCTGCCAACCGAAGAAAAAGGACAGCCGGGTGCTAGCCTTCGGGAGCATCACCTTCCAGCTCCGGAGGAGGTACGCGGACTCCTTCCCGGCGAAGGCCACCAACGAAAGGTGGTACTCGAAGTGGGTGAGCCGATGGTTCTACGTTCGCGTAGGGCTCACCTCCGGCCTGGCTGGAATACCGCGCCACATCTGGTTCCGGAGAGAGGCGCGGGTCGAAGTCAACTCCGGGGCCATCTCGGCGAGGGTACAGCTTCTCCAAATCGTAGCCCGCCGGATGAGCATGCGGGACTTGGCGGAGGAGTTCGTGGCCCTCGAGATCCCCCCGCTGAAGGAGGAGTGGCCTGCCTTGCTCCGGAGCAGTCGAGACGCATCGGTGCCGACGGAGCTCTCTCGCCAGCTTGGTAAGTCTCGGTTTTCTTTCGCCTTCAGCCTTACTTTTGCGTGCTCGAGGGATACCCCGGCCCTAACAAAAAGATGCAGGATCGCTCGTCGCTCGGACACCTGAAGAGATCGCTCGTTTGGCGGAGAGGATCCTGGGGGTTCCCACCGCGGCCGAGCGGGCCCGCCGGTTGGAGCTGGTGGGCTCCTGGGAACGCTCCAACAGAGTGTGGGGGGCGCTCGAGCTCACGCCCCCGCCTCTCCCGGAGGGCGAGATCCTCCGGGACGTCTCAAAGAGGAAGGCGTGCGACGCGGATGGCTGCCCTTCTCCGAGCCGCCCGAAGAAGAAGAGGATCGTGAGGGGGCCGAAGCGCACGTCGCCGGGACCTTCCTCGGCTTCTCGTTCGGAGGGAGGGGGCTCCAGCGAAGGAGTCCAGTCGGAGTCAGGAGATCCTCCGGAGATTCCGGCTCCGGCTCCACCGATCCAGCCGAGCACCGGGGGGCGCGAGGATGTTCCCCTTCGCCCAGACCCAACGGAACCCGCGCCGGGCGCCAATCAAGAGTCGCGCATCGCCGGAGTGACGCCCCGCCCGGGGACCGCCTCTTCTCCGATACCCGTTTCGGCGGGCGGCTCCGCGGGCTCCCTCGAGAGCAGGGCCACGGACAGCTTGGGCCACGGTGGCCTAGCCGACCCACTCGGCACCGTCGAAAGGAGCGCCGACAAGGAGGCGGAACTGGCCGCGGCGGTGGCGAGCTCTCCGCCGAACTCCATCGATAACCTGTTCTTCCGCCCAAGCCCGTCGGGCCATTTTCAGCCTCAGGACCGCGTCGACGACACTGCGGGCGCAGGTACGGTAACTTCGTCACGCCTCTTCGTGCGCAAGGAGCTTTCCTGTATTTAACTCTCGTTGCTCGCGCAGGTACCTCGGCCGGAGGCGTGGAGCCAGTCGGCCGCTACCCGGCAGATGCTCCGGACGCGAGGTCCGGAGCCCCTGTCATCGCGAAGGGAGGCTCGAATCCGCAGGACGAGGCGGAGTCCCGGAGCGCCGAAGGGGCCCCTCAGGAGCCCGCCGGGGACGTCAGGGTCCGGCATCAGCCCCCACCGACCTACGAACCGCGCGCGGCTCCGTGCCGCTTCTGCGCCCTTTCCTGACGGAGGGAGAGGACTTCGCCTCGAGAGTGGCCCCAATCCACGACTACTACCTGCGGCTCCGCGATGCCCCGGTGATAGGCGAGCTGGGGCGGTCGGACGGCTTGGACCTCGGAAGGGCCATCGAGACGGCCGCGGGCCAGGTACTTTCCTTGGACGCCCTTGACGCCCTTGTCGCGGCTCTTCTGACGACTTTTCCGCATGCAGGTGGTGGCGCTGGCGCAGGGGCAGATGTCCGCTCTGCTTCTCGAGCGCGAACATCATGAGGCGTATGCCGCAGGGCTCGCGTCCCGGGTGGCGGCCGCGGAGAGGTTGGCCCGCGAGCGCTCGTTGGAGGCTGAGGTCCTCCGATCCCAGGCGTCGAGGGTGGCGGCGCTGGAGGTCCGAGCAGCGGAGGCGGACTCGCTCAGGGCCCGCGTCGCGGAGCTGGAGGGGCTCTGGGCCCGGGCCGCCCGCGTCGACGAGCTGGAAAGGGAGGTCGGCGCCCTCCGAACCCGAGCCGCTGAGGCGGAGGTGCTCCGGGCCCGGGCCTCGGAGGTGGATCGGCTCGAAGGGGAAGTTTCCCGACTCCAAGCTCGGGCCTCAGAGGCGGAAAACAAGGTCGAAGCCCTTGGAGCCCGGGTGACTCATTTGGAGGAGGTCGAGGCGGGCCTCAACGCGCGGAACGGGAAGGCCGCCGAGGAGCTCGCCGAGGCCGGGAAGACGGCGGCCGAGGCCACCGAATCCTTGCGGAAGATGCTGGCGCGCTACGGCACTGGCTGCGGCACGTTCGACGTCGCCCGGGAGCCCCTGGTCCGCCGGGTGAAGTTCGTTCGATCTGCCGTCCGGCAAATACACCTTGCCATGGCGCAGTACGGCGAGGTGTCTGCTCGGGTGGCAGCGTACGGAATCCTCCGGCACCTCGAGGCGTCCGGGCTTCCGCTTCCTTCGCCTTCGAGCCCGCACCCGGTCGCCTTCACGGGGGACCATCTTCGGACGCCAAGCCTCGCCCTGACCCAATCTTGGAGGGCGCTCAAGGTAACCTGGCAGACCGAAGGCCCAGCGGCGATCCAGGCTTGGTTGGAGGATGCACTCCGTGCGCGCGGCCCTCCAGCCCCTTCGAACCCTTCAGCCTCGGCCCGCTTGCCGGACCCGCAGGTGTAGCTCTAGGGATTGGTCTCAGCCTAACCCTGTAATAGCTTAGGGAACTTAGTTATATCAATAAAGACTACCTTTTTCGGGACTTACTCAGGGTGTTTGCGGTCGCGATCTTGATGTCGAGGTACTTGAACCGGACGACGCCCTTCGGCATCGCTGGGCCATCTTCGAAGTTGTGCGGGCAAACCGGCCCGCGCGCTTCGTTCTTCCCCGCGACAGTGACGGACGTGTGGACTCCGACGTCCTTCAGGGGGTTCTAAAGCACGTGAAGGAAGAAGAGAGGGGGTCTCGCTCGCCGTCCTCGCCCTCCGAACCGGTTAACTGGTTCGATACGGAGGCTGACTTGAGCGGAACGCCCCCGGAGGAGGGCGGTCTGCGCAGCTGGGCTCAGCTCCAGGCGGACCAGAGAACTTTCCGCGCCCAAAAGAAGGAAGAGGAGCGCAGGAAGAGGAAGGAAAGGTCCGGTCGGGGGGCGAGCACGACTTCCGGTCCGTCTAACCTGGCCTGGACGAGAACTTTTCTTAACTTCCTCCTTTGCTTGTAATGAACATTGTATGCTTATGTGCTTGTTGTTGTACGCTTCATATGCTTGCTGCAGCTTGCGCCTCGCTCTCTCTCTTCCTCCCCCCCCCCTCTTGGCGGGTAGCTGGTTGACTAGCTGGGCGCTAAGTAGCTTAGGAGAGGGAGAGCGGACGGTGCGCGCCACACCGGCATAGCGCTGAACCCGAACACGAAGGCGCGTCGGGCCGGAGCTCGGAACCCGAAAACGAGGGTGCGTCGAGGCATAGCTCGGGACTCGAGTGTGAGGGTGCGTCGAGGCATAGCTCGGAGCCCGAGTGTGAGGGTGCGTCGAGGCATAGCTCGGAACCCGAGTGTGAGGGTGCGTCGAGGAATAGCTCGGAACCCGAATATGAGGGCGCGTCGAGCCGGAGCTCGGAACCCGAATGCGAGGGTGCGTCGAGGCATAGCTCGGAACCCGAATATGAGGGCGCGTCGAGCCGGAGCTCGGAACCCGAATATGAGGGCGCGTCGAGCCGGAGCTCGGAACCCGAATGCGAGGGTGCGTCGAGGCATAGCTCGGAACCCGAGTGCGAGGGTGCGTCGAGGCATAGCTCGGAACCCGAGTATGAGGGCGCGTCGAGCCGGAGCTCGGAACCCGAATGTGAGGGTGCGTCGAGGCATAGCTCGGAACCCGATTGTGAGGGTGCGTCGAGGCATAGCTCGGAGCCCGAGTGTGAGGGTGCGTCGAGGCATAGCTCGGAACCCGAGTGTGAGGGTGCGTCGAGGCATAGCTCGGAACCCGAATATGAGGGCGCGTCGAGCCGGAGCTCGGAACCCGAATGCGAGGGTGCGTCGAGGCATAGCTCGGAACCCGAATATGAGGGCGCGTCGAGCCGGAGCTCGGAACCCGAATATGAGGGCGCGTCGAGCCGGAGCTCGGAACCCGAATGCGAGGGTGCGTCGAGGCATAGCTCGGAACCCGAGTGCGAGGGTGCGTCGAGGCATAGCTCGGAACCCGAGTATGAGGGCGCGTCGAGCCGGAGCTCGGAACCCGAATGTGAGGGTGCGTCGAGGCATAGCTCGGAACCCGAATGTGAGGGTGCGTCGAGGCATAGCTCGGAACCCGATTGTGAGGGTGCGACGCGAGTTGTGTTGGTCGGAACAGTTGGTTGAAAATTTTATTACGCAGATGGGGGATACAAACAGGCGGCGATGGCCGCGAATAAGGTACATTGGTAGCGTTACGGGAAGTAGCGCTTCAAGTCCCCAGCGTGCCACGAATGCTTCAGCTCTTCGCCTTCTAGTGTAGCAAGACGGTAGGACCCAGGCCGTCCAGACTTCGTAACAATGTACGGTCCGTCCCATTTGTTGCCCAACTTGGAGGGGGCGACCACTGCGCGGAGGACGAGGTGCCCTGGTTGGAACTCGTTGCGCTTAACCTTGGTATCATACCACCCCTTGGTCTCTCTCTGATAGTGGGACAGGTTGGCGACGGCGCGCAGCCGCGTTTCTTCCGCTAGGTCGAGGGAGACGACGCGCTCATCTTCAACTTCGGGTGCTACGACGCGTAGCGAACCGGCGTGGAGCTCCGTTGGCGTCATCGCTTCGTCGCCGAACAGGAGGCGGAACGGGGTGAAGCCCGTTGCCCGGGAAACGGTCGTCCGGATGGACCATAAGACCTTGGGTAGTTCGTCGGGCCACGTGCCTCGCGCCAACCCGATAATACGCTTATGAAGGCCGGACAGAATGTGCCCGTTAGCTCGTTCCACGGCTCCGTTAGACTGGGGGTGCCGCACGGCCGCGAAGCAAAGCTGAACTCCCAGCTCGTCACAGAATGCCCGGAAGCTGCCGGCATCAAACTGCGTTCCGTTATCCAATGTGAGCTGCTTGGGTACTCCGAATCGGCACACGATATGCTGCCAGAAAAACTTCTGGACATTTCGGGACGTAATGGTGGTGAGAGGCTCCGCTTCAACCCACTTGGAGAAGTATTCGACTGCGACAACGACGAAGCGTAGGTTTCCCTTCGCTCTGGGGAGTGGACCAACGAGGTCCATGCCCCAGCGGGCCAAGGGCCACACAGGAGGGATAGGTAGCAACCTTGCTGGAGGGCGGTGACTGCGTCGGCCCATCCACTGGCAACCTTGGCAGGCGCGGACGAGTTCTTCGGCGTCGGCGATGATGGTGGGCCAGTACACGCCTTGCCGGAGAGCTTTGCCTGCGAGGGCCCGCGGCGCTAAGTGACTGCCGCACAATCCTTCATGTATCTCCCGGAGCATGGCGACACCGTCGGAATGCGAGACGCAGCGGAGCAGTGGGGAACATACTCCGGACTTGTACAGGATTCCACTGATGACCTCGAATGACCTTGCGCGGAGTTGCAGGCGAGCCTGCTCCGGACTGGGATGGACTTCATCGCCGCCTGCGAGCGCGCGGAGGATGGGCTCGCGCCAATCGACGCTGGCCGTACAGAGTACTGGGGCCGGGCATGACGACTGTTCACTCTCCTCCGGGGCGGCGGGGACGGCCGCCTCGCTTTGATGGGTTACCGAAGGCTGGGCGAGTTCCTCGAAGAAAGCCCCTGGCGGCAAGGCCTGGGCGCCGGCCCCGGCCTTAGCGAGGGCATCCGCTTGGGCGTTGTCGCTTCGTGGGATGCTCTGGACGGAGATGCCCTTGAAGGATGCGTCGTACTTGCGGATGGAGTCGAGGTAGGAAGCGAGGTCCGGGTGCTTCGCTCGAAAGGACTTGTCGATGTGCCCGGCGACCACTTGGGAGTCGGTCTTCACGATCACGCGCGCGGCGCCCAAAGCGAGCGCCTTGCGAAGTCCCATGAGGACTCCTTCGTATTCTGCGACGTTGTTGGTGGCCTTGAAGTTTAACCGAGCGGAGTATAGGGCCTGCTGACCCGATGGGGAGATGATGACTGCTCCGGCTCCAGCCACGGAGGCCTGGTAAGCGCCATCCGTAAAAACGGTCCAAATTTCTTCGCCCGTGCTGGCGCTCGCGGGCTCTCGGGCCCGCATCCACTCTGCGACGAAGTCAGCGAGAATCTGGGATTTAATGGCTGTCCGGGCAACGAAGGAGATCCCGAACGGGGCCAGCTCTACCGCCCATTTCCCGATGCGACCAGTGGCGTCTTTGTTTCGGAACATGTCGCCCAACGGATAGGCTGTTGGAATGATGATGTCGTGGGCCAAGAAGTAGTGCCGGAGTTTTCGGGAGGCCATGACGAGGGCATAAGCCACCTTCTCTAGCTCGGAGTATCTGGCCTTGGCGTCTGCGAGAACCTCGGAAACGAAGTAGACGGGCCGCTGGACTAACTTCCCACCACACTCTTCCTCCTAAACCAAGGCCGCGCTTGCGGCGGTGCCAGAGGCGGTGAGATAAACCAGCAAAGGACTGCCGGCCCGTGGCGTGGCGAGGGCCACGAGGCCGGAGAGATAATCTTTGATTTGCTGGAAACAATCCTGGCACTCGGGGGTCCATTCGAAATGTTTGGAACCTCGAAGCACCTTGAAGATGGGCAAACTTCGTTCTGCTGATTTGGCGAGAAAACGCCCCAGGGCGGCCAACCGCCCGGCCAACTTCTGCGCCTGCCGCAGGTTCTGAGGTGGCGCCATGTTCTGCAATGCTTGAACTTGTGTTGGACTTGCTTCGATGCCGCGGCTGGAGACGAGGTACCCAAGCAGCTTCCCTGCGCGTGCTCCGAAGACGCACTTGTCAGGGTTAAGCCGGATCCCACACCGCCGGAGGCTGTCGAAGGTTTCGGCTATGTCGGACCCGTGCTGACTTGCGGAGGCAGTCTTGATGACGATGTCGTCCATGTAAGCTTCCACGTTCCGCCCGAGCTGATGACCGAGGGCCTTTGAGATTAACCTTGAAAAGGTTGCTCCGGCATTACGGAGGCCGAAGGGCATCCGGAGGTAGCAGAACACTCCGGCTGGGGTGACGAAGCTGGTTTTCACTTGGTCTTCAGGCTTGAGCCAGATCTGATGATAACCGGAATATGCATCGAGGAAGCTGAGGAGCTCGGCTCCGGCTGTGGAATCCACTAGCTGATCGATGCGAGGCAGCGGGTAGGGGTCACGGGGGCAAGCTTTATTCAAAGAAGTAAAGTCGATACACATGCGCCATTTGCCAGATGTTTTCTTCTGGACAAACACAGGGTTGGACAACCAGTCGGTGTGACTCACTTCCCTGATGACCCCGGCGCGGAGCAGCTTGTCGGTCTCTGCCTTGGCGAGCTCGGTCCGTTCGGCGGATAGCCTCCGAAGCCCCTGGCAGACTGGTCGTGCCTTCGGATCGACCGCCAGGGAATGCTCGATGATGGTCCGGTCGACGCCATGAATGTCTTCGTCCGACCATGCGAAGATGTCGAGGTTGTTGCAGACGATGGCTTCGAGCTGTGCTGATAATTCTGGCTCCAGGTCCCCCCCGAACTTGATCGAGTACTCTTTCCCCTCGTGAGTCAGGGTCTTGGTGACGACTTCCCCTTCTGGGAGGGGTTTGGCGGGGCGCCCTTTCTGCACATGGCCGGTGTCCAGTGGAAGGTTGGCGTCTTCAGCGCCCTCGCGGACACTGTGGACCTGCCGTGGCTCCAGTGGTGCCGCATGGCCGTACTCGACCCAGCGGGCTGCGGCTTGGTCGCCCAGGACAGACAGCACCCCTCCGGGAGTCGGCATCTTGAGGCAGAGGTAGTTGTGGTGAGCGATGGCGCCGAAGCGGTTGAGCATCCCTCGGCCGAAGATGGCGTTGTAGGCGTACGGAGCGTCGACGACGTCGAACAGGATTTCCTCGCGACGCTGGAGGGGCGCGGTGCCGAATGCCACTTCCAACAAGACCTGGCCCAGAGCATTGAGCGGAGGGCCCGAGAAGCCTTGGAGCGGTCGCGAGGCTGGCAGCAGGTGCTTGCGCGACAAGCATAATTGGTCAAAGGCCTGCACGAAGATGATGTCAGCGGAACTTTCTCCGTCGACTAAAATGCGACGCACCTCGGCTCCGGCGATGTCTGCCGAAATGACGAGCGGGTCGGCGTGAGGAAACTTGACGCCGGCGGCATCTTCGGCGGTGAAGCTGATGGGGACGTGAGACCACTCCGGGAGGTTCGAAGGGCTGGACGTGCCGATGTGCCCAACTTCCCGAACGTACTCCCGACGCTGCCGCTTGGACAGCGCTCCGAGGGCTGCCCCGCCGGATATGGGAAGGACCACGCGCTTGCCACGGTCCGGAGCGGCTTCGAGTTGGAGGGCCGGGACTCCGCCGAATCCCTCGGCCGGGGTCGCGGCCTCCGGCTCTTCCTGACGCCCGACTATTTGGACCGGGTCCGGCCGAGGGATGGAATGCCCTCGGTCGGAGGAACCGCGACCGGACTGGCGCTCGAGGTAGTCACTGCGAAGAGCGAGGATGGTGCGGCAGGAGTCGGTGTCGTGGCTCCGGTTCTCTCCGTGGACGCTGCAGTAAAAGGTTCCCCTGGCAGGCGCTCGGGGTGGAGGCTTGTTCCCGGCCTGGCGACTTCCGCCGGACGTGTGCAGGTGTTTGCGGGCGCTTGAGGGGTGATGCTAAGGACTTCCCCCCGAAGATGCTTCCGGTTCCGCCGAGAATCTTGATGAGCAAGGCCCGGGCGAGCGGGCTCCGGGCGCCGGAAGTCAGGGGCGCGACGCGGGCCCCGGCTAGGCTCTGGAGGCACTTCGTATGCTCGGACGCTCGGAGCCTGGACAGGGACCACCATCACCTGTCGGCGTATCTGGCCCTCTTCGGACCGGGCGTACTCTTCGAAGTACGTCATGAGCTGCGCCACCGAAGAGATGGGCTTCCGGTGGAGCTTGTCGAGGAGACCCGGGTGGGTGACGCCTTCCCGGGCCGCGTCGATGACTGAAGAAGCCGAAAGCCCCTTGATCTGAGCCTTGGTATGCGCGAAGCGCTGGGAGTATTGCCGCAGGGTCTCTCCGGGTTGCTGCTTCACTTGAAAAAGACTCCCGGTGGACATGGGGGCCACGAAGGTCCCCTGGAAGTTGTTGACGAACTTCTTTTTTAGCTGCTCCCACGAGTGGATGGTCCCTGGCCGGAGGGACTAGAACCACCGAAGGGCGATCCCTTCGAGCGCCAGAGGGAAGCATTTGGCCATGGCGTCTCGGCTCCCTCCGGACGCTTCTATCGCCAGAGCGTAAGAGCGAGAGAACTCGCCGGGGTCAGAGTCCCCGGAGTACTTGGGGAGCTTGGCGGCGCGGAAGCTCGAACTGAAACGCACCCTCTGGAGGTCCGGGTGCAGGGGAGAGTCCTCGTCGTATGATGCGTTTTCCTCTTCCGGGTGGTTCTCGTCGTCGCTCAGGTTCGTGACCGCAGCTTTCGCGGCGCGGAAGGCTACCGGAGGGGCCGGGGGCCGGAGCGACGCTTCCTGATGCCACAAGGCCAGCTCCGCCTTTAGCCTGGCGTTCTCGGCAGCCAGGGCGTCGGCTTGACTCCCGCTTCCCCCGGAAGTTGTGTCGGGGTCCCGCGAGCGGACGTAGTCTGTCTGAAGGGACACTACTACTGGAGGTCCGCCTGGGAGATGCTGCTCCGGCGGCCCGCCCGGCGACCCGGCCAGGTTGGCGGAGGTCGGCTCGGGCAGGCCGTCGGTACCTTGAGCTCCGGGTGTCTCTTCTTGCAACTGGGTGGAGCCCGCTGGGGGCGCCGCTCCGACGGTGGCGGTGATGGGAGCTGAAGGATTGGGGTCGACGGCCGGGGCGGGCTCGCCCCCAGCGGTTCGGGTCGACCTGCGTAAGGGGGCCGCGCTCGCTCCTTTCCGGCTCGACATGCTTTGGGTGGATGGGTGTAGAGGACACTAGCTTTTCGGACTAGGATCCCCACGGACGGCGCCAACTGTTGGGACGACGGATCGAACCAGCAGGTTTTAGTGGAAAACAAGAGTAGTGTATTCAATGCCTTGGTCAGCCTCCCGTTACAACTGTGGTGAGGGGTATTTATAGGGCGCCCCGCCCAGAGGACTAAGCGCCTCCGGGCTGCCAACGGCCACCCGACCAACCCTGACCGGTAGTACAGACAAGAGATACATAGTACAGACAAGAAGATTCGACTCTGACAGCGTATCGGCCGTGTCGGATGCTTCCTGCGCCGCCCGACACGGCTCAGAAGATCGCGATCCTGTCCTTTCGTACGACCGCCTAGTCCTTTTCCTGCCACTACTCTCTTCGGGCCCGTCTTGCCGGGTCGGCCGAGAGCCCCGGGCCTTCAGCCTCCAGAAGACGAACTCCCGTGTCCTACGCCGAAGGGCGACCTCCGGCTTCCTCCCACCGGAGGGTGGCCTCCGGCCACGCTCCTCTGGAAGGCGACCTCCGGCCACACTCGGCCTCCGGCCACGCTCCTCCGGAAGGTGGCCTCCGGCCGCGCTCCTCCGGAAGGTGACCTCCGGCCACGCTCCTCCGGAAAGTGGCCTCCGTCATCAAGCCTGGGCCCTCCGGCTGGGGGCCCACCCCGCCGACTCCAGGGATTATCTCCCCCAACAAAAACCATCGAAGGGCTACTCCTTCGAGAGCGAGGGGGAAATATTTGGACATCGTATCGTGGACCCCTACGCTGGACTCTATTGCTAAAGCATACTGTTGGATCGGAAACGACGACCAGAGGGGGGTGAATGGGAGCTTTTAAAATTTTAGGCTAAAAATAGCCTTCCGTTTTAATTCTGTCTTCTACGGAATAGGCTTCGAACACGCCCTTCGAAGTTCTGGTTCGGAGGTATTTCACAGCTCCAAAACTAGGCTTCCCAAGGAGCAAAAGTTCGAAGTCAAGAAGACTTCGCTCCACCCACAACTCTAAAAACTCAACTCTGCTAAGTCAGTGCAGGCTCCGCACACTAGGTGCCTTCGAGCAGACTTCGCACTTCACCCTTCGCAAGAGATGACTTCCCTCTGAGAACATTGACCAGATACTTTGCACTAGCAACTGGTACTAGGCTTCGTATTTCGGAGGTCTGAACGCACACTGAACACACTACGCTGAGGACTTCGATAGGGAAGAAATCAGGCTTCGAGTTAAGCCTTGAACAGTGCTTTGCTAGTAATTAGAGAGTACTAACATCCAGTTTACACAGAGCAAATACACATTGAGAACACACGCTTCACAAGCACAATTTACTCACACACTTATCCAAAAACAACACTCCAGTGCACACACTTGAATCAGGAAGAAGTGGAGCAGAAAGAGATCAAAACTGGCAGTGCAAAACAAACATACAAGTTCAAGCAGTAAATGAAAACAGAATCAAAGTTTCATTCCTTGAACAGGGAACACAAAAATGAACTCACGGATCTGAATACATGTGTGTGGCGGCTAGAACAGGAGTTCTAAAAATGGCTGCTCAAAGTGTTACTGTTGCCTATCTAGCCTTCACTATTTATAGGCACTATTCAGCCCTATGAATAGACTACTTTACCCATAGGGTTTACACTGTTTTTGTCTCTCTTAGACAGGGGGTACAGAGGTAGTCTACTTTATTTGGAGGCTTCTTTTGTCAGCTTCGCAGAGGAGACAACATTAACTTTTGCAGAGAAGACACGATCAGCCTTTGTAGTTTTGGAGTCTTCTGAAGCCCCCCTTCGCACGCGAGGGTGTGGTAGCTTCGGTGAGAATCCTTGAGCCAGATGGCCTTCGCTTCATCGAAGTCAGTCTTTGATACAGTGACGGTTTTGAGCTGAAGCCGTCAAAGCACTTGAGACTTCGCGCCATCACCTCCGGAGTGGACCACCACGGCTTCGCAGCTACTCCCAGCTTGAACTCCGTTAGTCCGTGTACCGAAGCCATGCATGGCTGAAGTACTTCAAGACAACCACACTCCAAAGCCCCACCTTCAGAGTACCACCCTTTGAAGTCCCTCCTTCGTCCAAGGCCTCCGCATGAAGCATTCCGTGAGCACTTCGTCGTAGTCTCTCCCCGAGCACACTCCTTGACGAACCTCACCCGGACCGTGCCTTCGATGCACCTTGACTTCTGAGACCTTTGTCGGGTGAACCTTCGAATGCCTCCATCCGGAGCACACTTCGAAGGACTTGCTTCAATGCTGAGTACTTTGTCTGCCATACTCCGAAGTCACTCCTTTCGGAGTACCCTTCGAAGTGCCTCGCCTCCGAGGACTTCGTCTCGTGGTACCTTCTCCCGAAGCCACACTCCGCACCCTTTGCCTTCTCCTAGCGCACCCTGACCCGAGGACCGACCTCGACCCACCGCAGCCTCCGTGACCAAGCTCCCCACTCGCTTGGCATCAAGCCTCCCGCTTGGCCCAGGTTCACTTGCTGCGAACCGTCCGTCACCTCCGAAGTCACCTGTGCACCACAGATAGACAGACAAGTGTATCCAGTACCCTAGAGACCTTTCTGGGTAAACAACCTCCATTACACATTCTGGTGTACCACCCAGAGTACCGAACACTTCGGTACAACCAAGTCATCGTGTATTGTCGGACCCCTCTGACAGTCACACTCCGCTACAACAGCCGCAGCAACCGAACCCACCGAGACCTTCGGTGAAACAACCTTCGAACCCCTTCAGAGGTACCCCTTCAAAATCAGAGGATAAAATCTGTCAATCACTCATCACAGACTCTGAAACCAACCCTTGATTTCTCAATCTCCCCCTTGATGAGTGCACTGACAACCAAATTCAAGTTCAAGAAAATTTGAAAAGTTTCAGCACACAAGTGACCATAAAAACTAAAAAAGAGTCAAATCATGTCACTTGACAAAAGAATTTCTCTCCCCCTTTTTCAATAGAGTAAAAGCCCCTTTGGCACATCTTTCCCTTTGCACAATAAAAACTCTGTTGGACCGGAAACGGCGACTAGAGGGGGTGTGAATGGGAGCTTTTAAAATTTCAGGCTAAAAATAGCCTTCTGTTTTAATTCAGTCTACTGCGGAACAGGCTTCGAACACAACCTTCGAAGTTCTGGTTCGAAGGTATTTTACAGCTCCGAAAACAGGCTTTGCAAGGACCAAAAGTTCGAGGCCAAGGAGACTTCGCTCCACCCACAACGCCGAAAAATCAACTCTGCTAAGTCAGTGCAGGCTCCGCACACAGGGTGCTTCTAGCAGGCTTCGCACTTCACCCTTCGCAACAGTGGACTACCCTCTGAGGACTTCGACCAAATACTTAGCGACAGCAACTGGTGTTGGGCTTCGTACTACGAAGGTCTAAACGCACACTTTACAGACTTCGCTAAGGGCTATGACACGGAAAGAAAAATGGGCTTCGATCAGTGCTTCACTAGTAAACAGTGAGGTATATCCTCCAGTTACACAGAGCGAACGCACACTAAAAAGCACACTTTGCACAAACACACTTCGCCCAAACAGGCTTCGATCAAAGCATGCAGCGAGGTGTGCAAACGAGCTCAAGCATAAAATGAACACAGACACAGGGCTTCGCTGCTTGAACAAGGAACACTAAAATGAACTCACTGGATGAATACAAAGTGTGTGGTGCCTAGTACAGGAGGTCAACAGTAAATGCTTAAAATGTTCAATGTGACCTACCCAACCCCCACTATTTATAGCCACTATTCACCCATGTGAATTGACTACTTTACCCCTAGGGTTTACAATGGTTTTGTCTCATCAGAACTGAGGGGTACAAAAGGTAGTCAACTTTATTTGGAGGCTTCTCTGTCAGCTTTGCAGAGGGGACAGCGTCAGCTTTTTGCAGAGCAGACACTGACAGCCTTTACAGTCAGCCTTTACAGTCTTGGATTCTTCTAAAGCCCCCCTTCGCACGCGAGGGGTGCGGTAGCTTCGGTGAGAAGCCTTGAGGCTGACGGCCTTCACTTCACCGAAGTCAGCCTCTGATACAGTGACTGTTTTGAGCCGAAGCCGTCAAAGCCCTTGGGCCTTCGCACCAACACCTTCGGAGTGGACCACCACGGCTTCGCAGCTTCTCCCAGCTCGAACTCTGTCAGTCCGTGTACCGAAGCCATGCATGGCCGAAGGTACCTCAAGTCAACCTTACTCCGAAGCCCCACCTTCGGAGTACCACCCTTCGAAGTCCCTCCTTCGTCCAAGGCCTTCACATGAAGCATTCCATGAGCACTTCGTCGCAGTGTCTCTCCCCGAGCACACTCCTCGACGATCCTCATCCGGACCATGCCTTCGATGCACCTCGACTTCTGAGACCTTCGTCGGGTAAACCTTCGAGTGTCTCCCTCCGGAGCACACTTCGAACACCTTGCTTCATTGCTGAGGACTTGGTCCACCAAACTCCGAAGTTACTCCAGTCGGAGTACCCTTCGAAGTGCCTCGCCTCCGAGGACTTCGTCTCGGAGTACCTTCATCCGGAGCCTCGCTCCGCACTTACTGCCTTCTCCTGGCGCACCTCGACCCGAGGTCCGACCTCGACCCCTTCGCAGCCTTCGTGACGGAGCTCCCTGCTCCCCTGGCATCAAGCCTCCCGCTTGACCCAGGTTCACATGCTACGAACCGTTTGTCGCCTCCGAAGTCACCTGCGCACCACAGACAAGCAGACAAGTGTATCCAGTATTCCGAAGACCTCTCCGGGTAACAACCTTTGGCACACACTCCGGTGTACCGCCCAAAGTACCGAGACCTTCGGTACAACCTAGTCCTCGTGTACTGTCGGACCCCTCCGACAGGCACACTCCGCTGCAACAGCTGCAGCAACCAGAGCCACCAACCCCTTCGGTGAAACCACCTCCGAAATCCCCTTCGGAGAACCAACCTCCGAACCCCTTCGGAGGTACCCCTTCGAAACAGAGGGTAAAAGCCTGTCAATCACTCATCACAGACTCCGAAACCAACCCTTGGTTTCTCAATCTCCCCCTTGATGAGTGCATTGACAACCAAATTCAAGTTCAAGAAAATTTGAAAAAGTTCAGCACACAAGTGACCATAAAAACTCAGAAACGAGCCAAATCATGTCACTTGATAAAAGAATTTTCCTCCCCCTTTTCAAAAGAGTAAAAGCCCCTTCGGCAAATCTCCCCTTTGCAAGATAAAAACTCCCCTTGAGTTATTTTACCTCCTTGGTGCAGAGAACTCAAAAATTTCTCCCCCTTTGGCAATGCAAGCATCAAGGAGCATTCAAAAGATGCAAAGCTTCGAAAGGAGAAGAATTGCAAAGACATATAGAGCAAAAATATGCCAACATTAATACCAATTTATCATGTGCTCAGCTCAATTTAACATTCTCTAAAAACATGATGACAACATGTGATTTTATCATTTTTAAATAAAAGCATCACCACTTAATCAAGATAACTAGACAAGTAAAAGCAGGGGATGCACAAAGCTAGTCAATTTCTACTCTAGACAGACAAGTCCAGTTCAAGTGGAGAAGTGAAAAGCAAACTTGATGATTAATGAATTTTTCTTTTTCATAATGCTAGGGGTTATTTGTTTGTCTACCTTATACTTTCCAACCAAGCCAAGCCTAGGCATGAAAGCCATCAGAAGCTTAAGGCGGTGATTTTGGCATACACTACACTATCCCAGTTCAGACCAATGTGCAATGGTAAGTAGTCTAGAATAGGGTAGTGCGACAAACAAACCCACCTGGATCTTTTCGCTTTGAAGCGTGCAAATCATGGATTTTTGGAATTTGAATTAAGTGAACGAATTTTTTAGCACTTTATGAATATCCATGAGTAAGTAACACAATTTTTCAAGTTGTAATGTTTAGCATCCAAAGAAAAGGAGTCTTTCTATCAAGCAGATAAAAGATAGCTAAAGCAGTCCCGCCTAAACATGCTAGATTCAAGACTAAGCAGTGAGCATGATTTGATTTTGGAAAGAAACACCATGCACAAAAATGTCCAAACATATTAAAAGGAGCTGAGCTGTCATGATTACATGAATTAAAATTAGGCATATAAGTGCAAGATATGTAAATGCAATTTCACACATAGTGAGCATATGCAAGTCAAGCAAAAACCGCTCCACCTCACAAAATGTCGTAAGGGTGACAAACACCAAGTTCCCCACGCAAGTAGGCAAAACGAGTAGCATCGAGGGGTTTTGTGAAAATATCGGCTAGCTGGTGTTGGGTATCAACATATTGAAGTTCAATATCACCCTTCTCAATATGATCTCTGAGAAAATGATATCGCACATCAATGTGTTTGGTTCTGGAATGTTGAACCGAGTTGTTTGAAATACAAATAGCGCTAGTGTTATCACAGAAAAGTAGAACACTCTTATAATTTAACCCGAAATCCCGCAAAGTGGAAACCATCCACAAAATCTGAGAGCAACAGCTAGCTGCAGCAACATATTCGGCCTCAGCCGTCGATTGCGCAACACTAGACTGTTTGCGGGAAGACCAGCAAACCAGAGAAGTACCCAGAAAATGACAAGTACCAGAGGTACTTTTCCTATCAATCCTACACCCAGCAAAGTCCGCATCGGAATATCCTCGAAGACACAAAGAGGAAGACGCTGAATACCAAATGCCGAATTCGAGGGTATGTTTGAGATACCTGAGAATGTGTTTTACCGCTTGGTGGTGCGAAGCTCGTGGTGAAGCCTAAAAACGAGCGCACTGACACACTTCGAAATGTATGTCCGGCCACGTAGCAGTCAAGTAGAGGAGGGAGCCAATCATGCTTCGGAACTCCTGATCTACGACTTCTCCATCCTCGTCAGGATCCAATGCTACAGATGTAGCCATTGGAGTGGCAAGAGGCTTCGCATCAGCCATGTCGAACTTCTTGAGCAGGTCCTTGGTGTACTTCGTCTGATGGACGAAGGTACCCTGTTTGCTTTGCTTGATTTGCAAATCAAGGAAAAATGTGAGTTCGCCCATCATGGACATCTCGAACTCCCTGCTCATGGCATCTGCAAACTCGGCAACCAAAGCATGAGAAGAGCCACCAAAGATGATATCATCCACATAAATCTGCACTAGAAGGAAATCTTTGCCATGCTTGAGAGTGAACAGGGTTTTATCAACAGATCCCATCAAATACCCCCGCTCAAGCAGAAAAGACTTAAGTCTATCATACCATGCCCGAGGGGCCTGCTTGAGTCCATAAAGAGCCTTATGAAGTTTAAGGACTTTATGTGGGTATTTGGGGTTTTCAAAACCAGAGGGTTATTTTACATAAACATCTTCGCCTATGAAGCCATTAAGAAAGGCACTTTTAACATCCATTTGATAGAGTTTGAAACCACGGGATGCCGCAAATGCAAGTAAAATCCTAATGGCCTCAAGACGAGCAACAGGTGAAAAAGTTTCAGTAAAATCAATCCCTTCTAATTGAGAATAACCCTGAGCTACAAGTCTAGCCTTGTTTCTAACTACAGTCCCATCCTCCCCTTGTTTGT
This sequence comes from Zizania palustris, assembly GCA_019279435.1. Lineage (NCBI taxonomy): Eukaryota > Viridiplantae > Streptophyta > Magnoliopsida > Poales > Poaceae > Zizania > Zizania palustris. Next base: position 31,418,569 of record JAAALK010000085.1, on the reverse strand, counting down.
TTTTGAAAATCCATTTTGTTCCAATGAAATGAACATTTGGTGGAGGATCAACTAAAGTCCAGACTTGGTTTCTCTCAAAATTTTCAAGTTCCTCATGCATGGCATTGATCCAACTAGAGTCAGAAAGTGCATGACTAACATCTAACGGCTCGAAAGAAGCAACAAAAGCGGAATCAATGAAATGAGCATGAGAACGTGTTACCCTTTGATCAAGCTCACCAATGATCTGCTCGGGAGGATGCATCCTTTGAACATGGTGTGGAGCCTCGCGGTGGGATGCAGTCTCCCCCTCAACTTGTGCGTTGGAGTGGTCCAAGATGACTGATGTCGAGGTAGTCGCTTCGGGACCTTGTGCCGAAGTGGTTGAAGCGGGGTCGGCTTCGGGGGTTGATGTCGAGGGTAGTAGGGGTTCATCCTCGAACTCTCCGGGATCTTCTTCTTCGAAGATGGTCTGTTCCATGTCGTGTTCATTTGCCTGTTCAAGAGCAGAACTAACAGAGGGGGTCGATTCATCAAAAGTCACATCACATGACTCGATGATAGTGTTAGTTTCCAAATTATAAACACGATAAGAATGGCCATGTGTGGTGTAACCCAAAAAGATCCAGTCAGAAGAGCTCGACTCAAATTTATCCAAATTACCACATTTTAGGATAAAGCAACGACAGCCAAAAATTTGAAGATGAGTAACCTTGGGCTGTCTCCCAAAACGTAGCTCATAAGATGTTAAATTCAAAATTGAGCGCATGAAGATTCGGTTTGAGATGTAACAAGCAGTGTTCATGGCCTCAACCAAGAATTTTCTAGGAGTCCAATGCTCATCGAGCATCGTCCTAGCCATCTCAACCAAAGTGCGGTTCTTTCTCTCAACAACACCGTTCTGTTGAGGAACCCGCGGAGCAGAGAATTGATGTTCTATGCCATGCTCCAAGCAAAAGTCAACAAAGAGACTGTTCTTGAACTCAGTGCCATTATCACTTCGAATGAATTTCAATGCACCAGGGAGTTCAGTGAAAAGTCTCAAAGCCAAGCTCCGAAAGTGTGAAAACACTTCATCCTTGCTGGCAAGAAAGAAGACCCAAGAGTAGCGAGAGAAATCGTCGACAATGACTAATACATACCACTTGCCGCCTAAAGAACTAACCCGAGAAGGACCTACAGTGTCCATGTGGAGAAGTTCTCCGGATTGTTCAGTCATCACTGTGGTGACTGGCGAATGCGAAGCGGCAATCATTTTTCCATGTCGACAAGGAGCGCAAACTAAATTCTTCTTAAACTTGAGCTTGGGCAATCCTCGGATCAGACCTAGGGCGCTCAGACGAGCGAGCAACTCAAAGCTCATATGCCCTAGTCTCCTATGCCACTTCCAAAGCTCAGAAGTCGAATGTGCAACAAGACAATGAGAAGAACCAGAAGACTCAGAGAAATCAGCTCCAAAAACTGTAACAGCCCCAAAATTAAAAGGGAATAAAATAAAGGAAAAATAATATTAAATGAATTTCTGGATTTTGTTATTAATAAAAATCCTAAAGGAGCACTATTAAAGCCAAACAGAGGCAAATATTCAAAATTTGGACTTGAAAATTTTATGGGATAAACTAGAGGCCAAGAAATATTTTTGAGAATTTTTACAAAATTTTAGAAACAGTGCTTCAAGCCTTAATCAAATAATTGATATTCTGGAATTATTTTAATTGAAAAATGAATTTTAAATCTTAATGGGCCGAAACCCTGGATTCTCCTCCAAAGGCCTTTCGGCCCAGCCCAACGCAGCCTCTCTCGCTGACAGGCGGGGCCAGCCTGTCGGCGCCGACCCCCGCCTCTCTCCTCTCCCGCGCCACGGTCGGCCCCACCTGGCAGCCACCGCGCGCCCCCTCTCTCCCACTAACGTCCCGGGCCCGCGTGTAGGCTCTTTCTCACCCGCACCCGCCCACTGATAGGTGGCCCCCACCTGTCAGTTTCGTCTTCTCCAAATGGAAGGGGATCCCTCCCTTTCCATCCCGATGGCCCCTTTTCGCTTTTAGCCGCCGGCCGTCGCCTTTTCGCCGAAGCTAGCCCCGGATCGCTTTCCCGCGTAAGCTGTAGGACCGAAAGTAGCGACCAGAGGGGGGGTGAATGGGCGCCTTAAAAATTCTTCCGAATCAATGGCCTGTTCCCAATACCCAACACACCTCAAAAGACTACGCAGCAGAAAATAAACAGAAGGCCTAAGTCTAAAGGTTTCTAACCTAGAAGCAGCTGATGATAAACAGTGTAAATCTAAAGTAGTGCAACTAGGCAGATGAACAAGGTATAACAAGCCTAAACTCCTCAATGAAATGATCTAAGAATGTATAAGATGAAAAGAGAAGTTACTGTCCAAATTTGTCTCCTGTTCGGAACTTGGCGAAGCCCCCTTCGCACGTCGAGGTATGCTTCGGAGGTTGGTGACGGAGCCTGTCCGAGATGCCGAAGGTGACACGGTCTAGCCTAGTTCGAAGTGGCAAGTTGCGAAGTGTACTTCGGAACGAAGTGAGATAATGCCGGAGCCTGGTTCGAAGTATGTACTTCGAAGTCAAGGCTTCGAACACAGTTTCGAACCAAGAGCTTCGGAGCAAAGTTGACAGAGTCGGAGCCTGCTTCGAAGTGTGTACTTCGAAGACAGAACTTCGAATACAGCTTTGAACCGAATGCTTCGAAGCAAAACCTTCGAACAGATAGCTTCGAACACAACACACAAATGAACAACCTTCGGACAAAGAAGCGAAGCCTGTCACACGACAGAAAACCAAGTCCGAAGCCAATGCTCTACCTCCGAAAAGATTAAGCTCCGAAAAGAGAGGCGAAGGGTGACACGCTACACAGAAGTCAGTGCGAGGCCTAACGGAGCTACAGGCTTCGAACCCAACTTCGAAACTTGTCGAAGTATGGACTTCGAACCGATAGGGCCGAAGCCCCTTTGCACTATTGTTCGAAGTATGCGTTGCTGACGTTCAGAAAAATGCTTCGAAGCTTAGCAACACAGAACGCAAACCAAAGACCGAAGATCGACCGAAGCCTTCGAAGGAGATAGATCGAAGCCTGCCTCGCAAAACTGAGGGGCTTCGAACAGAAAGTAGCTTCGCTCAAAACATAGCCAAAAAGGTGACAGAGCCTGTCAGCCTCGATCAAAAAGCAGTGCAATAGAAGGTGAAAAGCTGCACAGACTACTGTAGCTACAGGAAAGTAGTACTACTTGCAACTGCAAGAACTAGTACTCAGTTTGTGAAGAACAGAAGCAACAGAAGAAGCTTCTCCTCACGAAATAAATTCAGCAGCCGTAGCCAAAGCAATAACTCCCCAAACCGAACAATATGCACCAAATAAAATCAGCAGGTACCAAGGCTTTAATGGATCCAGGAGATTAGAGCAAAAGTAATGCACAAACAGGAGGGAGCAAAGCATGGCGGCGCACACAGGAGAGAGACAACGAGAGACAAAATGACCCAAAGAGTGGATTTGATTTCAGCACAAAGGGGTAGTCCAAACCCTAGGGATTGGGGTCCTATTTATAGGCAGCCCAACACTAGGAATATTCTACCAGCCCCTTAGGGTTTTTACAGACTCAAAAATAAAGGAAAAGACTCTACTGCCCTTAGGAATTTTTACAGACACAACTGACTGACTGTGGGCCTAGAGTTACAGATGACATATCCGGAAGCTAAGTTTTCGTAGCGACTACGGCTTCTCTTCTGGACAGTCGGATACAGAATCAATGGTTGTCAGTTTTACGCCGAAACTGACAAAGCCTCCACCGGCTTTGCACCAGGTACCCGGATTGGGCCGGCCCGACTCCGCAGCTCTCTCAGCCCGGCAATCGCTCACCGCCCGTGTACCTGAGTCAGTCCTGGTCAACAGCCCAGTGGGTCTTCTACTGCTTCTGGCCCATGCACCCGGATTGGGCCAGCCCGACTTCGCAGCCTCCTCTGCCCGATAGTCGCTCGCTGCCCGTATACCTGAGTCACACGCGGCCCATGAAACAGCAGATCTCTTCTCTTCTTTAGTCCTCTTTGACTATCGTTGACAATGACTCATCACTTCTGGAGCCATGAGGCCCACGCTATTCAGCATGGCTCCTCAATCTCCCCCTTGATGAGTGCATTGTCAACACTCCTCTTTTCTCGGCTCTTCAGCACCTGCGAACAAATGTGGAAACACGAAAACAAAACACAAGAAAACAAAGAAGAAGAAAAATAAGGTAAAAGTTTAACCCTAATGACCAAAAGCCAAACAAAAGCAAGAAACGGTCATTATGGTTAACCAAAACGTAAAAGCTCAAAATGAGTGCGATTATTTCAGAACAACAAGGATATCAACAGAGTAAGAACTCCCCCTTAAACTCTGATCCCAAATTTTCTCCCCCTTGTTGACAAGTGAACTCATCAAGCACTCAAAAGAGACACAGACTCCCCCTGAAATGCAACTCCCCCTCAAAATATGCAGTGAATTTAACTGGAGTGCAGAAGGAGTGTAGAAAACATGCTTCTCAGATATGATTGACTGCAATTACAACATCTAACAGATACAGCAAAGGAGATACTGTCTAAGACACATGGCATGATCAGTGCAACAGATGATATCTAAAGAAAGTCATTTAGCACGCATTTTTCAGTTTTTGTAAACAAAAGCATCACCACATGTTCCAGTAAATAAGCAAGGTAAAAACATGAGATGCAGAAGCTAACTGATATCTACCAAGATAAGCATTGTCCAAAAACGAAGTGCTTCAGCAAACATGTTATCTTTTAAAAGTTCAGGCTTTTTCAGATTTCCTTTTTCATTTATGCCAAGGGTTATTTGCATGTCAAACCTTATGCTAACCGACCAAGTCAAGCCTAGGCTAGGACTGGACCATCAGAAGCTTAAGACATTGGTCTTGGCATACACTACACTGTCCTAGTTCATACCAAAGTGCTATGGTAAGCAGTCCAGAACAATGTAATGCGACAAAGCAAACCCACTTGGATCTTTTCCATTCAAGCATAAAAAGGCATGGAATTTTCATTCATTTTTGATTGTCATAGCTCATTTTCCATGTTAAAGCATAAAGATGTCCAAGTTGCATATCTGCATCTATGTGATGAACTAGCTACAAGGTATGTAACAGATAGCAAAAGCACTCAGCCTACACATGCTAGTTACCAGAAGCAATGGTGATCATTTTTGAAGTTGAAAGCGTAAAAACCATGCATATGACAGATATCAGACATATCATTTGAACTGAAGCAAAGCATGATCATCGACAAGTAATCAAAAAGCATGTACCAGCTAGAATAAGTAAAGCAGTTCAATCATATAACAGAAGCAGGCTCAAAAGTGTGATATGTGAATATGTATGATATGAACACACACAAAAAGACTGAAGAAAAGAGTAAAGAAGAAGGAAAACTGACGCAAAATATCCTAGAAAGGATACACAACACCCAAATCCCCTCGTAAACGCTCAAAAGTAGACTGATCTAGGGGTTTGGTGAAAATGTCAGCCAACTGATGATGGGTATCAACATGAACAAGGTCAATGACACCTTTCTCATATTGATCCCGCAAGAAGTGAAAACGCACATCAATATGTTTGGTTTTTGAATGGAGACACGGGTTTTTCCCTACACTAATAGCACTAGTGCTGTCGCAAAACAATGGAACCCTGGTAGGAAAGAACAACCCAAAATCTCGCAGAGTGGAAATCATCCAAACCAACTGTGAGCAGCAGCTAGCAGCAGCTACATACTCATCCTCTGTGGTCGAAAGAGCAACTCCAGATTGCTTTCGAGAAGACCAAGAGACAAGAGAAGAGCCAAGGAACTGGCAAGTACCGGAAGTCGACTTGCGATCCAACCGGCACCCACCAAAGTCGGCATCCGAAAAGCCAGATAAATCAAGAGATGATGATGCTGAATAGTAAAGACCAAGATCAGGCGCATAGGTGAGATACCTGAAAATGCGCTTGACAGCCTGTCGGTGAGACGCGCGTGGTGAAGACTGAAAACGCGCGCAAAGACCCACGGCGAACTGTATGTCCGGTCTTGTTGCCGTTAAGTACAACAGCGAACCGATCATCCCTCGAAACTCTCTCTCATTGACCTTGACACCGCTCTCGTCCTTGTCCAGACCCCCAGAAGTGCCCATCGGGGTCATCTGCGGCTTCAATTCACCACCAAAGTCAAATTTCTTAAGCATATCACGAGTGTACTTACCTTGGTGGATGAAGGTGTCATCCTTGGTCTGCTTGATCTGGAGTCCTAAGAAGTACTTGAGCTCACCCATGAGGCTCATCTCAAACTCATTGTGCATCTGCTCAGAGAACTTGGACACAAGAGAATCAGTAGTACCGCCAAAGATAATATCGTCCACATAAATCTGAGCGACTAAGAAATCTGAAGCATCTCTGAGCAAGAAAAGAGTTTTATCCACAGAACCCATCACAAAGCCCTTCCCCAACAAAAATTGCTTCAACCGGTCATACCAAGCCCTGGGGGCTTGCTTTAACCCATATAAAGCTTTGTGCAATTTGAACACATGTCGAGGAAACTTCGGGTTCTCAAAACCGGGGGGTTGCCTAACATAAACCTCCTCTTCTATGTACCCGTTCAGAAAAGCACTCTTAACATCCATTTGAAAAAGCTTAAAACCCTTCGAAACGGCAAAAGCTAAAAGAATACGAATGGACTCAAGACGGGCAATAGGAGCGAAAGTTTCTTCAAAATCAATACCTTCCTTCTGGCAATAACCCTGGGCAACTAGTCGAGCCTTGTTGCGCACCACAACCCCATCTTCACCTTGTTTGTTTTTGAATACCCACTTGGTACCTATGGGGTTGCATCCTGGTGGCGGCTCAACCAATGTCCAAACCCGATTGCGGACAAAATTCTCAAGCTCTTCTTGCATGGCATTAATCCAATTAGAATCAGAAAGAGCATGAGAAACATCTCTGGGCTCAAAAGATGCAACAAACGCAGATTCCGCAAACACAGCAAGAGAGGCGGAAGAACGCAAAGTTCTCTCAGTCAAATCACCAATTATGAGCTCTGAGGGATGGTCACGCTGAACTGCTCGGATTCCCTGGTGATCTGAAGTCACCTCACCGGAGTCAGCAGCTGGCACCTCTGAACTCGACTGAGGGGGCTCGATCGAAGTGGAAGAAGTGATCAGAGGTCCGCCCTCTTCATCAGTCGAAGTCTCAGAAGGTGTGGGCTCTGCGGGGGATGCAGAAGGCCCACCCTCAATAGCAGCTGGAGTATCCTCATCTTCCTCGAAGATGGACTCTCCGAGCTCATCATCACCAGAAAGCTCAAAAGAAGGATTCAAAGAAGGCAAGGACTCATCAAACGAAACCTCACAAGTCTCGACAAGCAGCTGGGATTCGAGGTTCCAAACACGAAAACCTCGAGAATGCAATGCATAACCAAGAAAAACACCATCCCAGCAACGAGACTCAAATTTGTCCAAATGCCCTCCCTTCTTGAGCACAAAGCACTTGCAGCCAAATGCTCGCAAGTGGCTCACCTTGGGCTGTCTGCCAAATCGCAGTTCATATGATGTCTTACCAAGGTAAGCTCTAAGAAAGATGCGGTTGGCCAGATAGCAAGCCGTGTTCATGGCTTCAGCCCAAAAACGCCTAGGAGTCCTGTGCTCATCGAGCATCGTCCTGGCCATCTCGACTAGCGTGCGGTTCTTTCGTTCCACAACGCCGTTCTGTGGGGGAGTGTAAGGAGAAGAAAACTGATGGTCCAGACCCTGATCACTACAGAAGCTGACGAACTGAGAGTTCTTGAACTCAGAGCCGTTGTCGGAGTGAATTGCTCGCATCCGACCATTGTTCTCATTCTTCAGCTTCAAAATCAGGTCATGGACAAATTGAAAAGTTTCATCCTTAGACTCCAAAAAGAAAACCCACGAGAAACGAGAAAAGTCGTCAACAATCACAAGTGCATACCACTTCCCACCGACTGAGCGTACCCGAGCTGGACCTACAGTGTCCAAATGTAAAAGCTCGCCTGGATACGAAGTCATCACCTGAGTCACAGGTGAGTGAGAAGCGGCAACCATTTTCCCATGACGATAGGGATGACAAACTAGATCCTTCTCCATTTTAAGCTTGGGCAATCCTCGGATGAGGTCCATAGAGCTTAACCTGACTAGCAGATCAAAACTCAAATGACCTAACCTCCTATGCCACTTCCAGAGCTCAGAAGAAGATCCAGCAATCAAACAACGAGAAGGGCCAAAAGAACTAGAGAAGTCAATTCGAAAAACTTTACCGAAGAGTAAAATCTGACAAACCAAAGACCCTCTAGAATCAACCACAGAAGAATTGCCCTTCTTAAAACGCACTTCCAAACCATCCTCAAGAAGTTGCGAAACAGAGATTAAATTAAAGTTCAGATTTTAACCAAAGCAACATTCTTTAAAGAGAAATGGTCTGAAATGCTGATTGAGCCTATGCCACTTACTTTCCCTTGACCGCTGTTCCCGAATGTGATGTACTCTTTGGAGCTCGGGGGAGTGAGACTGGAGAACCATCTGCGATGTCCCGTCATGTGGCGAGAGCACCCTGAGTCCATGATCCAAACATCCTCCAGTCCCCGGTCCTGCACAATCAATGTCTGTAAGTGGGAGCAAATGGTCCGGCACCAGGTTTAGCAAAAAATATAAACCAGTGTCGAGCCATCTGCTCAAAAGATGGAAAGCGAAAACCATCAAAAGAGTTTGGACCAAAACGCGGCTCAAAGCGCGGTCCACGGTTCTTCCTAACCCAGCGGCCACGAGGTCCAAAACCGTAGCCAACACGGTCTGGAACTCTGCCGGAACGGACACCACCAACTGGAGCACGGGTACGAAAACCGTCTCCTCTACCACCACCTACACGACGCGGCCTGGCCTCCAGCCTCTCCCTGCGCCGAGGAACACGCAGTCTACCACCCTGCTGGTAGAACTGCTCCTGATCACTACGAGCCCTCTCTGCTCTCTCAACCCGCTTCCTCCTGAAACAAAACTCCGCAAAATGCCCGTCTCTCTGACAATACTCACAATGATAGGTAGGCTTCTTGGGATGTGGTTGAGGCTTGGGATACTTGGGTTTGGTAGTGTTTGGTGTGGTCTTCTTGGGCTGAGAGGGTCCAGGAAGAGAGTCAAGAGAAGTGTGGAGAATTTTGGGCTTTGGAACCCAGATAGGTTTCTTGGGTGGAGCTTTAGGTGGCTCATGAATCACTCCATCCTTGGGCTGACAAGCCTGGGAAGACTCAGTGGAGTGAGTCTTGGGATACCTCTGCTCTGGAGTCATTTTACTCCACTCCACTGCCCGGCTGATGGCACTCTCAAAGTCAGCCTTGGTGTAGGTGTAACCTACCCCAAACCCATCCTGCCTCTTGAACTGCTGGATCATCATGCCAAGCTGTGGCTCTCTGGCACTGATCCAACTCAGGATAGACCGGAGGTAAAAGTTCTCATTCTGAGAATCTGCTAGCTCCTCTCTCAAGGAAGCTAGAACCTCCACCTGAGACAAGCAGGTCTCACACTCACTCTCTACTTGGACTGACTTCCCGGCTTTTAGCTTAATCAACTCCATTCTAAGAGACAGGCAGTTCTCACAGACAGTGGGTGGAACTGACAATGTCTCAAGCTCTAGCCTAGTCAGCGCAAGCTCAGCTCTCAACCTCTCTAAATCACCCAAATGCTCATCGCCCTTGGATTTCAGCTCAGCTAAGGCAGCTAGATGAGATGGGCAATCAACACAGGGTGCGACGACAGTGGCTTGAGCATCTTTCAGCTCCAGCTGAGCGCTTTCAAGCTCAGTGGCCAAAGCGTCTCTCTCATCAACCCTTTCTGTGTACCTGGACTTCAGAGTCGACAGGTCACACAGAAGCACCTCACACTTCGGGCACTCACTGCTATCACCCAAGCAAGGGGAAGAAGATAGACTCTCAATTCTACCGTTGGCCACGGCAAGCTCACTAACTAACTCGTCTATCCTTTTCTTAGCCCCCCTAAGCAGTTTCTCCCGATACTTCAACTCCTGACGATTGCTCTCAAGTAAATCAACAATTTCTCGCTCATAAGACGATACCTTGCTGTCGTCGTCGTCGGAGTCATCGGAGGAGCTCTTTTCTTCTCTATCCCCAAGAGCCATTGAACAGAAGCTCTTGCGGGATCTTCGGCGCTGGTGTGAGCGGCTCTTCGGTTTGTCTCCGAAGGCCATGAAGCAGAGGCCCGCCGGATCGTCCTTGTCCTTCCCCTTTCTGATGGCGATCTCCTCATCGCTTGAGCTCGATGAAGAGGAAGAAGACGTGGATCTCTTGGAGTAGCTCTTCTCCATCTCGGCGAAGAAGGCCTTGTCGCGCTTCTTGTTCTCTCGCCGGTAGTCCTTCAGGGCCTTCTTGAAGAACCGGGTCTTCGGTTTGCCCTTGTTGAAGGAGGGGCTCTCATGCTTGCCGGAGTCGTGGAAGCTGCTGCCGGTGCCCTTCTTGTATCCACTGCGCTTGGGGCAGTCGGCGATGAAGTGTCCTAGATAACCACATTCAAAGCATCCGGATTTTGTGCCGTGTCTTTTGAACATTCTTTTATCATAGACACGACGCACCCGGTTGTTAAACAGACACAAATCATCATCTCCCAACAACTCAAGCTGGTCCTTAGTGATAGACATCAAGGAGAACCCAGCACAGCTCACAGAAGAAGGATCAACAGAAGGTGTAGCAAGGGCCAGGGATTTTGATCCAAAACCAGTGAGATTTGATCTCAACTGGATATCTACCTCAGTGGCCTTCAGCTTGCTAAATAACTCAGAAATGGTCAAGGTATCGTAAGAAGTACTCTCAACGATAAAAGATACCTTGATCTCCCAGATCTTTGGGTCCAAGGTATGGAGAACCTTGAGCGCCTGCTCGTGATCTGAGACTAACTGAGCACCCTCAGCCTTGTTGTCCCGAAGCTTGTTAATGATCGACTGAAAGCGACCAAACAAAGCTTCAACAGATTCACCCGGCTTCTGTGTGAAGTTTTCATATTCACGTCGGTAGGTCTGATAGAGCCGAGCCTTGACCTGTGCTGTTCCCTCATGGTGTGCCTTGAGGGTAGCCCAGATCTCTCTCGCAGTGGAGAGATGACTCACACGCTCAAACTCAGTGGGACCTAAACCAGAAAACAAAATGTTCACAGCCTTACTGTTGCTCAGATGCTGAGCAATGATACCAGCAGTACCATGCTCAGTGACTGGCAAAATGACAAACGTGCTGTGAACGCAAATGTCCCATATGTCCGAACCCTGGCTCATGAGATAGGCTCGCATGCGAGTCTTCCAATAATTATAGCCATAGGCTTCCAAGGACGGGACCTTGCCAGGAGACGTCATAGTCACTACTGGGGTTTAAAACCGGGTAAGGTATGGAAAAACCCTAACGAGGCTCTGATACCACTTGTAGGACCGAAAGTAGCGACCAGAGGGGGGGTGAATGGGCGCCTTAAAAATTCTTCGGAATCAATGGCCTGTTCCCAATACCCAACACACCTCAAAAGACTACGCAGCAGAAAATAAACAGAAGGCCTAAGTCTAAAGGTTTCTAACCTAGAAGCAGCTGATGATAAACAGTGTAAATCTAAAGTAGTGCAACTAGGCAGATGAACAAGGTATAACAAGCCTAAACTCCTCAATGAAATGATCTAAGAATGTATAAGATGAAAAGAGAAGTTACTGTCCAAATTTGTCTCCTATTCGGAACTTGGCGAAGCCCCCTTCGCACGTCGAGGTCTGCTTCGGAGGTTGGTGACGGAGCCTGTCCGAGATGCCGAAGGTGACACGGTCTAGCCTAGTTCGAAGTGGCAAGTTGCGAAGTGTACTTCGGAACGAAGTGAGATAATGCCGGAGCCTGGTTCGAAGTATGTACTTCGAAGTCAAGGCTTCGAACACAGTTTCGAACCAAGAGCTTCGGAGCAAAGTTGACAGAGTCGGAGCCTGCTTCGAAGTGTGTACTTCGAAGACAGAACTTCGAATACAGCTTTGAACCGAATGCTTCGAAGCAAAACCTTCGAACAGATAGCTTCGAACACAACACACAAATGAACAACCTTCGGACAAAGAAGCGAAGCCTGTCACACGACAGAAAACCAAGTCCGAAGCCAATGCTCTACCTCCGAAAAGATTAAGCTCCGAAAAGAGAGGCGAAGGGTGACACGCTACACAGAAGTCAGTGCGAGGCCTAACGGAGCTACAGGCTTCGAACCCAACTTCGAAACTTGTCGAAGTATGGACTTCGAACCGATAGGGCCGAAGCCCCTTTGCACTATTGTTCGAAGTATGCGTTGCTGACGTTCAGAAAAACGCTTCGAAGCTTAGCAACACAGAACACAAACCAAAGACCGAAGATCAACCGAAGCCTTCGAAGGAGATAGATCGAAGCCTGCCTCGCAAAACTGAGGGGCTTCGAACAGAAAGTAGCTTCGCTCGAAACACAGCCAAAAAGGTGACAGAGCCTGTCAGCCTCGATCAAAAAGCAGTGCAATAGTAGGTGAAAAGCTGCACAGACTACTGTAGCTACAGGAAAGTAGTACTACTTGCAACTGCAAGAACTAGTACTCAGTTTGTGAAGAACAGAAGCAACAGAAGAAGCTTCTCCTCACGAAATAAATTTAGCAGCCCGTAGCCAAAGCAATAACTCCCCAAACCGAACAATATGCACCAAATAAAATCAGCAGGTACCAAGGCTTTAATGGATCCAGGAGATTAGAGCAAAAGTAATGCACAAACAGGAGGGAGCAAAGCTTGGCGGCGCACACAGGAGAGAGACAACGAGAGACAAAATGACCCAAAGAGTGGATTTGATTTCAGCACAAAGGGGTAGTCCAAACCCTAGGGATTGGGGTCCTATTTATAGGCAGCCCAACACTAGGAATATTCTACCAGCCCCTTAGGGTTTTTACAGACTCAAAAATAAAGGAAAAGACTCTACTGCCCTTAGGAATTTTTACAGACACAACTGACTGACTGTGGGCCTAGAGTTATAGATGACATATCTGGAAGCTAAGTTTTCGTAGTGACTACGGCTTCTCTTCTGGACAGTCGAATACAGAATCAATGGTTGTCAGTTTTACGCCGAAACTGACAAAGCCTCCACCGGCTTTGCACCAGGTACCCGGATTGGGCCGGCCCGACTCCGCAGCTCTCTCAGCCCGGCAATCGCTCACCGCCCGTGTACCTGAGTCAGTCCTGGTCAACAGCCCAGTGGGTCTTCTACAGCTTCTGGCCCATGCACCCGGATTGGGCCAGCCCGACTTCGCAGCCTCCTCTGCCCGACAGTCGCTCGCTGCCCGTATACCTGAGTCACACGCGGCCCATGAAACAGCAGATCTCTTCTCTTCTTTAGTCCTCTTTGACTATCGTTGACAATGACTCATCACTTCTGGAGCCATGAGGCCCACGCTATTCAGCATGGCTCCTCATAAGCTCATGATCCCCTTCCGCCCTTAGCCGTCACGGGTTCATCGGAAATGGAATTTTCTCGCGTGCTTGGCAAGCTCGTCGGAAATGGAAGGAGGGACTTCGGGTTCCTTCGATTCCTTGCCTATTCCTCACCAAAGACCCCCTATAAAGACCCTCGGCACTCACCGCAACCCTCCACACCGAAAACGCCAAGCCCCCCTCCGTCCCGAGCCACCATTTGCGCTTTTCGACGTTTTCCCCTGTTCGCTCTCCGGCAGGACCTCACCGGTGCTCTAGGCCACCGCCGCCCTCGCCAAGCCCACCGTCGCGACCGCCGTCACACACCCTCCCTCGGCCCCACCTCCGTTGGGCCGGATCGCCGCCAGATCGCCTTGTCGACGTCGAGCCCGAAAGCCTCCGCCGCCACCTCCGCACCGCCGATCGTCGCCACTGCCTCGACGTCGTCGCCGCTGGTACGCCTGAAGCCCCCTTGCTATTCTGATTCCATTTTTGGCCCTAGCCCTGCCGGGAGCCCTCTCCGCCGCCGGGGATCGCTCGCCGCCGCTCGGCCGGAGCCGGAGACGAAGACGTCTGTCTTCCCCGTGCCGCGTACGTGCCGGACGCGCGCTCCGCCGTGCGATCGTGAAGGGACGACTGAGATTAGATCAGCCACGGATTTAATCCTGGCCCTTGATCTTAGCCGAAGGGGTATCGGGCGTTAAGGGCCGTCGATCGCCACTTAAGTACCCCGCTGCACTGGCGATCGTTGGATCTGGATCCAACGATCCAGATCTGACCGGTCCAGCGCACAGTGCGCGGGTCCATGGTGGACCTGGCTCACCGTGGACCCGCACCTGTTTCTGGTTTTAAATATAATTCAGAAAAATGGCTTAAACTTCAAAAAATCATAACTGGTTCAATTTAACTCCAAATTTTACCATTTCAATTCTGGAAAATTTGTCTTTTTATCCTCTACACTTTCATGCAATAAAAACAATATGTTTATTTGGCTCATAATAATCTTATTAAATAATAAAGAAAAGTCCCCTTTAGGAATTAATTAATATTTCAATAAAATAATTCAGATAAACCCTTAAAAATTTATAAAGTAATTTCAGAAGATATAATGGCTCTATTTCACTGTTATTAACACAATAAAAATGGAATGACCATGTTGTCCATGACATTTGGTTAAATAACATTCCTAAGACCCCTTTAGGGTTTAATTAATATTCCATTTAAATAATACAGAAAAACTCTTAGAAATTTATATAATAATTTTAGATGATATATTGAATCCAGTACGCTGTTTATAAGTCAATAAAAATATAATAAGTCATTTTGCCCATTTTAGATTCTTAAATAAACATTTCCAAGACCCTTGAAAATAAATGATTAATTCATATAATGGAAATACAACACTTTACAAAAATATCATGAAAATGATATAATAAATTAAGAGGACTTAATGACTCTATTCTACTGTTTTAATGCAACAAAAATAACATGTTCACTTTGCCCACTTTAATCTATTAATAGTAGCCCTTGTAGGATAATTAAGTAATTCATAAAATAGAAGTTAAACACGTTATAAACATGTCATGGCAACTTATAACTTCAGAAAACCTAACAACTTGAGTTCACTATTTTTAATATAATAAAAATAGACTATTCATTTTTCCCACTTTGTTATATTAAATCACATTACAAAAAGCCCTTTAGGATATTTAATTAAGTCATGGAGTAAAGGTCTATATTTTATGAAATCATCTTAAAGCTATATAACAAACTTCAGAAAACTTAATAATTTAAAGTCCCCATTTTGATACCATAAAAACATCAAGGCTAATTTATACCTTTTTAGTTCATCTCTAAAAAGGGGAAATAAAAACCCCTAGGAAAAATAAATTACATCAAGTCATAAATTCAGAAATCTCATTAGAAATCAACCCTAAATATTTAAGTAACAACTCCCTAAACTTTAAGACTCTATCTCCCTTACTTAATCCAACAAAAACATGTATGTTAGTATGATTGATTCGTTTCGGATTGTTTATTGAATGTTTTATTTACTTTTCCGCATCGAGAAGACTACGACATCGTCAAAGAACCGGAGTTCTATCCCGGGGTTTCACCCTCACCATTCACAGCATCAAGGCAAGTCATCGACCACCCCTGTGGAAACAGTTGATCATTATTGAGCCCATGTTTTATTAAAATATGGCTATAACTCATAGGTTAATATTGCATTAGTCGAATGTCAAAGCCTTACACTTATATTTATTAGATCCCCGTCCTTGTGTGCAAACCCAAGCCATGCTTATTGAGCCTTAACTCCTTGTCACTCTACAAATATTATATTAGCTAGTGCCCAATGTATCGGCACCACTCCTAAAGGATAAAAAGAATGAGTCGTAAATAGATGAATTCTGGTATATGAAATACCCCGTTATTCTTGTCTCTGGACTCTGTTGGAGTTGGTTAGGTTATAAGTATGGTGGGTTCCGGGTGCAAGCTCGGGTTTTGGTATGTCGCACCCGGAGCACTATAAGGACCGGTCTGCGGGATCTGTTGCAAAGCACTTCCGTACCAGCCACAAGTCTAATGGGTAAGTCCTAACTGGAAGTGTGGAACACTCCGTCTCTCGGCACTATAGTAGAGGGGGCAAGGGGCAAGCTTGCAGGCGACTTGTACCAAAGGAGGCTCAAGGGGGGGGTATGGTGGGGCACCGACGCGTCGGGACACCATATGAAACCTATAAGAGGGTGCTGTTGAGTCGGAGAGGACCATATGGAAGGTTTTGGCACGAGTTCCCGTGAAATGGGTCATCTCGTTACACTTTGGTGTAAGTGATGAGTGCGTGCCTTGTGGGTACAGTGGTACATCTCTGATCAGAGTAAAATCAATCTTTTCAAAAAGCCGAGCCCACGGTCAAGGGCGGGTTGTGTGACTACCCGTAGTTAGTTTACAATTGCTTGAATGGTTGAGTTATTCATGGCATGTAAGGACTGTTGTGCGAGGGGGTGAAACGTACTCCTCGAGTTAGAAGATGATGATGCATACACATGTTTACATTTCAGTACTAATAAATTGTTCACATTAAATTGCTTTACAAATTACTCGCTTCCGCAAAAATTAGCCACTATCTCCTTTGTTATTACCTTGCATTATATCTGCATTCGGTGGCTTGCTGAGTACCCCTGTACTCACCCCGTTGACTTACCCCATCAGAGCCCGTCTACTACGAGGAGGATGCAGGTCTGGAGTAGCGACCCAGTCAAGGCGAGACTGGAAGGAGGCGTTCATATAAAACCCTTATTTTATTAGTTTCTCTTCACCTTTATTCACTTTTGTATTAATGCGGTCTACGAACCGTGAATGATTGCCCGTATTGTACGTGGTCGCATGATGAACTTCTTGTTTTATTGATTTTCTATGGAATTTCAATAAAGTCCTGATTTATTAAATCGGGGCGTTGACAAGATGGTATCAAAGCCGACTTGACTGTAGGAAGCCAAACAGACCTGACCTTAGGACTTATACTTACTATATTTTCTTACAAAATTACTTAAACTCTCATCTTCCGAGATTTTCACAAAAACTTTCTCTCTTTTGTAGATGCCGGTCCATACCATGAGCGGGACTCTTCGTGATGAGGCCGGATTCATCCGCGAGCTTCGCGTGCTCGTCGACTTCTTGGGGTTTCCCCATGAGCCTGCGTTCCACGGGATCTTTCCCGATGTGAACGAGAGCTACTGCGAGGTCACGGTTGTGATCCGCCCCTCTTCCACGCAGCCACCCTTCTACACCCATGGAGTTGGAGGACCTTCATTCGTGGTGGCTAGCCAACGAGCCGCTCTTCAGTCCCTCGCCGAGCTTCGACTGGTATACGACTGCCACCTCCGTGACACCGTCTACCGCTTCATGCCCATGCGCACACCCGGGAGTCACCGCAGCATCTACATCAGCCCCCTCACGCAGAGCAACTCCGCCATCACCCGCACAATGAGACTCTTGGAGGCCATGGACAACCTCCACACCGAGGCCGTCCTCGACGCAGACAGCCAGCACGACACCATCGATTTCTACCGCCACACTTCGGAGAACCTGACCCGTGAGAATGCCGAGCTCCGTCGACAACTTCAGCAGAACCCCCCGTTGACCCCCAAGGTAGAGGAATTGAGGCGTCAGAACGAGCTTCTACGCCAGGGCGTCGTGGTCAACACCCAGCTTCGCCACCAGCTCAAGGAATTAAAGAAGGATATTGAGGAGATCGCGCCCCTTCCGCCTCGCCGGAAGAAACCCCTTCGGATCCCTACTATGAGGCCCAAGAGGATCTCCCGCAGCGCACCACCCGCCGGACCATCCAGCTCCTCGACCCCGACCGTCTCCCACGAGCCCGAGATCGAGCCGTCCCCCGAGCTACCATAGACGTAGTTTTGCGGTTGATTGTTTTCTTTTACTTGTTTGTATTGCCACCCATGTCAAATATAAGACATGAGTGAATATTAAATAAAAGACTTAAATGTAATCGCAAGAACGATACATTTTTGAAATAAAAGCTCAATATCATTTCCCTCTTCTTCCTATACCTATTAAGTCATATCCCAATCTCGAGGAGAGAATCCACCTCTAGTTCCAACTCAACAAGATTTATTCATCGCCGTTCTCCAAGATCAACTCCAATCATGAAGTCAAGACACGTTATCAGGAAAGCCCTAATTTAGCCAAGCCCTATCTAGACTTAAAAGCCTCTCTCGTAAAAAAAAGATCCATGGCTGACGTATAACCATGGCTTTCTACTTCTAGCCTTTCCGAATCTCGAGGATGAGATTCTTGTTAAGGATGTTAGGATTGTAACACCTTGAGTTTGCCAGGCATTAAAAATAAAATAAAGTAATTAATAAATAAATTTCAAGAAAAAGGTTTAGCATAAATCAAGAAAGAGGAAAAGCTAAAATGCAGGCCTAAAAATTTCATTTAAAAATAACAATTAGCTAGAGTATTTTCCTAAAAATTCTCCTAAGCATTTAATTGCATTCCAAAAATTTTCTGGAATTTTTGGTACCAAGGAATTCAGTAAGATATAATTAACATCACTTCATCTTAAACCTCTAACACTAATTAAGAAAATATATTACAACATAAATGTTGAGTGAGTAAAATACATGATAAATCATTTATACTAAAAATAATATAAGGTATGAGTGTGAAAATTTATAAGGGACTAAAATAAAATATGTAAGCATCTAGGACAAACTACTTATCTTGGCCAATAAAATCAGCAACAATTTCCTCTTAACTATTGGCACCTTCTTTTTGAACCCTTCAACTTCAGGATGGCCAATGACCAAGGATCAGAAGCTCCACACGATGGAAACACCTAAGGCAATCTGCCTCAGTGGGGTGCAGTTGGACGTCAGAAGACCCCTGTTGTCTATCATCCCACACTTACGGAGATGATGGCAAAACAGAACCAACTGATCGCCACGCTGCTTACCCAGATGCAACAACAACAAAAGCAGATGCAAGAGCAGCAGGCACAGTTGTTCCGTCTCCAACAACACAAGCTCTCCCTTCAGCTGATCTACGGGGACTTCGCCAACTTTCAGAGATTGGTGAACGAAGCAATTATACCAGAAACCAAAGTGATTCCACCTCAAGCCCCAACCTCTGCCAAGCCACGAACCACCCTCGGAGGGCCAAGCACAGACATCCCACCCCAAGCACCGCCAGCCAGAAAGATACCAGCGCAAGCTACCGGATACAAGAGGGACAGGAACGGCAAGCCGATTGTGTGCTTCAACTGTCGCCAAGGAGGTCACTACGCTAACAAGTGCCCCTACCCCAAGCGGGTGCCATCCTCCATTCCAACCCCAGAGGGACATGCCCTAGATCACCACAAAGAGAACCCAGATACAACCGAGGACACTCCCAATTTGATCTCAACCAACCCAGATCCGGAGATCACTTTGCCTACTTCTGATGTAACTCCTCCGAATCCGGAACACCAGTAGAACTCAGCCCCTTAGTTTTCCCAAGATTCGCTTCGAATCTTGAGGACGAGATTCTCTGTAAGGGGGATAGGATTGTAACAGCCCCAAAATTAAAAGGGAATAAAATAAAGGAAAAATAATATTAAATGAATTTCTGGATTTTGTTATTAATAAAAATCCTAAAGGAGCACTATTAAAGCCAAACAGAGGCAAATATTCAAAATTTGGACTTGAAAATTTTATGGGATAAACTAGAGGCCAAGAAATATTTTTGAGAATTTTTACAAAATTTTAGAAACAGTGCTTCAAGCCTTAATCAAATAATTGATATTCTGGAATTATTTTAATTGAAAAATGAATTTTAAATCTTAATGGGCCGAAACCCTGGATTCTCCTCCAAAGGCCTTTCGGCCCAGCCCAATGCAGCCTCTCTCGCTGACAGGCGGGGCCAGCCTGTCGGTGCCGACCCCCGCCTCTCTCCTCTCCCGCGCCACGGTCGGCCCCACCTGGCAGCCACCGCGCGCCCCCTCTTTCCCGCTGACGTCCCGGGCCCGCGTGTAGGCTCTCTCTCACCCGCACCCGCCCACTGACAGGTGGCCCCCACCTATCAGTTTCGTCTTCTCCAAATGGAAGGGGATCCCTCCCTTTCCATCCCGATGGCCCCTTTTCGCTTTTAGCCACCGGCCGTCGCCTTTTCACCGAAGCTAGCCCCGGATCGCTTTCCCGCGTAAGCTCGTGATCCCCTTCCGCCCTTAGCCGTCACAGGTTCATCGGAAATGGAATTTTCTCGTGTGCATGGCAAGCTCGTCCGAAATGGAAGGAGGGACTTCGGGTTCCTTCGATTCCTTGCCTATTCCTCACCAAAGACCCCCTATAAAGACCCTCGGCACTCACCGCAACCCTCCACACCGAAAACGCCAAGCCCCCCTCCGTCTCGAGCCACCATTCGCGCTTTTCGACGTTTTCCCCTGTTCGCTCTCCGGCAGGACCTCACCGGTGCTCCAGGCCACCGCCGCCCTCGCCAAGCCCATCGTCGCGACCGCCGTCACACACCCTCCCTCGGCCCCACCTCCGTTGGGCCGGATCGCCGCCAGATCGCCTTGTCGACGTCGAGCCCGAAAGCCTCCGCCGCCACCTCCGCACCACCGATCGTCGCCACTGCCTCAACGTCGTCGCCGCTGGTACGCCTGAAGCCCCCTTGCTATTCTGATTCCATTTTTGGCCCTAGCCCTGCCGGGAGCCCTCTCCGCCGCCGGGGATCGCTCGCCGCCGCTCGGCCGGAGCCGTAGACGAAGACGTCTGTCTTCCCCGTGCCGCGTACGTGCCGGACACGCGCTCCGTCGTGCGATCGTGAAGGGACGACTGAGATTAGATCAGCCACGGATTTAATCCTGGCCCTTGATCTTAGCCGAAGGGGTATCGGGCGTTAAGGGCCGTCGATCGCCACTTAAGTACCCCGCTGCACTGGCGATCGTTGGATCTTGATCCAACGATCCAGATCTGACCGGTCCAGCGCACAGTGCGCGGGTCCATGGTGGACCTGGCTCACCGTGGACCCGCACCTGTTTCTGGTTTTAAATATAATTCAGAAAAATGGCTTAAACTTCAAAAATTCATAACTGGTTCAATTTAACTCCAAATTTTACCATTTCAATTCTGGAAAATTTATCTTTTTATCCTCTACACTTTCATGCAATAAAAACAATATGTTTATTTGGCTCATAATAATCTTATTAAATAATAAAGAAAAGTCCCCTTTAGGAATTAATTAATATTTCAATAAAATAATTCAGATAAACCCTTAAAAATTTATAAAGTAATTTCAGAAGATATAATGGCTCTATTTCACTGTTATTAACACAATAAAAATGGAATGACCATGTTGTCCATGACATTTGGTTAAATAACATTCCTAAGACCCCTTTAGGGTTTAATTAATATTCCATTTAAATAATACAGAAAAACTCTTAGAAATTTATATAATAATTTTAGATGATATATTGAATCCAGTACGCTGTTTATAAGTCAATAAAAATATAATAAGTCATTTTGCCCATTTTAGATTCTTAAATAAACATTTCCAAGACCCTTGAAAATAAATGATTAATTCATATAATGGAAATACAACACTTTACAAAAATATCATGAAAATGATATAATAAATTAAGAGGACTTAATGACTCTATTCTACTGTTTTAATGCAACAAAAATAACATGTTCACTTTGCCCACTTTAATCTATTAATAGTAGCCCTTGTAGGATAATTAAGTAATTCATAAAATAGAAGTTAAACACGTTATAAACATGTCATGGCAACTTATAACTTCAGAAAACCTAACAACTTGAGTTCACTATTTTTAATATAATAAAAATAGACTATTCATTTTTCCCACTTTGTTATATTAAATCACATTACAAAAAGCCCTTTAGGATATTTAATTAAGTCACGGAGTAAAGGTCTATATTTTATGAAATCATCTTAAAGCTATATAACAAACTTCAGAAAACTTAATAATTTAAAGTCCCCATTTTGATACCATAAAAACATCAAGGCTAATTTATACTTTTTTAGTTCATCTCTAAAAAGGGGAAATAAAAACCCCTAGGAAAAATAAATTACATCAAGTCATAAATTCAGAAATCTCATTAGAAATCAACCCTAAATATTTAAGTAACAACTCCCTAAACTTTAAGACTCTATCTCCCTTACTTAATCCAACAAAAACATGTATGTTAGTATGATTGATTCGTTTCGGATTGTTTATTGAATGTTTTATTTACTTTTCCGCATCGAGAAGACTACGACATCGTCAAAGAACCGGAGTTCTATCCCGGGGTTTCACCCTCACCATTCACAGCATCAAGGCAAGTCATCGACCACCCCTGTGGAAACAGTTGATCATTATTGAGCCCATGTTTTATTAAAATATCGCTATAACTCATAGGTTAATATTGCATTAGTCGAATGTCAAAGCCTTACACTTATATTTATTAGATCCCCGTCCTTGTGTGCAAACCCAAGCCATGCTTATTGAGCCTTAACTCCTTGTCACTCTACAAATATTATATTAGCTAGTGCCCAATGTACCGGCACCACTGCTAAAGGATAAAAAGAATGAGTCGTAAATAGATGAATTCTGGTATATGAAATACCCCGTTATTCTTGTCTCTGGACTCTGTTGGAGTTGGTTAGGTTATAAGTATGGTGGGTTCCGGGTGCAAGCTCGGGTTTTGGTATGTCGCACCCGGAGCACTATAAGGACCGGTCTGCGGGATCTGTTGCAAAGCACTTCCGTACCAGCCACAAGTCTAATGGGTAAGTCCTAACTGGAAGTGTGCAACACTCCGTCTCTCGGCACTATAGTAGAGGGGGCAAGGGGCAAGCCTGCGGGCGACTTGTACCAAAGGAGGCTCAAGGGGGGGTATGGTGGGGCACCGACGCGTCGGGACACCATATGAAACCTATAAGAGGGTGCTGTTGAGTCGGAGAGGACCATATGGAAGGTTTTGGCACGAGTTCTCGTGAAATGGGTCATCTCGTTACACTTTGGTGTAAGTGATGAGTGCGTGCCTTGTGGGTACAGTGGTACATCTCTGATCAGAGTAAAATCAATCTTTTCGAAAAGCCGAGCCCACGGTCAAGGGCGGGTTGTGTGACTACCCGTAGTTAGTTTACAATTGCTTGAATGGTTGAGTTATTCATGGCATGTAAGGACTGTTGTGCGAGGGGGTGAAACGTACTCCTCGAGTTAGAAGATGATGATGCATACACATGTTTACATTTCAGTACTAATAAATTGTTCACATTAAATTGCTTTACAAATTACTCGCTTCCGCAAAAATTAGCCACTATCTCCTTTGTTATTACCTTGCATTATATCTGCATTCGGTGGCTTGCTGAGTACCCCTATACTCACCCCGTTGACTTACCCCATCAGAGCCCGTCTACTACGAGGAGGATGCAGGTCTGGAGTAGCGACCCAGTCAAGGCGAGACTGGAAGGAGGCGTTCATCTAGGACCCTTATTTTATTAGTTTCTCTTCACCTTTATTCACTTTTGTATTAATGCGGTCTACGAACCGTGAATGATTGCCCGTATTGTACGTGGTCGCATGATGAACGTCTTGTTTTATTGATTTTCTATGGAATTTCAATAAAGTCCTGATTTATTAAATCGGGGCGTTGACAAAAACTCTCCCAACTCTAAAGATCTTACACACCACAACGCCATCAGAATTGAGTACTTGCAAAGTATCGCGATGAAATCGCACTTCGAAGCCCTCATCAAGCAACTGAGATACTGAAAGCAAATTGTATCTCAGGTTCTCAACCAAAGCAACATCTTTGAGAGTGAAATTCAAGTTGATTCTTACCACACCTTTACCTTTCACTCTACTCCTTCGATTGTTGCCGAAGGTGATATGTTCCCTTTGCTTGGTTGTGGTGAGGCTGGAGAACCATGCTGCATCCCCGGTCATATGGTGCGAACAACCGGAGTCCATGATCCACGTGCCCTCCAAACCTCGGTCTGTCGCCTACACATGATAAGAAAATCTCGATCGCTCAGTGATGGGGTGAGTGAAAATATGACGAGGCATCCAGCACTGAGTGATACGAGTAGTAGGCACAGTAAAAGTAGACTGTCTACGCATAGGATAATCAGAAAGATGCAAAGTGCGAGGTCTACCTACATGCTGTGATCTAACAACATGACGAGGTCTCCTACTCTGACGAGGTATAAAGGTACTCGCTCGGGGTCTACCACCATATGGAACATGGTGAACACCTCGAGGAGCAAAACCTCTCCGTGAAGCACGAGGAGCCTCGAAAACAGAACGAGAGTAAAACTCAGACTCATGCATACCTAAAGATGGGTAATGCATGTCCTGGAAACTCATCGCCTGAAAGCGTCGCTCATGCTTGATGCGACGAAAACAGAACCCAACCAAGTGACCCGCCCGCTGACAGTAGGAACAATGATAAACTCTCCTAGGGGCACTCTCATGGGTCATAGGAGCAACTCTCACAGGCTCCTTGGGCTTCTGCTGAGTGGTTTTCTTGGGAGGGATTTTCTTGGCAGGAGGAGTGGTTTTCTTTGGAGTCCGGGTAGGCTTTTTGGCTGATGGAGTGTCTAACAGAGCTCTCTCTTTCTCTAAGGTAGTGGGTGAGGTAAAAACAGTTTTGTTCTTACTGTCTGAAGGAATCCTCTCAAAACCCAAACCTAGAGCTACCCCTGCTCTGTCAGTACACATCTTGGTTTTGGCCAAGAGCAAGTCCATCCTACCCTTTCCCTTAGTGCATTTGTTAACCACAGAAAGAAGGTACTCATTCTCAGTCATAAGGTTCTCAGCTCGCTCTCTAACAGTGCCTAGCTGGTCCTTAAGGGTTATGCAAGTGTCACAAACAGGTTGCACATCCTTAGAACTACCGGCCCTCTCCAATCTAGCCTCTAAGTCATGAACATGCTTATCACGTAAATCAATGCTCTCACGTAATAAAGAACATTTCATGCATTCAATTATATCATGAGGACTAGAATCAACCATCAAAAGCTGCTTCTGTGCAGTCTCAAGCTCAGATAGAGTTTGAGCATGTACAGAACGCAACTGAGCAAGCTCACCATGACAACAGTACAAGATTCACATTTAGCATCATTAACCCTGGACTTAAGCATGGCATAATCAGTAGAAATAGTTTCTAGCCTAAGTCTAAGTTCTTTTCTATCTCTAGCGGCTTGCACAAGTAACCTATCCTGACCAAGAACTACTTCATTCAGCTCATCTAATTTAATTGAAAGCTGGTCATAGGATAGAGGTACCTCAGATGAGTCAAGCTCATCGCCGCTGTGATCGCTGTCGGCCATGAAGCAAAGGCCGGTGAAATCTCGTCCCTTCTTGTCCTTCTTCTCCTCCTTCCTTGGAGACTCCTCCTCCTCAGAGCTCGACTCCTCAGTCGAGGAAGTGTCGATGTCGCTGAGAGCAGCAACAAATGCTCTAGAAGCGGCTTTGGCTACCCTCTTAGCCACCTTGCCGCGCTTGCCCTTCACAAAGGGTTTCCTCTCCTTCTTGTGGTATTTAGGGCGCTCACTCTCATCTCTCTTCTTTAGCTTAGGGCAATTAGCCTTGATGTGAGAGGTGTCGCCACACTCAAAGCAACCACTAAAACCACTTCTCCTCTGATCTCATCTCTCATGGTAAAAACGGGTGAACCTCCTGGCAATGAGAGCAAGCTCATCATCATCCAGAGTGTCCACCTGCTCCTTAGTGATGGAGACCAGGGAGGACAAAGCAAAACCATCTGCAAGAACACAAGTACCAAATGTGCTTGGTTCTGCAATGGTGCCACGACTAGTGCTAGAAACCAATGCCAATGACTGTGGCAAAGAGTTTATGTGCACTACAAGAGATGCCTTAGCAATCTCTGTGGACTTCAGCTTGCTGAAGAGCTCATCACAGGTTAGTGTGTCATAACCTACGGACTCCTCAATGTTGGATATCTTAACTTCCCATATGCTACGATCAAGAGCATAAAGAAGCTTGATAGCCTTATCATGATCATTGTAAGCAAGCGTCCCGTTTGACCGCAAGTTACTCACTATCGCATCAAAGCAAGAAAACATGGCATCTATAGATTCACCAGGTGCCTGCACAAACAGCTGATACTGTTGATTGTATGTGCTTTGGCGTCTGGCCTTGATCTGTGTAGAGACCTCATGAAAAATAGTGAGAGTGGTACAAATTTCCCTAGCAGTCCTAAGGTGCTGCACCCTATCAAACTCACTTCTACTCAAACCAATGAACAGTATATTTCTAGCCTTGGAATTGGAATTATACTAATCCTTCTCTGTTTGAGAGGTGCGAGTTTCAGGGATGGAGTATTGTGAGTCCACAATCTCCCAAATTGTATTTCCTTGGCTTAACAAGTAAGCCTCCATGCGCACCTTCCAGTATGCAAAATCTGTCCCATCGAACAGAGGAATTTTACTAACTCTGTCTATGTCGACAACAGATCACAAAACCGGTTAAGGTCAACTGGTGATCTTAACCTGCTCTGATACCAATTGTTAGACCGGAAACGGCGATCAGAGGGGGGGTGAATGGGAGCTTTTAAAATTTCAGGCTAAAAATAGCCTTCTGTTTTAATTCAGTCTACTGCGGAACAGGCTTCGAACACAACCTTCGAAGTTCTGGTTCGGAGGTATTTTACAGCTCCGAAAACAGGCTTCGCAAGGACCAAAAGTTCGAGGCCAAGGAGACTTCGCTCCACCCACAACCCCGAAAAATCAACTCTACTAAGTCAGTGCAGGCTCTGCACACAGGGTGCTTCGAGCAGGCTTCGCACTTCACCCTTCGCAAGAGTGGACTACCCTCTGAGGACTTCGACCAAATACTTAGCGACAACAACTGGTGCTGGGCTTCGTACTACGAAGGTCTAAACGCACACTTTACAGACTTCGCTAAGGGCTATGACACGGAAAGAAAAACGGGCTTCGATCAGTGCTTCACTAGTAAACAGCGAGGTCTATCCTCTAGTTACACAGAGCGAACGCACACTGAAAAGCACACTTTGCACAAACACACTTTGCCCAAACAGGCTTCGATCAAAGCATGCAGCGAGGTGTGCAAACGAGCTCAAGCATAAAATGAACACAGACACAGGGCTTCGCTGCTTGAACAAGGAACACTAAAAATGAACTCACTGGATGAATACAAAGTGTGTGGTGGCTAGTACAGGAGCTCAATAGTAAATGCTCAAAGTGTTCAATGTGACCTACCCATCCCCCACTATTTATAGCCACTATTCACCCATGTGAATTGACTACTTTACCCCTAGGGTTTACAATGGTTTTGTCTCATCAGAACAGAGGGGTACAAAAGGTAGTCAACTTTATTTGGAGGCTTCTCTGTAAGCTTTGCAGAGGGGACAGCGTCAGCTTTTTGCAGAGCAGACATTGTCAGCCTTTACAGTCAGCCTTTACAGTCTTGGATTCTTCTGAAGCCCCCCTTCGCACGCGAGGGGTGCGGTAGCTTCGGTGAGAAGCCTTGAGCCTGACGGCCTTCGCTTCACCGAAGTCAGCCTCCGATACAGTGACGGTTTTGAGCTGAAGCCGTCAAAGCCCTTGGGCCTTTGCACCAACACCTTCGGAGTGGACCACCATGGCTTCGCAGCTTCTCCCAGCTCGAACTCCGTCAGTCCGTGTACCGAAGCCATGCATGGCCGAAGGTACCTCAAGTCAACCTTACTCTGAAGCCCCACCTTCGGAGTACCACCCTTCGAAGTCCCTCCTTCGTCCAAGGCCTTCGCATGAAGCATTCCATGAGCACTTCGTCGCAGTGTCTCTCCCCGAGCACACTCGTCGACGATCCTCACCCGGACCATGCCTTCAATGCACCTCGACTTCTGAGACCTTCGTCGGGTAAACCTTCGAGTGTCTCCCTCCGGAGCACACTTCGAACACCTTGCCTCATTGCCGAGGACTTGGTCCACCAAACTCCGAAGTTACTCCAGTCGGAGTACCCTTCGAAGTGCCTCGCCTCCGAGGACTTCGTCTCGGAGTACCTTCATCCGGAGACTCGCTCCGCACTTACTGCCTTCGCCTGGCGCACCTCGACCCGAGGTCCGACCTCGACCCCTTCGCAGCCTTTGTGACGGAGCTCCCTGCTCCCCTGGCATCAAGCCTCCCGCTTGACCTAGGTTCACTTGCTACTAACCGTCTGTCACCTCCGAAGTCACCTGTGCACCACAGACATGTAGACAAGTGTATCCAGTATTCCGAAGACCTCTCCGGGTAACAACCTTCGGCACACACTCCGGTGTACCGCCCAAAGTACCGAGACCTTCGGTACAACCCAGTCCTTGTGTACTATCGGACCCCTCCGACAGGCACAATCCACTGCAACAGTTGCAGCAACCAGAGCCACCGACCCCTTTGGTGAAACCACCTCCGAAGTCCCCTTTGGAGAACCAACCTCCGAATCCCTTCGGAGGTACCCCTTCGAAACAGAGGGTAAAAGCCTGTCAATCACTCATCACAGACTCCGAAACCATCCCTTGGTTTCTCAAACTCCCCCTGAGTTATTTTCCCCCTTGCTGCAGAGAACTCAAAAATTTCTCCCCCTTTGACAATGCAAGCATCAAGGAGCATTTTAAAAGATGCAAAGCTTCGATATGGGCAGAATTGCAAAGATATATAAAACAAAAATATGCCAAACTTAACGACAATTATCATGTGCTCAGCTCAATTTGACATGATCTAAAAACATGATGACAGCATGTGATTTCATCATTTTGAAATAAAAGCATCACCACTCAATCAAAGTAACTAGACAAGTAAAAGCATGGACTGCACAAAGCTAGTCAATTTCTACTCTACACAGACAAGTCCAGTTCAAGTGGAGTATTGAAAGCAAACTTAATTGACAATGAATTTATACTTGCTGTTATTTTCATAATGCCAGAGGTTATTTGTTCGTCTACCTTATACTTTCCAATCAAGCCAAGCCTAGGCACGAAAGCCATCAGAAGCTTAAGGCAGTGATTTTGGCATACACTAAATTATCTCAGTTCATACCAAAGTACAATGGTAAGCAGTCTAGAATAAAGTAATGCGACAAACAAACCCACCTGGTTCTTTTCACTTTTAGCACTCAAATCATGGATTTTTGGATTTTTAATAAGTGAACAAATTGTTTAGCACTTGTTAATGAATATCCATGAAAAAGTAATATGATTTTTCAAGTTGTAATTTTTAGCATCCAGAGAAAAGGATTCTTGCTATCAAGCAGATAAAAGATAGCTAAAGCCATCCGGGTTAAACATTCTAGATTCAAGACTAAGCAGTGAGCATGATTTGATTTTGGAAAGAAAATCGTGCACAAAATGTATTAGACATATTAAATAGAGCTTAACTGTCATGATTACATGCTTTAAAACAAGGCATATTAGTGCAAAACATGTAAATGCAATTTCACACACAATGAGCAAATGCATATCAATGAAAATGTGCTCCCCCTCATAGAATGTTGTAAGGGTGACAAACACCAAGTTCCCCACGCAAGTAGGCGAAACGTGAAGCATTGAGGGGTTTTTTGAAAATATCGGCTAGCTGGTGTTGAGTATCAACATATTGAAGTTTAATATCACCCTTCTCATTATGATCTCTGAGAAAATGATACTGTACATCAATGTGTTTGGTTCTGGAATGCTGAACCGTGTTGTTTGCAATACAAATAGCACTAGTGTTGTCACAGAAAAGTGGAACACTCTTATAATCTAACCCAAAATCCAGCAAAGTGGAAATCATCCACAAAATCTGAGAGCAACAGCTAGCTGCAGCAACATATTTGGCCTCAGCCGTTGATTGTGCAACACTAGACTATTTGCGGGAAGACCAACAAACCAACGAAGTACCCAGAAAATGACAAGTACGAGAAGTACTTTTCCTATCAATTCTACACCCAGTAAAATCCGCATCAGAATAACCTCGAAGATATACAGAGGAAGACGCAGAATACCAAATGCCAAATTCGAGGGTATGTTTGAGAAACCTGAGAATGCGCTTTACCGTTTGGCGATGCGAAGCTCGGGACGAAGATTGAAAACGAGCGCACAAACACACCGCGAAGTGTATGTCTGGCCTCGTAGCCTTCAAGTAGAGGAGTGAGCCGATCATGCTCCGGAACTCCTTCTGATCCACGGCTTCTCTACCCTCGTCGGGATCTAATGCTATCAAAGTAGCCATCGGAGTAGCGAGGGGCTTTGCATCAGCCATGTCGAACTTCTTGAGCAGGTCCTTGGTGTACTTCGTCTGGTGGACGAATGTACCTTGTTTGCTTTGCTTGATTTGCAAACCAAGGGAAAATGTGAGTTCGCCCATCATGGACATCTCGAACTCCCTGCTCATGGCATCTACAAACTCGGCAACCAAAGCATGAGAAGAGCCACCAAAGATAATATCATCTAGATAAATCTGAACTAATAGGAAATCTTTGCCATGCTTGAGAGTGAAGAGGGTTTTATCAACAGATCCCATCAAATACCCCCGCTCAAGCAGAAAATACTTAAGTCTATCATATCAAGCCCGAGGGGCCTGCTTGTGTCCATAAAGAGCCTTATGATGTTTAAGGACTTTATGTGGGTATTTGAGGTTTTCAAAGCCAGGGGATTGTTTTACATAAACATCTTCGCCTTTGAAGCCATTAAGAAATGCACTCTTGACATCCATTTGATAGAGTTTGAATCCCCGGGATGTCGCAAAGGCAATCAAAATCCTAATGGCCTATAGACGCGCAACAGGTGCAAAAGTCTCAGTAAAATCAATCCCTTCTAATTGAGAATAACCCTGCGCTACAAGTCTAGCCTTGTTTCTAACTACAGTCCCATCCTCCCCTTATTTGTTTTTGAAAATCTATTTTATTCCAATGAAATGAACATTTGGTCGAGGATCAACTAAAGTCCAGACTTGGCTTCTCTCCAAATTTTCAAGTTCTTCATGCATGGCATTGATCCAACTAGAATCAGAAAGTGCATGACTAACATCTAAGGGCACAAAAGAAGCAACAAAAGTGGAATTAATGAAATGAGAATGAGAACGAGTTACCCTTTGATCAATCTCACCAATGATCTGCTCGGGAGGATGCATTCTTTGAATATGGTGTGGAGCCTCGCGGTGGGATGCAGTCTTTCCCTCAACTTGTGTGTTGGTGTGGTTCAAGATGACCGATGTTAAGGTAGTTGCTTCGGGGCCTTGCGCTGAAGTGGTCGAAGCGGGGTCGGCTTTAGGGATCGATGTCGAGGGTAGTAGAGGTTCATCCTCGAATTCTCCAGGAACTTCATCTTCGAAGATGGTCTGCTCCATGTCGTGTTCATTTGCCTGTTCAAAAGTAGAACTAACAGAGGGGGTTGATTCATCAAAAGTCACATCACATGACTCGATGACAGTGTTAGTTTCCAAATTAAAAACACGATAAGAATGACCATGTGTAGTGTAACCCAAAAAGATCCCGTCAGAAGAGCGCGACTCAAATTTATCCAAATTTCCATGTTTTAGGATAAAGCAACGACAACCAAAAACTCGAAGATGAGTCACCTTGGACTGTCTCCCAAAACACAGTTCATAAGATGTCATGTTCAAATTTGAGCGCAAGAAGATTCGGTTTGAGATGTAACATGCAGTGTTAATGGCCTCAACCCAGAATTTTCTAGGAGTCCTGTGCTCATCGAGCATCGTCCTAGCCATCTCAACCAAAGTGCGGTTCTTTCTCTCAACAACACCGTTCTGTTGAGTAACCCGCGGAGCAGAGAATTGATGTTGTATGCCATGCTCCATGCAAAAGTCAATAAAGAGATGGTTCTTGAACTCAGTGCCATTATCACTTCGAACGAATTTTAATGCACTAGGGAGTTCAGTAAAAAGTCTCAAAGCCAGGCTTCGAAAGTGTGAAAACACTTCATCCTTCCTAGCAAGAAAGAAGACCCAAGAGTAGCGAGAGAAATCATCGACAATGACTAGCACATACCACTTGCCGCCTAAAGAACTAACCCGAGAAGGACATACAGTGTCCATGTGGAGAAGTTCTCTGGGTTGTTCAGTCATCACCATGGTGACTGGAGAGTGTGAAGCGGCAATCATTTTTCCATGTTGACAAGGAGTGCAAACTAAATTCTTCTCAAACATGAGCTTGGGCAATCCTCGGATCAGACCTAGTGCACTTAGACGAGCAAGCAACTCAAAGCTCATATGCCCTAGTCTCCTATGCCAATTCCAAAGCTCAGAAGTCGAATGTGCAACAAGACAATGAGAAGAACCAGATGACTCAGAAAAATCAGCTCCAAAAACTCTCCCAACTCTAAAGATCTTACAGACCACAACGCCATCAGAATTGAGTACTTGCGAAGTATCGCGATGGAATCGCACTTCGAAGCCCTCATCAAGCAATTGAGATACAGAAAGCAAATTATATCCCAAATTTTCAACCAAAGCAACATCTTTGAGAGTGAAATTTGAGTTGATTCTTACCACACCTTTACCTTTCACTCTACTCCTTCGATTATTGCCGAAGGTGATATGTTCCGTTTACTTGGTTGTGGTGAGGCTGGAGAACCATACTACATCTCCGGTCATATGGCGGAACAATCGGAGTCCATGATCCACGTGCCCTCAAAGCCTCGGTCTAGCGCCTACACATGATAAGAAAATCTCGATCGCTCAGTGCTAGGGTGAGTGAAAGCATGACGAGGCATCCAGCACTGAGTGATATGAGTAGTAGGCACAGTAAAAATAGACTGTCTACACATAGGAAAATCAGAATGATGCAAAGTATTCCTTGTGTCTATCCCAGATGATAAACAACAGGGCTAGGATCAGAGAACTTCAAGAAGTGCTTAGTTGTGTTACAAGTCCTTAATTTGTTTCGTTTTCCTTGTGAGAAACTTTTGAATGTTTTTTTACCTCTGGATTATTCTGCTTTTCATCGGAACTTCTTTGATTGCTGTCATGAGGGATCTTGTGATTCAACCTTGAGATTAGTTTCTATACTGAGTAATTGCTCCCGTGAAGAGGATGGCTGTTGATTCTGCTGTTTAATGTGTTCAACACTGAACACCTTTTCTATGTGAACATTTGCTCTTGTTGTATGTGCCAAATTCCCATAGTATATCTCTACAACAGTTTTATTGAAGTGTTTCAGTTCTGTTTGCTGAAAAGAAGAACATCAGAAGGTTTTTAGCATCATCCATGAAAGGAGATCATTATCACCTCTGGGTAATTCTTGAGCAACAAGAAAACCTTTGCAAGATATGCTTTCTTGCTGAATTTTTGAGGAAGTGAAATCATATTTCTGGAACTAGTCCTTCTTTGAATATTACTGAATTCTAGGTTCTTCCCAGAGGAACATTGATTTGCTAGTTTTGTCATTCTGGGTTGCTATGTTCTTGCACCATCACAAGTCTTCAACACAAATTTTATTGTCTATCCTGGTTCTGTTGGCCTCCTGTGTTGTCTGGTTGTGATAAATTGTAATCTCATGTAAACCTTGTGCATGTCTGTTTCATGTGTGTGATATATGAGATTATTGATCAATATGTTTTCAATTCACATATCAAAGTTAACTTTTCAGTTGTCCTTTCTTGATCAGCTATTACTTTGTGATCCTTATGAACTGAATTAACTTCAAATGAGCTGAACTGAAATGATTTTAATCAATTTTTTGCTAAGTCTGAACATTGTCGGAGTTTCAACAACCGATAGCCCTCTATCGATCTTTCAAATACCGATCTAGACTCTGTAGATCGACAAATCATTCACCGACAGCTATTTCGGAGTTTCAAATTGAGGAGATTTTTGTTCTGGTTTTGTACTGTGTTCATTGATTTCAATTATGCAATCATTTAGAGGTGCATTGGGTGATCTGTACAGGCCATCTTATTCACGAGAATTTGTCGAGGCGCCTATTCACCCCCTTAGTTGCCATTCCGATCCCACAATTTGTCAAAGTATCAGGTATGCTTTGTTTAGATGAACGGTATATAACATGAAAAAGATACAATAGCAAGAGATGTCAGACTTAACCGATTAAGCCTTAAACTACCACACCTAGATCACATCAATCTAAGAGATCAATCTGATGTAGCCTTAGACCTAGCTAATACACCGCGATAAGCCGATGATCGTACTGTTTTAGCTAGTGTCTCCAAGAGATAAAATTTATGTAGCCGTGAAGACATTAACCTAGTCGATACGATCGTCAGGGATTGCGGGACTCACCTCTTCGCCAGAGATCGAAACGATGCATCCCAGCTTCGAGTGTCGAATCCCATCAGGATTAACCTTGGGAATCCAAGGATGGCGATGCACCGAGTAGTTGTTTGATAGAGATGTGTGTTCTAACCTAACTAAGGGATACATATTTATAGTCCGGAGACTTGCCGTCCAAGTATCTTATCCTAACTGATTCTGCTTAATCTTTATCTTCTTATTATCGGCTCCTTCCTGTCTGGCCATGTTGTAATAGATGAACTTCTTTAACCATCTTTGACCGGATCCTCTTTGATTTTCGTTGACTGTATGACATCCTTGGTGAGCCCAGGGCTTTACCAAATCTTGACGTCAATAGGTGGTGTGGCGAAAAGCGACGACCTAGCACTTTCACAACTTTACAATGCCTATGCGCGTGGTGTGGCGACACAATAGACATATCAAAGTGGTAAATAGTCAAAGAAAATAGAACATGTAAATACATCCCAATCCCAAAAGTCGTAGTTTAAGATTTTATTAGATCATCAAAGTAGTAATGTAAATATAGCGAAAAAGACAATCCTTTATGACAATTAAAAGTCATCCAAATCCAATGCCACCTATCCATCCTAATAATTCCCAATAAAAACTCGCTTTCAAGTTTAGAAAATGAAAACAATGATGTGGCATTGCACTAAAATAGGTGTAAAGCGTAATTTGGAAGCTAACACCTTGGCTTGACAGCAAAAAAGGCAGAGTTGTTTCCTAAGCCATCATAGAGCATCCACGTGTCACAACATCCTTCCCATGATCTAATGGTGACCTCCCACCTCTCCCGCCATTTCTTGAGTCATGCCGCTTCCTCAACCTTGTTGTTGAGATGGCCAAGCTCATCCCTAAGCTACATCCCCTTCTTTTCCTTCACCCGCACCGCTACTCCATCTCTCCCTGGGAATCCAACTATAGTTTTGCCGCCTCACAATCCCTAGAGTCGATGTGGCACTGGGAGATCAAGGGACACACAAACGAGCACAACACATCATCACCCGCACATGGGACTCGATAGGAGCTCGAAACACTCAGCAACACCATGCAGCGCCTACCTCACACTCCACATTAGGACACACCTTGCCACATTTATGTAGATGGCAACAACTTCTATGGCGCACGTCACACCCATCGTAGGCACCATAGAATGCTACGGGAGCACCACAAGTTTGAGGCGATCACCACAAGTTAATCGTAACATAGCCCCCCTATGGAAAATTGGCAAACACCGACAAAATGATATATCATCATCATAAGAATGATATGACGATGTCATAACAACTATGAATATATCTTCAACATCCTCTCTACCAATTCATAATTATCACAACTCACAAAAACATCTAACCAATAAACAAATAGCTTACTGTAATTTGATTGGTAATTTAATTCCCTAACACTTTGTGAGGAAATAGATTGTTTACTAACATAATTTGAAATGAACGATAGGGAAAAACTAATATTTGCTTACTAAACCATTTCAAGAGTGCGATTCTTCAACATCAAATAACTTATATATAAAAAATATTAAAACAATTTTAGATGAATAAATGACCTACGATGTGACTCCCTTCCCTTACCTAGGGATAGCAACGGGTTCGAAATCCATAGGTTTTGGAAAAACTCGCCCGCAAAACAAACCCGTGAAATCTATTCAAACCCATACCTGTGAAATATATTCAAACCCAAACCCACGAAACCCACCAGTTTGAGACAAAAACCGTGCCCAAACTAGTCGGGTACCTAAAACCGAATGGGAAACCCACGAGTTCAACATAGATCAATGCAGTGATCAGTAAATCTACTAGTTCGAGAGCATGGGGCGGTGGCCGATGGGCACAGGCACGACAACGGGCACAACCGCAACAACGTCTGTGGGATTGTAGCATGATGGCGATGACAGTGATGGGAGTGCAGCTCGATGGGGAGAGAGGACAAGTGCAATCTGGATGGTGGGCATGGATGTGCAATGAGATGATGGGTGTAAGATTCCAGCACAACGATGGGTGTGGGATCACAGCGTGACAGCGAGCATGAGTGCCTAGCGTCCTAGTAGAGGGAGAGAGACAGAGAGTAGAGGCGCCTGGTGGGCTAGGAGGAGGGAGAGAGCCAGAGAGGACATGTTCCTCTTTGCCTAGGATAAAGAGCGAGAGAAGAGAGGCGCTAGAGGAGAGGGACACGAGAGAGAGGAAGGTGAGAGGCTAGACGATAAAAATATAACAAAAAAGAAAAAATTAATCGGATGAGTACCTTGGGTTTAGATATAAAAACGCGCCCAACCTAAAAATAAGTTGGTACTCGAATTTGTGAACCCACGAACACAAATCTAAACCAAAACCCATGCCTCTTGGATCAAGTGGTGGTTGGACCTACAAGTAAAATTGTCATCCCCTTGCCCCCTCCCCATCACTGCTAACTCTTCTATCTTTGGGGGAAAATAACTGACGCACATCCATTTGGTAGATCCCTCGATGAATAGAAGATCCATTTCGACCAGTAGAGTATGATACCAAAATTCTTGTGCTGAAGTACCACATTTATGTGACATAGGAGCATTTATGTATATTTCAACTCATACATGACAAAAGGTGTGAAGCACATACTTCGTTATCGTGAAGGTACATGAGTTTATATTCTTGAAACTCATGTAGAGAAGAGTTGGTTTTGAAGATGCATGATATTTGTCTGATCCACATAATGGTCGATCACACAAACTGGATAAGTTTTCACAGCGATTGAGCACTTATCTCGTGGTGTTCAATGAAGCAGGCCATTGCTACAAGCCTACAATTTTATCTAACCATGCAGACATTTTGGCTATTCATGAGCCAGCAGAGAATGCATTTGGTTAAGAAATATGACAGCATATTAGAAGAACATGTTTACTTACAGAAAAAGAAGCACCTGAAGTCAAACATGAAGATAATATGACATGCATAAGTCACCTAAAGGAAGGACATATCAAAGCAGATTGCATTAAACATATCTCGCCCAAATGTTTATTTGGTCATGAACTTCAGAAGGGCTGGTGTCATAAAAGTCCAATAAATTCAGTGAGGATCTCACAGATTTATTTACAAGGCTACTAAAACTTTCAAGAAATTGATTCATGATATTGTACGATGAAAATTACGTAATATTAACTTATATTTCAGTCAGAGGAGTGAATATGTATCGTACCCTTTTTTCCCTTAACTATGGTTTTTCCCACTGGGTTTTGTCATGATAAGGTTTTTAATGAGGCATACATATTCACGTTCAATGGACATCCAAGGGGGAGTTTTATGCATTGATTCATTTTGTGGATGTACATAACTCCCTAATCAAATTCCACAAGATCATATAACCCATAAGACATGAAAGTTGAAACTATCATGTCATCACTTCTTGTAACTTATCACATAGCATCTAATATATGATTAAGAAGTGGAACAAGTGCTCCATAGTGTATGTCCTTCTCAATTCTCTATGCTTATTCATACTGCATATCAACTCTATTTAGTTATTATGTGTCGTGGGTTGTCACGTTGGGCCAACCGTGGCAGCCCAGTCGCCCAGCTAGGACGCTTGGCCCAAGCCAGAGAGGTCGCACAACCTGGTGTAGCCAACCCATGATTAGAATTAGGTTTCCTTGTTAGAGTAGGATTCCTTATTAGTTAAGATTAGTTTTTTGGTTAGTTAAGATTATGATTTCTTGTTAGATTAGGATTCCTTGTTAGTTAATTCTTATTTGTTATGCCACTTAGACCTAGCATTCATATAGAATAGCATTTGGTATTACCTAGAACTTCAGTCATACAGCAATAATTCGTTCGATCAGATCAAACTAGTTCAGTCTGACCGAAGTGGATACAGAAAGGAATTTTAGTTTCCAGGTCTTCTCGGCTATGTTTTTCTTGGCGGTCTGACTGACATGTTTAGTTTGGTCTAACCGATAGTGTTCGGTCAGACTAAAGTGGATACAGAGAGTGATTTTTGGTATCCAATTTTTTCAAGGTTAAGTCCAACTAGGGCGGTCTGATCGGGCTTGAGGCCGGTCTGACCGAAGTGGTCAGTCAGACCGAACTCACACCTGTGGTGGACCAAAGTTTGTGTGATGTGACCTATAACGGTCGATTTTTTATCCATTGAGTAAAAGATCGGTCTGACCAACAATTGTACTACAGTCTAACCGAAAAATTGTGCCGAGTTGGGATTGTTGGGGAAAGGGGAAGCTACGCTAGCCGAAAATTTCAAAAATCGCCCCAAATCCCAAGAAGATTGTGTTGGCGCTAAAATCTGTCGATCAAAGTACCAACTAACTGACGCTAATTCGACGATCCAAAAGCACGTAGATACCTAGGAAAAACCCTAGGTGTGACACGACGCCGACGTCGCATTCCGACGACCCTTAATAGTGATAAGGGAAGGTGGAGTCACCAAGCAATTAAACAATAATAACATATTATTTAACCAACCGAGTTGTAGATGAAAATACCCAGCCGGCCAAATTAGGGCCGGTTGGACTGAAGTCCAACTGTCGGTCAGACCGGCTAAGACAAGTCAGTTAGACCAACACTTGGCCGGTCAGACTGACGCTAGATCACCGGTCGGACCAGCGATGTGGGGGTCTAGCCGAAGGGGGCCTTCAACGTGATTTGCGAAGGGTATCCGAAGAGGGGACTCCAGCCTTCGGTAGGTCAGACCAGAGGGTAATCCCCGGTCCAACCGAAGGTTGTGCGAATGGCTCCTGAGGGGTACTTCGGTGTCCGATGTAACCTTCAACCTTCGGTCGGTTAGACCAATGGGTGATCTTCGGTCGAACTAGAGGGCTTGAGGGGCTTCGGGTGAAAGGCTCTGGCGTTGTGCGCAAAGGGTCCCGAGGCCTCCTGCGAAGCCCGGTCAGACTGGCCTCATGCTGCCGGTCAAACCACTACGCGCTGGTGCATCAGATGACGACACAACACGGGCCCCTAGGTGTTGCCTCCGGTCAGATCGATAGGCCCTAGAAAATGATCCCCGAGCTCCAGCGACCACTTTGTTGGCAATGGATAGATGCAATAATCTTTCGCGAAGAAGATGACATGAAAAACAACGCAAAACACCAAAAGAGCAGAGGCAATTCGGCCAAAAGACTGAATTACCGATAAAACAATAAAACGATAAAAAACTATTACGTGGATTAAACGGGTAATTCACAGGTGAAACAACAAGGCTTACCGTGATTACGACACGACAGACGAATGGTTTACAACGCAAACCAACAAATATGGATGTGCTAAGCTAATCTTAGGGCAAGGAAAGTAGATTGAAACTAAATGTGATTCAAGGTAAATAATAGATTGGATCTATTAGGGTTTCGGGGGTCCATTGAATCGTCCTTGCCCCTATATTTATAGGGGTTGTACACGACGTGTCTAGGCTCTAATTTGACTTAGATACGAGTCCAAGTCGTTAAGAATTAATTAGGGATAAAAAATACCTCGAAATCAAATAATTCGGCTCGAAATCAGATTGGGCCGGTCTGACCGGACCCATATGGTCGATCAGTCCGTGATGGGGGAGTGGTCCCGATCTTCCGCTAGGTAAGGGATAAACTTGGGTTGGTGGAGAATCTCGACGTTGGCGATCCAAGGCTCCGGTCCGGCGGATCAAAACCTTGCAATCGTTACACCACTGTCTCCGTTGGTTATCAACCACGCAGAACGCGATTGACCTCGCCACGAAGGCTAATTCCTGCAAGCGAACCCAAGAACACAAGCAAGAACGGGAAGGATACAAACCGAATGCCAAATCACTGACAAACGAAGATAAGGTGAGGTTTCACAAACGCCAATGCGGCAGCCAATCGGTCCGGCGCAAGAGGCGGGATCTAAACACAACAGTGTAGATGCAACAAAGCAAAACCTAAACCTAGAGTTGGCTGGCGTGAGAATATATAGGGCGGCGGCCTGTGGAAGGGGAACAGACTTGGGCTGTGGGCTAGAAGACGTACAGACTCAGATTATGGCCAACACGGCCCAGTTCTGTCACGCAGTACTGTTTTAAATACACAGGTCGACTCGAGACTCCAAATGATGTGAAACCAACGGCAAAAGATCCGTCTTCTCCTCAGCTTTCCAAAAAGTCCAAGAACTCGCCAATCGGACTTCGTATGAGGAAGTTATGCCCATTTTGGTGAAAGGTGGTCGATGTAGTCCGAACCAGCGAATTCTTGACTTCAAATCATCCGTGCGGCTCCGTCTTCAACTCCAACTCTCCTATTCCATCTCCCATGTTCCTAAGCAACAAAATATCACTAGTATTCAGTAGCATCCCATCCAAACAAATATAATCAAAGTTGCTAAGGAACGAATTAACCTCATGGTTCAAGCGACGGGCACGGGCGCGTGTGATTGGTCCTTGTAGTTGAATTGTAGGTGGAGGCTCCATGTGTGTATCATGTGAAGTGATGTCCTCATCATCCTCCCCCTCTTGAATTGGAGTCGTCCTCGACTCAAGCTCATCATCATCTCCCAAATAGGGCTTTAAATCTGAAATGTTAAATGTGGGACTAACCCCAAAAGCTGCAGGCAACTCAAGCTTATATGCATTGTCATTTATCTTCTCAAGCACACGGAAAGGACCATCAGCACGGGGCATCAATTTAGACTTTCGTAAATTAGGAAAACGATCCTTGCGCAAGTGCAACCAAACAAGATCACCCGGTTCAAATGTTATCTCTTTTCTACCCTTACTACCATAAGCACGATATTTCTCATTCATTTTCTCTATGTTTGCTTTAGTAGTTTCATGCATCTTAAGTAATAATTCAGCACGTGTAGTAGCATCAAAATTCAAGTTTTCAGATGGTGGTAATGGTAGCAAATCAATAGGAGCACGCGGATTAAAGCCATAGACCACTTGAAATGGACTTACCTTAGTAGTGGAGTGTACTGACCTATTATATGCAAACTCAATATGAGGTAGACACTCTTCCCAGAGCTTCAAGTTGGTCTTCAAAACAGCCCTCAACATGGTGGACAATGTGCGGTTGACGACCTCCGTTTGTCCATCCGTTTGGGGGTGACAAGTAGTAGAAAACAGCAGCTTCGTCCCCAACTTATGCCACAACGTCCTCCAAAAATGACTTAAGAATTTGGCATCACGATCTGAAACGATGGTATTGGGAACTCCATGCAAGCGTACGACCTCTCTGAAAAACAAATCAGCAACATTTGTAGCATCGTCGCTCTTGTGACAAGGTATAAAATGCGCCATTTTAGAGAAACGATCTACCACCACAAAAATACTATCTCTCCCCCTCCTAGTTCTAGGTAATCCTAACACAAAATCCATAGAAATATCCTCCCAAGGTACACTAGGAACGGGCAGAGGCATATAAAGACCATGTGGGTTTAGACGGGACTTAACTTTATTGCAAGTAGTGCATCGTGCCACATAGCGCTCAACATCGCGTCTCATCCTAGGCCAATAGAAGTATGTGGACAGCACATCTTCGGTTTTCTTTGATCCAAAATGACCCATCAAACCACCACCATGTGCTTCCTGCAATAACAACAAGCGAAGAGAGCTAGCCAGCACACATAACTTGTTAGCACGAAAAAGATATCCATTATTCAGCACATATTTATTCCAAGCACGGTCATCGGTACAATTTGCAAAAGCATCTTTGAAGTCCAAATCAGTAGCATACATGTCCTTCAATGTTTCTAAACCAAAGATCTTATAATCAAGTTGAGAAAGCAAAGTATAACGTCTAGATAAAGCATCGGCAATCACATTATCTTTCCCTTTCTTATGTTTAATGATATATGGAAAAGTCTCAATAAATTCTACCCATTTAGCATGTCGTTTATTCAGATTTGCTTGACTACGTATATGCTTCAATGCTTCATGATCGGAATGAATAATAAACTCCTTAGGCAAAAGGTAATGTTGCCAAGTTTCAAGCACACGCACTAAGGCATATAATTCCTTATCATAGGTAGAATAATTCAACTGTGGGCCATGTAATTTCTCACTAAAATAGGCCACGAGTTTACCTCCTTGCAGCAGCACACCTCCTAATCCAAAACCACTAGCATCACATTCTAACTCAAAAGGCTTACCGAAGTCGGGTAACTGAAGTAGAGGTGCATGTGTAAGGCGATCCTTGAGTGTGGCAAAGGCTTGTTCTTGTGCTGGTTCCCAAGTAAAATTAACTCCCTTCTTGGTCAACTCATGTAAAGTACCGGCTATGGTGCTGAAATCTTTCACAAAACGCCGGTAGAAACCTGCAAGACCAAGAAAACTACGTACCTATGTGATAGTTTGGGGTTGCGGCCAGCTGTTGATGGCTTCTACCTTTGCCGCGTCGACCTCAATACCCTGTGAAGTGACAACATAGCCAAGAAACACAACTCGATCCGTGCAAAACGCGCACTTCTCAAGGTTACCAAACATTCTAGCTTCACGGAGGGCAAAAAAAACAGCACGTAGGTGTTCAACATGTTCAGTGAGAGACTTGCTATAAACCAAGATATCATCAAAGTATACAACCACAAAGCGTCCTATAAAGTGCCGTAGGACTTCATTCATCAATCGCATGAAGGTACTAGGTGCATTAGTAAGTCCAAAAGGCATGACAAGCCACTCATATAATCCAAACTTTGTTTTAAAAGCAGTTTTCCATTCATCACCTAGTTTCATGCGAATTTGGTGGTAGCCACTACGAAGATCGATCTTAGAAAAGATTATGGCACCACTAAGCTCATCAAGCATGTCATCCAATCTAGGAGTAGGGTGTCGATATCGAATGGTGATATTATTAATAGCACGACAATCAACACACATGCGCCAACTACCATCTTTCTTAGGTACCAAAAGAACGGGTACTGCACAAGGACTAAGGCTTTCACGGACGTACCCACGATCAAGAAGGTCCTGTACTTGGCGCTCAATTTCTTTTGTCTCCTCCGGATTGGTACGGTACGCTGCACGATTAGGAAGAGACGCTCCCGGGACCAAATCAATTTGGTGCTCGATGCCGCGTATCGGTGGCAGCCCGGGTGGTATCTCAGCAGGAAAAACATCTTTAAACTCCTGCAAAAGGTCAGTGACTGCAACAGGAACAGAGCTAGGAATGTTCGCAAGTGAAAACAACACGTTTGTGCAAATCAAGCCGTATAGCAAGGGAGTATTATCACAAATTTCAGCAAGGTCAGTTTTAGTTGCAAGCATGACACGCCCTTTCAGATTTATAACTTGTGATGAAGAAGGAGAAGCAATTTTATCTTTCTGTTGCCTCAAAAGCGTCTTAGCTACTTGCTGATTTTCAGAAGGTTGTTTGCTCTTTTGTGCATCCCTAGCATGTTTTTCTTGTTCAAATTTTACAATTTCAGCAGGAGTCATAGGAAGCAATGTAACTTTCTTTCCTTTATACATAAATGTGTACGTATTGCTCCTACCATGGTGTGTAGCATCAGTATCATACTCCCAAGGTCTACCAAGTAACAGAGAGCATGCTTGCATTGGTACTACATCGAAATCAGCAGCTCCGACGTATGTACCAATGGAAAATTTGATGTGAGCAGTTTGTGTTACCTTGACCTTACCACTATTGTTGAACCATTGCACATGGTAAGGGTGTGGATGCGCGCGTGTGGGAAGTTGAAGCTTCGTTACCATGTCGTGGCTCACCAAATTGTTGCAACTACCGCTGTCGATGATGACACGTACACGACGGTTATTGACGCCGAAGAAGGTCTGAAACAGATTGTTCCGCTGTGCCCTGTCGTCCTGCTCCATGTGAGTGTTCAAGACGCGTTGTACAATAAGTGCTTCAAGGTTGGCAGTGGCATCCGACGCAAGAACATCGTCATCGTCGAATGTATCATCATCTCCTGCAATGTTAGCAGCAAGTGCATATTCATCTTCAACATCACTAGCACTTACATAGCCACCGTCTTCCGTAGCAATATAAGCCCGCTGACTAGGGCAGTCTTTCATAACGTGTCCAAGTCCTTTGCATCTGTGACACTGGATCGCTGCAGAACGTGCAGTAGAGGCTGCCGAGGAGGTGGGCTTGGCTGGCGCCTTGGTTGCCGCAGTCTTGGAACTCTCAACCTGGGCTGTAGATGTAGAGGGCGCTGATGTAGCCGCCGGTCGAGAAGGGGGTGCGGGTGGTCGTTGCTGCTGCCCACTTGAGCGTGAAGTAGCACCACCAATGCTGGTCCTCATGCTGCGTTGTGG
The DNA here is from genome assembly GCA_019279435.1 of Zizania palustris. Classification (NCBI taxonomy): domain Eukaryota; kingdom Viridiplantae; phylum Streptophyta; class Magnoliopsida; order Poales; family Poaceae; genus Zizania; species Zizania palustris. Next base: position 31,374,150 of record JAAALK010000085.1, on the reverse strand, counting down.
TTGTTGGCGACCCTGCAATTCTTTTTCTGCAAGCATAGCAAGGTGGAAAAGACGAGTGATAGTATTGTATTCTTTATAATCAATGATATCCTGAATTTCACGTCTTAAACCACCATAAAAACGGGCCATTTTATCCTCATTGTCCTCCTCAATTTCAGCACGCATGCAACCTATTTGCAACTCCTGATAATACTCCTCTACCGATTTATTTCCTTGGTTTAGGCGCTGCAATTTTTTTCTCAAATCACGTTTATATGAAGGAGGGACCCATCTACCACGCATTTGCCGTTTTAACATATCCCAAGTTTGTGGTTCATTTCCAACCTGAACTATTTCAGTCCACCAAAGAAGAGCATATCCAGTGAAGTCACTAGTAGCTAAACGCACGCGGTGGATAGTAGGAACCATGTGAGCATTAAATTTTTGTTCGACTGACATCTTCCAATCTAAATATGCATCTGGATCATAGGTGCCAGCAAAAGGAGGTACTGAAAATTTTACCTTAGAGTAGGGATCATTGTTCCTGTGGTTGTCATTGTTACCTCGTGGAGGGCGGTTGCGGTGGCCGCCCATACCTTGACGGTTGAACTGAAAGCGATGACGTGCAGCCTCGTCAGGGTCAATGGCATTGTCTCCGGCATAGGATAGGTCGTCTTCATCTTCAATATGATCGTCTTCCTCTTCAACATGTTCATCGTTGGCTCGTGCAGCAGGCAATCGTGTTTCCAAGGCAGCCATCCGGTCTACTAGGTCAGCCACAGTACGTGCGAGACGTTCGATGGAATGTTGGGTCTGCCGCTGAGACTCTAGTAGAGCACGTCGTGAGACACATTCATTAAAATCAGATGGAGGGGTGCCGCTGTTATCTGCCATGTTAGTGAAAGACAAAACAACAAAGAATAATCCTGGTGGAAAAACAGCTAGGTGGGGTGCTGGATGTGTGGTGGAAGCAATCCGTCAAGCACCTTACCCACGCTTGCAAGTGTTCTTACCACGCCGCAGTGAGGTCACCGGCCTGCAGGTGATGAACCAAGTGGAGGGTGGTGGCAATTGCAAGGAATGAACCTGTCCTGACCAAGAGAAATGTGTAGCTTGGAAGGCAAGTGAGTAGCAAGGATTAGCGATAATAATAACAGTTAAACCAAGTTCAATAAGTATTCCCAAGTACTCGTCAAAGTTGCTGACCGTAGTGCTCCCAAAGTGAAAGTTCAAGTAATAGAGGGAAACTATGTGCCCAAAAATCAAAAAGGAAGCAAAAACAGGTCAAAATCAGCTCTCTATAGATCGGACAAGGGATCGGACAAGAGATCGGACAAGTGATCGGACAAGGGTATGTGCAATTTTTTTTTTCTCTTTTTTTTTTTGCTGCTGTTCGGATCGGACAAGAGTTCGGACAAAGGTTCAGACAAGAGATCGGACAAGCAACAAACAGCCAAAGACTGCCTCAGACTGCCTCAGATTGGACAAGAGTTCGGACAAGAGTTCGGACAAGAGTTCGGACAAGAGTTCGGACAAGCAAAATAACAGGACCGCTTCTCTTTTTTTTTTATTTTTTTTTTCTCCTTTTTTTCACTCTATTTTTTTTTTGAAACAAGGATGACCAGAGGAGTAACCACAAAAATTGGCACCTGCAACTGAGGTGGAATGTGGCTCACAAAAATTCAAACAAGTTCGCTGTCCGGCGAGCAAAAACTTTGTCCAATTTTTTTCTTTATCTTCCCGATTTTTTTTGGCGATTTTGGTGAGGGCTAACCGACTTTTGTCGGTTAGGGTACCCTCCAAATTGAGTCAGGAACACGCTCAAAAAATTTCAGATTTTTCTGCCAAACGAGCGAAAAGTTATGCCTGTTTTACTGAAGGGGGGTCACAAAGAGTAGATGTGGAAAACAAAGAAAGGTTGCGGAAGGGGGGGTTTTCGGTGGGGAATTTTTTTCTGAGACACAAGAACAACTACTACTCAAACGACACAGAGGGATGACTAAACCAGCAACAAGACTCGACCAAGAACACGAACTCAACAAAGTTAAAACTGAAATTAAAATCGCAAGGCACAAAGGGGTTCTCGGTGGGGAATTTTTTTTGGTGCGGTTTTCTGGACTCTGGGTAAAACAAAAGCAGATCGAGATTACCTAACGGGGAATCTGAGCTCTGATACCAGCTGATGGGGGAGTGGTCCCGATCTTCCGCTAGGTAAGGGATAAACTTGGGTTGGTGGAGAATCTCGACGTTGGCGATCCAAGGCTCCGGTCCGGCGGATCAAAACCTTGCAATCGTTACACCACTGTCTCCGTTGGTTATCAACCACGCAGAACGCGATTGACCTCGCCACGAAGGCTAATTCCTGCAAGCGAACCCAAGAACACAAGCAAGAACGGGAAGGATACAAACCGAATGCCAAATCACTGACAAACGAAGATAAGGTGAGGTTTCACAAACGCCAATGCGGCAGCCAATCGGTCCGGCGCAAGAGGCGGGATCTAAACACAACAGTGTAGATGCAACAAAGCAAAACCTAAACCTAGAGTTGGCTGGCGTGAGAATATATAGGGCGGCGGCCTGTGGAAGGGGAACAGACTTGGGCTGTGGGCTAGAAGACGTACAGACTCAGATTATGGCCAACACGGCCCAGTTCTGTCACGCAGTACTGTTTTAAATACACAGGTCGACTCGAGACTCCAAATGATGTGAAACCAACGGCAAAAGATCCGTCTTCTCCTCAGCTTTCCAAAAAGTCCAAGAACTCGCCAATCGGACTTCGTATGAGGAAGTTATGCCCATTTTGGTGAAAGGTGGTCGATGTAGTCCGAACCAGCGAATTCTTGACTTCAAATCATCCGTGCGGCTCCGTCTTCAACTCCAACTCTCCTATTCCATATCCCATGTTCCTAAGCAACAAAATATCACTAGTATTCAGTAGCATCCCATCCAAACAAATATAATCAAAGTTGCTAAGGAACGAATTAACCTCATGGTTCAAGCGACGGGCACGGGCGCGTGTGATTGGTCCTTGTAGTTGAATTGTAGGTGGAGGCTCCATGTGTGTATCATGTGAAGTGATGTCCTCATCAGTCCGGGCCTACGTGGCAGGTCAGACCGGACCTACATGGACGGTTAGACCATCCTGTGCCAGGTCTTGACATATTTTCGGCCCAAATTATCAAAATTGACATTTTGACAAATTTGACCATTAATGCCATTTTTTGCTATCAACACATGCCCCCCTACGTTTTGGAAAACTTAGTGAGCCAACAACACAATGAGCTAAGGGCGATATACTCCATATCGACCTTTTGACACTTCAAGCGTTTTGCCACACACTTTGGAAGTACTTTTTCAAATATCGACCATTCAAAGCTCTACGAAATCGCTCTCCCTATAGAGACTCTAGCAAATATGCATTACCTGGAGCAATTTCAACCACTCTAAAAGGACCTTCCCAACTAGTCGACAATTTACCAAACTTTGGGCTTTTAGTGCCTAAAGGCAAAATCGTCTTTTGCTTTAACCTTTTTATTATAAGCTCTAGCCACTCTTCTTTTGTCTCTTTGTATTGTCTCTAGAGCTCTCAATATCTTATCAGTCACTTCCTTCAAATTATCCTTCAAGAGAACTTCATAATCACCGGCCGATAAGTCAGCTTGCTTAAGAAACCTCAAAGATCCAAGATTCACCTCTACGGGTAAAACAACTTCTTGTCCGTACACTAACTCATATGGACTTACCTTGGTGGCGCAATGCTTCGTAACTCTACATGCTCATAATGCCTTAGAAAGCCCTTCATGCCTCCTCCTAGGAAACTCTTCAATCTTCTTCTTAACAAGCTTAATCACAGTTTTATTACTAGACTCGGCCTGACCATTGGCCTAAGCATAGTATGGTGAAGAGTTTATCAACTTTATACCATAAGATTCGACAAAATCGCACACCTCTTTAGAAACAAACGAAGCACCCTAATCTGTAGTAAGAGTTTGGGGAATACCGAATCTATGTATAATTTTCTTCAAGATGAATCGATTACCTCATTTTGCGTCATAATCCGAGAGGTCCCTACCTGAGAGACATTCTACCTTGTCATGGATGGCGTCAATAAACACATCGGCCAAACGACCTAGGCCGAAGTGTCCGCTGGTACGACCTCGACATCATCGTCATCCCACTGAATGGTGCATAGACGGAATACAACAATTGGCATGGATCCAATCGCGCCCAAGTAGTACACTATAATTACCTTACACATCGATGACAAAGAACGTTGTCGGCAATGTCTTATTGCCTACCGTTAGCTCCAGAGAAAGTATGCCCTTCGCCTCAAAGCTCTCGCTGTTGAATCCTTGAGCGTCAAGTTGGTATTCATCAAATCGTCTTCATCTCTGCCGATCTTCTTCAACAGAGAGTACAACATCAGGTTGACGGTGCGCCTCCATCTACAAGCATCATGGAGATCGAATTCCTGTCAATATGCCCCTTGACGTAGAGAGGCTTCAAGTGGCGAGTCATATCCTTGGGCTTCTCGAAAATGGCCTACTGTGGGCCGAGGCTCAACTGAGCGATCTCGGCCTCGTCCTGTCGTAGCGCGAACTCAGTGGGAAACATGATGATGTTTACATACATCGCCTGAGGAGGGGGTCCCTCGGAGACAGGCATGTTGTCGTTGTCCATCAGATCATCCTCTTCGTCGCTCGAAGTAGGAGTCGGGTTGTTTACTACAACCGGCTTGGGCTTCCAGACCTGCTTGGTCACAGGTCGGGGATGGATCTCTTCAAAGATGGTGTCCCACTCATCCTCGGCCTTCTTCGCGAGCATCTCCTAGGCTCGAAGATGTTGTAGATGAATCTTCTAGGACTTAGTCATGCCTAAAGGCACCCATGACAGTTGTGGCTTCGTGTCGAGCGCCACGAACTTGCTCCTAGAATTTTTGGCCGAATGGGAAGCACCCGGATCGCCTCGGCATTTTTGCGCTTAGTGGAGATTTGCTCCAGTGTACCGTCGGTCAGACTGGCCACGGTGGGTCTATCTGACCGGCCAGTACCAGATGACCAAAAAGGGCTGGTCGGACTGGCCACAGTAGGCCAGTCAGACTGAAGTGGTGAGGGCGGTCTAACTGGCCCTTGGGCTGCGGTCAGACCGGTAGTCTTCTCATGTTCGATTGTTTTTTGTGGCTCACCTCCGTCTCGCTCCGAGGGGCCCCTTTGGGGATTGGGACGTCCTGGGGCCCCACCTTTACCATGATAGCCTCGGACACCTCCTATGCACGCCCTCATGGTGCGATGGACAACCTGTTGAAGATGTCGCCGCTTGCCGCGGCCATTTGGTTCTACATGTTATAAAACTCGGAAGGCACAAATGGAGCAATATAGTAGGGTGCAGGGTACTCGTGAGGCGGAAAATAACACAGAGGCCACTGCGCCATCATTAGGCGATTTGGCGGTGGAGGAAATAGTGGCTCCAATGGCCTCGCCCACCGTGGGTCGAACCTACTCTTCTGAGGAGGGTTCGGTCACGCTAGACGTCCCACCTGAGTGTTCGCCTTCTCGTCCCTCTTCTTATGTTTTTGAAGGAGCAAATCATGTCACCTTCAGCTTCTTGCGGACCGTAGTCGAATACGACGCATTGTAGTTCAATTTCCACTCATACCTCGGGGTTCTTCGGCATGAGTGTGTGTGTGCAAGGTTCTCAAATCACGACCGCCTACCGCTTGGACGACTTGGCTTGGTTAGGCCGAATCAGCACTTTTTTCCCGCCAAGATCGATGGTGTTCACGGGGAACGAATCCTAGTCCAGCTTCATCTTAGGGTTGGTATCCAACTTCAATCGTCCTTCCTCTATGGCCGATTGAACCTATCGAAGAAAAACATTGCATTCGTTAGTGGAATGAGAATGTGAATCGTGCCACTTATAGTAAGCTCGCATCTTCAAGTCGTCGGCAATTGGAATGACATGACCCCTTTGGTAACCTGACGAGCTTGTTCTTTAGCAAAAATCAAATATTTTGTCGCACTTGGTCACGTCAAATGCATACTTCACCTCACTGGGCTGACTCTTAGTGGGAGACGGCCGTAACTCACAGCAGGTAACGGGCTTGGCCTTACTAGACTAAGTCCACTCTGCGGTGTACATGTCGGCCGAGTAAACCTCGCTCCCCAATGATTCCTCATCGGAGTGCTCCATGGCGTGCACCTCGGCCTTAGGCTTGTTAAACATCTTTGTGAATTTCCTACTTTTGGCTCGGCTTTCTTGAACTAGAGCCTTCTGCAGGACCTGACTAACTTCAAAGAAATCCTGGCCATGTAGCCTCTCCTTAAGTTCGGAGTGTAAACTGTTAAAAGATAGGTCGGCCAAGTCCCTATCAGAAATGTTCAGGGTAAAACATCGATTTCTAGTGTCCCTAAAGAACTTAATGTACTCAGAGACACTCTTGTTAGTCTTCTGTCTAACCGATGTCAAGTGTGAGAGCCTAAGTTCAGTTTCCCTAGTGTAAAAGTTGTCATGGAACTTTTGCTCTATCTAGGCCCAAGTCTGTATGGAGTTCGGCAGTAGCGCCGAAAACCAAGTGAAAGCGGTGCTAGAAAGTGATAGAGAAAACAGTTTAAGATTCAATGCATCCGACCCACCAGCTTCACTACCTTGTGCTAGGAATTGACCTATGTGCCCTAGGGTGGTTTTACTACCCTCACTGTCAAATTTTGTGAACTCGGGCACGCTAAAGACGCGTGGGTACGGGATGGTGTCATAGTGGTCTGTTTATGGCATGTGCTAAACCCTAGCCCGATCCCTACGCGTCCAACCCGCACATTCTCTAAACAGTGCGTGCATCTCTCATGCGGGAGTGCGACACGTGGTGGTATCTCAGAGTGTCGGCCGTGTGGCTCCTCCTCTCGTGCTGGCTCGTGATATGGGACATGCTCGTGTCTATTTGGGTACGAGGGAGCAGGTGGTGCAGGCAGTGTAGGAAAAGGTAGCATAGGCGCGGGTGGAGGCGGTGCGTAGTAGGTGGCCGGGGCGGTCTGACCGACCTGATGGCCGGTCTGATCTACTATTGTCGGTTGCTGGGGCTAGCACATGCCAGTCTTTGCTGGCCCAAGGGCCGGTCTGACTAACAAAGCCGTACACAGTCTCGACCATGGATGATGAGGCCAGAGACGCGATGGCCTTTTCGATACTCCCATCGGTCCTACTGTGTATGCGATGAACAGGGGGTACACTTGCAACCGAAGTCGGAAAAGCGGCCTCAGAAAAGCCAAATCTCTTAAACATCGCCTCCATTCTAGAGTCAACCATAGTCTCTAGAAGATTCTAAGGAACATAGTGAGGTGTGTCACTATTGTTCAAAGGTATGATGAGTGATTGACAGGTTGGATTCATGAGTTGAGTCTGGGTGTACTGGAGTTGGTGTGTGTGTTTGTGTTTGTCTCATGTGTGTAGGCTGGAGTTACTCGTCAGTGTCAATGGCACGGGATCAGGGTTAGACGGGGAGTCTAATGCCAGATGGTTGAGGGTGTCAGTCGAAGTCGGGATTATTTCCCCCCAACAGTAGCCCCTCGAATACACCTTCTGCGAATGCCCTGCATGATGAGGAGGCAGTATGCGCAAGAAATAATCAATGCTCCCGAACTTAAAAAATCAGAGGTACTTACAGATGGTTTAAAACAGCTTAGAACGCCAAGGGAGGTACTTCGAAAAGAAGCCCTCATTCATGGCTTCGGAGAGCCGTTAGTTATGTCGTTTCGTAAAACATCCATCTTAATAACGGGCATAAACCGTCTAAGGTAACCGATCGCCGTTCCTGACGAGGAGTTACTACATCAGGATACCAACTGACGCGGATAACCTAGGCCCATGCGTTCAGACGTTTTTTGCTGGTGGCCCCACTTATCAGTGATGGGGTGCTTCATCTTCTAAGTGAGAACAACCGTTACTTTTAGTACTTGTGGTGTAAGCCACCGACCCCTTATAAAAGGGAGAGGGCATGCCCCGCTATCGGGAAACCTTCATCTTAAAAAAACTTCCTCTGCAAATGCCTAAGACAAGCTCCAAAGCACCCACTCCGAGCTCTTCTTTGGTCTAGTAGTAAGCGGCTGTGGCGGCCGTGGCATTGACAGAGGCAGCGTCAGGGACTTCCGGGGCTCCTAGGGTTTACGGCCCTAGGGACCTCAGATCTCCCTCCGATAAGTTCCTTGACCAGATCTTTATCTTGGATCGGTCCAACTACACAGAGAGGACGATCAAGGAAGCAATAAGCGAGCGGGTGGGACCTGTAGTTACCGTGAGGATCCCTGGTGACGAAGTAATCCCCATGCCATGCGAAGGAGAAATAGTGGTCTTCGAAGACTTCTTCGACGTGGGGCTCGAGCTGCCATCTTTGGGGCTCTTGGCCGACATTTTACAGATGTTCCACGTGGAGCTCCCGCATCTTTCCCCAAATGCCATCGCCCGCCTAGCTATCTTAGAGTGAGCTATGCGAGCGATGGAGTGCGAAGGGAGGGCGGAGGTCTTCACGGTGATGCACTAAGCCAATTGTCGACCCAGGAAACGATGGTGGAAGGGGGCGAAGAGGGCCATGTGGTAGAGCCAGATGATCTCGGGCAGGCGCTAGCCCCAAAAATCTAGATGGCGGAGCAAGGGGTTCCTGGGCAGGTGGATGCCGAGAGGGTCCAGGCGGCTGAATTAGATGCCTCGGAGCCGGAGGATGTCGGGGGAGCCCAAACAATAGAACTCGGAGCCTCGATGTCTGTGGGGGCAGAGGTAGTTGCACTGGAGGAGACGGGGCCTCAAGTGGCTCATTCGTGACTCAGGTCCTCGGAGGATTCCAGTGAGGACTTCCTCTAGATGTTTGAACAAACGAACAGTCCGGATCAATCTCCTATTGGCGGTAACAGAGGTATTTTTCTTTTCCTATCTTAGCTTCATACCTGTTATTCTTAGTCAAATTACTTTAATTAAGTATTCATACATATTTAAACTTTGTTTAGTTATACCAGTGGAGGGCCCCTTGACGGTTTCTTCGCCCGCGACGAAGGGAGATGAGCAGAAGGGCAAAACTCCTGCTGCGGTGGTAACCTTGTCTAACTCAAATGACGAGGGCCACTCGGAGGAGGCCTTGGAAGGGACTTCCCATCGCTCAGAGCCTTCTCCTACTGTGGACGATCGGAGAGCACTAGCGAAGCTCCCTCTACCGGCTCCATTTTTAGCTCGGAGAACCGGGGTTCGTGGCATGCTGAGCCTTTGGCTCGGGTTTGTCGCGAGGTAGGTGACACTGAGTTGGTGGCCGAGGTGAGCCAAGCCGAAGGGTCAGACTTTAGCATTGCTCTTAAGCAGGCTGCGTACTAGGTACAATGGCCTTCACTACTTTTGTTGTTGTCTTATTAATTAAAATCTTGTTTCATACTTACCCCCTCCTTTTTGTAGTTTGTGGTCCTGGCTCGCTCAACCTATAGCTCTTATGGCCACGAGTGTATCCGGCTCGAAGGGGAAGTTGCAAACCTTCGGGACCGTCTTGTCGACATGGAGGAGAAGGCTTCGACCTTGGAGTATACACTCTAGGAGGAGTAAAGGAAAAGGTCAACCTTCGAGGTTGAAGTTGAAAACCTGCGGGACAAATGAGTAACGTCCGCGACTGAGGTTAAGAAGCTTCAATCTGAGCGAAGTGCCTTGGCAGCCGAGGTGGATCGGCTTAAAGCCCGGAAGGACATCTTTGAGACGAGGGTCTCTGAGCAGGCGAAGCGCGAATGGGCGGCAGCCGAGACCATGGACTTCCTTTAGGATGTCTTGGAGTGTTTCGATACTTCGTGCCCTTCGTCTTCCGTCGTAGCAATGGGCCCCTAGCTCGTCGGATAAAGCTCATCCAAGTGGTCGCGAGGATGATGGACACCACCGTGGCTCGATACAGAGAAATTTTTGGGAGAGTGGCTGCTCTCGGCATCCTTCATCACTTGGAGGACGTCGTGGGCACTATTTCTCTGGCAACAGAGATAGCACCCATCAGCTTCGGGGGTGAGTGCCTGCTAGCCCCTTTGCCTGGCGCCACTGCTGCCTGGAAGGCCTTCCAAGTAGCCTAGAAAGACAAAGGTCGTGAGGCAACAAAGGCCTGGATCGATGAAGCTCAACGCCAGAAGCATGCGCGGACGTAGGCTCCTCTGATGCCCTCGCCAGGACATCCTCCACCGGACCCAAAGGTGTAATCTCCTTAGGGCTCCATATGTAAAAGTCCTGTAACATTTCTTGATCAATGAATGAAAGGACTTATTTTTGAAATGTTTGCATTCAGGTCCTATCTTGCTCTTCATCTTGCGATCTCGAAGTGCCTAGTGCTACCGATGAGCTTCGAGATCAGTGGGCTATTTTCGAAGCCCTAAGACCTGATAAACGCCCCCTCTTTTCTATTCCTCGTGACTACTTAGGAAAAATGGCACCTGACATGCTTAACGAGATGCTTTAATTTATAAAAGAGGAGGAGAAATAGGTAGAAGTACTGGAGGTATCCTATTCATCATCGGAGTATATAGACTGGTCCGACGCAGATTGGTCCGACAAAGAATGAAGGCCGACTGTAGTGGAGCCTAGCCCCGAAAGGCTTCGTACTTGGGAAGAGCTTCAAGAGGAGCAGAGGGGGCCTGGAGGACTTCGAAAAAGGGAAAAAGGCTGAAGTCCAGAGCTACAAAGAGGGCTAAGAAGCCTCCTACTGCTTTGGGTGCTTCGGCGTTTGGAAGAAACCAGCCTAGCCTCCGTGATCGAAGGGGTCTTCGGTTTCTTCTAGGATTAGATACATATTTTTCATAGTGTCTATATTTATTAATTATTGACTTGTAATTGTAAGACATTTTTTGAGGTAATAAAATTAGACGTTGTCCAATCGTACTTGTACCCTTCGCCCCCTTTGCGGGAGGTCGACATCCTTTTTTTCTTCTTAAGTAGGTGTGGGCCTCACGCAATGCTTAGTACTACTTGGATATCGTCTCTTAGATTGCGAAGCATTTGTCTGAATGGACTTGTGTAGTAGTAGGACGGTTTGGGATGGTAGCCCAGAATCATGTCACTTAGTCACTTTGGACTGGTAGGATGCTTCGGACCATTGGTCCGGAATCCTATCACTTAGTCACTTTGGACTCGAAGGATGCTTCGGACCAGCGGTCTGGAATCCTATAACTTAGTCACTTTGGACTCGTAGGATGCTTTTGACGAGTGGTCCGAAATCCTATCACTAAGTCACTATTGACTCGTAGGATGCTTCGGACCAACGATATGCTGAAGGGTGATAGCTCGACAACCCATGTCCCTATCCTCTCGGTGGAGTCTTTACTATGGAGCATGTCTCCAAGGGGTTAGATGTCGGCACAATTACATTATGGGCTAAGAAATAATGTCGCAGCTTCTTCGAAGCCATTACAAGTGCGTACGCAATTTTTTCAAGCTCGGAGTATCTCGTCTTCACCCCCGATAGTGAACCTTCGAATGCCTCCATCCAGAGCACACTTCGAATGACTTGCCTCATTGCTGAGGACTTTGTCTGCCCTACTCCGAAGTCACTCCTTTCGGAGTACCCTTCGAAGTGCCTCGCCTCTGAGGACTTCGTCTCGGGGTACCTTCTACCAGAGCCACGCTCCGCACCCTCTGCCTTCGCCTGGCGCACCTTGACCCGAGGACCGACCTCGACCCACCACAGCCTCCGTGACCGAGCTCCCCGCTCGCCTGGCATCAAGCCTCCCGCTTGGCCCAGGTTCACTTGCTGTGAACCGTCTGTCGCCTCTGAAGTCACCTGCGCACCACAGATAGACAAACAAGTGTATCTAGTACCCCGGAGACCTCTCCGGGTAAACAACCTCCGGTACACATTCCAGTGTGCCACCTAGAGTACCGAAAACTTCGGTACAACCAAGTCATTGTGTACGGTCGGACCCCTCCGACAGTCACACTCCGCTGCAACAGCCGCAGCAACCGAACCCACCGAGACTTTTGGTGAAACAACCTTTGAACCCCTTCGGAGGTACCCCTTCGAAATCAGAGGATAAAATCTATCAATCACTCATCACAGAATCCGAAACCAACCCTTGGTTTCTCACATACGAACGGGAAAACTCCCCGGGATCTGCTTCTCCAGAGTATTTGGGGAGTTTTGCCGCCCGAAAACTGTGTTCGAAGTGCACTTTTTGTAAGTCAGGGTGCAGCGGGGAATCTTCATCGAAAGAGGCATTATGGTCGCTCCTTCGGGCTTCTTGATCTTCGGGATCACTTACTGCGATGACTTCGCGAGGCGGCGCCTATCTTCTGGATTCGTCTTGAGCGCAAGGCTGGCACGCGGCTGCTTGCCGCCACCTTTGCAGCTCATCTTTAAGCAGAGCCATTTTGGTGGCCATGGCATCGTGCGGGCTCCCGCTCCCTCCGGAATGAGCTTTTGGGTCTTGTGATTGGACATAGTTTGTGCGAAGCACGATCGACGTAATAGGGGGTCCTCCGGGCGAACGGGGCCCGGTTGCTTCTAGAGGCACCGGGGCCTGCTACCGTGCCAAGACGTCGATGGATTCTGAAGGAACGACTACTTCAGGCTTGGGTTGAGTGAAGGTAGCAGCTTAGGGAGTTGAATGAGGAGGGACTACGGAGGGCTCCGTTGTCCCCGTAGTTGTATCTAGGGGTTCTAGTCCGGAGATCCGAGCGGATCTTCGGGCGGTGATGGTGGCCTTCCTCCTCTTAGGGGGCATGGCTTGAAGTGAAATAAGGTAGAGACGTTAATTTATGTACTAAGTCCCCATGGATGGCGCCAACTGTTAGCGCAAAGGATTACGCTAACAGGTTTATAATAACCTTGAAGGGTTAAATGCATGAAGTGGCTAACTGAGAACCAATCCAGGCCTCCGCTGGGGATAATAACCTTGGACCCGTTCAAAGTGTATTTTCTTATCTTAGTATTTGATGTCCCTTTACAGTAGAAAAGGGATATATTTATAGGCATGGATACAATAGAAAAAGACTATTGTGCCCTCTAGTTACAACCGCCATAGTGAAGACTATTATGGCGGCTCCGTATGGGTAAACAAGACAAATGTCGTGTGAACACTTGGATAAAGTAGACGTCTTGTCCCTTTTGGTGGCACCCCTTTGGAGTAGAATGCTCTAGGTATTCTCTGGTGACGGGGCTTATAAGAAGGCCACATGCCTCAAGCTCGAAGCCTGCCACAGGGTCATGTACACACTTCGGTTCTGACAAGAAGCTTTGAGTTCTTCCCTCCAGAGCGTAGTAGAGATATCCTATGGCTTCGCACTTCCCCTCTTTCGAAGTATCTCTTCTTAGCATCAAACCTTGTCGGGATTATTTCCCCCCAATATTAGGGTTTCGAGGGGTCCCTTGAATCAGCCTTTCCCCAATATTTATAGGGGTTGGACATGACGTGCTTGGGCTCTAATTTGACTTAGATACGAGTCCAAGTCGTTAAGAATTAATTAGGGATAAAAAATACCCCGAAATCAAATAATTGGACTCGGACTCAGATTGGACTAGTCTAACTGGACCAATATGGTCGGACCGACCAGGCCTACATGACCGGTCAGATCGGTCCTACATGGTCGGTTGGACCGGCCTGTGCCAGGTCTTAGCATATTTTGGCCCAAATTACAAAAATTGACATTTTGACAAATTCGACCATTAATGCCATTTTTTCCTATCAATAGCTTGCACGTGTGAGATCATAGATCGGTACCTTCTAGCACAAGACCCGATATGTGCAGCAGAGGATGTTGAGGAAGCACATCCTTGCCTATCCTCGCTTTGTCATGTCCGTTCCTCGTCAATCCAATCAGTGAAGACGACGTAGTTGTTCACGTGAAGTCCACGAGCGTCACCATTGGAGCAATGCCTCCACGGTATCCACACGTCCAGGGATGAAGTCCTTCCCACGTCGGCGTGCTAGCACCGCTCGTGAGAAAAGAGAGATCCTCAATCTCAACTTTTGAGATCAAGAAAGGGAGGAGAGTTCTTGGTGGCTAGGTCTAAACTATGAAAAGCTTGTTCTCCAAGACCTCCTCCTTTCTTATAGAAGGATGAGAGGCCCTAGTCATCAGCGTCTCGAAACCAACAAATCGGTTACGGCCGATTTGTGCTCTAATATATCCAATCTATTTTACCCACGTCGGAACTTCCGATCCTAGATCGAAACTTCCGATCGGCTATTTTCGGTCTCTTAATCCAGTACGATATTGTAACAGATTCAATCTATTTTCACCCACATCGGAACTTCTGATACACATATCGGAACTTCCGATCAGGACATTTTTCCTTATTCCTAATTGGAACTTCCGGTTTCATCTCTCTGTCTCTAATTAGAAATTGACGGAACTTCCGATACCATATCGGAACTTCCGGTTTGAGCTATCAGTTTCACAAACCATAAATTATTGGAACTTCAGATTTGAGCTCTCTGTTTCCAATTCAGAAAATAATTGGAACTTCTGATTCCAAAATGGAACTTCCAATCCAACCGGAATTTTCTTGGGCATACTTCCTTAAGGTATTTCACCCCTAACGGTTAGTTTTTATTGTGAGGGCTATTTATACCCCTTATCCAGGAACAAAAACTTCTTCTTGGCACCTAGGACCATTATGAAACACCTTTGCACATCTCTTACACACATTTAAGCACAAGAAGCATTTTGTTAGTGTTGAGAGAAAAGAGAGTCAAGTGATCAAGTGCATTGCATTCCTGTAATAGTCAAGTGACATTTTATCATCTCCAAGCTTATTTCAAACTTATTATTCTTAGGGGTTGCCGCCTTGTAGACAGCTTGGAGGAGTTGTCCGATGATCTCTCCAAGGAGCTTGTGGAGGAGACCCAATGTGATCGTGAGTGACTCAGTGTTCGCCATCTCTAGAGTGGAGCAAGAGCAACCCTAGTGATCGAGGCTTGGGTAGACATCTCCGGATCCACTCTCAATTTGCCCACTACTTGACGAAGGAGTTTGGAGGCTTGGTAATTGAGAGGAGCAGTTGGACTCACCTCAACGATTACGTAGGAAGCCAGCAAGCTTCCGAACATCGGTGAGACAATTCCTTGTCTTACTTATGTTATTTACTTTGTGCAATTTAGTTTGAATTTTTTAATTAGTAGAATTGCTTAGGCCTCAATCAACCTAGGATTGCAAAACCTTAATTAGTTTAATTGATTGTATCATCCTTGAACCAAGCCTAGAAATTTAGGTTCAGGTTTGCTTAGAAAAATTTAAATCACCTATTCACCCCCCGTCTAGTCGAT
This sequence comes from Zizania palustris, assembly GCA_019279435.1. NCBI lineage: Eukaryota > Viridiplantae > Streptophyta > Magnoliopsida > Poales > Poaceae > Zizania > Zizania palustris. The sequence goes on along the minus strand of JAAALK010000085.1, from coordinate 31,358,914 downwards.
ATCTTGATCCTACAATTGGTATTAGAGCTTGGTCTCTCTTGATTAGGCTTTACCGCATAGAGATAAAAGATGTCGCACGAGATAACCAACGTAGGCAAGGCTCCCATGTTTACCAATACAAATTATTCCACTTGAAAATTTAAAATGACTATTCACCTTCAAGCTACGAGTTTTGATCTCTAGCGTATAGTTGAAGAAGGATTTGCAATCACCAGTGAATTGACTCAAGTAGGCCGCTGCAACCTTCAACTAAATGCTCAAGATAAGAATGTAATTTTCAACGCTCTTTCCCAAGAAGATTTTGATCAGGTGAGTAACCTTGATACCGCATATGAGATATGGACAAATCTTAGTGATATACATGATGGAACTAGTGAGCTCAAGAATGCTATGCTTCACTTTCTCAAAAGTCAATATGAATCATTCACCATGTTCCGGATGAGACCGTTAACAACATGTATAGTCAGCTCAATGTGATAGTAAATGAGCTCAAAAGTCTTGGTGCCAACTACATGGACTCTAAAGTGGTTCACAATATTCTTAGAGCACTACCGGAAAATTTTGATACCTTGGTTACACTTCTTATCAATTCCGACCTATCAACAATGACTCCGGTGGGTTTGTTGGCAAGATCAACACAAATGAGTTGTACAAGACCAAGAAGCAAGAATTGGAGGAAGCTTCATCCTCTAAAAGAAAGAGCATAGCCCATTAAAGACGAGGTTGAAGAGAAGAGCAAGCCGCATAAGACCTGTAGTGATGAGGCAAATGACACCGAAGAAGAGCTTGCACTTATCACCAAGAGGTTCAATGATCTTATGGGAAGAAAAAGAGGAAACTGCAAGACCTCAAGTTCAAACTCCTATAGAACAAGGGAAAGAAGTTCATCACACAAGAAGAACATTCGAGACTTGAGATGTTTTGTGTAGTGAGAAAGGACAATTTGCATCAAATTGTCCCACAAAGGATAATGGAGGAAAGAGTCCCCCAAAAGAGAGAAATAGTGGAAAGAAGAACCTTTTGAACAAGCTCAAGAAAGGCATAAGGAAGTTTGAAGCTTTCATTAGGGAGTGGGACTCAAATGAAGAAAGCTCCAACTCAAGCTCCTACTCCGACACCAATGAAAGTGATGTTGAGGCTCCAAAGAAAAATGCTATGGAGGGAATCGCTATCACATAGGCTTCTCCACCACTTTCACCTTTTTGTCTAATGGCAAAAGAGTCCACCAAGTTAAATCCTAGTAGTGATAGTGAAAGTTAAGAAGAAAATGAATTTTCAAAGGAGATTGGAAAATTATAGCACCGTGAATTTTTGCCGAATAATATTTTTGAGAAAATAAAAATTGAGAAAAGAATCATTTAAATTGTGAAAAGAAGGAAAGGAATTAAAAATCTTAAATAATCCTTATTTTGAGTTAGAAATTTTTTGTTAAATTCTCCAAGTCAAAAGAATATTTTAGGAAATTTTTCCAAATTTTTAGTACTTTTGCAACTAGCATAGAAATTAAAAATGAATTTCAACAATTATTTTAATTGCAAAATAAATTTTAAATCTTGTTGGGCCGCCTCCCTCCAATTCCTCTTCGTGGTCCAACCCACTCGCTCTCCCTCAATGATAGTCGAGCCCCACATGTCAACATCGTTCTCCTCACACCCGCACCTGCCATCTCTATCGCATGGACCCCGCTTGCCATCCCCGCGCTTCTCGCCCTCACTGACTCGTGGCCCCACCTATCAGGCTCGTCGTCCCCAAGCCTAACTCTCACCGAAATCCCCCACCACCACTACAAACCCTAAAATCAGGTGCCTTCGCCAACGATCTCCGACCACCCAACCCCTATAAAAAGGTTCGCCTCCGCCCCCTAACTCTGTTCCACCCCATAGCTTAGCTAATCGTCGTCTCATCACCGGTGAACTCCAGAAAAGCCTATGTCGTTCTATTTTAGCTCCGACAGTCCCGCCTCACTGCTGGTGACCCCACACAGCCCCATCGCCAGCACCATCGTGACTACCACCACCTCCTCGTCCACGACACATCCTCCGATCGTCGCCTCGGTCGCCAGAACTCGCCGAAGCCGTGAACTCAAGGAGTACTCTCTGCCTCCGCTTGCCACCGGCCGCCGTCCGTCGTCGCCAATGACAATCTCAGGAATTAGAGTGATCCCCGCCTTATTCTGGTTTAGTTTCTACACTTCACTTGCCTCACCATCGCTCGTCGTCGCAGGTAGCATCACCGCACTCGGTCGTCGCCGACAGTATTCGTGTGTGTCGGATTGATTCTTGGCAATCCGATCCAGATCGCGCGGTCTTGGTTAAATCTGCAACATGGCTTGTTCTGATGCGTCCATCATACTGGTTCGCTACGCTTTAATCTGGACCGTTGATCACAACTTAAACCTCCCACCTCACGTAGCATTGTCTAATCGCGATCTAGTTGGCCCTCAACCATCTAGCCTATGGCGGACGTGCGCAGTTCACCGTGGGCTCGGTTCACTGTGAACTTTTTCTTTTTTTCAGTTTAAAATAATTTTAGAATTGATTCAAACTTCAAAAACTCATATCTTTCACACCCTAACTCCAAATTCATCCATTCAAATTCCATTTTGATCACCATAATTTTCTCTACAACATGAACTAATTTAATTTCATGAATTGTAATGTTTGTTTTTCTCCCTTTTAATTGTGATTGCCTCGTTTTGCGTGTTTTTATAATTTGAACCTGTCAAGGAGCCCGAGTCTTTTGTTGAGGACACATCTTCGTATTTTGGTTATCCAGGCAAGTCACACTGTATGCCTTGACCATATTGATCCCATGTTTTTCAAAGTAGTTATCGCTATAACACATAGGAATTAATTGCATTAGTCCAATTAAAACCTATAGTTATATTTATTTAGATACCATGACCTTGTTGTGCAAACCAAAGCGATGATTTTGATCAATTTTCCCTTGTATCCTGAATACTACAATATTAGTTAGTGCCCAAGTATTGACACACTTGCTTAGTATTACTAAAAATGAGTTATAGACTAGAATGGCTACTTTATTCTTTTATATGTTCCCCGATATGTCTCTACTCATGGTTCTAAAAGTTGGAAGAAATATTTGGAAAATGACTAAGTTAAAGGTAAAGGTGGGTTTCCGAGTGCAAGCGAGTGTACTGGTTAGTAGCATGCGAGGCACTATAAGGACCGGTCTATGAGATTTGTTGCGAAGCATTTCCATACAAGCCACAAGTCTAGTGGGTAAGGATAACTTGACGTATAGGTCACTTCAGCAAGATGCACCGAGCGGCGAGTCAAGATAGTCAAGAAAGGGCACCTTGTTTCCTTTTTATTGACTAGACGTGAGGCACAAAATGGGCTCTACATAATCCAAGTGTTGGAGCGTCGGCGAAACCTAGTGTTATTGTCCTTCTGTTGAGACAATCTATGTCAAAGGGTTTTAGCAAGAATTTGGTAAAGATCTGTTGAATTCTTGCATTGTGGGTAAATTTGTACACCTCTGATCAGAGTACAATCTTTTTGAAAAGTCGTGCCTATGGTTATGGGCAAACCAAGTGATGTTCTCCGTAGTTAGCACAATTAACATGAATGTGAATGATGACTAGTTTTCTAAGGACCGTTGTGCGAGGGGGTAATGTTGTGCTAATCGACGTAGTGAATGGTTTATCACATTGTTCATTTACTTTATGTTCGTTAAACATGTTCTCTATAACTTCTTAACTACTAAAAATATACTTTTATCCAAAACAAGCCATATGCCCATCCTTTGATATTACCTTTGCATTACGTTTTGTACTCATCGTTGTTGAATAACCCTTTTTAGATGCTGAGTTGGTCGACGAAGAAGGTCTGGAGTAATCTGTCCCAGTCAAGGCGCGATTCTAGGAGCAAGATGTTCGTCGCTTTGGAGTCTTTTATTTTATTAGATTATTTTCAGTGCAATAAAATAGCCTCTAAGCTATATTTTGTTTGTCGTAAGATGTTTTCGCACGATGATCATTTTGTCAATTGATTTTCTTAAGAAAATTCAATCGACTCGAAATTGTGAAATTTCGGGGCATTACAAAAATTCAAAACACTGAAGGAACATGCTTCTTTAGTTGAGAAATATGAGGAGCAAAAGATTTCTCATGAGAAGATAACCACTTCTCACGAGGAGCTTAAGAATGCTCATGACAAGATCCGCTCCACTACATGTTGTGGAGCTCAAATAGATGTAGGAATTACACGTGATTTAATTGATAAGCATGTGTTACCTTCAAATGTTAATGTCGTTTCTACATTTAGCATATCTACTTCTTGTGATGATTTAATTGATATGTCATGATCTATCTCTAGTGATATTGCTTGTGATTCTTTGTTAGTTAGTGAACATATTGAGTTAAAGGGCCAAGTAACCAGACTTAGCAAAAGCTTGGTAAGATGCTTCAAGGGCAAAAACACTCTTGATAAAATCTTGAGTGAGCAACGATACTCCTATAACAAGGACGGTTTGGGAATGATTCGTAAGAAGGGTAAAAAACCCACACACTGCACTCTAAGATTTGTAAAAAAGTAATGGTACGTTTTGTAACAAATGTTATGAGGTAGGGCACATTGTTGGAGAGTGCCTGGTTGGTAAGGCTCTTAAGGCTTGTCTGCCAAAGGCCCTAGTCTCTAACCTCCAATGACCCAAACAAGTTTGGTTACCTAATAAAAGACATTGATTTTTTATAGGTAAACTACAACAATGGATGTAGACATTGGGTGTTAGATAGTGGTTGCACTCAACACATGATCGAAGATAGGAAAATGTTCCCCACATTTAAGGTTGGAAGCAAAAATCAAGTTACCTTCGAAGAAAATAACAAAGGAAAGGTAATTGGATAGTTAAAATTACTATTTCAAATGATTTTTCAATTTCAAATGTTTCTCTTATTGAATCTTTAAATTTTAACTTACTTTTCGTTTCCCAAATATATGATCTAGGCTTATCATGCACATTTAATTCTCATGAGATAGATGTGAAAAGCATCATTGATAACTCCTTTATTTTTAAAGGCTTTCATTTTGAAAATCTTTATCTTGTGAATTTTACTTCAAGAGAAAAAAATTTGACAACATGTTTAGTTGCACAAACCTTCCTTGGTTAGCTTTAGCATAGAAGGCTAGCTCATGTTGGAATGCATCAACTAAAAAACTTTCAAAACGTGATCTAGTTGTGGGCTTAAAGAATGTGAAGTTTGAGAAAGACAAATTGTATTGTGCATGTCAAGCCGGTAAACAAGTTGCTTGCTCTCATCCCTTCAAAAGTATCATGTCCACATCTAGACCATTAGAACTATTACATATGGACTTGTTTGGTCCAACAACCTATAAGAGTATTGGTGATAATAGCCATTGCCTTGTTAATATTGATGACTATTCGAGGTATACTCAGTATTCTTTTAAAATGATAAATCTAAAACATCTGATCTTTTCAGAAAGTTTACAAAAAGGGCTCAAAACAAAATTAAACATACGAGAAACTAAATGGAGTTTCACTGTGGTTTTATCTTAGTGATGAGTGATTAACAAGTTTGCATCGTTCATGGTCTGGACTTGTGTTTGCCTATTTGGGTTCACTGAAGGGATCAATGTACATTTTGCGTGAAGATTCGTGTTTTGCTTGTCTCATTGTGTGTAAGGTTAAGATGTGAGTCAACTATCAATGGCGGGTGATTAGGGTCAAGCGGGGGGCTCGATGCTAGACGATCAAGGAGGCCAAGTTAAGTTGAGAAAGATCTCAAGCGTACATGTGGAGATGGAGGAAGACATGGGCGGATGGATGATCGAGACAGCGTGTTGACCAAAAAAAGTGAAAGTGAGGCCAGTGCAAGTGATAAGGCGACACGAGGGATCGAGAGCGAGAGAGACTTGCTGGCGTTCTAGTTCACGTATTGGTGACACGTGTCAAAAATCTAGAGGGCTTTGTCGATTTTGGCTCAAAACCGTCAAATTGATGCCACCGAAGTCTCTAGGGTTTGTACCCACTTCTAGAATCACTTTACCAATTCTCAAAAATATAGGTCACTTTTTTGTTATCTTCTTACTCAATTTTTATCCTTGATTTCCATTGTTTTTTATTCCTGTAGCCGTCGCACTGTAGCTTCTCTGGGAGAAGACGCATTGTGCTAGAAAACTGGTAGCCATTGTGCTCCTCATAAAAATCAAAGCCTGGTTTTCTTTAGGAGTCACTGTTGATGGGGAATATGGGATATGTGCTAGCCGGCAAATTTAAAATTTGCACCTTAAAACCAAAGACCAATGCTCGTGTGAGATCATAGATCGGTACCTTCTAGCACTTGACGCGCTAGGTGCAGTGAAAGAAGAGGTTGATAAAGCGCGTCAAGCCTATCGGCGTTTTATCCCGACCGTTCCTCGCCGATCCAATCGATGAAGAAGTCACCTTCCTCACGGTGACAGCCACGAGCGTCGCTTTTGGAGCAATGCCTCCATGGAGTCCACACGTATAGGGATGGAGAGTTCCTCCCACGGCAGCGTGCTAGCACCGCACGTGAGAGACAGGAAATCATCGACCTCAATGTTTGAGATCAAGAAAGGGAGGAGAGGAGTCTACGGTGGCTAGGTCCAATCTAGGCTTATTCCTTGTTCCAAGACCTCCTCCTCCGCTCTTTATACAAGGGTGAAAGCCACCTTGGTCGTGCACATCTCGGAACTCACAAATTAGTTATAACTAATTCGTATTCGTAATGGATCCAATCTGATACCCCACATCGAAACTTCCGATCTTGGATCGGAACTTCCAATAGTGTATTTTAGGTATCCCAATTCAGCACGACACACAACAGATCCAATATGTTTTTGCCTAACTCAGAACTTTCGATACCATATCGAAACTTCTGATCAGTACAATTCTCTCTGGTTCCAAATCGGAACTTTCGATACCATATCGTAACTTCCGAAGCAACATTTGCTCTCTGACTCAAGACCAAAACATAATCGGAACTTCTGATACTACCTATCGAAACTTTCGATACATGGAATTTTCTTGGGCATATCCATCAATCTCGCGCTTTCACAAGAACCAATTCTTTGCATGTTTCTCAATCCATCCTCTTAAGTGTGTGACCCGATCGTTCATACACTAACGGCTGTTCATCGGAAAGCATTTCTGACTCACTGATCAATAGCGATACCTAGCAGCACATATTGATCCCCGAAAGCATACATAATCAAATTTTCAGTCAAGCTCAAAGCAAGATACGTGCCATTGTTGGGACGACGAATCGAACCAGCAGGTTTCTTGGTGGATGAGAGTAATGGAATGTTGTGCGCAAATTGTATATTGGATCGTGTGTTTATTACAACTGTAGTTGGAGGTATTTATAGGGTGACCTACCCGGAAGGGTCGGGTACCTCCAAAAACCCCTAGCCGCTACTCGGTCTGACACTGGTTTGTAGTACAGACAAGAATAGGTGTTACATAGTACAAACAAGAAGGTGCGATTCTGATAGCGTATCAACCGTGTCGGGCACTGCAACGGCTGCCCGACACGGCGCAGGCGATCACGATCTTGTCCCCGGGCAACCTTGACTGAGTCTTTCCCCACGTGCGGCTGCGCCTCGAAGCCTCCGAACTTCCCGAAGGCTGGCCTCCGGCATCCAGCTGGTCTCTTCCTCCGAGAGCCCCTTCGGCACGCCCCGGAGCTCCCGGAGGCTTCTGGGCCTCCCTCGCTGGAGGCCTCGGTACCTTCGACGCAGGGCTCCGGGTCTTCCGATTATGGCCTCCTCTTCGAACCGTACTGCTCTTCGCGCTTCCAACTGTCAGCGGGATTATCTCCCCCAACAGTAGCCCCTTGCTTCTTTCCTCTCGAGAGTCCTGCACGAGAGAGGGTGGAAGCGCACATGATAATTCCGATAGCTCTATAAGAAATCAACTCACACAGAGATCCTGAATCTTGCTGCGGGACGCCTCCGTCCGATTGCTCCGAAGATGTTCTGGGGCCTTGAAACGTTCTAGAACTCGGAGGCCGAGAGCTGACTTCGGAGCGCCTTCGGCGAGCTAGTCGCCACGCGCCCTTGCGAAGAGAGGGTCTTTGACCGACTGTTCTCGATGCTCGTGCGACTTTAACTGCTAGGCTCCAGCGTACGAGAAGGCGGACTAGCGCATTACTTAATGTAATCAATGCACTAGGCATGCAGGCGACGCGGGGGAGGCGGACCGTCGAGGATGGGTGCACTCAAAGGCGAGCCAGCAAAGCCTTAAATGCCGGTGTCGCGCAGCCGGCGCACGCGCACCGAGCGGCGGAAGGCGGACCGGCGTGGCGCTGGAGAGCCAGGGCGGCAGCCGTCTTCTTGTATAAATAGCTCCTGACTTGCTAGCAGAGCCCTCTCCTGCTTGCTTACTTAGTCCTTCCATTGCAGGCTTGACCGGCTAGCTCTTGCTCTCGATCTCTTGCTTCCCCTTTCCGCTCGCCTCCTTTCGCTCCCTAAAGGTATGGCGGAAAGGAGCACCTCTGCTGCAGCGGTAGACCCCCGCTTCCTGCAGCGCCAGATAGCGGTGGCGGCGGCGGCGATGGCTTCAAGTCCATCGGAAGTACGTGACCCGCGGGAGCTCCGCCCAGCTTTGGAGCGGTTCTGGGACCAGACCCTGGAGCTGGGGCCATCGGCGTGTACGGACGCGTCCATCGAGGAGGCGACCAGGGGCCGCCTTGGCCCCGAATCTAGGGCCAGAAAGCCGGGTGCGGAATTGGTCCCAACACCGCACGAAGGGGAAGTCATCGTCTTCGAGGCGTTCTTCGACGCGGGGCTGGGGTTTCCGGCTTCAGAGCTCCTCTCCGAAGTCCTGGATGCCTTCCACCTCGAGCTCCCACAGTTATCCCCGAACGCCGTGGCCCGCCTCGCTATCTTCGAGTGGGCCATGCGCGCCGAAGGCTGCGAGGGCAGGGCAGAGGTCTTCGCCTAGATGCATGAAGCCCTCTACCAACCGAAGAAAAAGGACGGCCGGGTGTTGGCCTTCAGGAGCATCAATTTCCAGCTCCAGAAGAGGTACGTGGACTCCTTCCCGGCGAAGGCGATCAACGAACAGTGGTACTCCAAGTGGGTGCACCGGTGGTTTTACGTCCGAGTGGGGCTGAGCTCCGGGCTTGCCGGACCTCCGCGTCACATCTAGTTCTGGAGGGAGGCACTCGTCGAGGCCAGCGCCGGCTCGGTCTCCGCTCGCATCCAACTTCTTCAAATCGTCGCCCGCCAGATGAGCATGCGGAATCTAATGGAGGAGTTCGTGGCCCTCGAGATCCCGCCACTGAAAGAGTGGTCGGCGTCGCTCCGGAGCACCCGGGACAAGTCAACACCTACGGAGCTCTCTCGCCGGCTTGGTTAGCATCCGCCTTCTCAATCTTGTCAATCTTTTCATTACGTTCGAAGGGTCATCGGAATTAACCCTCGAGTACAGGGTCGCTCGTCGCCAAGACTGTAGGACCGAAAGTAGCGACCAGAGGGGGGGGTGAATGGGCGCCTTAAAAATTCTTTCGAATCAATGGCCTGTTCCCAATACCCAACGCACCTCAAAAATACTACGCAGCAAAAAATAAACAGAAGGCCTAAGTCTAAAGGTTTCTAACCTAGAAGCATCTGATGATAAACAGTGTAAAACTAAAGAGGTGCAACTAGGCAGATAAACAAGTTGTAACAGGCCTATACTTCTCAATGAAATGATCTAAGTATGTATAAAGAGAAAAGAGAAGTTACTGTCCAAAGTTGTCTCCTGTTCGGGACTTGGCGAAGCCCCCTTCGCACGTCGAAGTCTGCTTCGGAGGATGGTGACGGAGTCTGTCCGAAATGCCGAAGGTGACACTGTCTAGCCTAGTTCGAAGTGGTAAGAAGCGAAGTGTACTTCGGAGCGAAGTAAAACAGTGACGAAGCCTGGTTCGAAGTGTGAACTTCGAAGACAGGACTTCGAACACAGATTCGAATCAAGAGCTTCGAAGCAAAGTGACAAAGTCGAAGCCTGCTTCGAAGTGAGGACTTCGAAGACAAAACTTCGAACACACTTTGAATCGAGAGCTTCGAAGCACAACCTTCGAACAGAAAGCTTCGAACACAACGCACAAACAGACAACCTTCGAACAAAGAAGCGAAGCCTGTCACGCGACAGAAAAGCAAGTCCAAAGCCAATGCTCTACCTTCAAAAAGAGCAAGCTCCGAAAAGAGAGGCGAAGGGTGACGCGTTACACAGAAGACAGTGCGAAGCCAAACGGAGCTACAAGCTTCGAACCCAACTTCGAAACTTGTCGAAGTGTGGACTTCGAACAGATAGGGCCGAAGCCCCTTCGCACTAAAGTTCGAAGTATGTAATGCTGTCAATCAGAAAACTGCTTCGAAACTTAGCAACACAGAGCACAAAACAAAGTTCGAAGACTGAGGCGAAGCCTTCAAGTATGGTTAGATCGAAGCCTACCTCACGGAGCTGAGGGACTTCGAACAAAGGAAAAAATGACTTCACAGAAACAGTCAAAAAAGCATTTACTCCATGCTGCTTCGATCAAAAAGCTGGGCAATAGAAGGTGAAAAGCTGGCAGCAAGTACTGTAGCTACAGAAGTAGTACTACTTGCAACAGCAAGAACTAGTACCCAGTTCGTGAAGAACAGAAGCAACAGAAGAAGCTTCTCCCCAAGAAATAAATTCACCAGCTCATGCCCAAAGCATTAACTTCCCAAACCGAACAAAATGCAAGCAATAAATTCACCAGGGACCAAGGCATTTACGCATCCAAGAGATTTGAGCAAGAAAAATGCATACACAGAGAGGAGCCAGTCCTGGCGGCACACACAGGAGAGAGAAGAGAGACAAAAGTGACCCAATGGGAGGATTTGATTTCAGCACAAAAGGGTAGTCCAAACCCTAGGGATTGGGGTGCTATTTATAGGCAGCCCAACACTAGGAATATTCTACCAGCCCCTTAGGGTTTTACAGACTCAAAAATAAAGAAAAAGACTCTAGTGCCCTTAGGAATTTTTACAGACACAACTGACTGACTGTGGGCCTAGAGTAACAGATGACATATCCGGAAGCTACTCTTCTGGACAGTCGGATACAGAATCAACGGTTGTCAGTTTTACGCCGAAACTGACAAAGCCTCCACCAGCTTTGCACCAGGTACCCGGATTGGGCCGGCCCGACTCCGCAGCTCTCTCAGCCCGGCAATCGCTCACCGCCCGTGTACCTGAGTCAGTCCTGGTCAACAGCCCAGTGGGTCTTCTACTGTTTCTGGCCCATGCACCCGGATTGGGCCAGCCCGACTTCGCAGCCTCCTCTGCCCGACAGTCGCTCGCTGCCCGTGTACCTGAGTCACACGCGGCCCATGAAACAGCAGATCTCTTCTCTTCCTCAGTCCTCGTTGACTATCGTTGACAATGACTCATCACTTCTAGAGCCATGAGGCCCACGCTATTCAGCATGGCTCCTCAATCTCCCCCTTGATGAGTGCATTGTCAACATTCCTCTTTTCACAGCTCTTCAGCACCTGCGAACAAATGTGGAAACACGAAAACAAAACACAAGGAAACAAAGAAGAAGAAAAATAAGGTAAAAGTTTAACTCTAATGACCAAAAGCCAACCAAAAGCAAGAAACGGTCATTATGGTTAACCAAAACGTAAAAGCTCAAAATGAGTGTGATTTCAGAACAACAAGGATATCAACAGAGTAAGAACTCCCCCTTAAACTCTGATCCCAAATTTTCTCCCCCTTGTTGACAAGTGAACTCATCAAGCACTCAAAAGAGACACAGACTCCCCCTGAAATGCAACTCCCCCTCAAAATATGCAGTGAATGCAATTGGGGTGCAGATGGAGTGAAGAAAGCATGCTTCTCAGATATGATTGACTGCAAATACAGTATCTAACAGGTACAACAAAAGAGATATTGTCTAAGACACATGGCATGATCAGTGCAAGAGATGATATCTAAAGAAAGTCATTTAGCACGCATTTGTCAATTTTTGCAAATAAAAGCATCACCACATTTTCTAGTAAAACAAGCAAGGTAAAGCATGAAATGCAGAAGCTAACTGATATCTACCCAGATAAGCATTGTTCAAAAACAAAGTGCTTCAGCAAACTTGTTATCTTTTAAAGTTCAGGCTTTTTCATTTTCCTTTGTCATTTTTGCCAAGGGTTATTTGCATGTCAAGCCTTATGCTAACCGACCAAGTCAAGCCTAGGCCAGAACTGAGCCATCAGAAGCTTAAGACATTGGTCTCGGCATACACTACACTGTCCTAGTTCATACCAAAGTGCTATGGTAAGCAGTCCAGAACAATATAATGCGACAAAGCAAACCCACTTGGATCTTTTCAACTTAAGCATAAAAAGGCATGGAATTTTCATTCATTTTTGATTTTTATCATTTTATAGCACATTTTCCATGTTAAAGCATAAAGATGTCCAAGTTGCATATCTGCATCTATGTGATGAACTAGCTACAAGGCATGTAACAAATAGCAAAAGCACTCAGCCTACACATGCTAGTTACCAGAAGCAATGGTGATCATTTTTCAAGTTGAAAGCATAAAAGCCATGCACATGACAGATATCAGATATATCAAGTGAACTGAACCAAAGCATGATCATCGACATGTAATCAAAAGCATGTACCAGCTAGACTAAGTAAAGCAGTTCAATCATATAACAGAAGCAGGCTCAAATGTGTGATATGTGAATATGTATGATATGAACACACACAAAAAGACTCAAGAAAAGAGTAAAGAAGAAGGAAAACTGACGCAAAATATCCTAGAAAGGATACACAACACCCAAATCCCCTCGCAAACGCTCAAAAGTAGATTGATCTAGGGGTTTGGTGAAAATGTCAGCCAACTGATGATGGGTATCAACATGAATAAGGTCAATGACACCTTTCTCATATTGATCCCGCAAGAAGTGAAAGCGCACATCAATATGTTTGGTTTTTGAATGAAGACACGGGTTTTTCCCTACACTAATAGCACAAGTGCTGTCGCAAAACAATGGAACCCTGGTAGGAAAGAATAACCCAAAGTCTCGTAGAGTAGAAATCATCCAAACCAACTGTGAGCAGCAGCTACATACTCAGCCTCTGTGGTCGAAAGAGCAACTCCAGATTGCTTTCGAGAAGACCAAGATACAAGGAAAGAACCAAGAAACTGGCAAGTACCGGAAGTCGACTTGCGATCCAACCGGCACCCACCAAAGTCGGCGTCCGAAAAGCCAGATAAATCAAGTGATGATGATGCTGAATAATAAAGACCAAGATCAGGCGCATAGGTGAGATACCTGAAAATGCGCTTGACAGCCTGCCGGTGAGACGCGCGTGGTGAAGACTGAAAACGCGCGCAAAGTCCCACGGCGAACTGTATGTCTGGTCTTGTTGCCGTTAAGTACAACAGCGAACCGATCATCCCTCGAAATTCCCTTTCATTGACCTTGACACCGCTCTCGTCCTTGTCCAGACCCCCAGAAGTGCCCATCGGGGTCATCTGCGGCTTCAATTCACCACCAAAGTCAAATTTCTTAAGCATGTCACGAGTATACTTACCTTGGTGAATGAAGGTGCCGTCCTTGGTCTGCTTGATCTGGAGCCCTAGAAAGTATTTGAGCTCACCCATGAGGCTCATCTCAAACTCACTGTGCATCTGCTCAGAAAACTTGGACACAAGAGAATCAGTAGTACCGCCAAAGATAATATCGTCCACGTAAATCTGAGCAACTAAAAAATCTGAAACATCTCTGAGCAAGAAAAGAGTTTTGTCCACAGAACCCATCACAAACCCCTTCCCCAACAAAAATTGCTTCAACCGGTCATACCAAGCCCTGGGGGCTTGCTTCAACCCATATAAAGTTTTATGCAACTTAAAAACATGTCGAGGAAACTTATGGTTCTCAAAACCGGGGGGTTGCCTAACATATACCTCCTCCTCTATGAACCCGTTCAGAAAAGCACTCTTAACGTCCATTTGAAAAAGCTTAAAACCCTTTGAAACGGCAAAAGCTAGAAGAATACGAATAGACTCAAGACGGGCCACAGGAGCGAAGGTTTCTTCAAAGTCAATACCTTCCTTCTGGCAATAACCCTGGGCGACTAGTCGAGCCTTGTTGCGCACCACAACCCCATCTTCACCTTGTTTGTTCTTGAATACCCACTTGGTGCCTATGGGGTTGCATCCTGGTGGCGGCTCAACTAGTGTCCAAACCCGATTGCGGACAAAATTCTCAAGCTCTTCTTGCATGGCATTAATCCAATTAGAATCAGAGAGAGCATGAGAAATGTCTCTGGGCTCAAAAGATGCAACAAATGCAGATTCAGCAAACACAGCGAGAGAGGCAGAAGAACGCAAAGTCCTTTCAGTTAAATCACCAATGATGAGCTCTGAGGGGTGGTCACGCTGAACTGCTCGGGTTCCCTGGTGATCTGAAGTCACCTCACCGGAGTCAGCAGCTGGCACCTCTGGACTCGACTGAGGGGGCTCGATCGAAGTGGAAGAAGTGATCAGAGGTCCGCCCTCATCATCAGTCGAAGTCACAGAAGGTGTGGGCTCTGCGGGGGATGCAGAAGGCCCGCCCTCAACAGCAGCTGGAGTATCCTCATCTTCCTCGAAGATGGACTCTCCGAGCTCATCATCACCAGAAAGCTCAAAAGAAGGAGTCAAAGAAGGCGAGGACTCATCAAAAGAAACCTCACAGGTCTCGACAAGCAGCTGGGATTCGAGGTTCCAAACACGGAAGCCTCGAGAATGCAATGCATAACCAAGAAAAATACCATCCCAGCAACGAGACTCAAATTTTTCCAAATGTCCTCCCTTCTTGAGCACAAAGCACTTGCAGCCAAACGCTCGCAAGTGGCTCACCTTGGGCTGTCTGCCAAATCGCAACTCATATGATGTCTTACCAATGTAAGCTCTAAGAAAAATGCGGTTGGCCAGATAGCAAGCCGTGTTCATGGCTTCAGCCCAAAAACGCCTAGGAGTCCTGTGCTCATCGAGCATCGTCCTGGCCATCTCAACTAGCGTGCGGTTCTTTCGTTCCACAACGCCGTTCTGTGGGGGAGTGTAAGGAGAAGAAAACTGATGGTCCAGACCCTGATCACCACAGAAACTGACGAACTGAGAGTTTTTGAACTCAGAGCCGTTGTCGGAGCGAATTGCTCGCATCCGGCCATTGTTCTCATTCTTCAGCTTCAAAATCAGGTCATGGACAAAATGAAAAGTTTCATCCTTAGACTCCAAAAAGAAAACCCACGAGAAACGAGAAAAGTCGTCAACAATCACAAGTGCATACCACTTCCCACCGACAGAACGTACCCGAGCTGGACCTACAGTGTCCAAATGTAAAAGCTCGCCCGGATATGAAGTCATCACCTGAGTCACAGGTGAGTGAGAAGCGGCAACCATTTTCCCATGACGACAGGGATGACAAACTAGATCCTTCTCCATCTTAAGCTTGGGCAATCCTCGGATAAGGTCCATAGAGCTTAACCTGACTAGCAGATCAAAACTCAAGTGACCTAACCTCCTATGCCACTTCCAGAGCTCAGAAGAAGATCCAGCAATCAAACAGCGAGAAGGGCCAAAAGAACTAGAGAAGTCAATTCGAAAAACTTTACCGAAGGGTAAAATCTGACAAACCAAAGACCCTCTAGAATCAATCACAGAAGAATTGCCCTTCTTAAAACGCACTTCCAAACCATCCTCAAGAAGTTGCGATACAGAGATTAAATTAAAGTTCAGTTTTTTAACCAAAGCAACATTCTTTAAAGAGAAATGGTCTGAGATGCTGATTGAGCCTATGCCACTTACTTTCCCTTGACCGCTGTTCCCGAACGTGATATATTCTTTGGAGCTCGGGGGAGTGAGACTGGAGAACCATCTGCGATGTCCCGTCATGTGGCGAGAGCATCCTGAGTCCATGATCCAAACGTCCTCCAGTCCCCGGTCCTGCACAATCAATGTCTGTAAGTGGGAGCAAATTGTCCGGCACCAGGTTTAGCAAAAGAGCTAAACCAGTGTCGAGCCATCTGCTCAAAAGACGGAAAGCGAAAACCATCAAAAGAGTTTGGACCAAAACGCGGCTCAAAACGCGGTCCACGGTTCTCCCTATCCCTGCGGCCACGAGGTCCAGAACCGTATCCAACTCGGTCAGGAACTCTGCCGGAACGAACACCACCAACTGGAGCACGGGTACGAAAACCGTCTCCTCTACCACCACCTACACGACGCGGCCTGGCCTCCAGCCTCTCCCCGCGCCGAGGAACACGCAGTCTACCACCCTGCTGGTAGAACTGCACCTGATCACTACGAGCCCTCTCTGCTCTCTCAACCCGCTTCCTCCTGAAGCAAAACTCCGCAAGATGCCCGTCTCTCTGACAATACTCACAATGATAGGTAGGCTTCTTGGGATGTGGTTGAGGCTTGGGGTTCTTGGGCTTGGTAGTGTTTGGTGTGGTCTTCTTGGGCTGAGAGGGTCCAGGAAGAGAGTCTAGAGAAGATTGGAGGTGTTTGGGCTTAGGAACCCAGATAGGCTTCTTGGGTGGAGCTTTAGGTGGTTCATGGATCACTCCATCCTTGGGCTGACAAGCCTGGGAGGTCTCAGTGGAGTGAGTCTTGGGATACCTCTGCTCTGGAGTCATTTTACTCCACTCCACTGCCCGGCTGAGGGCACTCTCAAAGTCAGCCTTGGTGTAGGTGTAACCTACTCCAAACCCATCCTGCCTCTTGAACTGCTGGATCATCATGCCAAGCTGTGGCTCTCTGGCACTGATCCAACTCAGGATAGACCGGAGGTAAAAGTTCTCATTCTGAGAATCTGCTAGCTCCTCTCTCAAGGAAGCTAGAACCTCCACCTGAGACAAGCAGGTCTCACACTCACTCTCTTTTTGGACAGACTTCCCGGCTTTTAGCTTAATCAGCTCCATTCTAAGAGACAGGCAGTTCTCACAGACAATGGGTGGAACTGACAATGTCTCAAGCTCTAGCCTAGTCTGCGCAAGCTCAGCTCTCAACCTCTCTAAATCACCCAAATGTTCATCGCCCTTGGATTCCAGCTCAGCTAAGGTAGCTAGATGAGATGGGCAATCAACACAGGGTGCGACGACAGTGGCTTGAGCATCTTTCAGCTCCAGCTGAGCGCTTTCAAGCTCAGTGGCCAAAGCGTCCCTCTCATCAACCCTTTCTGTGTACCTGGACTTCAAAGTCGACAGGTCACACAGAAGCACCTCACACTTCGGGCACTCACTGCTATCACCCAAGCAAGGGGAAGAAGATAGACTTTCTATTCTACCGTTGGCCACGGCAAGCTCACTTTCTAACTCGTCTATCCTTTTCTTAGCCCCCCTAAGCAGTTTCTCCCGATACTTCAACTCCTGACGATTGCTCTCAAGTAAATCTACAATTTCGCGCTCATAAGATGATACCTTGCTATCGTCGTCGTCGGAGTCGTCGGAGGAGCTCTTTTCTTCTCTATCCCCAAGAGCCATGGAGCAGAAGCTCTTGCGGGATCTTCGGCGCTGGTGAGAGCGGCTCTTCGGCTTGTCTCCGAAAGCCATGAAGCAGAGACCCGCCGGATCGTCCTTGTCCTTCCCCTTCCTGATGGAGATCTCCTCATCGCTTGAGCTCGATGAAGAGGAAGAAGTCGTGGACTGCTTGGAGTAGCTCTTCTCCATCTCGGCGAAGAAGGCCTTGTCGCGCTTCTTGTTCTCTCGCCGGTAGTCCTTCAGGGCCTTCTTGAAGAACCGAGTCTTCGGCTTGCCCTTGTTGAAGGAGGGGCTCTCATGCTTGCCGGAGTCGTGGAAGCTGCTGCCGGCGCCCTTCTTGTATCCACTGCGCTTGGGGCAGTCGGCGATGAAGTGTCCTGGATCACCACATTCAAAGCATCCGGATTTTGTGCCGTGTCTTTTGAACATTCTTTTATCATAGACACGACGCACCCGGTTGTTAAAGAGACACAAATCATCATCTCCCAACAACTCAAGCTGGTCCTCAGTGATAGACATCAAAGAGAACCCAGCACAGCTCACAGCAGAGGGATCCACTGAAGGTGTAGCAAGGGCCAGGGATTTTGATCCAGAGCCAGTGAGATTTGATCTCAACTGGATATCTACCTCAGTGGCCTTCAGCTTGCTAAACAGCTCAGAAATGGTCAAGGTATCGTAAGAAGTACTCTCAACGATAGATGATACCTTGATCTCCCAGATCTTTGGGTCCAAGGTATGAAGAACCTTGAGCGCCTGCTCGTGATCTGAGACTAACTGAGCACCCTCAGCCTTGTTGTCCCGAAGCTTGTTAATGATCGACTGAAAGCGACCAAACAAAGCCTCAACAGATTCACTCGGCTTCTGTGTGAAATTCTCATATTCACGCCGGTAGGTCTGATATAGTCGAGCCTTGACCTGTGCTGTTCCCTCATGGTGTGCCTTGAGGGTAGCCCAGATCTCTCTCGCAGTGGAGAGATGACTCACTCGCTCAAATTCAGTGGGACCTAAACCAGAAAATAAAATGTTCACAGCCTTACTGTTGCTCAGATGCTGAGCAATAATACCAGCAGTACCTTGCTCAGTAACTGGCAGAATGACAAACGTGCTGTGAACGCAAATGTCCCATATGTCCGAACCCTGGCTCATGAGATAGGCTCGCATGCGAGTCTTCCAATAATTATAGCCATAGGCTTCCAAGGACGGGACCTTGCCAGGAGACGTCATAGTCACTACTGGGGTTTAGAACCGGTTAAGGTATGGAAAAACCCTAACCTTGCTCTGATACCACTTGTAGGACCGAAAGTAGCGACCAGAGGGGGGGGTGAATGGGCGCCTTAAAAATTCTTTCGAATCAATGGCCTGTTCCCAATACCCAACGCACCTCAAAAATACTACGCAGCAGAAAATAAACAGAAGGCCTAAGTCTAAAGGTTTCTAACCTAGAAGCATCTGATGATAAACAGTGTAAAACTAAAGAGGTGCAACTAGGCAGATAAACAAGTTGTAACAGGCCTATACTTCTCAATGAAATGATCTAAGTATGTATAAAGAGAAAAGAGAAGTTACTGTCCAAAGTTGTCTCCTGTTCGGGACTTGGCGAAGCCCCCTTCGCACGTCGAAGTCTGCTTCGGAGGATGGTGACGGAGTCTGTCCGAAATGCCGAAGGTGACACTGTCTAGCCTAGTTCGAAGTGGTAAGAAGCGAAGTGTACTTCGGAGCGAAGTAAAACAGTGACGAAGCCTGGTTCGAAGTGTGAACTTCGAAGACAGGACTTCGAACACAGATTCGAATCAAGAGCTTCGAAGCAAAGTGACAAAGTCGAAGCCTGCTTCGAAGTGAGGACTTCGAAGACAAAACTTCGAACACACTTTGAATCGAGAGCTTCGAAGCACAACCTTCGAACAGAAAGCTTCGAACACAACGCACAAACAGACAACCTTCGAACAAAGAAGCGAAGCCTGTCACGCGACAGAAAAGCAAGTCCAAAGCCAATGCTCTACCTTCAAAAAGAGCAAGCTCCTAAAAGAGAGGCGAAGGGTGACGCGTTACACAGTAGACAGTGCGAAGCCAAACGGAGCTACAAGCTTCGAACCCAACTTCGAAACTTGTCGAAGTGTGGACTTCGAACAGATAGGGCCGAAGCCCCTTCGCACTAAAGTTCGAAGTATGTAATGCTGTCAATCAGAAAACTGCTTCGAAACTTAGCAGCACAGAGCACAAAACAAAGTTCGAAGACTGAGGCGAAGCCTTCAAGTATGGTTAGATCGAAGCCTACCTCACGGAGCTGAGGGACTTCGAACAAAGGAAAAAATGACTTCACAGAAACAGTCAAAAAAGCATTTACTCCATGCTGCTTCGATCAAAAAGCTGGGCAATAGAAGGTGAAAAGCTGGCAGCAAGTACTGTAGCTACAGAAGTAGTACTACTTGCAACAGCAAGAACTAGTACCCAGTTCGTGAAGAACAGAAGCAACAGAAGAAGCTTCTCCCCAAGAAATAAATTCACCAGCTCATGCCCAAAGCATTAACTTCCCAAACCGAACAAAATGCAAGCAATAAATTCACCAGGGACCAAGGCATTTACGCATCCAAGAGATTTGAGCAAGAAAAATGCATACACAGAGAGGAGCCAGTCCTGGCGGCACACACAGGAGAGAGAAGAGAGACAAAAGTGACCCAATGGGAGGATTTGATTTCAGCACAAAAGGGTAGTCCAAACCCTAGGGATTGGGGTGCTATTTATAGGCAGCCCAACACTAGGAATATTCTACCAGCCCCTTAGGGTTTTACAGACTCAAAAATAAAGAAAAAGACTCTACTGCCCTTAGGAATTTTTACAGACACAACTGACTGACTGTGGGCCTAGAGTAACAGATGACATATCCGGAAGCTACTCTTCTGGACAGTCGGATACAGAATCAACGGTTGTCAGTTTTACGCCGAAACTGACAAAGCCTCCACCAGCTTTGCACCAGGTACCCGGATTGGGCCGGCCCGACTCCGCAGCTCTCTCAGCCCGGCAATCGCTCACCGCCCGTGTACCTGAGTCAGTCCTGGTCAACAGCCCAGTGGGTCTTCTACTGTTTCTGGCCCATGCACCCGGATTGGGCCAGCCCGACTTCGCAGCCTCCTCTGCCCGACAGTCGCTCGCTGCCCGTGTACCTGAGTCACACGCGGCCCATGAAACAGCAGATCTCTTCTCTTCCTCAGTCCTCGTTGACTATCGTTGACAATGACTCATCACTTCTAGAGCCATGAGGCCCACGCTATTCAGCATGGCTCCTCAAAGACCCCCGACGAAGTAGCTCGGATGGCCGAAAGGATCCTCGGAGCTCCCACCCCGACTAAGTCCAAACGGCGGGTAGAACTCGTGGGGTCTTGGGGGCGGCACAACCGAGTGTGGGACGCGCTCGAGCTTTCTCCCCCGCCTCTCCCAGAGGGGGAAGCCCTTCGCGCAGCTTCGAAAAAGAGGGGGGCAGACCTCGATGTCGGGCCCTCCCCCAGGCGCCCTTCGAAGAAGAAGGTGGTGAAAGGCCCGAAGAGGCTTTCCCCGGCCCATTCCTCTGCCTCCCACTCCGAATGGGGGTATTCTAGCGAGGGGGCCGGGACGAAACCGGAGGACCCCCTGGTGGTCCCGGACCCGGTCCGTCCGGAGCGACCGGCTTCCGGGGGTGTCGGAAGCACTCCAGTTCCACCGAACCCGTCGCCGCTCGCTCCGAGGGCCGGACAGGAGGCGCCAAATGCCGAGGTGGAGCCGTCTCCCAAATCCACCCCTCCGCGCGACCCGGCCTCGGAGGGGATCTTAGCCAGCTCGCGGGGGAGTAGGGAGACCGACAGCTTGGACCGGGGAGGGTTGGCCGACCCCCTTGGAGCTGTTGAAGAGAGCGCCGACGTCGAGGTCGAGCTTGTTGCGGCGGCAGCAGGTTCCCCGGTGAACTCGATAGACAATTTGTTCTATCGACTGGGCACTCCGGGGTGCGTTCGGCCCTCGGAAGCCCCTGTTGAAACCGCGGACGAAGGTACGTGGTCCCACTCGTCCTTTTGCTTCAAAGCATCAGATCCCTCCGACTCTAAACTCCATTTTCCTTGAGCAGGAATGTCCGCTCGGGTCCCAGATCCAGCCCCGATACCCTCTGAAGACGCTGCCAACATAGGGCCCGAAGTCCCTGCTGGTGCAGCGGAAACCTCGGGGCCAGGCGGCAGGGCGGAGTCGGAGGAGACCTCCGGAGAAGCCCCCGAGGGGGCTGGTCGAGAGGCGCGCGTTCTAGCGTGCCCCTTCCTGGAGGAAGGCGAAGACTTCGCCTCGTGGGTGGCCCCAGTCCACGATTCTTACCTGTGTTTGCGGAAGGCCGGAGTGATAGAAGAGCTCAGCCTGGTGGACGGCATCAACCTCGGCCGGGCCATCGAGAGCGCCGCGAGCCAGGTAATTTCCTCGAAGCGCCCTGAGGCAAGCCCCTAGCTTCCTTTTCTGACTCGCCGCTTCATGCGCAGGTAGTCACGTTGGTGCAGGGTTCGCTGTTGTCCCTGCTCTCCGAACGTAGTCGCCGCGAGGGCAATGCTTTGGAACTCTCTGGGCGAGCGTACACTGTCAAGAGGCTGGAACGTGAAAAGGCAGCCGATATCCACCGGCTCCGGACGCTAGAGGCGGAGGTCGAAGCTCTTCGCCCACGGGCCGCTAGGGCTGAGGCGCTCGAGGCCCAAATCGTGGAGGTCGACACCCTCAAGGACCGAGTCGCTGAACTGGAGGGGCTTCGAGCGCGGGCTGCTCAAGCGGACGAGCTCAAAGTGGAGGTCAACACCTTTCGGGCCCAAGCCGCGGAGGTCGAGGGGCTTCGGTCCTGGGCTGAGGAGGCGGACCGGCTTGAGGGAGAGGTCTTCGTACTTCAAGCCCAAGTCTCGGAGATGGACGAGCTCTGGGAGGCAGCAGCCAGCACCGAGGCCCTCGAAGCCCGAGTGCTCCAGCTCGAGCGGACCACGGCGGACCTTCTAGCCCGGAATGAGGAGGCGATCGAGGCGCTAGCCCAGGGCAAGAAGACGACGGCCGACACCGTAGTGTCCCTCCGGAGGACGCTGGCACGCTACGGCACCGGGTGCACGGCCTTTGATGTCGCCCGGGAGCCCCTTAGCCGCCGGCTAAAGTTCGTCCAGGTTGTCGTCCGGCAAATAGGCCTCACCGTGTCGAGATACGGTGAGGTATCTGCCCGGGTGGCTGCGCTCGGAATCCTCCATCACCTGGAAGTGTCCAGCAGCCCCCTGCCTTCGTCTTCGAGCTCTCACCCCGTCGCCTTCGGGGGGAGCCACCTTCTTTCCCCTAGTCCGGTGGTAGCCTAGTCCTGGAGGGTCCTCCAAGCAACTTGGCAAGACGAGGGCCCCAACGCGGTCAAGGCCTGGCTGGACGAGGCCCTTCGCTTGAGCGAACCTCCAGCTCCCTCGAAGCCCCCAGCCGTGGTGCACCAACCGGACCCGAAGGTGTAGTCCTCCTAGGGCCGTTATATCGCAACTCCTGTAATAGATTAGAATCTCGCCAGCATATTAATAAAGAGTAACTGCTTTCCTAAAATTATTCAGGGCGTTCGATCCGCTCATGATTGTGACATCGAGGTCCTCGAACCTGACGAGGCCCTTCGGCACTAGTGGGCTATTCTTGAAGTCCTTAGAGCCAATCGGCCTGCACGTTTCGTCGTCCCCCGAGGTGGCGACGGACATGCAGATCCCGAGATTCTTCAGGGGGTTCTAAGCTCAATTAAGGAAGAAGAGAGAGAGCCTCGAGCTCTATCTCCGTCGCCTGAACCGGTGGATTGGTCCGACTTGGAGGTTGATCCGAACGAAACAAGGCCCGGGGGCGAAGGTCTACGCAGTTGGGCTCAATTGCAGGAAGATTAGAAGGCCTTCCGTGCTCAAAGGAAAGAAGAGAAGAGGCAGAAGAGGAGGGAGAAGCCTAACCGCACAGCGACGGAGCCTCAGACGAGGGTAGGCTCCGGCTGGGGTGACTGTCCGGACCGAAAAGGCTTCCGGTTCCTGCTCGGCTTGGACGAAGACTTCTCCTAACCGCATTCTTCACTTTAATTTCGCAATAAACGTTGTATGCTGTATGTTTTATTGATGATGTAAATAATCGAAGCCTTCCTTCTCTGCCCCTTCCCCCCTCCTTTGCGGGTAGACGACTTGTCGACTGGGCGCGAATCATCAGTAAGGAAGGGAGAAAAACGAGGGGGTGAATCGAGCTGGGGCTCGTAACCCGAGTCGAAGGTGCGTCGAACCGGGGCTCGGAACCCGAGTAGGGGTGCGTCGATCCGGAGCTCGAAAGCCGAGTAGGGGTGCGTCGAGCCAGAGCTCGGAACCCGAGTAGGGGGTGCGTCGAGCCGGAGCTCAGAACCCGAGTAGAGGGTGCGTCGAGCCGGAGCTCGGAACCCGAGTAGGGGTGCGTCGAGCCGGAGCTCGGAACCCGAGTAGGGGGTGCATCGAGCCGGAGCTCAGAACCCGAGTAGGGGTTGCGTCGAGCCGGAGCTCAGAACCCGAGTAGGGGGTGCGTCGAGTTGGAGCTCGGAACCCAAATAGGGGGTGCGTTGAGCTGGAGCTCGGAACTCGAGTAGGGGGTGCGTCGAGCCGAAGCTCGGAACCCAAATAGGGGGTGCGTCGAGCTAGAGCTCGGAACCCATATAGGGGGTGCGTCGAGATGGAGCTCGGAACCCATATTGCTTGGTGAAACTACACTTTGGTACCGCAGTGCGTCCACTTTGGTAAAAAACGTTCACCTGATATTTTATTGAATCGAAGGTTGGATACAACAGTGGTCGGCATCGGTCAGCATCGGAAGACACTTATGAAATTATGCAAAATAACGCTTCAAGTGCTCCGCGGGCCAAGTGTGTTTCAGGTCCTCACCTTCCAAGGTATCTAGACGGTAGGATCCCGGTCGCCCGAAGCCGGTCACCATGTACGGGTCTTCCCATTTGTTGTCTAGCTTCGTCGGAGCGGCCACCGCGCTCAGGACAAGGTGCCCTGGCTAGAACTCGTTGCACTTGACCTTAGGGTCGTACCACGCCTTTGTCTGTTTCTGGTATTGTGAAAGATTGGCGACGGCTCAGAGCCGTGTTTCGTCCGTAAGGTCGAGGGAGACGGCGCGCTCTTGATCGCTCTCGGGTGTTGTGACCCACAGCGAACCAGCTCGAAGCTCCGTCGGGGTCATTGCTTCATCACCAAATAGAAGCCGGAACGGGGTGAACACGGTAGCTCGAGAAGGGGTGGTCCGAATGGACCACAACATCTTCGGTAGCTCTTCAGGCCACAACCCCTTGGCTAAACCCACGATGCGTTTATTTAGGCCGGAGAGAATATGCCCATTAGCCCTCTCAACAGCCCCATTTGACTGGGGATGCCGCACCGCCGCAAAGCACAGCTGGACTCCCAATTCTTCGCAGAATGCTTTGAAAGCCCCAGCGTCGAACTGAGTGTCATTGTCTAGCGTGAGGTGCTTGGGCACTCCGAAGCGGCAAATTATATTATGCCAAAAGAATTTCTGGACACTTCGAGAGGTGATGGAAGTCAACGGTTCGGCTTCGACCCACTTGGAGAAATACTCGACAGCGATGACAGCAAAGCGCAGGTTGCCTCTCGCTCTAGGGAACGGTCCAATTAGGTCCATCCCCCAGCGAGCTAGAGGCCACCCAGGCGGAATGAGCTGTAGGCTGACCGGGGGCCTGTGGCTCCGTCGCCCCATCCATTGGCATCCTTGGCAAGTACGTACTAAATCTTCGGCGTCGGCAACGACTGTGGGCCAGTACACGCCCTACCGAAGGGTCTTCCCAGCGAGTGCTCGAGGGGCTAAATGGCTGCCACACAGCCCCTCGTGGATTTCTCGGAGCATTGTTATTCCGTCCGAGCAAGAGATGCACCGAAGCAGCGGGGAACATACCCCCGACTTGTACACGACGCCATCAATGACTTGAAAAGACCTGGCGCGGAGCAGAAGCCGCGCCTGATTCGAACTGAGTCGGTCATCCATATCACCGCTGAGTGCTCGTAAAATGGGCTCCCGCCAATCTCCGCTGACCATGCAGAGGACTGCAGCTGGCCGAGGGGACGCTAGGGCCTCGACCAGCACGGGGGGTGGTACTTCTTCGCGGAGGGACGCCGAAGGTTTGATAATTTCTTCGAAGAAGGCGCCAGGCGGCAGAGCTTGACCGCCGGCTCCAGCTTTAGCGAGGACGTCGGCTTGGCAGTTCTCGCTTCTTGAGATGCTCTGGACGGATATCCCTTTGAAAGATGCTTCGAATTTCCGAATGGCTTCGAGGTAGGCGGCGACGTCGGGGTGTCGGGCCTGGAAACTCTTGTCTATATATCCGGCGACGACCTGAGAATCGGTCTTGACTACGACGCGAGCAGCTCCGAGCCCATGCGCCTTGCGAAGACCTAGCAGGACTCCATACTCGACGATATTGTGTGTAGCCTGGAAGTTCAATCGAACAGAGTACGAAGCCTGCTGACCGGAGGGAGAAACAATCACTACCCCGGCACCGGCTCCGGAATCCTGGTAGGCGCCGTCCGAATAGATGGTCCACACCCCCTCGCCTGCTTCGATACTGGCGTGATCAGCCACAGACGTCTATTCAGCGACGAAATCGGCAAGGATTTGAGATTTGACGGCAGTCCGGGCTACGAAGGAGATCCCGAATGGAGCAAGCTCTACTGCCCACTTCCTGATACGTCCGGTGGCGTCCTTATTCCGGAACATGTCACCCAGTGGGTATGCGGTTGGAATAATGATATCGTGAGCCAGGAAGTAATGCCGAAGCTTCCGGGATGCCATGACGAGAGCATATGCCACCTTCTCGAGCTCAGAATATCGAGTTTTTGCTCTGGAAAAGGCTTCGGATACAAAGTAGACGGGCCGTTGCACCAGCTTCCCACCAAGGTCTTCTTCTTGAATTAGGGCCGCACTCACCGCGCTGCCGGAGGCAGCGAGGTAGACCAGAAGAGGATTGCCGGCCCGAGGTGTAGCGAGGGCCACGAGGTCAGAGAGGTATTCCTTCATTTGGTCGAAACAGCCCTGACATTCAGGAGTCCATTCAAAGTCTTTGGAGCCTCGTAGCGCCTTGAAAATGGGCAGGCTTTTCTCGGCCGATCTAGCCAAAAAACGGCTAAGAGCGGCCAAGCGCCCAGCTAGCTTCTGCACCTGCTTCAAATTCCGGGGGGGAGACATGTTTTGCAACGCGCTGACTTGCGTTGGGCTGGATTCGATACTTCGACTGGAGAATAGATACCCCAGCAGCTTCCCTGCACGTGCCTTGAAGACACACTTCTCCGGATTAAGGCAGATCCCGCACCACCGGAGGCTATCGAAGGTTTCAGCTATGTCCGCAGTATGGCGATCCTTGACCGTGCTTTTAATGACAATGTCGTCAATATATGCTTCGATGTTACGGTCGATCTGGTGGCCCAGAGCTTTAGATATTAGTCTTGAAAAGGTGGCTCCGGCGTTGCGGAGGCCGAAAGGCATCCGGATGTAACAAAACACTCCCGAGGGGGTAATAAAACTTGTTTTGACCTGATCTTCCAGCTTCAACTAGATTTGGTGATACCCTGAATAGGCGTCGAGAAAGCTGAGGAGCTCGACACCAGCAGTGGAATCAACTAACTAGTCAATTCGAGGCATGGGGTAGGGGTCACTAGGGCAAGCTTTATTCAGAGAAGTGAAGTCGATACACATGCACCATTTGCCAGATGTTTTCTTCTGGGCAAACACTGGATTAGACAACCACTTGGTGTGACTAACTTCCCAAATGACCCCCGCCCGGAGCAACTTCTCAGTCTCGGTCTTGGCAAGCTCAGCTCGTTCGATGGACAACTTTCAGAGCCCTTGGCGCACAGGGCGAGCTTTTGGGTCGACCACCAGGGAGTGCTCGATAATCGAGCGGTCGACGCCTGCGGATGACTTCTTCGAGTTGCTCTGACACCTTCGGCTCCAGGATTCCTCCGAAGCAGATCGGGCACTCCTTCCCGTTCTGGATCAGGACCTTCGTGACGATTTCCCCCTCCGGGAGCAGCTTGGCTGGGTGTCCCTTTGGCGCGGTTTCTTTGGCACTTGGCAATCTGACTTCTTCCGAGACTTCTCGAACGCAGTGGACCTGGCGCGGCTCTAGTGGGGTCAAGTGACCATACTCGACCCGGCGGGCCGCAGCCTGGTCTCCCAGAACCGACACCACTCCCCCTGGAGTTGGCATCTTGAGGCACAGGTAGTTGTGGTGGGCGATGGCCCCGAAGCGATTGAGCACCCCCCTCCCGAAGATGGTGTTGTAGGCGTATGGGGCATCTACAATGTCGAAGATGATTTCCTCGCCGCGACGAAGGGGGGTCTCCGAAGGTCACCTCCAACCCAATCTGGCCAAGAGCGTCGAGCGGTGGACCTGCGAAGCCCTGGAGTGGCCGGGAAGCTGGCAACAAGTGCTTCCGAGAGAGACACAGCTGGTCGAAAGCCTGCACGAAGATAATGTCAGCGGAACTCCCTCCATCGACCAGGATGCGACGCACCTCGACTCCCGCGATGTCTGCCGAGATGACGAGGGGGTCGGTGTGTGTTGAGGGAAATTACTCTATTTCCTAGACTTAAAGAGTAACCCTTCGTAGGCTCAGCAAGAATCCCCAAAGGTGGCGAACTGCTGTTCGGAGCATACGTCACCACGAACGGAGGGTGCCACGGTGCGAAGTCCTAGAGAACCCTCCGAAAGGAAGATGGAGGCCTCGAAGCAGAAGGACATGATTGATTGGATAGTCAGCTTATCCATCTACCCTGCAGCACTTTACCGTGTATAACCTTGTTTTTAATACCGAATAGATTCTACTATGTTGGTTGTAATTTAGGGGTAAATAGGTCTTTTCCTTATGTTTTTTTCCCTATAAATACCCCCCATTGTACCTTGTAAAAGGGATCCAGAACTAATTGTTCAAACACACACATTCGGACCACTTGAGCTATTATCCTTTACGGAGGCTCGAGTTAGTCCTGAAGCGCAAACTTCTTGTTTGTTCGTTCTTGATTACCGAGAACCTGTTGGTGTAACTTTTGCACCAACAATTGGCGCCGTCCGTGGGGAACCAAGTTCTAAAAGCTTGTTCTCTACTGCTGACTGCACTCCGAAGAGCACTTACGGAGGGAGCCTCGGAGTCCCGAGACTCCGCGCACCCTTCAGTTGAGGGCTTCTTAGTGCAGCCCGAAGGCTTTCTCTCGACCCCTCGGGTCGTTCGAAGTCCTTCATCTCCAAGACATCTCAACGGCTAGCCATGCCTCCGAAGCGTGGTCAAGCTTCGGGTCCTCTTCGAAGGTCCCCCCGGACCAATGGAGCCGGGCCCTCAGCTAATCCGGCGATTCCTGCAGAGACCACTGGGCGTCGAGCGCCCCGGGGCCCACTGCCTCCTCCTACAATGCTTCAGACCGACTACGCAGCAAGCCGGGATCCAGAAGTACCCTCCGATGAAGACGAGGGCCCTCCCGAAACCGAGGCTACGCAGCTAGCCAGGCTTCAGGAGGAGGTATCCAGATGGAGGCAAGAGGCCGCCGATCGCCTCCGCACTCAAGCTTCCACCGAAACTCCAAGGGGGCCTCAAGACGATGGAGCCTGCAATCCCCTAGAAGTTATACAAGTCCCGGAGGAGGCTGAAAATGCCTCCTTCGACAATGAGTCTCCGCTGCACCCTGATCTACAGAGAGTGCCTTTCGACCCCAAGTTCAAGGCCTCGAAGCTGCACAAATACTCCGGGGGGTCAGACCCCGGAGAATTCGCCCGCTCTTACGCCCTAGCAATAGAAGCAAGCGGAGGGGTGCGAAGCACCATGGCAAAATGCTTCCCCCTCGCTCTCGAAGGTGTGGCGCTCCGCTGGTTCTGGTCCCTAAAGCCAGGATCGATCAGTTCATGGGAGCAGCTCAAAAAGAAATTCGTGAGCAACTTCCAAGGTACCTTCGTGGCCCCAATGTCCACAGGAAGTTTGTTTCAGGTGAAGCAGCGGGTGGGAGAAACCCTCCGGGAGTACTTCACACTCTTCGCCCACACCAAGTCACAGATCAAGGGCCTCTCTACCTCCTCGGTAGTTGATGCTGCCCGCGAAGGGGTGCTGAACCCCGATCTCCTCAGCAAACTCCATCGGAAGCCGGTAACGTCTGTGGCACAGCTCATGGCATACTTTGAACAATATGCTAAGGCAGAGGAAGGATGTCTTCGGCGAGTTGAAGCAACATTGCCCACCCTCCGGGAAGTCAAAAGGGAGCCTGAAGCCGCCGTTACACTGCAACCTCCACAGGACAACCGCTCCAACGAGTACAAGCGAGGGAAGAAGCATTTCCGCTCGGAGGTGCTAAACATTGCACCTTCAGCCTCGAAGGCACCTGCCAATTTCCAGCAGGTAAAAAGTTTCAAGGCTGGGCCACCAAGGCCTCAAGAAAGGACGCCTGGTAGGCGCCAGAGTTATTTCTGTTGCGTGCATGGCGACAATAGAAGCCATGACACGAAGGATTGCAAGTCGGTGTTAACCCTTCGGGGTGAATACCTTGAGCGAAATACCGGGTGGGGTACTTCAGATCGAGCTCCACCGACGGCACGCTCGGAGCCTGTTCAAACTGTGGCCCGAGCTGGTGCCCTCGAAGCCCCCATACGGTTACCAGTGGCCAGTATTATGCCGCCACCAAAACAAGAAGACCTGCAAGACCGCGGCAAGAGAGTGGTCCTGCCCATCTCCGGAGGGGGGACCCTCGGAAGTATGTCCAAGAGACAGCGCCGCGAGTACGTCTGCGAGGTCGGGCACATTGGGACCTCAAGTTCCGCCGAAGGGATGCCAGAGTGGTCCCGTGTGCCCATCTCGTTCACAGCCAGCGACGCGGTAGGGGTGAAGTTTCCCCATGCTGACCCATTAGTCATCTCTGCCGATATAGCAGGAGCAGATGTTCGGAGGATCCTGGTAGACGGCGAAAGCTCCGCAGACATACTCTTCGTCCAGGCCTTCGACCAGATGTGCATACCTCGGAAGCATCTACTTCCAGCAGCTCGGCCGCTTCAAGGGGTTCTCAGGACCGCCTCTCGATGCCCTCAGCCAAATAGGCCTCGAGGTAGCCTTCGGAGAGGGGCCTCTGGCCCGAGTGGAAGAGGTGATCTTCGATGTCGTGGATGCCCCTTACGCTTACAATGCCATCTTCGGTCGAGGGATGTTGAACCAATTCGGGGCTATAGCACATCACAACAACCTTTGTCTCAAAATGCCCACGCAAGGTGGGGTACTTACTATTTCAGGAGACCAAGCTGTAGCCAGAAGGACAGAGTATGGCCATGGGCAGCCGTTGGACCCCCGACAAGTGCATAATGTGGCGGAAAGCGCCGAGGGAGTACCGGACGCTTTAAACCCTCCGAAGGGATCCACGCTTAAGCCAAGCCCAGAGGGTGATGTCGAGACAAGAATAATCTCAGAAGACGGCAAAGAGTACCCAGTGAAATTCGGCAAGGGGCTGTCTCCAGAAATAACCGCCTCGTTAGAAGAAGTCGTCAAGAAAAATCTAGACATATTTGCTTGGACCGACGGAGACATCACTAGGGTCGACCGAAGCATCATCGAGCATAGTCTGCTCGTCAATCCGAAGGCCAAGCCGGTGCGCCAGGGGCTCCGAAAGCTATCAGCAGAAAGAGCAAGCTTAGCCAAGGCCGAAGTAGAAAAATTGTTAAAAGCTAGCATTATCAGGGAGGTAGCCCATACTGAGTGGTTGCCTAACCCTGTTTTTGTAAGAAAAAAGGACTCGAGCAAGTGGCGCATGTGTATCGACTTCACTTCGTTAAATAAAGCATGCCCGCGAGACCCCTACCCAATGCCCCGAATAGATCAATTGATAGATTCCACAGCCGGCTCCGAATTATTAAGCTTCCTCGACGCCTATTCCGGCTACCATCAAGTATGGCTGAAGCGAGAAGATGAAGCCAAGACAAGCTTTATAACTCCTTCTGGAGTATTCTGCTATGTACGAATGCCTTTTGGTTTGCGGAATGCCGGAGCCACCTTTTCTCGCTTAATAGCTAAGGCTCTAGGTCATCAGATAGGCCGCAATGTCGAGGCCTACATGGACGATATTGTAATAAAAAGTGCTCAAAAGCACCAGCATAGCATAGATCTAGCTGAAACTTTCGAGAGCCTCCGAGCATGTGGAGTGCGCCTCAACCCTGAAAAATGTATATTCGGGGCACAAGCAGGAAAGCTGTTAAGGTACTTAGTTTCGAGCAGGGGGATCGAAGCCAGCCCAACACAAATAACTGCGCTGCAAAGAATGGCTCCACCCGAGAATTTGAAACAAGTACAGAAGCTAGCAGGAAGGCTGGCAGCCCTCAGCAGGTTCCTGTCCAGGTCGGCAGAGCGAAGCCTCCCAATTTTCAAGGCGCTAAAGGGCTCCGAAAGCTTCAGCTAGACGCCGGAGTGCCAGAAGAGCTTCGAAGACATAAAAGCATACCTCGGAACATTATCAACCTTAATTGTTCCCCTTCCAGGGGAAGCATTGCTTTTATACCTTGCAGCAACAGGTTCAGCAGTAAGTGCAGTGCTGGTCCGAGAGGTCGAGCTTAAAGGGAAGCTGGTGCAAAACCCAATTTATTTTGTGTCGGAGGCATTATCCGGAGCCAAGATCAGATACTCCGAGCTCGAAAAATTTGCTTATGCCCTAGTAATGGCCTCGCGAAAGCTAAGGCATTATTTCTTGGCGCATAACCTCATCGTCCCTACATCGTATCCTCTTGGAGATATGCTCCGAAACAAAGATTCCACAGGCAGGGTTGGAAAATGGGCAGTCGAGCTGGCACCCTTCGAAATCTCCTTCACGGCAAGGACGGCTGTTAAATCTCAAATTATAGCAGATTTCGTAGCAGAGTGGACTCCATCCGCGGTATGGACCCCGGAAGAACCCTCCGACGGTTTCTGGACAATATTTTCTAACGGAGCCTATCAAGCATCAGGTGCCGGGGCAGGGGCAGTCATCCTATCACCATCAGGGCAAAAGGCAATGTATTCCGCAAGACTCAACTTCCGAACCACTAATAACATTGCCGAGTATGAAGGAATCTTGCTAGGTCTCCGAAAGGCTAAAGCACTCGGAGCTACAAGAATATTGATCAAGACAGATTCCCAAGTCGTCGCGGGGCATATTGACAAAATCTTCCAAGCAAAAAACCCACATCTCGCACAATACCTTCAAGAAATCCGCAAGGTCGAAGCAGCATTCAAAGGGTTTACAGTTCGAAGCATTCCTCGGGCAGATAATCAACTTGCCGATATTCTTGCAAAAGCTGCAGCAGGAGCGGTGGACCTCCCGGAGGGCGCTTTCTATGAAGAATTAGAGCAGCCAGCAGCTGACCAAATACCCTCATCAGAAGTAATGTGCATCCCAACTACAGATTGGCGAGCTCCGATAATAACCATGTTGCAAAGTAGCAAAGACCCTCCGGAAGGCCCAGAAGCTCGAAGATTGAAAGCAAGAGCTCGAAATTACAAACTTATTGGGGAAGTGCTGTACAAAGCCAGAGTATGCTCACCACTGCTTCGATGCATCTCCCAGCCTGAAGGTCAAGACATACTTCGAGGCATCCACGAAGGGCTATGCGGGGGTCATCTAGCCCCTCGAGCACTAGCAGGCAAAACGCTCCGGCAAGGGTTTTATTGGCCAACAATCGTCAGAGACGCTGAAGACCTGGTTCGAACATGCCAAGGCTGCCAATGGATGGGCAGACGGAGCCATCGCCCGCCAGCTCAACTTCAAATTATTGCCCCGGTATGGCCAATGGCTAGATGGGGCATGGACCTCATAGGCCCTTTCCCACCAGCGAAAGGCGGGTTGAAATTTGCGGTGGTAGCAATCGAATACTTCTCAAAATGGGTGGAAGCGGAGCCATTAACAGCTATCACCTCGAGGAACGTGCAAAGATTCTTCTGGCAAAACATTATATGCAGGTTCGGAGTCCCCAGAGAATTAACGGTGGATAATGGAACCCAGTTCGAAGCTGATACCTTTCAAATATTTTGTGAAGAACTGGGCATTAAGCTATGCTTCGCAGCAGTACGACATCCGCAATCCAATGGAGCCGTCGAACGAGCCAACGGGAACATCCTCTCCGGGCTAAATCGCCGAATTGTAGGATTGGCCAAGGGGCTATGGGTCGAAGAACTACCTAAAATCTTATGGTCCATCCGAACCACTCAAACTAGATCAACCGGTTTCACACCATTCAGATTGCTCTTTGGAGATGAAGCCATGACCCCTACGGAGCTCAAAGGGGAGTCGCTTCGCGTAATTCAATACGGAGACGAAGGTGATCGGAGTACTTCAATAGATTTGTCAGAAGAGACAAGGCTTCGAGCTGTCGCCAACCTGACTAAGTACCAAGAGCACACAAAAACATGGTATGACCCGAAAGTCAGATTAAGTGAGCTAAAACCAGGTCATCTAGTATTGCGAAGTGTAATAGCTCCTGGGAAGCTAGGAAACAAATGGGAAGGACCATATGTTATCTTACGCTCAGGACGTCCTGGATCGTTTAAATTAGCTAATTTAGAAGGGGAAGAGTTGAAACATGCATGGCATGCGGAGCACCTTAAGAGATATTACGCTTAAGGCTTCCTTGTAATCACTTGTAGCACTTTTTTTCTATAAATAAAGATAAGGGTCGAAACTTGTTTTGCCCTTCGAACATCCCCTCCTCCTGATGGACGCATTAGGAGGTCGGTGATGCTAGTAGAGCCAAGCATTTTTCGCAAAGACCCAGGGGGCTGACTGCGAACCATTGGTTCAGTGGCTCCGCCAACCTACGGATTCCAGGCTCCGGCTTGTTAGGATTCGTAGAAGAGTCTAAGGACTTTAAATAAGACAGAATTTCAAGCCTCCGAGCGCGAAGTGTCTGTAAAAGAGCCGAAGATGGCCAACCTACGGATTCCAGGCTTCGGCTTGTTAGGATCCGTAGAAGAGTCTAAGGACTTTAAATAAGACAGAATTTCAAGCCTCCGGGCGCGAAGTGTCTGTAAAAGAGCCGAAGGTGGCCAATCTACGGATTCCAGGCTCCGGATTGTTAGGATCCGTAGAAGAGTCTAAGGACTTTAAATAAAACAGAATTTCAAGCCTCCGGGTGCGAACTATCTGTAAAAGAGCCGAAGGTGGCCAACCTACGGATTCCAGGCTCCGGCTTGTTAGGATCCGTAGAAGAGTCTAAGGACTTTAAATAAAACAGAATTTCAAGCCTCCGGGTGCGAACTATCTGTAAAAGAGCCGAAGGTGGCCACCCTATAGTTTCCAGGCTATGGCTTGTTAGGATACGTGAAAAAATCTAAAAACTTTGATGATGCGATGTGCAAATTCGAAGCATGCAGGTGTTCAGACAATCATTGTGCCTAGCGAACCCTTTTGTATGATAAAGGCTCCGCCATCCACAAGGGGGGTAGGAGGGTAGGAGTCACACGGCATACTGTCGAAGCATTCCACATTAAAATGTTATACTCATACATCAAGAAAAATTGTTATCTAAACCCAAATAAAAACGGAGACCCTTTCGACCCCTAGAACTACCCCTGCGGCTACTTTGCCCTTCGGAGCTTGAAGTCGTCCTTTTAGGCCGGGTACTTCTCTTTTTTCTCGAGGCTCGCAGTTTCTTCTGCTCCTCCTAAAGTTCAGCCCATGTCAAGAGCCTTTCGGAGTCTGCCTCTGCAGGGTTTTCGGCTTGGTACTCCGAGTCGGACCAGTCAATAGGTTCGGAAGATGAAGACCCCTCCGCCTTCTCTTCCTCTTTAATATAAGATAAAACGTCCCTTCGTACTTCAAGGGTAACCTCCCCCCGTCTCCGCGAGGAACAGAGAAGCGGGAACGGCGGTAAGGTCTCAAACTCTCAAGGACTGCCCACTCCTTTCGAAGCTCGACGGTAGTTTCCAGAAGTTCGAAGTCAGGGCTCGAAGGGCATGACAAAACCTAAAAAGGAGCAGAACACCCAAGACGAGTACTGTTTATAACTTTTTCATTAATAAAACAAGGTTTACAAGGCCACAGGTACACAGCGATCCTAAACGGCTAGACCTGCGGGTCGGCTGGCGGAGCAGGAACTGGAGGGGCTGGCGAAGCAGGGAGTGGTGGCTTCGTTTGAGCTTGCTTCTGCCGGCGAGCCTCGTCGATCCAGGCCTTAGTAGCGACCTTATGGTCCGTCTTCCAGGCTGACCGGAAGGCTTCCCAAGCCAAAGCCACCTCCGAAGATGGCCGCAGCAAGTCATCATCCGCGAAGCCTCCAGGGGACGAGCTTCCAACCGAGCCAAGAGGGATCCGAAGAGATTCAAGGTGACGAAGAACCCCTATACCAGCACACTGTCCGGAGATCTCCCCGTACCGAATACCGGAGTTCTTCATCAGCGACGAAGCAACCTGGATCCTCGTCAGCTTTCGGTCGAGTGGCTCGTAGGCTGCGGCGGAGGACGAAGGGCACATAGTGCCGAAGTACTCCAACGTACCCTGAAGAGCGTCCAAGGTACGATCAGCAATACTGGAATTTTTCCTCTCTGCCGCTTCCAGGTTCGCAACAGTCACGTCCACCGCGGCCACCCGGAGCATCAAAGAACTTTTTTGGGCCATCGCCTGGCTAAGAGCCCCTTGAAGCTCCACCAACTGTGCGCTCGAGGTAGCTGCATCCTAACGGAGTTTTTCGACCTCCGCGCGGAGGACAAAGCGTTCGGCCTCAGCTTCCTGGGCTGATGAACGGAGGGCTTCGAGGGCTTCGTCAGATGCTGCCCTAGCCTTCCGTTCCTCCAAAACTTCTTCCTCCAGCCTGAGGGACCTCCCGGTGGAGTCGTCAAGGGCCGTCTGGAGGGTAGTGACCTTTCGGTTGAGTCGATTAATTTCGACCTCGTTGGAAGTCGCTGCCGCTCTAGCAAGGGAAAATTGCTGCAAGAAAAACTAGGTAAGCACTAAAGAAGTTATGACCATTAATATATAGCAACTGTGGTATCTTTTTCATACCTGAAGGGCGGCCCTTTCGAGGGCCGTGTTGAGGGTCGAAGCCCTAGTCTCACTCAAGACGAAGATCAACTCCGAGTTAGCAATGTCTTGGCTTCTCTCGGCCAGGGGCTCCATGAGTCTTCGAAGGCCGCTCCGGTGCTCCACGAAAGGAGCCAGTAGAGGAAGCCAAGACAAAGCTCGGGCGTCGTCCGCTGCGGCCTCGTCCTCCGAATTGCCGACGGAGGGTGCGGTTTGGCCAGGACGAAGGCCAAGGCTAGAAATGCTCTTACCCCTCCCCGGCACGAAGGGGGGAGAAGCAAGAGCACTCCGACCCCCGGCCACCACCTCTCCGGCCGGAACCACATTGTCGGAGGCGACTTCGGTGGTCGAGGTGGCCGCGGCCGGAGCCAACTCCGTCCCGGGAAGCACGTCGTCCGCCCCGAAGGACACGTTCTCTGCCACC
This sequence comes from Zizania palustris, assembly GCA_019279435.1. Taxonomy (NCBI): domain Eukaryota; kingdom Viridiplantae; phylum Streptophyta; class Magnoliopsida; order Poales; family Poaceae; genus Zizania; species Zizania palustris. Next base: position 31,321,981 of record JAAALK010000085.1, on the reverse strand, counting down.
AGGCTCGGAGCCCCCAGAGGAGCAGAAGGGTCCGCTCGGATAACCTTCTCCGAAGAAGCGGGGACTTCGGGCGCCACCAAAGCTTCGATACCCGAAGAGGTACCTACTTCAGTAGCAAGATTAATAAGCGTGTTTTACAGATAGCAGGCGAGTATTGACAAAAGGGAGGAGTTTCGGAAAAATACCTCTGAGAGCTTCTTGAGGAAGGATCGCTGGATCCTCCAAGACTTCGTACATCTGGAGGATGTTGGCGAAGTCATCCCCCGAGGTCCTGCCCTCGGTATCCTCCGTCGGAGTCACGGTCTCCGCAGGGACCGCTTCGGGTGTGGGCAAGTCGGGAGTAGAGTCCGACTCCACCGGCACGACGACGGGTGCGGGAGGAGTCGTTGGAGTTACGCTAACCCCCTCCCTGACGGAGGTGGTTGGGGGGACCTCCCCCATTTCTTCGTCAACCAGGAGGTAGGCCTCGAAGGCCGCCGCCGTCGCGCCTTCGGAGTCTTCTACCTCTTCGGGAGTTGGGCTCCGCTCGTCTGGCGACGAAGAAGACGAAGCAGGCGTCAAGTGAGGAGGTTGCTTCGCTGCCTTCTTCTGAAGCGGCTGCTTGCCGGCTTTCTTGGAGGGCTCGGCCGCTGCTTTCCTCTTGCGGCCAGCCGCTCCGGTTGGGGCGAAGTCGGGAAGCTGCGGGGGCTCCATGCCGAGGGCTCTCCACACCCTGTTGGATCGCTCCCAACTCCCCACCAACTCCAGCCTTCTCTGCCTCTCGGCCACCGAAGGGGCTCCGAGAATTCATTCTGTGGCCCGAACTATGTCCTCCGGAGCTAATGCCAGAGGCGCTGCTGAAAGAAAGAGGTATAAAAGTATGAGTATAATTAATTTGTTCATATAATATGATGCAACAGGAAGAAGGTGTACCTAAGTTTCGGAGGTCCCCCTCCGAGGCTTGTGGGATTACGATCGGCTAGTTGGCTCCGAGGGGAGGGATTCGAAGCCCGACGAACTCCTCGGCCAGGTCGCGCATGCTCATACGGCGGGCCACTGAAGCAAGCAACCCTAGCCTCGTCGTGAGCAAGCTAGGGTTCGGGGAGATGTCTGCCTCCTTCCGGAACCAGATCTCTTGGAGAGGACCCGAGAGAGGGGAGTCCTCTCCTACTTCGGCGTAGAACCACCGAAGTATCCAGTTCGTGTACCACCGGTCGTTTATGGCTTTGGCAGGGAAATGGAGAGCATGCTCCCTCCGCAGCTGGAAGTTGACGCTGCCGAAGGCTATCGTCACCTTGGAGTCCCCTGGCCCATCTTGAGGCTTCGGTTGGCAGATGGCCTCGTGGGTCGCCGCGAAGATTTCGAAGCGGCCTTCGCATCCCTCCGCCCGAAGCGCCCATTCGAAGACAGCCAGACGGACGATCGCGTTGGGGGACAGCTGGGGCAGGGTTATGTGGAACAAGTCCAACACCTCTGCCAGGAAATCCACAGCTGGCAGTCCCAGGCCTGCCTCGAAAAATGCTTCGAAGACCACCACCTCTCCGCTTCGTGGTCGTGGAGTTGATTCTGTCCCAGGAACTCGGGTCCTCATTCCAGCTCCCAGCTTCCCCTCCATTGCTTCCTCTATGGATTCAGCGGTGCTCAAGGATTGGTCGATGATGAAGCTTTGCGCAATCTTCTTCTTGGAAGGCGGGCGGAGCGCCCGAGGATTCCTGGGCCAAGCACCGCTCGGACCTCCCGCCATTACCGCTGCTGCTGAAGCAGCCCACGCCTGTCTCTGCGCCAAGGTATTGGCCGCTGCAGGAGTGGTGTGGCTAGTTCTCGCCATCGCTCTCAAACGTTCGAGGAGTTTGGAAGATTGGGGGAAAAGTGAATTGCAGGTGGTGAATGCAGTAAAAACTCTCGGTTAGTCTTCGTTTTCCCCTTTTTATAACCATGCGATCAGTGCTACTCTTCGGTTGGTTTCACATTGCAGGTCCTGCCTCCGTCACCGACAAGTGGGTCCGGTCACTGGAACGGCGTATAAACCGCTGAAGAAATCGACTGTTACCTTTTTTACAGAGGGTAACGGCTATTTGCGCCGTAACGGTCACATTGACGGTACCCCACGACGTTTGCCCTCTAGAACCGTCTCCACGACGAGGGTACTCCGTAACCGTCTCCACGGCGAGGATACTCCGTAACCGTCGTCGCGGCGCTCACACTCTGAAACCGTTCCATTCCCAGGGAGTTCTCTTACTGTATCAAAAACTCGAAGACAAAGGTTCGAAAGTATTGGGCCCAAAATCCTGGGCTAAATCACAGCATCTTCAAATCCTCTTTAAGCCTCAGAAATTAGAAATGTTCTTTTCGTATACTGCCTTCTTTATAAAACAGGTTAACTGCTGAAAGGCGTATTCGAGGGGCTACTGTTGGGGAAAATTACTCTATTTCCCAGACTTAAAGAGTAACCCTTCGTAGGCTCAGCAAGAATCCCCAAAGGTGGCGAACTGCTGTTCGGAGCATACGTCGCCACGACCGGAGGGTGCCACGGTGCGAAGTCCTAGAGAACCCTCCGAAAGGAAGATGGAGGCCTCGAAGCAGAAGGACATGATTGATTGGATAGTCAGCTTATCCATCTACCCTGCAGCACTTTACCGTGTATAACCTTGTTTTTAATACCGAATAGATTCTACTATGTTGGTTGTAATTTAGGGGTAAATAGGTCTTTTCCTTATGTTTTTTTCCCTATAAATACCCCCCATTGTACCTTGTAAAAGGGATCCAGAACTAATTGTTCAAACACACACATTCGGACCACTTGAGCTATTATCCTTTACGGAGGCTCGAGTTAGTCCTGAAGCGCAAACTTCTTGTTTGTTCGTTCTTGATTACCGAGAACCTGTTGGTGTAACTTTTGCACCAACAGTGTGCGAGAATTTGACGCCGGTGGCGTCCTCCGCGGTGAAGGAGATGGGGACGTGAGACCATTCGGGAAGCGCAGAGGAGCTTGAGGTGCCGATATGCCCGACCTCCCGGACATAGTCCCTCCGCTGGCGCTTTGACATGGCTCCCAGAGCCCCTCCTCCGGATATGGGGAGGACCACCCGTTTCCCTCGGTCCGGTCCGTCCTCGAGTTTGGGAGCCTGGACCCTGCCAAGCTCCGGAGCTAGGCCTAGGACCTTCGGTCCGTCTCGGCGCCCGACTATCTGGACCGCGTCAGGGCGGGGTGCAAAGGCTCCTTTGTTGGTGGAGCCGTGGCCGGAGTTTCGCTCGAGGTAGTCATTCCGGAGAGCAAGGATGGTCCGGCAGGAGTCGGTGTCGTGGCTCCGGTTCTCGCCGTGGACGCTGTAGTAAAGAACAGCCCCTCCGGAGAACGCCCTTGGCGGAGCCCTGGCTCCGGCGGGACGCCCTCCACCAGATGTGTGCTGGTGCTTGGCGGGGCCCCTAGGGGTGATGCTGAGGACTTCCCCTCGAAGGTGCTTCCGACCCCACCGGGAGTCCCGGTGAGTGGAGTCTTGGCGACCGGAGTCTTGGCGGCGAAGGTCTGGAGCGGGGCGGACTCCACAGTCGAGGTCCAGCGAGACCTCCTACGCCTTGGCGTTTGAGGCTCGGACAGGAACAATCATCGCTTGCTGGCGCAGCTGACCCTCCTCGGACTGGGCGTACTCTTCGAAGTACGTCATGAGCTGCGCCACCGAGGAAATAGGCTTTCGATGAAGCTTCGAGGAGGCCCGGGTGGGTGACGCCCTCCCGAGCAGCATCAATGACTGAGGAGGCCGAAAGTCCTTTGATCTGGGCCTTGGTGTGCGCGAAGCGTTGGGAGTATTGCTGCAGCGTCTCCCCGAGCTGCAGCTTCACCTTGAAGAGGCTTCCGGTCGACATTGGGGCCACGAAGGTCCCCTAGAAGTTGTTGACGAACTTCTTCTTCAGTTGGTCCCACGAACGGATGGTTCCGGGCCAGAGCGACCAGAACCATCGGAGAGCGATCCCTTCGAGCGCCAGCGGGAAGCACTTAGCCATGGTGTCGCGACTCCCCCTCGGACGCTTCTATCGCCAGAGCGTACGAGCAGGAGAATTCTCCGGGGTCGGAGTCCCCGGAGTACTTGGGAAGCTTGGTGGCGCGAAACTTCGAGTCGAAACACACCCTCTGGAGGTCGGGGTGCAGGGGAGACTCTTCGTCGTATGACGCGTTTTCTTCCTCCACTTGGTCTTCATCATCGCTCAAAGCCACGGCTGCAACCCTCATGGCGCGGGAGGGCTCCGGAGGACGAAGTGATGCCTCCTGGCGCCATTTAGCCAGCTCCGCCTTTAGTCTGGCATTCTCGACTGCCAGGGCATCAGCTTGACTCCCACTTCCTCCGGAGGCAGTCTCCGGATCTTGTGAGCGGATGTAATCGGTCCGGAGGGCCACCGCCGGAGGCCCGCTTGGAGGGTGCACCTCTGAAGGCCCCTCCTGGGGCCCCGTGGGGTTGGCGGAGGCCGGCTCCGTAACACCAGCAGGACCTCGAACCTCCGGCGTCGCCTCAGGGGCCTGGGTCGGCTCCATGGCGGGCGCTCCGACGGACGCGACGACCTGTGGGTCTGGAGTGGCGACTGGGGTAGGCTCAACTCCGGCGGTGCGGGCCAACCACCGCAGAGGAGTCGCGCTCACGCCCTTCTGACCTGACATGTCTCTGTGACTGGATGTAGAGGACGCTAGCTTCTCGAACTAGGATCCCCACGGACGGCGCCAACTATTGGGACGACGGATCAAACCAGCAGGTTTCTTGGTGGATGAGAGTAATGGAATGTTGTGCGCAAATTGTATATTGGATCGTGTGTTTATTACAACTGTAGTTGGGGGGTATTTATAGGGTGACCCGCCCGGAAGGGTCGGGTACCTCCAAAAACCCCCAGCCGCTACTCGGTGTGACACTGGTTTGTAGTACAGACAAGAATAGGTGTTACATAGTACATACAAGAAGGTGCAATTCTGACAGCGTATCAACTGTGTCGGGCGCTGCAACGGCTGCCCGACACGGAGCAGGCGATCACGATCTTGTCCCCGGGCAACCTTGACCGAGTCTTTCCCCACATGCAGCTGCGCCCCGAAGCCTCCGAACTTCCCGAAGGCTGGCCTCTGGCATCAGCTGGTCGCTTCCTCCGAGAGCCCCTTCGGCACGCCCCGGAGCTCCCGGAGGCTTCTGGGCCTCCCTGTCTAGAAGCCTCGGTACCTTCGACGCAGGGCTCCGGGTCTTCCGATCGTGGCCTCCTCTTCGAACCGTACTGCTCTTCGCGCTTCCAACTGTCATCGGGATTATCTCCCCCAACAGTCATACTTGTTGATTAGCTCGACATTTCACTCGTTCAAGTAATCATAGTGACATGGCCATGCACTTTTCCAATCCAATACCTCGAGGGGTCCTATTAGGAGGGGTAAATTCCTTCTTGACCGCTCACATCCCAAGACATGTTTCACAACTCACTTGAAAAACCCTTATTACTAAGCGTTAGGAAGCATCTAAGTGTGTCACTACGAATTCTAGAATCAAATGATGATCTCAGGTCGAAGGACTCTGCAGGTACACCGTTGTGATGACAACTGATGGCACTTTACAATAACAATCTCAGCAGTATCTCAAGTGGGTCTGTCTAACACCAAGTTCACCAACATGTGTCCACAACACTAATTTAACATTTTATGTCTATGATCTATGAAACGTAATCATCAATCAGTCGGATGTGCTAATCCATGTATCCTCACTATCCCACATGATGATAAGATTAGGGACCCTTTTGAACAACATCGTCATAAAGCAAATAGTTTCACATAACAAGTCCTACTCATTAATTAAATGCAAACGACATTTATTCAAAGAACAAGATAATAATTGTCTCCTACATTAGCATAAACATTACTAGCAACTCCCACATATACATTACTCACTCTCGCAAGTATCTCATACCCATGGAGCTAATATACGCCTCATGCTTGGGATGTGGAAGTGGCTTAGTCAACGTATCCGCCATGTTCAAATCCGTGTGCACCTTGCAAATCTTCACATCACCTCTCAATGATCTCCAGGATCAAGTGATATCGCCGAAGTATATGTTTGGACGTCTGGTGCGATTTAGGCTCCTTGGCTTGTGCAATGGCACCACTATTATCACAATAGAGGTCCACTGGACTAGACGCACTAGGAACAACACTCAGCTCAGAAACAAACTTTATGATTCAAACAGCCTCCTACGCAGCTTCTGAAGCGGCGATATACTTAGCTTCTGTTGTAGAATCGACCACCATGTCCAACAAAGTGCGGTTTCTCCATTCGGACACCCCATTCCATTAGTGTGTTCCGGGTGGAGTCAGCTGTGAAACAATTCCACACCGCTTTAGATGATCACTAAACTCATGGCTCAAATATTCTCCTCCACGATCAAATCATAGAAATTTAATTGTCTTACCCATATGTTTTTGTACTTCATTCTAGAACTCCTTGAACTTTTCAAAGGATTCCCATTTATACCTCATCAAGTAGAAATAGCCATATCTACTAAAGTCATCGGTAAAAGTGATAAAGTACTGAAAGACATTCCTATTCGTGTGACTTATTGAACCACACACATCAGTATATACTATGGTCAATAGCTCACTCGCCCTATCACTCTATCCAGTGAAAGGCGTCTTTGTCATTTTGCCAAGTAAATAAGACTCGCATGTGTCATATGATTCGAAATCAAATGACTCCAAAAGTCCATCACTATGAAACTTCTGCACGCGCTTCTCATTAATATGACCCAAACGACAATGCCAGACGTAGGTAGGATTCAAATCATTGAGTTGTTTCTTAGTACTAATGTTATAAACATGTGCATCCTCAAGACTTAAAATGTATAATCCATTCAACAATGGACAAACACCATAAAGCATACCATTTGAGAATATCGAACAACATTTGTTCTTTATCACGAACTCATAATCTTGAGGGCAGTGACAAAGAATAAATGCCAACAGCCAACGCTGCAACCTTTGCACCATTGCCGACACGAATATCCAGTTCATCTACTGCACACTTTCTTGACCTACTCAGTCCTTGCAACGATTTGCAAGTGTGAATCATCGAACTGGTATCAATTACCCATGAATCACTTGGACGAGTCACAAGATTAATTTCAATAACATTTATACTTCTCTGTCGCAAATTTTATCCAGCATCAAAACTTCCGATCAGCCATCGGAACTTCCAATCCGACAAATATCGGAAGTTCCGAAGTATTGCAAATAGAAGTATATCCAATATGTTTTAATTCATCCAAGTGGGGTTCCTCTAGAACATTTTCCTCTTGCTTGAGAACACTTCTCAAGTGTCTAAACCAATCAATAAAAGTTGTTCAAAAAAGAATCAATCGCAAAATAAATAGTAAAGTGTTCATAACAGTCGGTGTCATGATCTACAAAAGATTAAATGCAAGGTCCAGCACTATGCAATCACAAAATAAAGAGTAGAGTGTTCATAACAGTCGGTGTCATGATCTACAAAAGATTAAATGCAAGGTCCAGCACTATGCAATGTTTATCTTTTATCTAATAAAAGATGTCCCACTATATAAACCAGTCACTTTCCCTCTCAAGACTAATAGTGGCGCAAGATCCATTGTCACGCTATCTCCTAGTGAGCTTTGGCATTACTGCTAGAACCTAGTTGACATAGGTAAGAAACTCCTTGCTAATCGTATCGTAAGTGACTCTTGTCGTTGGAGAAGCATCCAATGCTCGACCCCAACTCATATGCTCCAAGGCCCAAAACTGTTTGATAGCATTGTCAAGCGAACCAATACTATGCGTGCAGAAGTTGGAGTTCCACCCCAACTGGCTAAGATAAAAGATAGCACCCTGCTTTGGCAGACCCACTATCAATGATCAAAAAACTTTGTGGGTGCAGCTATTGGGAAGAGCATCAACACTTAATTTTATGAGAAAAACTATTCCAACACGTTAACGTCCCTAGCACACACAAAACATGCAAGAATAGAATAACAGGAACATAAGCAAGCATCACAGGCAATCATATTAACTGTGACATAGCATGACCTTCTTCACACGACGATCTCTATCTCCATAGCTCCCATCATTGAGTGCGTGCTCTCGGCCTCCATGAAGAATACTAGTCTATCTCGCATATCCTATACTAATTACATGGGCCGAAGCACCGCAAAAACGACATGCAAGCCGTAATAAATTTTACATCAGCCGTGGGCTATAAAGAACCATGACACGCATGCCATATTTAATTTACATTCATTGCATGCGTCTCATACATCACAATTATCCAAGGCCATGCCAGTCACAACATTCTCTGCAAAACAAAGTTAGACGAGCAACCTATAAGTGACTGGATTCTGGATCTGAAAAATTCTGCTCAACAGGCTTGGAATTTCAAATTCGGTTTGGTCGGAACTTCCGATCTGGCATCGAAACTTCTGATCCACCGAAACTTTCAATCAATATAGGAATCCCGAACAGCACCAATTGCTTTCTCTTTATATAGGGCTGAAAGACCCCTTGGTCGTGCACATCTCGGAACCCACAAATTAGTTACAACTAATTTGTATTCATAACAGATGCAATCTGATACCCCACATCGGAACTTCCGATCTTGGATCGAAACTTCAGACAGGGTATTTTAGTTCTCCCAATTCAGCACAACACGCAACAGATCCGATCTGTTTTCATTCACCTCAGAACTTCCGATACCATATCGGAACTTCCGATCAGTATAATTCTCTCCAATTCCAAATCAGAACTTCCGCCTCATCGAAACTTCCGACACCGTATCGAAACTTCCGAAGAACATTTTCTCTCTGACTCGAGACAAGAAAATAATCGGAACTTTCAATACAACCTATCGGAACTTCCGATGCATGTAATTTTCTTGGACATATCCATCAACTGTTCTAGGTGTTTCTGGCGCGAAAGAGCGCTTAGCGCGTGGCGCTGCGGGCCATCGAGCGCGAAGGCTCGACGAGGCACGCCACTCGATGTTTGTCGTGAGGAGGCGAGAGATCTAGAGCCATACGTCGCTGCAGGCGATGCTCTCTAGTAGCGCTCGGGCGCACGTCCTCGGGGCGAGTTGGTTACGCGCTCAGTAAGAGTTTTGGTAGCACGTTGCGCCAGACAACGCCTAGAGGCGGATCGAGCGAGAAGGTGCACAACATCCGCCGCAGGGATCCCATGGGCTATACAACACAAGGAAGCAACAAATGTTCGCATGTTTGCGCGACGCGCATAGTTCGAATAGGAAAATAGTAATATTCCTTGATCCTCGTGAAATTGCTATTATTTATGTGATTGTTTTGTATTTGGTTAAAATAGCTGCAAGCAGCAGTTTTATTTCAGATTGAAATATGCATGTTTATTGATCTGTCTATGAGATCCAAGTGCATGTCATGAACTTTGTTTAAATGTCGATGAATTGTGGATGTTTTTGATGAAATACATATGATTGATGGATGGTTTCCTTGCACTTTATAATGTGCTTGTCTAGTCTGTGAATCCTTTTTAATCTGCCTTGTGTGCGTTGTACGGGTGTCTTTTCAATCAGGACATCGATTAGTTTTTAAAGGCTAGATTACTTTTAGTGCTTATGATCTCCCAAACTATCGTATCATTTCATATATAATAGGAGTGATAGCATTGACTTTCTCTAGGATTTTATTGTGGAATCTTATTTTCTTCTGCATATTCTTTTAGAGTAGTGTTGGGTGTTTAGAAAAGGCCATCAATTCAAAAGAATTTTGTGAGGCACCTATTCACCCCCCTCTAGTCGCCCGTTTCGGTCCTACAATTGATATCAGAGCCAGTTAGATCACCAATTGACCTTAACCAGTGTGATCCGTAAGCGACATGGACAGACACAGTAAGATTCCACGATTCGATGGAAAGGATTTTACATACTAGAAGGTACACATGGAGGCTTTCCTTCAAAGTCAAGGAACTGCAATCTGGAAAATTGTTGTCCTAATAAGTGATCCCTAATACTCGTACCTCTAAGGCTGAGAAACAATAGTATGATTTAACTCTAAAGCTAGGAACATATTGTTCACAAGTCTGAGTCGAAATGAGTTTGATAAGTCCAACACATGAGTATTGGAAGGGCTCAACTCAGATTAAGGCTAGGTGTCGAAGCACATATAACCAGAAATATCAATTGTTTGTGCAAGGACTTAGTGAATCTATTGATGCCATGTCTGTTAGATTAGATAGCATTGTGAGCAATTTGTGTTCCACTGGAACTTTGCCTTATACTAATCATGATCATGCTATCAAACTTTTCTATGCTCTTGACCGTGGCATATGGGAGATGAAGATATTTAGCATTTAGGAATCCACAAGTTACGACACTTTAACTTGTGATGAACTCTTTTGTAAGCTAAAGTCTATTGATATTGCCAAGGCATCTCGTCAAGGACTTGAAAACTCCGTGCCACCATCCATGGCACTAGTTGAGGACACATGTTGAAGATCATGGGCATCATGGCTCCAGTAATAGCACAGTAATACTCTCTCGATCTCTATGTACTACAACATTTTTATGACTATTTTGTGTTAGATTAATTTGTTGTGAGCATTTTAATTTCCATTTTGATACATGCATGTTTATTAACATATCTAAGTGATCCAAGTGCATGTCACGTATTTGTTCAAATGCCTATGAACTGTGGATGTTTTTTCAGCACTTGATGATTTGCCTGTCTAATCTGTGATCGTTTTTTAATCTGCCTTTAAGCACTTTTGTGGTGTTTTTTCGATTAGGACGCCGATCATTTTCAAGCTAGATTATTTTTAGTATTTATGATCTCTCAAACTGTCATATCACAACATATTTGATAGGAGAGTGATAGCGCTATTTTCATCAGTGATTTTGGTCTAAGTTTTTGGTTACCTTTTGAGGTGCGTTGGGTATTGGGAGAGGGTCATCGATTCGAAAAAAAATTTAGGCGCCCATTCACCATCCCTTTGGTCGCTACTCTCGGTTCTACACTAGTTTCCGATTCTGGCAGTGGCACCTCATCTAGAAGTATTGTTTCTAGTTCTTCTGGCTCTTGTGTCTTTGCTGGTAGTTTTGCCTTGTATTCTCTGATCTTTGTCACAAAAGAGCAGGTGGACACTTTGAATGATGAGGAGCTTGCACTCATTGTCAAAAGTTCACCCGGTTCTATAATGATAGACGGGATCAGAAGAGAGGAGGCTCTCGTGGATGTTTTGAATGTGGGGATACATCGCACATTAAAGCTAACTGCCCTAAACACAAAAAGAAAGATAAGAATGAGCGCATGCACTAGAAGAAGGACAAGAAACCTTTCTTCAAGAAGAACCACGACAAGTTGGCTAAGAGAATAGCCAAGATAGCATGTAGAGCATTCATGGCTGCACTAGATGACATCAACCCAAGAGAGCTGCTGAGCCAAAACCAAGAGAGCCTGTGAGAAAAGCCCCAGTTTTCCATGCCCCAGCCCCCAAGAGGATTTTTCATTGTTCTTATTGTCATAGGGTGGGTCATTTGATTGACTTTTTTGCTTTCGTCGCATGAAGGATAAGCGACGCTCTTGGGAGATGAGTGCACGGAACATGTATCAACCACATGTTGGTATACATGAGCTTGTCTCTCATTATCTTTCTCGTTTTCATGAGGCTCCACGTTTTCACGCTAAAGGATTTTCCTAGCGTGGTCTTTACCATGGTTCATATGGTGCTAGACCACGTGTAAGAGGTTTTGATCCTCAACAGATTGGGAGACCTCGTCGTGATTCTAGTTTTCAATATGGTGATAGATCGTGTGCTTTTTATTGTGATTTGCATTCTACTGATGTGTAGTCTACTGCTTTTACTTCTGCCCCTTGAGATTCTCAGTGTTGGATTCCTAGAAAGTATTTCACTTACCCTAGCACTGAGCACTCGAGACATTTTCTTCATGTGTATATGGCAGATGGAAGCTTAGAGAACAAGTAGATCATGGACTCTAGTTGTTCGCGCCACATGACCAGGAAGACATCATGGTTCTTCAGCATCACCTCGACCCAATGACGTGAGTACATCACCTTCGACAACAATCGAAGGAATAGAGTGAAAGACAAATGTATGGTTAGAATTAATGAAAATTTTATTCTCAAATATGTCGCTTTGGTCGAGGATTTGGGATACAGTTTGATGTTTGTATCTCAGTTGCTTGATGAGGGCCTGAAAGTACATTTCAGATGTGAATCACAAGTTCTCGATTCTTCTAGCACTTTGGTTTGTATGATTTCAAGAATAGGGAGGGTCTTTGGAGTTGATTTTTCTGTGTCTTTTGGTTCTTTTCATTGCTTTATTGCTAAACCTTCTTCTGAGCTCTAAATGTGGCATAGAAGACTAGGGCATATGAGCTTTGACTTGCTCGCTCAACTGAGTGCCCTAGGTCTGATCCGAGGATTGCCCAATCTCAAGTTTAAGAAGAATCTCGTTTGTGCTCCTTGTCGACATGGAAAGTTCCGAAAAGATGGTGGTTGCCTCTCATTCACCAATCAATATGGTGATGACTGAACAACCCGGAGAACTTCTCCATATGGACACTGTAGGTACTTCTCGGATTAGTTCTTTAGATGGCAAATGATATGTTTTTGTCATGGTGGATGACTACTCCCGATATTCTTGGGTCTTCTTTCTTGCAAGCAAGAATAGGTGTTTTCACACTTTCGGAGTTTAGCTTTGAGACTATTTATTGAACTCTCTAATGCATTGAAAGAAATTAGAAGTGATAATGCACCAAGTTTAAGAAAAATTTCTTTGTTGACTTTTGCCTTGAGCACGACATTGAACATCAATTTTCTACTCCAAGGGTTCCTCAAAAAAATGGAGTTGTTGAGAGAAAAAACCGCACTCTGATGGAAATGGTTAGGACGATGCACGATGAGCATAGGACTTCTAAAAGATTTTGGGTTGAGGTCATGAGCATTGCATGTTACATCTCCAACCAGATCTTTATGTGCTAACTTTTGAATTTGACATCTTATGAGTTGTGTTTTGAAAGAAAGCCCAAAGTTACTCATTCGAGTGTTTGGTTGTCGGTGCTTTATTTTGAAACGTGATAATCTTGACAAATTTGAGTTGTGTTCTTCTATTGGTATCTTTTTGGGTTATTCACTTCATGATCATTCATATTGTGTTTTTAACCTTGATACTAACGTTGTTATTGAGTATGTGATGTGACTTTTGATTAGTCTTCCATTTGTGTTAATACTTCTTTTGAGCTTGCCAATAAACAGGATATGGATGAAAAAACCATCTTTGAAGAAGATCCATCAGAATTCAAAGAGCTTGAGGATGATCCCCTACCACCTACTACAGCAACCCTTGAAGGAGATCCTACATCATCTACTTCAGCAAGAGGGCTTAAAGCATCGACTTTAGCAAACATTGAGCTCGCTCCGGCGAGTGTTGAGGTAGAGATTCTCTCTCGACGAGAAGCTCATCTTCGGATTCAGCGACATCATCCTCCTGAGAAGATCATCGATGGTGAAAAGACAAATCCTAACCTTGAAGTACATGAAGGATAACATAATGAGTTCTTGTAGGATCGGGTGCAGCACCTCCTCGTCGATGGCATCCACCGTCCTGTAGTCGCAGCAACAATCCTCCACCCTCCTAGTGTACTTCCTTGTACCCTAGCAGTTCCATTAAAACCAAAGAAGTTCAAGAAGACAACATTGACATGTTGCTCTACTTCAAAGTGGAAGCATAGGTTGATATTCTGAAGATGAGTCAAGAGGTTATCATCCTTGTTCACAAAGCCCCATCGTGCTTGAACCAATCCAAGCTCAGGATTCCCCTACATTATTTCACATTAGGATTTAGGCATCGAATTGATGTTCAATATCAACTATACTAGGACTGAAGCACTAAGAATTTGTCACCTCAAAATGTGGTATCATTTTCTTGAGAAAATCTGGTGTTGGCTGAAAGTCAACGTCAAAAATGGCAACAAACTGATAATCTTTTACAGTCACAACTCATTGAAGATTTGAGGTTCCCGTCATTATAACCGGTCCTTAGCACTCGATGCCGATAGACAATGTTCACACCCTGATGGCTCCACTTGGAATCTTCTGCCATGATCAACACCTGAATGTTCTCATCGCTGGAATCATAAAGCACCTGAATCAAAAACTTTTCCTTGTGCCAATATAGTTGGTAGGCTGCTGAAAATTGATAATCTTTGACATAGTCACAGCTCATTGAAGATTTGAGGTTCCTAGCTTTATAACCGGTCCTACGTCGATAGATAATGTTCACACATTGATGGCTCAAATTGGAAACTTCTACCTTGATTAACATCTAAATGTTCTCATCGCTAGAATCATCAAGCACCTAAATCAGAAACTTTTCCTTGGGCCAATCTAGTTGACAGGCTACTGAAATGTGTTAGAGAGAACACTCGCATGATAGGGATGACACTCAGAGTTTAGGCAATTTTCTTCTCATTCAACTCACTCAAATGTAATGCCAACCCGAATAGTTGAGGATACATATTTATATGCTAGTCATGTAGCCCAAGATGCTAGATGCTAGTCTAAGATGCTAAAGCAAAGATGTTTAGTCTAGTCTAAGATGATAAAGCAAAGATGCTAGTCTAAGATGCTAAAGCAAAAGATGCTAAAAGTGTTAAGACTATAAACTTGTCCACACATAGACATCACACATGTCATGCCAAACAACATGTCATGCCAAAACACACATACACACACAGACTTATCCTCTCAAAATGGAATACTCATAGACCTGTCATGAAGAAATCTTAATGCAATGAACATTGCACACTACAAATATACAAAATGCAGATGATAATTCAGAACGTTACCTCCTTTTCGTTGCACATAGAAATCATTGGGTGTTGATCCCTTGAACCTTCTTTGAATGGGTCCCCTTCAATCCTTGGCTTGATGTTCTTCAACTTGATCCAGGAGCAACCAAGTTCCATCGATAAAAAAGAGAGCAATGCAAGCTTTGGACAAGAATTTGATGGGGCGTTTGATGTAATCGACTTGAAATGACATCCATGAAATGTACGCTGAGTGCACCCACCCATCAATCTCCACCACCTCCGACACATGCAGGTCTGGCCTCTGGAAGCGCCACCCTTTCCAGTAGACCGTCAGCTCCACAACGAGGGCGAGCAAGGAGAGCACCAAGAACCCCTTGATGAACCTATACAACAGCCAACCCCGGTCGTGGCCAGGTTCATCGGCATCGGCGGATGCGGCTGTGGAGGACCGCTTGAACCACCTCTTGATGGTGGCCGGTAGCGCCCTAACTAACCATGCTATTATCTAGACAACATTGCTCACACTCGATGTCACTGGGTACGATCGACTGGCCGCCTAAAGCAGCACTGTTGTCTGCAATTCGTCGACGGTGGGGATGAGCGGGCATCGGGGAGGGAGACGGAGACCGCGAGGATGCGGATGGGGACACGGGACAGTAGGGTATAGTTGGCAAAGGGCGTCAGCGGCGGAAAGTCATGGAGACATGTGCGACAGTTGTGGTGTTGACCGCGTGGAGGGGAGGCGTGGTTAAGGCGGTGGTGGCTGGTCATGCGCGGGAAGTGGGTGGCGGAGGCGACAGTTGCCAGGTATGGGGCTAGACGAGAGCCACCCCACGTCGCGCGCGAGGAACTTGGCGCACCAGATCTAGGGCCAACCGAGCTCCGCGCAACGCAAGGAACCAGGGCATGGCGACCAACACGGAAGGTAGCTGCGCGGAGGCAGCCATGGCAAGCGACACAGAGGGAGGGAGCTACGGGAGGAAGGCACAACTCAAGCACCGCAAGAGGGAGCTTCCCGGAGGAGGCGCTACGCATCTCGAGCAGGACGAGAGAGCTAGGGTTGTGCACGATGGGCCGATGAAAAGGGCCAACGCGTGATAAGCCAACGAAACGAGCCAACACGCGATGGGCCAACAAAATGGGCCAACACACGATGGGCCAACAATGGACTCTGTGTGACGCGCGTGGGAAGGTTGCACGCTTGTAGGAGGTGGAGGGGGAGCAAACGGACGGACCAAATTCCCCTTTTAATATAGTAGAGATGTTAACAAACATAGACCATAGATTTGAGTGGAGCACTAAAGTGATGAAAGGGGACAAACTTATAGAGCTATGAATATATGATCAGCTACTCCATGTGAGGAAAATTATCTATTATACAATTTCAAGACAAAATATTCAGAAATAAAAAGTATCTTAATTATGATTGCAGAGAAGATATCCTGCATCAAGCTATAAATACGATTGAACACCAATAATAAGTTACGGGCAAAATAGTAAAATACTGCTTGTATGACAAGAAAAAAGCATTCCATGAGGACAAAATGGATTGACTACAAGGCTACAGGGATTCACTAACATCGGTGCAGGGAGAAAAGGCGCACTAGAAGGTGCCTTCCTTTTGCTTAAGTCCTTGATTGATCCCAAAATCAGATTTCTATCTGCAATTAATAAATAAATATCAATAAGTCACAAAACTGTCTCAGTTGGTGTGCTGTAAAGTCTAGACTCTACAAAAAGGTAATTCAAAAGGATTTTTTACTACACTAAAACCCAACAACACTAAGCAGTGATTTTTGTACTACGAAATGAGAAGCTGAGCCTGATTATAATTGTATCTGATAACGTTAGAGAATGATGAGCTGAGACCAGCTCACTGATAAGCAGTGGGAGCTTTTTTCGATAGCATTAGTGTTCACAGGCCACAGTTTCAACTTCAGTATCATACAAGATAGTGAAAACAACATTTCAGATAGGTCATAGGTATCAAACATGGAAACAAATTTATGTGCTGTTCCAAAATTAAAGATGAAGCTTCACAAAGATTACATATCGAAAGATTTCAAAATAAAGGTTTAGTATGAAGATAATAACAGTGTCTCCAAAACAAAGGAGGATCTCCATGATAACATGGTGAATATCAGTAGTATTTATTGTATTTATGTGCAGTTCATACTTAATTTATCCAGATAAAATTTATAAAAGCCAATCTGACGCTAAAACACAAGCAAGATTTGCTTGCACATCTTGTTGTGCAAGTTGAAGGAAACAATATGCTCAATCGAATGTCCTATTATTGAAAATGCCATAATGAACTGAGTATCCATGCGTTGCAATTAAAAAATTACAACATTAAAAGAACATTATATAAATAGAGATGAGCGAAGCTAAAGTTAAAGAGTTTTAGTTTGCCGTGAAAAAAAGTGGTAGTGGTGACAAACTCACCGTCACTAACTTCTTTTAAAGTAATATATAGATGCTTATTTTAGATCTTGAGAATGGTGAACAAATTAACTGCATCTGTATTAGACTTAAAAAGTATCAAAATATGGGATATTATAATAAAACATTCCCCCAAAAAGACAGAATGATATTAAATGATAGCACCAACCAGAAAGAACATGCTTACAACGTCAAACACTGGGCAGTGACTGTGAGAGGGGGAAACCGGTGTAAAGGTAGGCTTCGTTGACAGTACCAGAACTTATCTCACAGAACTTCCCAAGCTGCATAGTCTTGATATGAAATGTGAAATATGTAATGTTTTGCTCAACTGGATCTCCCAAGTTCTGCTTGGGGTGATCAAGCTTTATAAATAAGTACTCTTCAGATGCTCCTATGATGCCTCTGAACCGACAACCCCATTCCTCAGGCAAGGTGATTTTGCTCTGGAATTGCCACCGGTCACTGAAATACATGAACATATACAAATACAGGACACATCTTTTGTCTGACCGGAAAACGTCCGCGACAACAACGATAGTCCTGCCATCTCTTGATTCCAGTGTGGTAATCTGATTACTGAACATCATAGCACGACCTAAAAGGACCGGAGAAATATCCACAACAGAGAATTCCATTCGCCGTGCATCCAGTACAAGCCACCTATGGGTGAGGGTTATCATCCAGTAGAAGCACCCATGTGCATGGTTGCGCTGCCCTAGTCGAACGCCCATGACTCTCCTCATACTCAAAGCATAGTGTTCGGGAGGTGAAAGAGCATGCCACTGCTGGGCTTCGGAGGAAAAGAAGAACGCGACAAGGTTCCCTCGGCAGCACGCCATCCAGATCACAGCAAACGATGGTTCCTCGCCTCCATCTAGACTACCGCAAGAGGCCAGGAAGATCTCACTGCTGCGACTGCGAGATTGCCGCCCACCATCGCCGCCGCGCTGCACGTAGGGTTTTTCGACGGAGGCAGCAAGGTCGCCGGGGATGGGCGGGAGCAGAACTTGCCGCCGGAAGAGGGGGTCGCAGACGGCGATCTCAGTGAAGGTGGTCGATCCGGCGAGAGCGCGATCGAGGAGGAAGCGGCCGTCGCGGTGGTCCCGGAGGAGCCAGGCGTGGACAGGGGGAGGGAGGAAGGAGAAAGAGAAGTCAGCAGCGACCATGAGCGCGCGAGCAGCGGCGCCCGATGGGTGCGGGGGCAGGGCGGGGTGGAAGGCGGCGCCGTCGGGGCACAAGACGCCGAGCGGGAGGGGGGCGTGGAGCGAGCGGAAGCGACGGACGAACCGCGCGGAGGAGGCGACGCGGCGGAAGGAAACACACGCCGCGGAGGCGTGCGCGAGGTCCAACGGCGACGGGACGCGGACAAGGATATCGGCGAGGACATCGTCGTTGAGCGCCAGCAGCCCGGCCATCGCCTATGGATCTGGGCGGTCTGGGTTGTCGGTATGGCTACAGCACCCTCTCGCAAAGACGATAAGGCAGCTTTTGTTGGTGGCCCGGAGAGGTCGGAATTTTTTTAATAATATTTTTTTAAAAAAAAATGTGTCCTACTGTTGGCAGTTCGTGGGCTATGATCAGGTTTAGGATTTAGTGTGGTCAGGCCACGTTCGGGCGATGGAGTGTCGAACATGGTCAACGACTAGGCCACATCAGCGCACCAACAGTTAGTCGGGCGAAACGTGGCCATGTCACTCACGTTTGGCATTTTATCGGCCAAACGTGGGTAACATGGTCACGTTCAGTCTGGCTAGTCGTTGTGGCACTGATGTGGCTAGCCGTTGGCCATGTTCGGCACTTCAATGATTGAACGAGGCTGACGTGGTCATGTTCGGCTGATGAAGTGTCGAACGTGGGCTGACCTGGCCACGTTCGGCCAATGAACCGTCGACGGTAGGCTACATTTGCAAATTTTGAAAATGGAGTAACAGATTTGATTTTTTTTAAAAAAAATATTATTAAAAACATTCAAAGAGGGCGTACCATTTTGTTATTGTTTAGTTTGGGTTGGACTGTAACAAAGATGTTATGAAAAAAATATTTCGGTTAGATTTAAAATGAATATGTATTTTTAAATTGAGTGGGCAGATTCATCCTATTTTATATACGTCAATGTGACTGCAGGAGAGTAGGGGTTGGAGCACCATCGCAGTACAATAGTAGGGCCAAGAACAGAAAAGACTTACCAAGGTGTTGGCTATAGGATGTTGTCGTCGATTCTTAGTTTCCCTCCTCGTTGTCGTGTGATTCATCATTGTTGGTGTTGATGACGCGGTAGTGAAGGCGAGGGGACGGGGACACAATGCATGCTATATGGTGGGAGTTGGTGCTATCGGATTAGCACGGGGAGGACCATCGCATGTGGTGGAGAAGCACATGCGCTAGTAGTGGCAATGCTATAACTGTGATTGATCTTCCACGTCGGGTGTTGACTTCAAGATTTGGTAAAACCCAGGGTCCACCAAGGATATCGTACGGTCGAAAGAAGTCAAAGAGCTCTAGTCAAAGATGGTCAAAGAAGCTCGTCCATAACGTGTAACATGACTGGATATGAAGAAACTGATGGAGATAAAAGTGAGAAGAAGATAAAGATTATGTATCCCTTAGTTAGGTCAAAACAACAACAAACCGTACAAACAACTATTCGGCGCATCGCCACCCTTGGCTTCCCAAGATTAATCCCAGTGGGATTCGGTACTCGGAGATGGGTTGCATTGTTCAGATCTCCGGTGAAGAGGTGAGTCCCGTCACCCCGACGATCGTATCGACTAGGTCAGTGTCCTTACGGCTGCATCAATTTGATCTCTTGAGGCATCAGCTGAAATAGTACGACCGTCGGTTTATCTCGGTATATTGGCTAGGTATAAGGTTGTATCAGTTTGATCTCTAAGATTGATGTGATTTATGTGTGGTAGTCTGAGGCTTCATCGGTTAGGTCCGACATCTTTTTCTATTGTATCTTCTTCATGTTGTATACCGTTCATCTAAATAAATTGTGCCCGATGCTTTGAAGTATTGTTAAGTTCATCATGACTAGCTACTGTCTTGGTTAAATCTAATCTTGTTATTATGATGATTTTGATGATACAGACATGTTATCTGGCGTGTTTTATTTATTTATGTCGGAGTACAAAATGATAGGTTATCTTCAATTCAATGTTATATTCTATCTGCCATTGGGAAATGCTTATCGGCCCATATGCGTAAATTGTCCATCTCATTAGTCGATGGCGCGTTTGCCCTAGTTGCTCTGCCTTGGTCATTGGACTTATGGCCGATTGGCATTATCCGCTCACGATTGTTTTATCCCCACCGTAGTCATCAGTTTGGTAGCCGATCGGCTATGTTACTAATGTCATTTTCTCTGTTTCCTTGTCAATTGTAGGGTCAAACTGATTGATACGCCTTGAACCTTTTTTTCTAAGATTGTAGAACCTGCACCTGAGCTAATCATATCTCCTAGGTCATGTGTGTGACCAAAAAAGACACCATCACGCTTTTTGGCACGCTCGGTGGGACATCTTCAGCAACTCAACCATGGTGGGTGAGATCGACAACGACAATATCATCCTTATCACTCTCGAAACACTAAGTGAAGAGTAGAGGGCGAAAGTGCAAAGTCATGTAGATGATTTCCAGAAGTTGTGTCTGCAAGCCTACGACATGACTCAATTGGGTCCCACCCAAAGGGATCCAATACCAAGATCGACATTGGCTATAGAAGCCAGTCAGCCAATAGAAAGCCCTCAAGTCAATCTCCAAGAGATCATTGATTAGGCAATTCATCACGCGCTGGTAAATCAATCCGAAACATTTGTCAACACCATCCACGGGTTGATCAAGAAGACTATTGATGGCATTGTAGCGCACGAGCCATCACAAGGTCCAATGTACCTCCCTAACAGCCAAACAAGATTACTACAGAATCTACAACATACTCGGCCGACACCACACCCGTAAGGGCCGATGTATCGGCGTGAACTATCTCGACTTCGTCGCCATCCCATTGTATTAGGTGCTGGTGCAGGGTAGACGGCACACACTAGTTTGCGTGGATCCAATCACGCCCAAGCAATACATTATAATTAACTTGCACGTCGACAACGAAGAAGGTGGTAGGTAGCGTCTTGTTCCCTACTGTTAGTTCTAGAGATAGCATGCCCTTGGCCTCTGTCGTGTCACCGTTGAATCTATTGAGGGTAACATTGGTCTTCTTCAGGTCATCGTCATCTTTGCCGAGCTTCCTTAGCAGAGAATACGACATTAGGTTCACGGTGGCGCCACCGTCGACGAGCATCCTTGAGACCGGCTTTCCGTCAATGTGTCCCCTTATGTAGAGAGGCCTCAGGTGACGGCTCGTATCTCCGGGCTTCTCGAACATGGCGTCCCACGGGCTCAGGTCTAGCTGCACGACCTTGACCTCCTCCTGCAGTGGAGCGAACTCGAAAGGTAGCATGACGACGCCGACGTCCATCGCTTGAGGAGCGGGCCCCTCGGAGATGGGAGTGTAGTCGTCGTCGAGCAAGTTGTCGTCATTGGAGCTAACAACGGGGGACTGAGTCATTGACCATGACTGGCCTAGGTCTCCAGACTTTCTTCACCGTGGGCCAAGGACGAATTTCCTCAAAAAATGCGTCCCAGGCCTCCTCGGCCTTCTCTTCTCGTATCGCTTGTGTCGACAAGCGCTGCAACCTCCTATTTTATGACTTGGACATCCCCGAGGGCACCCATGATGGCTGAGGATGGGTGTCGGGTGCCACGGTCTTGCTTCTAATATTTTTGGCCGAAGGGGGCTTGTCTGTATCGGCCTTGAATATCTTGTGCTTACCATGAGAGATCCCCTGCTCCTAGTCGGTCGGACCAGCCATAGTGGGCCGGTTGGACCGGCCTGTGCCGAAAACCACTGTAAGGCCGGTCGGACAGGCCACAGTAGGTCGGTCAGACCGGGCTTTGGCCGGGGCTTTGGTCGGGCTAGGAGATGCCTCTTCGCACCATCCCACTGGGGCACCCTTCGGGATTGGGACCTCCTGGGATCCCACCCTGATGACTATAATCTTCGGGGTGTCTTCACGTCCATCCCTTCCAGTGCCATCTTGCGGGGCCCGATTCTGAGGTACTACGGACAAGCGGTGATTAATATTCTCATCCTGCGCCGACCCCTAAACCTGCCACTCGGAAACACTAGAAGGAATGTGAGTGTTAGCAGCTGGACACTGCCCAGAGTTCTTCGGCGGTGGAGGCCAAATCGGAGCCATCGTCCAACAGTAGGGTGGTGGCATCAGAGGCTCTATCGACCTCGCCCACTGGGTGCCAAACCCGTTGGCCTATTAGAAGCTCGGCCACATTGACGGTACCTTGGACCAGGCCAGCGAAGGGTCCTACCAGGCCGGAGGTAAACTAGCACATGGCGGAGACGGGTCTGGCCACTGGAGACTGAATCCATCCGGAGGCTGTAGCCCATTCAGAGGAGGTGGGTTCGGCCAATGACGTCCGAGCCCTCCCGAAATCTGGGGCCAAATCGGAGGATTCAGCCATTGAGGTCCAAACCCTGCTGGTGGCTGGGACTAGCCCGGAGGGGGGTTCGGCCACTGAGGTCCGAACCCTGCTGGAGGTTGGACCCACTCCAAAGAGGGGTTTGGGCCCTGAAGTTCGAGCTCAACCCTCATAGGGTTCGGTCTCCCGGGGAGGTTCGACTGTCCTAGAGCCCGTGGGCGAACACCTCTCCTCTCGGACCTTTGTTGGTGCTTGTCCAAAAGCATCTTGTATGTCACCTTCAGCCTTCTGTTGTGCTTGGCCGAAGATGATGGTTTAATATTTTCTTTCCACACTCCTACCTCCAGATTCTTTGGTACGAGTGTGAGCAGGCGAATGTCTCCTATGACGACCGCTTTCCCTTTAGCCGACTCAGCCTGCTCCAGCCGAATCGACACCTTCTTTCCCTCAAGCTCAACGTTGTTTATGGGAAAGGGGTCTCTATCTAATTTCATCTTTGGATTCGCTTCTATTTTCAATCATCCTTCCTCTATGGCTGATTGTACCTGCCGACGAAAAACATTGCAATCGTTAGTGTAGTGAGAATGTGAGTCATGCCACTTGCAGTAGGGACGCTTTTTTAATTCGTCGGCGGATGGCATGATTTGCCCTTTCGGCAGTCGCATAAGCTGATTTTTAAGTAGAAAATCGAATATTTTATCGCACTTAGTCACGTCGAACGAATATCTAACTTCGTTAGGCTGACTCTTAGAGGGAGATGGCCATAATTCAGAGCAGGTGACGGGTTTAGACTTCGCGCTCCAAGTCCATTCGGCCGTATACGTATTGGCCGGATCTTCTTCATCTTCGGATCCTGCCTCGTCAGAGTGCTCCATAGTGTGGATTTCAGCCCTTGGCTTATTAAAAGTTTTAACAAATTTTCTATCTTTGGCCCAGCCTTCCTGGACCAGAGCCTGTTGCAAGACTTGGCTAACGTCTAAGAGGTTTTGATTATCCATACGTTCTTTAATTTCTGCCCATAGGCCATTGAATGCTAGATCTGCTAGGTCTCTCTCCGATACGTTTAGGCTAAAACATTTATTACTGGTGTCTCTAAAGCGCTTGATGTACTCAGAAACACCCTCGCCAGATTTCTGTCTAACCACCGTGAGGTGTGATAGCCTAAGTTCGGTCTCGCCTGTGTAGAAATAATCATGAAATCTCTGCTCCAATTGAGCCCATGTCTGGACGGAGTTCGGCGGGAGCGCCAAAAACCAGGTGAATGCGGTGCCAGACAATGATAAGGAAAATAACCTGAGTTTCAATGCATCCGACCCGCTAGCTTCGCCACATTGTGCTAGAAATTGGCTAATGTGTTCTAATGTGGATTTACTACCCTTGTCGTCAAATTTCGTGAAATCTAGGACTCTATAACTGCGAGGGTACGGAACGGTGCCAAAGTGGTCAGGATATGGTTTCTGATAAACCCTAGCTCTATCTCGAGGTGTAAAGACGGTGCATTCCCTAAATAGCGCGTGAATACGTTCCTCGGTATCATCGTGGTCTAATGCTTGCGCGCGTCTTTCATGTGGTGGCGGGACGCATGGCGGTATATCGGCATGCTCTGGCCTATGCTTCGGTGTGGAAGTGTGCAGTGCGAGCGGCGGTGGTAGAGCTGGTATGGGCGCAGCCGGCGGCGACACTTGATAAGCTCGGTTTGCGTGGCCATAAGCGTAACTATGTGTTTCGGCTATGGATTACGTAGCCGAAAATGTGATGGTTTTTCCAATATTGCCGCCGGTTCTACTATAAATGTGTTGTGCTGGTGGAATACTAGTGATTGGTGCTGGTGAATCGGCCTCAGTAAAACCAAATCTCCTAAATACTGCTGCCACCTACGAGACAACTGTGGGTTCTAGTTTGTTGGCTAGCGAGGCGCTAACCGCCTGATCAACAGACGCATCTATTCTACGGTCGACTTGTGAGGCAGATAAAGGGGGTGATGACGGGCGTACCTTGGTTAGGTTGAGGTTTTTGCGCATGACGAAGCCCGAGCGTGTCTTTATGCAATCTCTGAGCATCAGCTCTTCGAGTTCCTTCTTCTTCGCTTCGATCTTTGCTCGATCCTCCTCAGATATGTCAGCCATGGTGGGCGTCATAATGTTGCGGTTATCGATGTCCGCGCCCCCCATAGTGGTTATCGATGATGTAGTGGATGTAGACATAGTAGAGGTACTTGCCGCCAATGTAGAGGTAGTAGTCAAGGTTAGCGTTGTCCCTAGCGGAGTCTCCAAAAAGTGTGTTGACGCAGAAATGCGCCCCCGCACTTGGGCTGGTTCGACGTCCGAAAGTATCGCAACGATACCGACGCCGCGTTCCGACTACCCTGGATAGTGATAAGGGATTTGGAGTCACCAAGCAATTAGATAAATAATTGATATTTCAATCCAATTGGCCGAAAAGTACTAGTAACAATGTAAACAGTAACAAAATGATCAAAATACCTGGAATCGCCCAATTCGGAGGCTGATTCGGAGTTACAACGAAGATGGTCTGAAGGGTCCCTAGGGCACCTTCGGCCTCAAGTCCGGTCGGACCAGAGGTACTACCTCGGTCGGACCGGAGGTGCGGAGGGTCCTTGGGAGAGTGTCCCGGGGGTAGCTGCGAGGTGGGCTCTGGCGGTCGGACCGGTGAAGTACTCCCGGTCGGACCGGCAGAGCAGGCTTCGGCGCGCGCGGGCTTTGGCACGTAGAACTCCAGCGAATGGGGCTTCGGCGGCAAGGTTCGGTGTGATGCGAGGGGTCCCGGTCGAACCGGCGGGGCGCCCTTGGCCTGACCGACCATTGCCGAAAACAGCCTGACGAAGGGGCTCCGGTCAGACCGGCCCTATGCCACCGGTCGGACCAGCGACGATAGATCCAATCTGTTGGAGGTCGGATGGCCTAGCAAACAAGATCCAGTCGCCTCCAAATTTTGCAGAGTTGTTCAGGGAGACAATTGTTCTGCAAAGATAATAAGGGATCAAACACAATTTGGCCAGAGGGCCGAATTACCGAGTATGGTGATAAAAACCGATAAAAGGGATAGCAATCCGTTACGTGGATTAACGGGAGGTTCACAAGCGAACCAGCAAGGGTTATCGTGATTACGGATGCAGAAGACGGAGGGCTTCCAAGCAAACCCACGAAGATGCGGAAAATAAAGAAAAGTAGATGCGATTCAAAGCTAGGGCTTTGGATTTTCGAGACCCGAGAGGGGCTTGAATCGGCCTTGTCCCTAATATTTATAGGGGGGTGGGCTGGTTATCCCTAGCTAGAGATAGAGTAAGATTCAGACAAAATTCTGTTAGGATAATATTTGGGTAAAAATAGCCCGAATCCTCCTCGGATTCATATTTTGAACACTGGCCGGTCTGACCGAGCCCATGGGTCCAGTCTGACCGGGCCTGGCTGGTTGGACCGGCCTATCATAGCCGGTTAGACCGGCCTTTGCCAGATTTGGCATATTTTCGGTCAAAAATACCCTTTTTTAGTATTTTGCTTAGCTTGACCCTTAATGCCATTTTTTGCTATAAATAGATAGGTATCAGAAAAAAGGTAGTGAGAAACCAAGTTGAGATGTGCCTTGGTTTCAGTCTGTGATGAGTGATTGACAGTTTTCCTTCTAGACGAAGGGGTCCCTCTAAAGGGGTTTTGGAGGTGTTTTACCGAAGGGGTTTCATGTTTGTTGGCTGCACTTGTATGCAGCGGAGTATATCTGTCGGAGGGGTCCGGTAGTATACATTTCGAAGGTTGTATCGAAGGACTCAGTACTTTTGTAACACCCCAAATTTTTAAAGGTAAAAATAAATTAATAAATATAACTTCTCTAGAAAAGAATTATTATTTTTTTATTTACAATAAAGCTGAAAATGTCCAAATAAATAAAAATGTAGAGAAATAATCATAATCTTGATCTAAGAAAATTACATTATGTTCTAGAGGCCAAGATATATTTTTGAGAATTTTTATAAATTTTTAGAACCTTTGCAAGTAGCTCATAATTTATAAACCATTTTCTAAAATTATTTTTATTCGAAAAAGAATTATAAATAGCATTGCGCCGTGAACCCCCTTTCTCCCTCTACAGGTCGGCCCAGCCCATTTACCTCCGCACCGTCTCACTGACAAGTGGAGCCCACCTGTCGGTGCCATCTGCCTCGCGCCCGAGCCCTGTCCCACCTATGAGCCTCCTCCCCTCTCAGCGCTTGCACCCTGGCCCACTTGTCGGTGCCGGTCGTTGCGCCCTCGCCCCCGTCCATCGCTGATAGTGGCCCTGCCTTGTCAGGTTCTTATTTCTCGTGACCTCGCACCCCCGAGATGCTGGTCGACGCTCTAACTCCCGATTTCGCCTCCGCCATGGGCCCAACCCCAGTTTAACGACGGGATATTACTCACCTTAATGCCGGTGATTGTTTCCCCCTCGGATCCCCTCACATTAAGCCCCATGGCACCATAATTATCCGCGTTAAGCCTCGTCGGAGTTAAACCCCTCCCTCTCGGCTTTCACTGAACCCGGCCCCTCTCATTCACCGCCGGCGCCCTATAAAAACCCCCTTGGCACACCGCGTCCAACCCACCCCGCAATTGCTATTCCTCACCAGAACGGAGTGCTAGCATAGGTATTTTGCGCCACCCCTCTGTTCCGCCTCAAGCCATCGCTCGCCATCACCGGAGCCCATCCCCGTCGCTGTCGACCACCTCTTCGTGACCGCCGTCACCTCCCTGACCTCGGCCACTACTCCGCTCGAGCTCATCGCCACGAAAACCCCATCACTGATGAGCAACCGAAGCTTCACCGTCGCCCCCCTCGTCGTCGGCCACATTCCATCAACCCCAAACCACCCTTCTGGTATCATCTTGATCGCCATCCTAAGCTCATTCCATTTTCAAGCTTAGATTAGGCCGCCGGCCATCGCCGTCGTCGCTAGGCTTGCTGATGAGGACATCACTTCACATGATACACACATGGAGCCTCCACCTACAATTCAATTACAAGGACCAATCACACGCGCCCGTGCCCGTCGCTTGAACCATGAGGTTAATTCTTTCCTTAGCAACTATGTTAATATTTGTTTGGACGGGATGCTACTGAATACTAGTGATATTTTTTTTCTTAGGAACATGGGAGATGGAATAGAAGAGTTGGAGTTGAAGACGGAGTCGCGCGGATGATTTGAAGTCAAGAATTCGTTGGTTCAGACTACATCAACCACCATGCACCAAAATGGGCATAACTTCCTCATACGAAGTCCGATTGATGCGTTCTTGGACTTTTTGGAAAGCTAAGGAGAAGACGGATCTTTTTCCGTTGGTTTCGTCTCATTTGGAGTCTCGAGTCGTCCTGTGTGTTTAAAATAGTCCTGCATGACAGAATTGGGCCGTGTTGGCCCATAGTCCGAGTCTGTACGTCTTCTAGCCCATAGCCCGAGTCTGTACGCCTTCCACAGGCTGCCCACGCCTTATATACTCACGCCAGCCGCCTTTAGGGTTAGGTTTTGCTTTGTTTGCATCTACACTTGTGTGTTTAGATCCCGCCCCTTGCACCGGACCGATTGGCTGCTGCATAGGCGTTTGTGAAACCACACATTTTCATCGTTTGTCTGTGATTTGGCATTCGACTTGTATCCTTCTTGTTCTTGCTTGTGTTCTTGGGTTCGCTTGCAGGAATTAGCCTTCGTGGCGAGGTCAATCATGTCCTGCGTGGTTGATAACCAACGGAGACAGTGGTGTAGCGATTGCAAGGTTTTGATACGCCGGACCGGAGCCTTGGATCGTCAACGTCGAGATTCTCCACCAATCCAAGTTATCCTTTAACTAGCGGAAGATCGGGACCAATCCCCCATCAGTTGGTATCAGAGCTCAGATTTCTCGTTAGGTAATCTCGATCTTCTTTTATTTTACCTAGAGTCCAGAAAAAACCGCACCAAAAAAATCCCACCGAGAACCCCTTTGCGCCTTGCGATTTTAATTTCAGTTTTTTAACCTTGTTGAGTTTGTGTTCTTGGTCGAGTCTTGTTGCTGGTTTAGTAATTCCTTTGTGTCGTTTGAGTAGTAGTTGGTCTTGTGTCTCAAAAAAATTCCCCACCCGAAAAACCCCCATCCACAACCCTACTCGTTTTCCACATCGAGTCTTTGTGACCCCCCTTCGGTAAAACAGGCATAACTTTTCACTCGTTTGGCAGAAAAATCTGAAATTTTTTGAGCGTCTTCCTGACCCAATTTGGGTGGGTACCCTAACATGGTCCCTTGTTAGCCCTCACCAGAATCGCCAAAAAAAAATCAGGAAGATAAAGAAAAAAATTGGTCAAAGTTTTTGCTCGCCGTTCAGCGAACTTGTTGAATTTTTGTGAACCACATCCCACCTCAGTTCTAGGTGCCAATTTTTGTTGTTGCATCTCTGGTCATCCTTGTTCAAAAAAAATAGAGTGAAAAAAAGAGAGAAAAAAAAACAAAAAAAGAAGAACCGGTCCTGTCGATTGCTTGTCCGATCTCTTGTCCGATCCCTTGTCCGATCTCTTGTCCGATCCCTTATGCGATCAGCGACAACAACAGATTCTGCTTGTCCGATCCCTTGTCTGATCTCTTGTCCGATCTCTTGTTTGATCAGCGGCAGCGACAAAGAGCTGAATTTGGCCTATTATTGCCTCCACTTGAGTTTTGGGCACATCGTTTCCCTTTATTGCTTAAATTTTCACATTGGGAGCACTAAGGCCAGCAACTTTGATGAGTACTAGGGAACACTTATTGAACTTGGTTTAACTGTTATTACTATCGTTAATCCTTGCTACTCACTTTGCCTTCCAAGCTACACCTTTCTCTTGGTCAGGACAGGTTCATTTCTTGCAATTGCCACCACCCTCCACTTGGTTCATCATCTGTAGGCCGGTGACCTCACTGCGGCGTGGTAAGAACACTTGCAAGCGTGGGTAAGGCGCTTGACGGATTGCTTCCACCACACACCCACCACCCCACCTAGCTGTTTTACATAAGGATTATTCTTTGTTGTTTTGTCTTTTCACTAACATGACAGATAACAGCGGTACCCCTCCATCTGATTTTAATGACTGTGTCTCATGACGTGCTCTACTAGAGTCTCAGCGGCAGACCCAACATTCCATCGAACATCTCGCGCGTACTGTGGCTGACCTAGTGGACCGGATGACTGCCTTGGAGACACAATTGCCTGCTGCACAAGCCGACGATGACCATGTTGAGGAGGAAGACGACCATGTTGAGGAGGAAGACGACCTATCCTATGCCGGAAACAATGCTATTGACCCTGACGAGGCTGCACATCATCACTTTCAGTTCAACCGTCAAGGTATGGGTGGCCACCGCAACAGCCATCCACGAGGTAACAATGACAACCACAGGAACAATGATCCCTACTCTAAGGTAAAATTTTCAGTACCTCATTTTGCTGGCACCTATGATCCAGATGCATATTTAGATTGGGAGATGTCAGTCGAACAAAAATTTAATGCTCACATGGTTCCTGCTATCCACCGCGTACGCTTAGCTACTAGTGACTTCACTGGATATGCTCTTCTTTGGTGGACTGAAATAGTTCAGGTTGGCAATGAACCACAAAATTGGGATATGTTAAAACGGCAAATGCGTGGTAGATGGGTTCCTCCTTCATATAAACGTGATTTGAGAAAAAAGTTGCAGCGCCTAAACTAAGGAAATAAATCGGTAGAGGAGTATTATCAGGAGTTGCAAATAGGTTGCATGCGTGCTGAAATTGAGGAGGACAATGAGGATAAAATGGCCCGTTTTTATGGTGGTTTAAGACGTGAAATTCATGATATCATTGATTATAAAGAATACAATACTATCACTCGTCTTTTCCACCTTGCTATGCTTGCAGAAAAAGAATTGCAGGGTCACCAACAACCACAACGCAGCATGAGGACCAACATTGGTGGTGCTACTTCACGCTCAAGTGGGCAGCAGCAACGACCACCACCACCACCTTCTCGACCGATGGCTACATTAGCACCTTCTACATCTACAGCCCAGGCTGAGAGCTCCAAGGCTGCAGCATCCAAGGCGCCAGCCAAGCCCACCTCCTCGGCGGCCTCTACTGCACGTTCTGCAGCGATCTAGTGTCACAGATGCAAAGGATTTGGCCATGTTATGAAGGACTGCCCTAGTCAGCGGGCTTATATTGCTACGGAAGACGGTGGCTACGTAAGTGCTAGTGACGTTGAAGATGAATATGCGCTTGCTGCTAACATTGCAGGAGATGACGATACATTCGACGATGACGCTGTTTTTGTGCCGGATGCCTCTGCCGACCATGAAGCACTTATTGTACAACGTGTCTTGAGCACTCACATGGAGCAAGACGATCGGGCACAACGGAATAATCTGTTTCAGACCTTCTTCATCGTCAATGACCGTCGTGTACGTGTCATCATCGACAGCGGTAGTTGCAACAATTTGGTGAGCCACGACATGGTAACGAAGCTTCAACTTCCCACACGTGCGCATCCACACCCTTACCATGTGCAATGGTTCAACAATAGCGGTAAGATCAAGGTAACACAAACTGCTCACATCAAATTTTCCATTGGTACATACATCAGAGTTGCTGATTTTGATGTAGTACCAATGCAAGCATGTTCTCTGTTACTTGGTAGACCTTGGGAGTATGATAATGATGCTACACACCATGGTAGGAGCAATAAGTACACATTTATGTATAAAGGAAAGAAAGTTACATTGCTTCCTATGACTCCTGCTGAAATTGTGAAATTTGAACAAGAAAAACATGCTAGGGACGCACAAAAGAGCAAACAACCTTCTGAAAATCAGCAAGTAGCCAAAACGCTTTCGAGGCAACATAAAGATAAGCTTGCTTCTCCTTCTTCATCACAAGTTATTAATCTGAAAGGACGTGTCATGCTTGCAACTAAAACTGACCTTGCTGAAATTTGTGATGATACTCCCATGATATATGGCTTGATTTGCACGAACGTGCTGTTTTCACTTGCGAACATTCCTAGCTCTGTTCCTGTTGCAGTCACTGACCTTTTGCAGGAGTTTAATGATGTTCTTCCTACTGAGATACCACCCGGGCTACCACCGATACGCGGCATCGAGCACAAATTGATTTGATCCCGGGAGCGTCTCTTCCTAATCGTGCAGCGTACCGTACCAATCCAGAGGAGACAAAAAAAATAGAGCGCCAAGTACAGGACCTTCTTGATCGTGGGTACGTCCGTGAAAGCCTTAGTCCTTGTGCAGTACCCATTCTTTTGGTGCCTAAGAAAGATGGTAGTTGGCGCATGTGTGTTGATTGTCGTGCTATTAATAATATCACCATTCGATATCGACACCCTATTCCTAGATTGGATGACATGCTTGATGAGCTTAGTGGTGCCATTATCTTTACTAAGATCGATCTCCGTAGTGGCTACCACCAAATTCGCATGAAACTAGGTGATGAATGGAAAACTGCTTTTAAAACAAAGTTTGGATTATATGAGTGGCTTGTCATGCCTTTTGGACTTACTAATGCACCTAGTACCTTCATGCGCTTGATGAATGAAGTCCTATGGCACTTTATAGGATGCTTTGTGGTTGTATACTTTGATGATATCTTGGTTTATAGCAAGTCTCTCACTGAACATGTTGAACACCTACGTGCTGTCTTTTCTGTCCTCCGAGAGGCTAGAATGTTTGATAACCTTGAGAAGTGCACGTTTTGCACGGATCGAGTTGTGTTTCTTGGATATGTTGTCACTTCACAGGGTATTGAGGTTGACGCGGAGAAGGTAGAAGCAATCAACAGCTGGCCGCGACCCCAAACTATCACACAGGTACGTAGTTTTCTTGGTCTTGCAGGTTTCTACCGGCGTTTTGTGAAAGATTTCAGCACCATAGCCGGTCCTTTACATGAGTTGACCAAAAAGGGAGTTACTTTTACTTGGGAACCAGCACAAGAACAAGCTTTTGCCACACTCAAGGATCGCCTTACACATGCACCTCTACTTCAGCTACCCGACTTCAGTAAGCCTTTTGAGTTAGAATGTGATGCTAGTGGTTTTGGATTAGGAGGTGTGCTGCTACAAGGAGGTAAACCCGTGGCCTATTTTAGTGAGAAATTACATGGTCCACAGTTGAATTATTCTACCTATGATAAGGAATTATATGCCTTAGTGCGTGTGCTTGAAACTTGGCAACATTATCTTTTGCCTAAGGAGTTTATTATTCATTCGGATCATGAAGCATTGAAGCATATACGTAGTCAATCGCATCTGAATAAACGACATGCTAAATGGGTAGAATTTATTGATACTTTTCCATATATCATTAAGCATAAGAAAGGGAAAGATAATGTGATTGCCGATGCTTTATCTAGACATTATACATTGCTTTCTCAACTTGATTATAAGATCTTTGGCTTAGAAACATTGAAGGACATGTATGCTACTGATTTGGACTTCAAAGATGCTTTTGCAAATTGTACAGATGACCGTGCTTGGAATAAATATGTGCTGAATAATGGATATCTTTTTCGTGCTAACAAGTTATGTGTGCCGGCTAGCTCTCTTCGCTTGTTGTTATTGCAGGAAGCACATGGTGGTGGTTTGATGGGTCATTTTGGATCAAAGAAAACCGAAGATGTGCTATCCACACACTTCTATTGGCCTAGGATGAGACGAGATGTTGAGCGCTATGTGGCACGATGCACTACTTGCAATAAAGCTAAGTCCCGTCTAAACCCACATGGTCTTTATATGCCTCTGCCCGTTCCTAGTGTACCTTGGGAGGATATTTCTATGGATTTTGTGTTAGGATTACCTAGAACTAGGAGGGGGAGGGATAGTATTTTTGTGGTGGTAGATCGGTTCTCTAAAATGGCGCATTTTATACCTTGTCACAAGAGCGACGACGCTACAATTGTTGCTAATTTGTTTTTCAGAGAGGTCGTACGCTTGCATGGAGTTCCCAATACCATCGTTTCAGATCGTGATGCTAAATTTTTAAGTCATTTTTGGAGGACGTTGTGGCATAAGTTGGGGACGAAGCTGCTGTTTTCTACTACTTGTCACCCCCAAACGGATGGGCAAACGGAGGTCGTAAACCGTACATTGTCCACCATGTTGAGGGCTATTTTGAAGACCAACTTGAAGCTCTGGGAAGAGTGTCTACCTCATATTGAGTTTGCATATAATAGGTCAGTACACTCCACTACTAAGGTAAGTCCGTTTCAAGTGGTCTATGGCTTTAATCCGCGTGCTCCTATTGATTTGCTACCATTGCCACCCTCTGAAAAATTGAATTTTGATGCTACTACACGTGCTGAATTATTGCTTAAGATGCATGAAACTACTAAATCAAACATAGAGAAAATGAATGAGAAATATCGTGCTTATGGTAGTAAGGGTAGAAAAGAGATAACATTTGAACCGGGTGATCTTGTTTGGTTGCACTTGCGCAAGAATCGTTTTCCCTGATTTGAGAAAGTCTAAATTGATGCCCCGAGCTGATGGTCCTTTCCGTGTGCTTGAAAAGATAAATGATAATGCATATAAACTTGAGTTGCCTGCAGCTTTTGGGGTTAGTCCCACATTTAACATTTCAGATTTAAAGCCCTATTTGGGAGATGACGATG
Source organism: Zizania palustris (assembly GCA_019279435.1). Taxonomy (NCBI): domain Eukaryota; kingdom Viridiplantae; phylum Streptophyta; class Magnoliopsida; order Poales; family Poaceae; genus Zizania; species Zizania palustris. The sequence goes on along the minus strand of JAAALK010000085.1, from coordinate 31,287,599 downwards.
AGCTTGAGTCGAGGACGACTCCAATTCAAGAGGGGGAGGATGATGAGAACATCACTTCACATGATACACACATGGAGCCTCCACCTACAATTCAATTACAAGGACCAATCACACGCGCCCGTGCCCGTCGCTTGAACCATGAGGTTAATTCTTTCCTTAGCAACTATGTTAATATTTGTTTGGACGGGATGCTACCGAATACTAGTGATATTTTGTTGCTTAGGAACATGGGAGATGGAATAGAAGAGTTGGAGTTGAAGACGGAGTCGCGCGGATGATTTGAAGTCAAGAATTCGCTGGTTCGGACTAAATCAATCACCATGCACCAAAATGGGCATAACTTCCTCATACGAAGTCCGATTGGCGCGTTCTTGGACTTTTTGGAAATCTAAGGAGAAGACGGATCTTTTTCCATTGGTTTCGTCGCATTTGGAGTCTCGAGTCGTCCTGTGTGTTTAAAACAGTCCTGCATGACAGAATTGGGCCGTGTTGGCCCATAGTCCGAGTCTGTACGTCTTCTAGCCCACAGCCCGAGTCTGTACGCCTTCCACAGGCTGCCCACGCCTTATATACTCACGCCAGCTGCCTTTAGGGTTAGGTTTTGCTTTGTTTGCATCTACACTTGTGTGTTTAGATCCCGCCCCTTGCACCAGACCGATTGGCTGCTGCATAGGCGTTTGTGAAACCTCACCTTTTCATCGTTTGTCTGTGATTTGGCATTCGACTTGTATCCTTCTTGTTCTTGCTTGTGTTCTTGGGTTCGCTTGCAGGAATTAGCCTTCGTGGCGAGGTCAATCGCGTCCTGTGTGGTTGATAACCAACGGAGACAGTGGTGTAGCGATTGCAAGGTTTTGATCCGCCGGACCGGAGCCTTGGATCGTCAACGTCGAGATTCTCCACCAATCCAAGTTATCCTTTACCTAGCGGAAGATCGGGACCAATCCCCCATCACTTGCCGCCACCCTCAGCTGTCGCCGGAGAAGACGACCGGCACGGGTAATTACCCTGTTCCATGACAAATCGCTCCGCGACTGCGCGATCTCAATCAGATGGTCGATGTTATATCACGATTAGGTTTAATTCTAGTCGTCCGTTCTGAACGAAGGGGTACCGAGTGCTCACAGCCGTACGATTTCACTTAAAACCACGTGCGTCCGATCGCGATCCAACAACGATCCGCGCTCTGGCTCACAGCACAGTACGTGGGTTCATGTTGGACTCGGTTTACCGTGGACCGGTGGCTGATTTAAAATTAAAATAAATTCCTGAAATTTCTTTAAACTTGAAAAATTCATATCTTCTTCAAACTAACTCCAAATTTGGCAATTCAAATTCCAGAAAATTTATCTTTTTATTCTCTTCATATTTATCCAATAAAATCTATATGTTTGTACTATGCTTTTATAGTGTTTTAATTATTTGTTATCCTCGTTTTGCGTACCTAGAAGATTACGAGTGCCTTGTGGGTACAGTGGTACACCTCTGATCAGAGTCTAAATATTTTCGAAAAGACGAGCCCACGGTCAAGGGTGGGTTGTGTGACATCCCACAGTTATTTTATACTTGTGAAGTATTGCATGATGATATGTCATGTAAGGACTGTTGAGCGAGGAGTACCGCTAGGACGCCTCGAGATAGAAGATGTTACATTGTTCTTGATTTAATTTTTTGTACAAATAAACTTGACTACTATTGATATCAAAAAATGACATTAATGATCAAGATTGTCAAAATATCGATTTTGGTAATTTGGGCCGAAAATACACAAGTCCTGGATCGGGCCGAAGGCCCATCGAACATTGGGCTTCGGAAGCTTTCCAGTGGCCTGCTACCTTCAGCCCGAAGACCTTCTAAGGCCTGCCTCGCCGAAGCTTCGGCAGGCCCTACCGAACACCCACATCGGCCTGATTTTCAGAGATAGAGTTTGAGTCTGCTTCTGGCTAATTTTATCTCTAAGTTTGATTACGCCGAATCTTTCCAGATTAATCTTAGAGGTAAGAATACTAGCCCCTATAAATATAGGGGTGAGGCCGGTTCATTAAGCCCCAACACAAATCAACTTCAAACCCTAGTTTGAACCGTACCTTTACTTTCTATTTACTTTTCTGCAACCTTCGTGGGTTTGCCTAGAAGCCCTCCGCCGGCCACACCGAAACCGTGGTAAGCCTTGCTACTTCGCTCGTGAAGCACCCGTTAATCTACGTAACAGATTGCTATCACCTTGTTACTTCGCTTGTGAAGTATCCGTTAATCTACGTAACAGATTGCTACCTTCGTTTCCCTACTACAACACTTAGCAGATTCGGTCTCCAGGCCGAATTGGCACTTGATCCCTATTCTATTTGCAGATTTTCATGCTCGGAGCCCCTTCGCCGGAGGTGTCCGGAGCCAGGAAGCTAGTTTCAGAGGCTGCCAGAACACCCTTAGGCGGAACCCTGCTTCGACTGCCCATGCTGGACCATCACGCTGTTGTTGGTTTGACCAAGTCCTGCACGCCAGAGCGCTCTGCAGCAGGCTTCGTCGCACTAGGCTTCGTCACGCATATACTTCGCTCCAGACGAAGTCGTGCCAGCGAGTCACGTTGGAGTATTTTTGTCGTGTCAGAGACTTCGTACCGAACCCCACTGTTTGGAGGTGATTTCACATCGAGATCTGTTCGGAGCCTGACTTCGGTCAGATCAATCCGATCGCCGAAGGCTACCTTCGGCGAGACCCTTCGCACCAGATGCCGAAGGCCCCCTTCGGTGAACCCCTTCGCACAGTATACATTGAATCAGTTAGGCTCCATTCAACCGACTGATTTATTTTATTTAATATATTTCTTTTCGGCTAATTGGGTTATTTCTGTGTGATCTAATTACCTGGCGACTCCACCCTCCTTTCCACTGTTAAGGGTAGTCCGAACACGACGTCAATGTTGTGTTACGCTTAGGCTTGTCCCTAAGTATCCACACACTTTTGGATCATCGAACTGACCCAAGTGCGGGGCACGTTTTCGTGTCAACACACTTTTTTGGCGACTCTGCTGGGGAAGGCTACGCCAACATGATGAGTACATCTACATCGGCCGCATGCACGTCTACAACGACAACTATGTCTACATCACCGATGGATCCCATGGGAGGCGCAGATATCGACAACCGCAACATCATGACTTCTACCCTTGAAGATATTCCCGAAGAAGACCGAGCAAAGATTGAGGCGAAGATGAAGGCACTTCAAGACCTCATGCTTGGAAGCTACGTCAAGACACACGCGGGCTTCATCAAGCACGACGTCAATGTCCCCGATCTTGCTCAAACCCAAATAAATCCAGTATCACCTCCTTTATCTTCTTTAGAGATTGAGCAAAAAATAGCCACATCAGTAGATCAAGCTGTTAGCGCTTCACTAGAAAATCGTTTAGATTCGACAGTTAGCTCTCAGGTAAAGGTGACGTTTAGAAAGTTCGACTTTACCGAGGCCGTTCCTCCAACTCCAATCGCTAGTGCACCTCTGGTGAATCATATTTATAGCAAAACTGATGGTAGTACTGGCAAGACCATCACGTCTCCGGCCTCAGCATATACGGTCGAGACAAGCCATTACCAATCTAACCCTATCCATTGCATGCCACATGCGCCAGTTCTTCCCACATTGCCCGCGCCGCATGCACTAGCACATATGCCCGAACACGTCATGCACCCTGAGCCAGAACGTGAGGAAGATCCCCGCGGCTGACACACTGACATACCGCCACGTGTCGTGCCTCCACACGAGAGATGCACGCAGATAGGGGACCATGACAACATTGAGGAGCGGATCCATGCACTATTTAGGGAATGCACCAGTTTCATACCTAGGGGTCGGGCTAGGGTTTACCGGAAGCCGTACCCCGACCATTTCGACACTATACCATACCCTCGCGGCTATAGAGTCCCTGAATTCACCAAGTTCGACGGTGAGGGTAGCAATACCACACTAGAGCATGTCAACCAGTTCTTAGCACAGTGTGGAGAAGCTAGCGGGTCAGATGCATTAAAACTTAGACTATTTTCTCTTTCTCTATCCAACATTGCTTTCACTTGGTTTTTGGCGCTCCCGCCGAACTCTGTCCAAACGTGGGCTGAATTAGAACAAAAATTCCATGACTATTTTAATACAGGTGAGGCAGAACTTAGGCTTTCACACTTGACATCGGTCAGATAGAAATCTAGCGAGAGTGTCTTTGAGTATATCAAGCGCTTTAGAGATACCAGAAACCGATGTTTTAGTCTCAATATCTCAGAGAGGGATTTGGCAGATCTAGCTTTCCACGGGTTGCGTTCCAAGATTAAAGAGAGGCTAGACAACCAAAACTTCTTAGAAGTCAGCCAAGTCTTACAGAGGTTGTGGTCTAGGAAGGCCGAGCCAAGGATAAGAAGTTTATTAAAACGTTTAACAAGCCTAGGGATGAAGTCCATGTCATGGAGCACTCTCACGAGGAAGAATCAGAGGAGGAGGAAGATTCAGCTGACATGTATGTGGCCAAATGGGTTTGGAGCGCTAAGAGTAAACATGTCACTTGTTTTGAACTATGTCCGTCTCCTACCAAGAGTCGGCCTAGCGAAGTTAAATACTCGTTTGACATAACTAAGTGCGATAAAATATTTGATTTTCTCTTGAAGAACCGGCTTCTTGGGTTGCCTAAAGGCTAGGTCGTTCCATCCGCCGACGAGCTAAAGAAACGCCCCTACTGTAAGTGGTATGGTTCACACTCCCATTATACTAACGACTGCAATGTTTTTCGTCGACAGGTTCAATCGGCCATAAAAGAAGGACAATTGAAAATAGACCCCAGTCTAAAGATGAAGATGGACAAAGAGCCCTTTCCCGTGAACACCGTCGACCTCGACGAGAAGTGAATACTGATTTGGCCAGAGAAGGCCGTGTCAACTAAGGGGAAAGCGGTCATTATTGGAGAATCACACACATGCACACTCGTACCAAAGAATCCTGAAGTAGGAGTGTGGAAAAGAAATGTCAACACGTTTCCTTCGGCTAGGGCTCACAAGAAGCCAAAGGTAACATATCAGATGTTGTTAAACAAACACCATAAAAAAGCCAAGGAAACAGGCCCCCACACAAAAAGGCTAAGACAACCGAAGGGGCCAAAATAGTCGGAGGGTGGCTTCGGACCATAGTGGCCGGACCCTTCGCACGGTGGTTTTGGACCACAGTGGCCGACCCCCCTGCATAGTGGCGCCGGACCCCAGTGGCCGAGCCCTCCGCACAACGAGTTTGGGCCTCAATGGTCGAACCCTTCATACAACAAGTTCGGACCCCAATGGCCGGGCTCAACTCTACTCTCGACAAACCCTCCGGCGGTAGGCTTCGGTCCACAATGGCCGAACATACCTTTGGCCTAGCAGGACCCTTCGCTAATATGGTCCGAAATACCTTCGACATGGCCGAACCCCCCTCCGGGTAATGGGTTCGGCTCATAGTGGGCGAAGCCGTTGGAGCCACCAATACCTCCACTGTACAATTGGACAGGGACCCCGTGGGCTCCGTACACCTCGCAACCTGAGTACCCTTCGCAGTATAACATTGCCTCCTGTTTTCCTTCGGAGTAGTATAACTGGCAGGGACCAACAGACGCGATGAAGGGTGACATCGTCCACAGGCTGTCCATAGTACCTCCGAATCAACTCGCATAGGACGAGGCCAAGGGAGATGGATGCGAAGAGGCGAAGGAGAGGGAGTCCGAAGCCATCATAGTCAAAGTAGGGTCTCAGGAAGTCCTAATCCTGAAGGCCCCCTCACCGAAGCTCGATGGAGGTAAGTCCCCTAGTCCAGCCGAGGCCAACGCCGGAGCCCGGTCCGATCGGCCGAACGAGGCCGGTTTGACCGACAGGGTCCACAACGAAGGGTCCTCCAATTATAAAACACGCGAGGCTGACCTGGGTGGTACCTCTTCGGCCAAAAATCATGAAAACAGTGTGGTGGCACCTGGTACCAAACCACAACCATCTTGGGCACCTCCGGGCATGTCCAAATCACAGAAAAGGTGTCTACAATGCCTACAGGCACAGGAGATGCACGAGAAAAAGGCCGAGGATGAACGAGATGCCATCTTTGAGGAGACCCGTCCTCGGCCAGCCGCAAGACAGGTATGAAGGATCAAGCCGACTGAAATAACCAACCCGGCTCCAAGTCCAAGTGATGACGACGACGACATGCTCGACGATGCTACTCGCCTGTCTCTGAGGGGCCCACACCTCAGGCGATGGACATCAACATCATCATGCTGCCCGCCGAATTATCCCTACCACAAGACGAGGCCGAAGTCACTCAGTTGAACCTTGGTCCACGCAATGCTATTTTTGAGAAACCCGAGGATACGGCTCGCCACCTAAAGCCTCTCTACATGAGAGGTCACATTGATAGGAAGCCGATCTCTAGAATGCTTGTCGACGGTGGTGCCACTATTAACTTAATGCCTTACTCTCTGTTGAAGAAGCTTGGCAGGGGCGAGGAAGACTTGAAAAGGACTAACCTAATGCTCAACGGATTCAACAGCGAGAGTTTCGAGGCAAAGGGCGTACTCTCCATGGAGCTAACAGTAGGTAACAAGACATTGCCAACAACATTCTTCGTCGTTGACGTGCAAGGTAATTATAGCGTACTGCTCGGGCGTGACTGGATTCACGTGAACTAATGTATTCCTTCCACTTTGCACCAATGCCTGATATAGTGGGACGACGATGACGTAGAAGTCATACCAGCAGACATTTTGGCCTAGGTAGCATTGGCCGATGTGTTCATCGACGCCATCAACAATAAAGTAGAATGTCTATCAGGTAGGGACCTTTCAGATTACGACTTCGTTAGCATGTCCGGAGGATGTTTCATACCGTTGTCAATAAAGTCGACAGGTGTAGCACGACTATTTCTAAATTAGTGGTCATGTCTAGCAAAAGTAATCTTGATTGGCTAAAGTCTCGCGTTTTTGTGTCAACAATTACATTAAAAGTTTCAACATAAAAATGTACTTTTCCGCACTTTAAGCCATCACCTTCCTTTGATATTACCCTGCATTATTATTGTATTTTCAGTGGCTTGTTGAGTACTTTTGTACTCATACCAGTTGAAAACCCACTTCAGAGATGGTTTACTACGACGAGGATGGTCTGGAGTAGTCACCTAGTCAAGGACGCGAGCCTGGAAGAGATGTTCATCTCGAAGATTATTTTACTAGTTTCTTTTATTTTTATGTTTGTGTAATAATGTGGTCTGTGAACCATAAATGATTGTCGTATGAATGATGTCGTGTGATGAACATCTTGTTATTATTGATTTTCTTTGGAATTTCAATAAACTCCCGAATTTGTTAATTCTAGGTGCCACAAGATGGTATTAGAGCCAACTTGACTGTAGGAAGCCAAACAGACCTGCCCAATACTTAGCTTTACAAAAATCTATTTCGTAAAAATCTACTTCATATTTTTCTTCTCTCTCTTACTCTTTAAACTTTGTCTTTTTTGTAGATGCCAGGTCACCACGTACACGGATACCTTCAATACCATGATGGATTCATCCGTGAGCTTTGGATGCTCGTGACCTTCCTCGGATTCGTCCATGAGCCCCAGTTCCATGGAATTTACCCTAAAGAATTCGCAGGCGCTTGCGACATCACCATCACCATTCACTCCTCTAGAGAACACCCCCCTTCTTCATCTCAACTTTTGGAGGCCCAACCTTCGAGGTGGCGTGTCAACGCGCCACTTTCAAGTACCTCACGGAGTTGAGGCTAATTTACGACGTTCAACTCCGAGACACCTCCTTCCGTTATGTACCGATGCGCACTCCAAGAGCCCACCGCAACATCTATGTGAGTATTCTATTTGACCGTGACACCGCCATGGCCAGGATTACTCATCTTTTTCATTCCATAGATCACCTTCACACTGAGGCCATGCTTGACGCCGACGATCAGCACGATACTATCGACTTCTATCGCCACACGACAAACACCCTAATTCGGGAGAATGGAGAACTGCAGCGCAAGGTCATCGATCTACAACAGAGTGTCACTGAGAACGCCGAGCTCCGGCGTCAGATCCAGGAGCTCAAGAAGGAAATCGAAGAGTTAGCACCGCTGCCTACCCGCAAGAAGAAAGCTATTAGGAAGCCTGCCCCTCGACCGAAGCGGATCACCCCACCGTCAATGCCATTCAGACCTTCCTCCTCTAGTGCCGCTGCTCCGGGGCCAGTCGATGTTTCGGATCCCATGATAGAAAACTTCATTAAACCCAGCATTCCCCGAGACTCTCGTGGATTGGAGAGCACCGAGACTACCTCTAATGGCGAGTAGATGCGATTGATGATAGTTCCGACACTTGTTTTGTTTTCTTTATTGTTTGTGGTACCATCCATAGCGACTTGTGCTATGGGTGGGATTAAAATAAGAGCTGAAATGCAATGAACTATGATTGTACCACAATCAATAAAGAATCTGTGAACTATTTTGGGGAAATTTTTTCTAAGTCTTTTCTTATATCCTTGGGATGTTGTCACCTTCAGAATGGCCAATGACCAGAACCCATTTTCCACCCACAACCTGCCAAACAATGTAGTGCCCAACGAGGATGCTATGAGATAGCGTTAGACCGGGGCACCCGTTGCCAACATTCCTGCACTAGCCGAGATGATGGTCAACCAGAACTAGCTCATCACCACTCTGTTGGCTCAGATGCAACAGCAGCAAGCCCACATGCAAGAACATCAAGCACAAATAAATAGTCTGTGGCAGCAGCACCACTTGGAGCCACCCCCACACCCACAAGCCCCTGCACCGACCCCCGCTACTCAACTTTCAGAGTTCCTAAGCGTGAGGCCTCGCACATTCTCAAGCACGACCAATCCAATGGAGGCAGGGGATTGGTTGAGGACCATTGGAAAGAAATTGGACCTCCTCCCTTGCTCCGACATGGAGCGAGTAGCATTCGCAGCCCACCAACTCCAGGGTCCGACTGCCGAATGGTGGGACAACTACCGTGAGTCCCAGCCTGAGGCTCAAGTAGTCACTTGGGCAAAATTCTCCACCTCCTTCCGAGCTGCCCACGTTCCTGCCAAGATTGTTGCCATGAAGTGACATGAGTTCCGCGACTTGCAGTAGGGGAGCAAGTCCATCACAGAATACCTCCATGAGTTCAACATGCTGGCCCGGTATGCGCCAGATTAAGTTTGCACCGACACCGACCATCAAGCTAAGTTCCTTAGGGGACTGAAGGACAAACTGTTCGTCCAACTCGTCGTCATGGACTACACCAACTTCCAGAGGTTGGTGAACAAGGCCATCATCCAAGAGATTGAGTAGAACAAGCTGGACCTCAATAAGAGGAAGATGATCACCTTCAAGCACAACCAAGGGGTCCTGCAGAGACCCCGCTTCACTCCTCTACCTCATACATTGAGCTACCACCCTCATCCTGCCTTTAGGCCACAGTACACTTCCGGCGGTTCAAGCACTGGGAACCCCCTCTTAGCTCCACCAGCTACATCTGCCCTGCCAGGACTTGCCGCGAAGACCAACACCTTGAGGGATCGGAATGGTAAACTGGTGGTCTGCTTCAACTGCCGTTAGGAAGGGCACTGCTCTCATCAGTGTCCTCACCCCAAGCAACCCCAAGGAACTACTCCCAACCTGGCGTTCCGTGCCCGTGTCAATCATATCACCGCGGAAGAAGCCCAAGAGGCTCCAGAAGTCGTCCTCGGTATGTTCACTGCAAATTCCATACCCGTAGTAATATTGTTTGACTCTCGAGCAACACACTCCTTTACGTCCCAAAATTTTGTGAAAAGTAATGAACTAGAAGTACTCCATCTACCCAAACCCATGATGATCACTACCCCTGGCAACCAAACTCTAGCCAACCTGTTTAGCCCAAGGACCTGGATAGAGATCCAAGGGGTGTTATTTTGGGCCGACCCAATCCTTATAGATTGCAAGGGCCTAGACCTCATCCTCGGTATGGACTGGTTGATGAAGCAAAAGGGAATGATAGACCGCACCAGCAAGTCCGTCACAGTAACCAGCATGGATGGAATCACCGTCACCTTTAAGATGGCCACCCAGGGTTTAGGAAGAACTTCTCTTCACCAGATGGCAGTAGAAGAAGTACCTATGGTCCGAGAGTACCAGAAAGTTTTTCAGAGGAATTACTAGGGATGTGTAACACCCAGATTTAATAAAACCTGGACGTTATTGAAATTCCATAGAAAATCAATAAAAACAAGACGTTCATCACACGACTGCATTCAATACGCCAAGCATTCATGGTTCATAGACCATATTATTACAAAAGTGTTAAATCAAAGAGAAACTAATAAAATAAATGTCCTAGATGAACGCCTCCTTCCAATCTCGCCTTGACTGGGTCGCTACTCCAGACCTTCATCCTCCTCGTAGTAGATGGCCTCAAATATAATGCAGGGTAATAACAAGGAAGCTAGTGGCTACTTTTGCGAAAAAGCATATTTTTAAAGCATTTAATGTAAACAGGTTATTAATACAGAAAATGGCGAAGTTGATCATATTTGAACCCATATCGGTACAAGTCACCCTCAGGTTGCCCCTTGCCCCCTCTACTATGGTGCTTCAAGTTGGTACGATCCATACCTCCAGTTAGGACTTACCCATTAGACTTGTGGTTAGTACGAAAGTGCTTTGCAACAAATCCCGCAGACCGGTCCTTGTAGTGCCTCGGGTGCGACCAACCAATTCCCTAGCTTGCACCCGGAACCCACCATACTTATAACATAGCCAACTCCAACAAAATCCAGAGACGAGAATAATGGGGAAATCATATAGTAGAATCCAACTATCTATGACTCGTTCTTTTATCCTATAGCAGTTGTGTCGGTACATTGGACACTAGCTAATATAATATTTAAAAGTGACAAGGAGTTTTATGCTCAATAAGCATGGCTTGGGTTTACACACAAGGACGGGGATCTAATAAATATAACTTATGGCTTGAGATTAGACTAATGCAATATCTCATTCCTATGAGTTATCACGGTAGTTATGAAAAACTGGGTTCAAATATGATCAACTTGGGGTTTGTGACTTGCCTTGATAAGCAAATGGCGAAGGTGGAACCTCGTGGGTAGAACTCCGGATCCTCGACGGTGTCGTAGTCTTCTCGATACGGAAAATAAATACGACATTCAATAAACAATCCAAACATCACAAAATATAAACATACCAATTTGTTTGTTTAAACAAGGGGAATAAAGCCTTAAATATTTTGAGGTTATGTCCTAAATATTAAGGATTAATTTTTAAGGGCTTTTATGAATTATAAATTGAATTATCAATTTATTCCCAAAGGGGTTTTTACTTTATTATTTAATAAGAATAAATTGTGAAAAATAAACATATTGTTTTTATGGCATAATTGTGTATAGAATAAAAAGACAGATTTAACAAAATTTGAATGGTGAAATTTAGAGTTGAAACAAGCAAGTTATGAATTTTCTAAGTTTAAACCATTTTCTAGATTTTATTTAAACTGAAAAAAGTCTCTGGTCCACGGTGAACCAGGTTCACCGTGAACCCTTGACTGCGCGCGTGAGCCGGGCACGTGGCTGCGGTCAAATCAAGATCCAACGGACGGCGTGCGCGCGGGATTTTTAAATGAAAACCGACGGCCCACAGCGCTCCGTACCGCTTCAGCACGGATCAAGGGCCTAGATTAAATCCCTTCGGGGTTTAATCAGTGCCCTCCGATCAGGATCGTGTGGCCCGGATGCCGTCCGGCACGGCACGCGCAGAAGGCGGGGTAATTACCCTTTCTTCTCCTGCTCCGGTGGGCTCCGACACGGTGGTGACGATGACGGCGAGGGGGCTAAGCCCTAAATCTCGGTAGAAATGGAAAGAGGAGAGGGAGGGGATCACGAATGTACCGGAGACGGTGGCGAAGGGTGACTAATGGCGATCGGTGACGAGAGGGAGTGGCGGAGTTTTTCGGGTCTGACATTGGCGACGAGTTCCGGCGGTGATACGGCCAAACGGAGGTGGGGCCGGGGTAGTGGGCATGAAGACGGTCCTAGCGGTGGCGTCGGTGAGGGCAGCGGGGGCCAGAGGCACTAGCGAGGGGCTGCCGGAGCCAAAGCAGTGGAGGGGGACTAAAAGTGAGTGGCGGCACTCTGGAATGCGATAGCTAGGGCAACAACGGTGTGGCGGAGCGCGGTGCTAGGCTAGGCTGGGCTAGAGGGGGTTTGCGGGTTGCGGCCCAATTTCCTTTAAGAATGTATTTCTGATTTAAAATAATTTTGGAAAATCTATTATTTGTTTAGTTCCTGAATCACTATTGCTAAAATTTTGTAAAAATTCCTAAAAATATTTCTTGGCCTCTAGATTCCATCATAAATTTTTCAGCCTTAAGTTTGGTTTATTTTTCTCTGTTTTGCTCTATTTGGCTTCTTTTATCCTTTTTCTCTATTTAAATAATTCCTTTTTTATCTAGAAAATTAATTCCCTCAATTTATTTTATTTTTAATTCCTGGGATGTTATAGGATGCCACCAAAGAGGGACATTGAATTCAGGAGTGAACTTGTTCCCGGAACCTCACCCATCTCTAAGCGATCGTATCGGATGGCCGCAAATGAGTTAGCTGAAGTAAAAAAGTAATATTGAAGAACTTGAGCAGAACGGATATATCTGACCGATTACGTCGCCTTGGGGTGCACCAGTCATTTTTGCCATGAAAAAGGATAAGACAAACATGATGTTTGTGGCTTATAGAGCTTTGAACGAGGTGACCATTAAGAACAAGTACCCACTGCCACGAATCGACGACCTGTTCGATCAGCTAAAAGGATCCCCAGTCTTCTCCAAGATTGATCTCCAATCAGGCTACCATCAGCTAAGGATCAAAGAGGAAGACATTCCCAAGACCGTATTCACGTCCCGATATGAATTGTATGAGTATACCGTGATGTCATTCGGACTCATGAATGCCCCCACGTTATTCACGAATATGATGAACAATGTCTTCATGGAGTTCTTGGATAAGTTCATTGTAGTATTCATCGACGACATCCTCATCTACTGCAAGAGCAAGGAAGAGTATGAAACCCATCTCCGTCTAACTTTGGGAAAGTTACAAGAGCAGCAATTATATGCTAAGTACAACAAATGCGAGTTCTGGTCATCTGAAGTGAAGTTCCTCGGACATGTCATATCTGCCGGATGAATAGAAGTGGACCCAACCACCGTGGACGTAGTAACCAATTGGTTGCAGCCAATGAGTATGTCTAAGATCCTGAGTTTTCTAGGACTAGCCGGATATTATCGCCGGTTTATCGAAATTTTTTCCAAGATCGCCAAACCCATGACCAAATTGTTGCAAAAGGAAGCAAAATTCAAATGGACTCTAGCCTGTGAAGAAAGCTTCTGGACCCTCAAGAAGAAGCTCATGTCAGCCCCCGTTTTGACCCTACCGGATATCCGGAAGGACTTCCACGTCTACTGTGATGCCTCTCGTCACGGACTAGGGTGTGTCCTGATGCAAGACGGGAAGGTGATTTCATACGCCTCTCGATAATTGAGATCACACGAGTTGAACTACCCTACGCATGACCTGGAGTTAGTAGTTGTAGTTCATGCGCTGAAAATATGGAGGCACTATCTCGTTGGTAACAGATATGAAGTATTCACCGATCACAAGAGCCTCAAATACATATTCACCCAGCTCAACCTGAACCTCAGGAAAAGAAGATGGTTGGAGTTGATCAAAGATTATGACTTAGGCATCCACTACCATCCAGGCAAGGCAAACGTAGTGGCCGATGCCTTAAGTCGAAAAGGATACTGTAACACCGTCATGGTGTAGGATCAAGCTCCTCTGTTATACAAGGAGATGGAAAGGTTGAACCTAGGAATCACTACTAGAGAATACCTCGCCACCCTAGAGGCAAGACCTATATTAATGGACCAGATCTACGAAGCCCAAAAGGAAGACCCCGACATAGCAGAAATCCAAAAGAACATGAGGAGTGGAAAGGCCCCAAGTTTCTCCGAAGATGAAGTTGGCACTATATGGTTCTAAAATCGGCTGTGTGTGCCTGACAGACCAGTGTTGAAGGCTCTTATCCTCAAGGAAGCTCATGATACCCTGTACTCCATACATTCGGGGAGTACTAAGATGTACCAGGACTTGAAAGAGAAGTATTGGTGGGTCAGTATGAAAAGAGAAATAACTGAATATGTAGCAAGATGTGACACTTGTCAACGAGTCAAGGCAGAGCACCAGAGGCCTACCGGTTTATTGCAGCCCCTAAAGGTACCCGAGTGGAAGTGAGAAGAGGTAGGGATGGACTTCATCACTGGACTACCTAGAACCCAAGTCGGATATGATTCCATTTGGGTGATCATTGATCGGCTCACAAAGGTAGCCCATTTCATCCCCATGAAGACAACCTACAGCGGTCCGATGCTAGCAGAGCTGTACATGGCCCGGATTGAGTGTTTGCACGGAGTTCGGAAGAAGATCGTATCCGACCGAGGCAGCCAGTTCACCTCCATGTTTTGGAAGAATCTTCAGGAAGTGCTCGACACCCGGATGAACTTCAGTACGGCTTATCATCCACAGACTAGCGGGCAAACTGAAAGAGTGAACCAAATATTAGAAGACATGCTCAGAGCACGCGCCATAGATTTTGGCGGAATGTGGGACAAGAGCTTGCCTTATGCAGACCTTCGGCAGCTCAACATCCAAGAAGATTTGACTTATATTGAGAGGCCAGTTCAGATCCTAGAAATCAAGGAAAGGGTAACCAGGAGTCGAGTGGTCCGTTTCTGCAAGGTTCAGTAGAGTAACCACCCCATCAAAGAAGTCACTTGGAAAAAAGAGGAAGAACAGAAAACCCAATACCCCGAGTTATTCGAGACACTCTCCGAATCTCGAGGACGAGATTCTCTATAAGGGGGATAGGACTTTAACACCCCAAATTTTTAAAGGTAAAAATAAATTAATAAATATAACTTCTCTAGAAAAGAATTATTATTATTATTATTTTGATTTTCAATAAAGCTGAAAATGTCCAAATAAATAAAATCTAGAGAAATAATCATAATCTTGCTCTAAGAAAATTACATTATGTTCTTAAGGCCAAGATATATTTTTGAGAATTTTTACAAATTTTTAAAACCTTTGCAAGTAGCTCATAATTTATAAACCATTTTCTGAAATTATTTTTATTCAGAAAAGAATTATAAATATCATTGGGCCGTGAACCCCCTTTCTCCCTCTATAGGTCGGCCCATCCCGTTTACCTCTGTACCCTCTCACTGACAAGTGGATCCCACCTATCGGTGCCATCTGCCTCGCGCCCGAGCCCTGGACCACCTGTCAGCCTCCTCCCCTCTCAGTGCTTGCGCTTTGGCTCACCTATTGGCGCCGACCGTTGTGCACACACCCCTGTCTATCGCTGATAGTGGCCCCGCCCTATCAGGTTCTTCTTCCTCGTGACCTCGCACCCCCGAGATCCCCGTCCGCCGCCGTAACTCCCGATTTCGCCTCCGCCGTGGGCCCATCCCCGGTTTAACGTCGGGATATTACTCACCTTAACGCTGGTGATCGTTTCCCTCTCGGATCCCCTCACATTAAGCCCCACGGTGCCATAATTATCCACGTTAAGCCTCGCCAGAGTTAAACCCCTCCCTCTTGGCTTTCACTGCACCCAGCCCCTCTCATTCACCGCCGGTGCCCTATAAAACCCCCCCTCGGCAGACCGCATCCAACCGACCACGCAATTTCTATTCCTCGCCAGTAAGGAGTGCTTGCGTAGTTATTTTGCGTCGCCCCTTTGTTCCGCTTCTAGCCACCACTGGCCGTCGCTAGAGCCCATCCCCATTGCCATCGACCACCTCTTCGTGACCGCCATCGCCTCCCTGACCTCGACCACTACTCCCCTTAAGCTCATCGCCACCAGAACCCCATCACCGATGAGCACCCAAAGCTTCATAGCCGGCCGCATTCCGTCAACCCCAAGCCACCCTTTCGGTATCATCTTTATCACCATCCTTAGCTCATTCCATTTTCATGCTTAGATTAGGCCGCCGGCCATCGTCGTCGTCACTAGGCTTGCCGCCACCCTCAGTCATCAATGAAGAAGATGACTGACACGAGTAATTACCCCGTGCCATGCCAGAACACTCCGCGGCCGTGCGATCTCGATCAGACGGTCGACGTTATATCGCAATTGGGTTTAATCCTGGCCATCCGTTCTGAATGAAGGGGTACCGAGCGCTCATAGCCGTCCGATTTCACTTAAAACCCACGCTTCAGCCACATGCGTCCGATCGAGATCCAATGGAGATCCACGCTCCAGCTCACAACACATATGTGGGTTCACGGTGGACTCGGTTTACCATGGACCAGGCGCTGATTTAAAAATAAATAAATTCTAGAAATTTCTTTAAACTTCAAAATTCATATCTTCTTCAAATTAACTCCAAATTTGGCCATTCAAATTCCAGAAAATTTATCTTTTTATTATCTTCATGTTAATATAATAAAATTCATATGTTTATACTGAACTTTTATATGGTTTTAATTGGAATTAAAATAAAATTCTAGAAATTGCTTTAAACTTCAAAAATTCATAACTTCTTTAAACTTACTCTAAATTTGACCATTCAGATTTCAGAAAACTCATCTTTTTATTCTCTTCATGTTTATCCAATAAAATCTATATATTTGTATTGGGATTTTATAGTGTTTTAATTATTTGTTATCCTCAATTTGCGTACCTAAAAGATTACGACTTGGTTGAGGAGCCGGAATACCTCCCCGAGGTTTCCCCTTCCTCCTTTGCAGAACAAGGCAAGCCACCAACCCATTTTTGAGCATATTGAACCTAGTTTTAAATCAAATGTCGCTAAAACTCATAGGTTATAAATGCCTTAGTCAAATCCAAAGCCTTACAATATAATTATTTAGATCCCCGACCTTGATGTGCAAACCAAAGCCATGCTATCGAGCCTAAACTCCTTGTCACCATAATAGTAGTATTATTATATAGTGTCCAATGTAACGACACAACCGTTATAGGTTTAAAAATGAGTCGTAGATACTTTGTTTCTATTATATGATCCCCATGATTTCTCTCCCCTGGAATTCTGTTAGTTATGGAGTTGGTTTGATATGTTAGCATGGTGGGTTCCCGGTGCAAGTGAGGGCATTGGTTAGTCGCACCCGGGGCACTATAAGGACCGGTCTACGGGATCCGTTGCAATACACTTCCAAACCAACCACAAGTCTAGTGGGTAAGTCTTAACTAGAGGTATGTGACGTTACAACTTGAGGAACTATGTGGAGAGGGGCAAATAGCACCTGCGGGTGACTTGTACCATGAGGCACAAAAGAGGGCGCAACGTTGGTCCAGTGATCTGGCGCACCGGCAAAACCTATAGTGTGTGTCATTGGGTTGGAGCGCTTCAGGCTAAAGGTTTTGGCATGAGTTCCCGTGACTTGGGTCATTTGGACACACTGCGGTGTGTGGGAACGAGTGCCTTGTGGGTACAGTGGTACACCTCTAATCAGAGTCTAAATATTTTCAAAAAGCCGAGCCCATGGTCAAGGGCGGGTTGCGTGACATCCCACAGTTAGTTTATACTTGTGAAGTGTTGCATGATGATATGGCATGTAAGGACTGTTGAGCGAGGAGTACCGCCAGTATGCCGCGAGATAGAAGATGTTGCATTGTTCATGATTGTAACGCCCACGTTAAAATAAATAAATAATAATAATTAAAATAATACTTTGGATATTTATAAAATAATTCAAAACTATGCAAAGTTATTTTTCCAGAATTTTAGAATTGTTTTTCTTTTTTTTTAAAAAAATTTTATTTCTCTCTTTAAGTTTTCTCTCTCACTTATGCGTGGGACCCACTTGTCTACACCTTCCTCCCACCCTCCTCTCTTTTCTCTCTCTCCCACTTCCACCATGCATGCACAACTCCTTCCCCATGGCAACCGCCGGCCGTTCCACTTTCCCCGTCGCCCACTTCGCATCGAGGCCGCGCCCACGACGCCGGAACCGCCATCCCCCTCGTGCACTATTTTATTTGGCTGTTCCTCTCTTCCCCATTCCGTTTCTCCCACTTTCCACCATTTTTCTCCACTGAGCTCTCCTTCTTCGCCGTAGCTGTGTCGTCGTCATCCCCCCTGGTGAGAACTCCTCCCTTTTCCCATTTCTCCCCCTAGGCTTGTCGACGCCGTCGTCGCCGCGCGCCGGCGCCCACGCTTGCGCTGCACCCACCCGTGCCCCGGCCTTGCCGCATGCCCGTGCGCCGCGCCGCCTCATGCCGCATCACCCGTGCGGGCCACCCATCGCGCCGGTTGCGCCCGCGCGCCGCCTGCGCGTGCGCGCCCACCCGCGCGCTGCCCGGCCGCGCTGGCCGGACCGAGCCATCCCGCACCATTTTTGCCAGTTTTGTGATTTAACCCTCTGTTTTAGGGTATTTAAATCCTGTTCTGGCACTTTAGTGTTCTAGCCCCTCTGTTTTAGGATAATTATTTTTTGCCCTGCACATTAGTACTGTTTCGGCTAAAAATAGAGCTAAAACTTTTAAAATACACAACTAATTCATCATATCTCCGTTTGGAGTGATTCAAATTGCGGTGTTTTCATAAAATTGCAAAGAATCTAACTATGCATTTATTTTGTATTGTTCATGTGTATTGATGTACTTTTTTGCATTAATTATGTATGTGATTGCGTAGACGCCGCTGATTTCATACCGCTGGAGGCCTACTTCATTGAAGATCAAGCCTTCGCGGACCAAGGCAAGCTACCTGAATAGTTGAATATATTGAAATCCCAGCTTTCATAAGTTATTTTGATTTTAACTTAATGCATGATTATTACGACTATAATATGTTATTATTATTGTTTAGCTATACCCATTGTGTTAATTATGGCCCCGTGCAATTAATACCATGTCTTTGTCAACCTAGGTAAATTTTGGTTCAGCTCGTACCTTAATAAGGGTTGGGTTGGTCGAGATAAGAAATACTGCTTAGCCATGCTTAGTTTACATAGACTTTTAGATGGGGAATTATTCATCTCTTTAATGACAAATGTTGTCTCTTTCATGTCGATTAAATTGTACCCTACGGTAGGGTTACTACCGTTAGTGGTTTGGATTAAAACTTGACTAATTAAAATATTGAAAGGGCTGGTCGTGGGTGCATGCTAGTATTTGGGATGTCGCACCCATGGCGATTAAGGACCGATCCATGGCTACTGTTGCAATGCATTTTCGTACTACCACAAGTCTAATGGGTACGACCTGGCTTAGAGTATTAACTGTACTTGCATGTAACACCAGTGGTATGATGGGTGAAAGTTTGTGGTGGGTTGCACCCCTAGGCCTGAATGTCACTTGGCGCAATAGGGGGCTTACTCGACTAGGGTTGGCCCTACGGGAAGCGAAACCTTAGCGGGTGTTTGTATGTTTGTATGGTATACGATGAGACTTGGCATGGGATTGGGTCGGTGTATCGTGGTGGTATCCTGACATTAACCGAGACCGTGCCTTGTGGGTAAAGTTATACACCTCTAATCAGAGTTAAAATCTATTTGAATAGCTGAGCCCACAATCAAGGGAAGGCAAAGTGATGTTTTCACGGTTAGAATAACCTTCCACTTTAATTCTGGTTTGATGGTTGGGATGGGGTCTAAGGATCCTACAGGTGGTGGTAACCTGCCAGTGCAGGTGCACTGCTTGGATTGTAACCTGTTCATAACAGTCTTTATTACTTGTAGATGTTTTACAATTGTTTTAACTGAAAATCAACTTTACGCAAATGAACCCTATTATACCATCCTTGTTATTCCCTAGCATTATTTGCATCATTTTGGGTGGCTTGTTGAGTACCAATGTACTCAGCCCACTATTTCAAACCTCTCTAGAAGTTGAAGGGATCTACAAAGATGAAGATGAAGAGGAGGCGTGAGGCTTGGCCACACTCGAGCGCTTGTGGGAAAGGTCGTTATCCGTTTCTTGTGTTTTGCTTAGTAATCTCTGTTCAGGCCATTTAGGCCATGTATACGACTATGTGTAATTACTTTTAATCCGCGTGGAACTATGTTGTATCTACTTGTTATTGTGTACCCTGCCTTTTCCTGGGACATGGACTTAATGCACAAAGAGTTTGGGAAGGTATTATTCCCGGGCTTGACAAGTTGGAATCAGAGCCACCTCGACTGTATGTTAAGCCCCACGGTTAAGCCCCTAAGATGTTCGTCTAAGGCTATTTTGAAAAAAAAAATATTATTCCCAAAATGTGTCATTTGGTGGTTGTGTTTACTTACCCTCACTATTCAAAAAAAGGTTACTGATTTTGTTTTTGTGTGTTTTTTCAATATGTGTGTAGATGGAGTTGGTGACCTTGAGGTGCGTACGACCTGGAGGTTTCGTGGTGGAGCTTCGGGCCATGATGCGGAAGATCGATTACCTGTTACAACTGGAGTTCGAGTGGATCGAGTTTGCAGTTGGGGCAGATCGTCGTTGGAGGGTGACAGTGATGATCCCCGATGGTCGGACTGACCTTCCCACTCTAGAGTATGGGGGGAAGGCCCTGATTTTTTCATGTCGTAGTGTAGGTGGCTTCTTTCTGTGCGTTGTTGGACCTCCTCCATGCCCACGATGAGAAGCTGCGGACCACGACGTTCCGTTGTCACCCTGCTTGATAGGAGGGGGGTCCTTCAGCCTTTTCTACAACACCGAGCACGAGGAGGACACCACCATCGTCCACATGGCGCGTATGATGGAGTCAATGGATGACATGTATACTCTGTAGGAGCGTGAGAGTAGGAAGGAGATTGAGGCCTAGGGAGAGAAGCTCCGATGCTTAGAGAGAGAGATTCAAGCTTGCCAGAGGCAGGTTGCGGAGCAGTAGTGGAGGATCCTCCACCTTCAGTCCTAGGTTCAGCCCAGGAAGAGGAGCAGTGTTACTGCACGCAAGAGCGTGCCTCTTCTGCAGGAGCAGCAGAGGTTTGTCGTGGAGATCCCAGAGGAGACAAGGGAGTGCACAACTATTGCACCAACTCCTGTTCCAGCTTCGGCACCTCAAAGGGATCAGCCCTTGGGCGAGGACAGCGAGGAGCCCATGGAGGAGGAGTTCTTCGAGGAGTCTCGCACCGAGGGGCCCCTTATAGGCTACACCCCCGCGCCATAGATCGACCCACCCTCATGTTTACCTGATCATTTTGTTTAGACGTTTCATTAGTTTATCACAGGTGTGAAGTTTGTACTGATCTATTTGGTGTATGACTTCATTTAGATTTGCTTGATGTTTAGTTTGTCATTTTCTTAATGAATGAATGTTTGCTTAATCTGAGTGTTTGTTCACATCACTAAATGCATGGAATGAGTTACTTTGATAGAACAATGGTGCCACCCATTCTAAAACCCCTCCCTTCTTTCAGCAAGATGGTGTACACACGCAACGGATGCTACATTAACAATGACGGTAGCGCAGAACAAGGCAACACCATGGATGGATCTAGTGCAGCTCTTCCTAACCAGGGTTTGCCCCCACCACCAGAAGCCGACCCGACTTTGGCCCAAGTTGTGAGCAATAAAATCAATTGATCACTGCTCTTCTCCAGCAACTCTAGAACCAGAACAATCGGGCACCTCAGGCAGCCATGCCTGTCCATCAAGCAGGACCTCAGCAAGCCAAGTTATCTGAGTTCCTTAGGGTTCGCCCTCCCACTTTTGCCAGCACCACTAATCCAATGGAAGCCAATGATTGGTTGAAATATATGGGAAATAAGTTAGATCTGGTGCAATGCTCAAATCAAGAGAGGATGGCTTTCGCTACCCATCAACTCCAAGGCCCTGCGGGTGAATGGTGGGATAACTTTTGTGAGGCTAGACCTGAAGGTCATGTTACCTCATGGGACAAATTCTCCAAGGCATTTTGGAGGGCCCACATGCCATCTAGAGTGGTGGCCCTAAAGAAGAAAGAGTTTCGCTCACCGAGGCAAGGAAATCACACCATGACAAAGTATCTTCATGAATTCAACTGTTTGGCACGTTACGCACCGGAGGATGTGCGTAGTGATGAAGATAAACAAGAGAAGTTCCTAGAGGGGCTGGATGATGAGCTCACAGTCAAGCTCATCTCTAGCGACTATGATGATTTCCAGAAACTGGTGGACAAGGCAATTCGTCGGGAGGATAAGCAAAACAAGATCGATCATAGGAGGAAGAGGATGACTACCTTTCATGCTCCTCAGGGACATCCCAAGAGGCCGCGTGTCATGCCACCTCCTCATGTTGGGTCTTCTTCCACAGCCCCTCGTGCCATGAAGCCTCTCAACAACCCTCCAAACCGCTACCCCAACAATGGAGGCAACACCAACATCATCCCTCATCCAGTAGCAGCACCTATTCAGAATGTTCCACTCACCAAAGATGGTAAACCCATTGTGTGCATTCAACTGCAAGGAGCCTGGACACTTAGCCAACAAGTGTCCAAAGCTGAAGCACCCACAAGGACAGCGGGTGGATACCCCCAATGTTGGATCTAACAATGTGGTCAAGGCTCGTGTGAATCATGTCTCAGCACAGGAGGCCATCAATGCTCCAGAAGTGGTTTTGTGTACGTTCCTAGTTAAGTCACTTCCAGCAATTACTCTATTTTATTCTGGGGCAACACATTCTTTTATATCAAGCATTTTTGTGAGAATGCATGGGGTGAGGGTAGAACCTTTAAGTAACCCTATTGTTGGACCGGAAACGGCGACCAGAGGGGGGGGGGGTGAATGGGAGCTTTTAAAATTTCAGACTAAATATAGCCTTCTGTTTTAATTCTGTCTTCTGTGGAACAGGCTTCGAACACACCCTTCGAAGTTCAGGTTCGGAGGTAATTGATGGCTCCGAACACAGGCTTCGCAAGGAGCAAAAGTTCGAAGCCAAGAAGACTTCGCTCCACCCACAACCTCGAAAAATCAGCTCTGTTAAGTCAGTGCAGGCTCCGCACACAGGGTGCTCCGAGCAGGCTTCGCACTTCACCCTTCGCAAGAGCGGACCTCCCTCTGAGGACTTCGATCAAAATACTTAGCGACAGCAACTGGTGCTGGGCTTCGTACTTCGAAGATCAAAACGCGCACAACACAGACTTCGCTAAGGAGTTCGCCACGGGAAGAAAGACGGGCTTCGATCAGTGCTTTGCTAGTAATCAGCGAGGTCTAGCCTCCAGTTTACACAGAGCGAACACGCACTACAAAACACACTTCGTTTAAAACACACTTCGCCCAACCAGGCTTCGGTGCACTGCCTCAAATCAATCGAAGTGACACACAAAAATCGAAGTATGCAGCGAGGTATGCAAACAAGCTCAAGCAGAAAATGAACACAGTATCAAGGCTTCGTTGCTTGAACAAGGAACACAAAAATTGAACTCACAGGATGAATACAAAGTATGTGGTGGCTAGTATAGGAGCTCAACAATGAATGCTAAAAGTGTTAAATGTGACCTACCCTGCCTCCACTATTTATAGCCACTATTCACCCATGTGAATTGACTACTTTACCCCTAGGGTTTACAATGGTTTTGTCTCATCAGAACAGAGGGGTACAAAAGGTAGTCTACTTTATTTGGAGACTTCTCTGTCAACTTTGCTGAGGGGACAGCGTCAGTTTTTTGCAGAGCCGACACTGTTAGCCTTTACAGTCTTGGACCCTTCTTGAAGCCCCCCTTCGCACGCGAGGGGTGCGGTAGCTTCGGTGAGAAGCCTTGAGCCTGATGGCCTTCGCTTCACTGAAGTCAGCCTTCGATACAATGACGGTTTTGAGCTGAAGCCGTCAAAGCCCTTGGGCCTTCGCACCAACACCTTCGTAGTGGACCACCACGGCTTCGCAGCTTCCCCCAGCTCGAACTCCATCAGTCTGTGTACCGAAGCCATGCATGGCCGAAGTACCTCAAGTCCACCTCACTCCGGAGCCAGCCTTGCTCTGAAGCCTGCTTCACTCCGAAGCCCCACCTTCGGAGTACCACCCTTCGAAGTCCCTCCTTCGTCCAAGGCCTCCGCATGAAGCATTCCATGAGCACTTCGTCGCAGTGTCTCTCCCCGAGCACACTCCTCGACGAGCCTCACCCGGACCATGCCTTCGATGCACCTCGACTTCTGAGACCTTCGTCGGGTATCCCTTTGAGTGTCTCCCTCCGGAGCACACTTCGAACACCTTGCCTCATTGCTGAGGACCTAATCCACCATACTCCGAAGTCACTCCTTCCGGAGTACACTTCGAAGTGCCTCGCCTCCGAGGATTTCGTCTCAGGGTACCTTCACCCAGAGCCACGCTCCGCACTTACTGCCTTCTCCTGGCGCACCTCGACCCGAGGTCCGACCTCGACCCCTTCGCAGCCTTCGTGACGGAGCTCCCTGCTCCCCTGGCATCAAGCCTCCCGCTTGACCCAGGTTCACTTGCTACGAACCGTCCGTCGCCTCCGAAGTCCCCTGCGCACCACAGACAAGCAGACAAGTGTATCCAGTACCCCGGAGACCTCTCCGGGTAAGAAACCTTCGGCACACACTCCGTTGTACCGCCCATAGTACCGAGACCTTCGGTACAGCCAATCATCGTGTACTGTCGGACCCCTCCGACAGGCACACTCCGCTGCAACAGCTGCATCAACCAGACCCACCGAACCCTTCGGTGAAACAGCCTCCGAACCCCTTCGGAGGGACCCCTTCGAAACAAAGGGTAAAAGCCTGTCAATCACTCATCACAGACTCCGAAACCAACCCTTGGTTTCTCAATCTCCCCCTTGATGAGTGCATTGACAACCAAATTCAAGTTCAAGAAAATTTGAAAAATTTCAGCACACAAGTGACCATAAAAATTCCGAAACGAGCCAAAACATGTCACTTGATAAAAGAATTTTCCTTCCCCTTTTTCAAAAGAGTAAAAGCCCCTTCGGCAAATCTCCCCTTTGCAAGATAAAAACTCCCCCTGAGATAATTTTCCCCCTTTGCAACAGAGAACTCAAATTTCTCCCCCTTTGGCAATGCAAGCATCAAGGAGCAGTTAAAAGATGCATAGCTTCGAAATGGGCAGAGTTGCAAAGACAGATAAAGCAAAAATATGCCAATATTAATACCAACTATCATGTGCTCAGCTCAATTTAATATTTTCTAAAAGCATGATGACAGCATGTGATTTTATTATTTTGAATTAAAAGCATCACCACTTAATCAAGAAAACTAGACAAGTAAAAAGAGGGACTGCGCAAAGCTAGTCAATTTCTACTCTAGACAGACAAGTCCAGTTCAAGTGGAGAAATTAAAAGCAAACTTGATGATAAATGAATTGGTCGTTCTTTTAATAATGCCATGGGTTATTTGTTTGTCTACCTTATACTTTCCAATCAGGCCAAGCCTAGGCATGAAAGCCATCAGTAGCTTAAAGCAATGATTTTGGCATACACTACACTATTCCAGTTCAGACCAATGTGCAATGGTAAGCAGTCTAGAATAGAGTAGTGCGACAAACAAACCCACCTGGATCTTTTTGCTTTGAATCATGCAAATCATGGATTTTTGGAATTTTGATTAAGTGAATCAAATTGTGTAATACTTGATAAATATCCATGAACACATTTTTTTCAAGTTGCATTGTTTAGCATCCAAAGAAAAGGTGTCTTGCTATCAAATAGATAAAAGATAGCTAAAACAGACCTGCCTAAACATGCTAGATTTCAAGACTAAGCAGTGAGCATGATTTGATTTTGAAAAAAAAACATGCACATAATGTTTTAGATATATCAAATAGAGCTGAGCTGACATGATTCATGAATTATAATCAGGCATATAAGTGCAAAAGATGTAAATGCAACTTCACACACAATTAGCATATGCACACCAATCTAAATCTGCTCCCCCTCACAAAATGCCGTAAGGGTGACAAACATCAAGTTCCCCTCGCAAGTAGGCAAATCGAGAAGCATCGAGGGTTTTTGTGAAAATATCGGCTAGCTGGTGTTGGGTATCAACATATTGAAGTTCAATATCACCCTTCTCATTATGATCTCTGAGAAAATGATATCGCACATCAATGTGTTTGGTTCTGGAATGCTGAACCGGGTTGTTTGCAATACAAATAGCACTAGTGTTATCACAGAAAAGTGGAACACTCTTATAATCTAACCCGAAATCCCGCAAAGTGGAAACCATCCACAAAATCTGAGAGCAACAGCTAGCTGCAGCAACATATTCGGCCTCAGCCGTCGATTGTGCAACACTAGACTATTTGCGGGAAGACCAGCAAACCAGCGAAGTACCCAGAAAATGACAAGTACTAGAGGTACTTTTCCTATCAATCCTACACCCAGCAAAATCCGCATCGGAATAACCTCGAAGACACAACGAGGAAGACGCTGAATACCAAATGCCGAACTCAAGGGTATGTTTGAGATACCTGAGAATGTGCTTTACCGCTTGGCGGTGCGAAGCTCGTGGTGAAGCCTGAAAACGAGCGCACAGACACACTGCGAAGTGTATGTCCGGCCTCGTAGCAGTCAAGTAGAGGAGGGAGCCGATCATGCTCCGGAACTCCTTCTGATCTACGGCTTCTCCATCTTCGTCAGGATCCAATGCTACAGATGTAGCCATTGGAGTGGCGAGTGGCTTCGCATCAGTCATGTCGAACTTCTTGAGCAGGTCCTTGGTGTACTTCGTTTGGTGGACGAAGGTACCTTGTTTGCTTTGCTTGATTTGCAAACCAAGGAAAAATGTGAGTTCGCCCATCATGGACATCTCGAACTCCCTGCTCATGGCATCTGCAAACTCGGCAACCAAAGCATGAGAAGAGCCACCAAAGATGATATCATCCACATAAATTTGCACTAGGAGGAAATCTTTGCCATGCTTGAGAGTGAACAGGGTTTTATCAACAGATCCCATCAAATACCCCCGCTCAAGCAGAAAAGACTTAAGTCTGTCATACCATGCCCGAGGGGCCTGCTTGAGTCCATAAAGAGCCTTATGAAGTTTAAGGACTTTATGTGGGTATTTGGGGTTTTCAAAACCAGGGGTTGTTTTACATAAACATCTTCGCCTATGAAACCATTAAGAAAAGCACTTTTGACATCCATTTGATAGAGTTTGAATCCCCGGGATGTCGCAAAGGCAAGCAAAATCCTAATGGCCTCAAGACGAGCAGCAGGTGCAAAAGTTTCAGTAAAATCAATCCCTTCTAATTTAGAATAACCCTGAGCTACAAGTCTAGCCTTGTTTCTAACTATAGTCCCATCCTCCCCTTGTTTGTTTTTGAAAATCCATTTTGTTCCAATGAAATGAACATTTGGTGGAGGATCAACTAAAGTCCAGACTTGGTTTCTCTCAAAATTTTCAAGTTCTTCATGCATGGCATTGATCCAACTAGAATCAGAAAGTGCATGACTAACATCTAAGGGCTCGAAAGAAGCAACAAAAGCGGAATCAATGAAATGAGCATGAGAACATGTTACCCTTTGATCAAGCTCACCAATGATCTGCTCGGGAGGGTGAATCCTTTGAACATGATGTGGAGCCTCGCGGCGGGATGCAGTCTCCCCCTCAGCTTGTGCGTTGGTGTGGTCCAAGACGACCGATGTCGAGGTAGTTGCTTCGGGACCTTGTGCCGAAATGGTCGAAGCGGGGTCGGCTTCGGGGGTTGATGTCGAGGGTAGTAGGGGTTCATCCTCGAATTCTCCGGGATCTTCTTCTTCGAAGATGGTCTGTTCCATATCGTGTTCATTTGCCTGTTCAAGAGAAGAACTAACAGAGGGGGTTGATTCATCAAAAGTCACATCACATGACTCGATGACAGTGTTAGTCTCCAAATTATAAACACGATAAGAATGACCATGTGTAGTGTAACCCAAAAAGATCCCGTCAGAAGAACGCGACTCAAATTTATCCAAATTACCACGTTTTAGGATAAAGCAACGACAACCAAAAACTCGAAGATGAGTAACCTTGGGTTGTCTCCCAAAACGTAGCTCATAAGATGTCAAATTCAAAATTGAGCGCAAGAATATTCAGTTTGAGATGTAACATGCCGTGTTCATGGCCTCAGCCCAGAATTTTCTAGGAGTCCTATGCTCATCGAGCATCGTCCTAGCCATCTCAACCAAAGTTCGGTTCTTCCTCTCAACGACACCGTTTTGTTGAGGAACCCGCGGAGCAGAGAATTGATGTTCTATGCCATGCTCCATGCAAAAGTCAACAAAGAGACTGTTCTTGAACTCAGTGCCATTATCACTTCGAATGAATTTCAATGCACCAGGGAGTTCAGTGAAAAGTCTCAAAGCCAAGCTCCGAAAGTGTGAGAACACTTCATCCTTGCTGGCAAGAAAGAAGACCCAAGAGTAGCGAGAGAAATCATCGACAATAACTAGCACATACCACTTGCCGCCTAAAGAACTAACCCGAGAAGGACCTACAGTGTCCATGTGGAGAAGTTCTCCGGGTTGTTCAGTCATCACTGTGGTGACTGGCGAATGCGAAGCGGCAATCATTTTTCCATGTCGACAAGGAGCACAAACTAAATTCTTCTCAAACTTGAGCTTGGGCAATCCTCGGATCAGACCTAGGGCACAGAGACGAGCGAGCAACTCAAAGCTCATATGCCCTAGTCTCCTATGCCACTTCCAAAGCTCAGAGGTAGAATGTGCAACAAGACAATGAGAAGAACCAGATGACTTAGAAAAATCAGCTCCAAAAACTCTCCCAACTCTAAAGATCTTGCAAACCACAACGCCATCAGAATTGAGTACTTGCGAAGTATCACGATGGAATGGCACTTCGAAGCCCTCATCAAGAAACTGAGATACAGAAAGCAAATTGTATCCCAGGTTTTCAACCAAAGCAACATCTTTGAGAGTGAAATTCGAGTTAATTCTTACCACACCTTTACCTTTCACTCTACTCCTTCGATTGTTGCCGAAGGTGATATGTTCCCTTTGCTTTGCTGTGGTGAGGCTGGAGAACCATGCTGCATCTCCGGTCATATGGCGCGAACAACCGGAGTCCATGATCCATGTGCCCTCCAAGCCTCGGTCTGTCGCCTACACATGATAAGAAAATCTCGATCGCTCAGTGCTGGGGTGAGTGAAAATATGACGAGGCATCCAGCACTGAGTGATACGAGTAGTAGGCACAATAAAAGTAGACTGCCTACACACAGGATAATCAGAATGATGCAAAGTGCGAGGTCTACCTACATGCTGTGATCTAACAACATGACGAGGTCTCCTACTCTGATGAGGTACAAAGCTACTCATCCGGGGTCTACCACCATATGGAACATGGTGAACACCTCGAAGAGCAAAAACTCTCCGAGAAGCACGAGGAGCCTCAAAAACAGGACGATAGTAAAACTCAGACTCATGCATACCTAAAGATGGGTAATGCATGTCCTGTAAACTCATCGTCTGAGAGCGTCGCTCATCCTTGATGCGACGAAAACAGAACCCAACCAAATGACCCGCCCGCTGATAGTAGGAACAATGAAAAACTCTCCTAAGGGCACTCTCATGGGTCATAGGAGCAACTCTCACAGGCTCCTTGGGCTTCTGCTGAGTGGTTTTCTTGGGAGGGATTTTCTTGGCAGGAGGAGTGGTTTTCTTTTGAGTTCGGGTAGGCTTTTTGGCTGATGGAGTGTCTAACAGAGCTCTCTCTTTCTCTAGGGTAGTGGGAGAGGTAAAAACAGTTTTGTTTTCACTATCTAAAGGAGTCCTCTCAAAACCTAAACCTAGATCTAACCCTGCTCTGTTAGCACACATCTTGGTCTTGGCCAAGAGCAAATCCATCCTACCCTTTCCCTCAGTGCATTTGTTAACCACAGAAAGAAGGTACTCATTTTCAGTCATAAGGTTTTCAGCTTGCTCTCTAACAGTGCCTAGCTGGTCCTTAAGGGTTATGCAAGTGTCACACGCAGGCTGCACATCCTTAGAACTACCGGCCCTCTCCAATCTAGCCTCTAAATCTTGAACATGCTTATCACGTAAATTAATGCTCTCGCGCAATAAAGAACAGTTCATGCATTCAATTACATCATGAGGTCTAGAATCAACCACCAAAAGCTGCTTCTGTGCAGTCTCAAGCTCGGATAGAGTTTGAGCATGTACAGAACGCAACTGAGCAAGCTCACCCATGACAACAGTACAAGATTCACATTCGGCATCATTAACTTTAGACTTAAGCATGGCATAATCAGTAGAAAAAAATTCTAGCCTAAGTCTAAGGTCTTTTCTTTCTCTAGCGGCTTGCACAAGTAATCTATCCTGACCAAGAACTACTTCATTTAGCTCATCTAATTTAATTGAAAGCTGGTCATAGGATAAGGGTACCTCAGATGAGTCAAGCTCATCGCCGCTGTGATCGCTGTCGGCCATGAAGCAAAGGCCGGTGAAATCTCGTCCCTTCTTGTCCTTCTTCTCCTCCTTCTTTGGGGACTCCTCCTCCTCAGAGCTCGACTCCTCAGTTGAGGAAGTGTCGATGTCGCTGAGAGCAGCAACAAATGCTCTAGAAGCAGCTTTGGCTACTTTCTTAGCTACCTTACCGCGCTTGCCATTCACAAAGTGTTTCCTCTCCTTCTTGTGGTATTTGGGGCGCTCACTCTCATCTCTCTTCTTGAGTTTCGGGCAATTGGCCTTGATATGAGAAGTGTCGCCACACTCAAAGCAACCACTAAAACCACTTCTCCTCTGATCCCGTCTCTCATGGTGAAAATGGGTGAAACTTCTGGCAATGAGAGCAAGCTCATCATCATCCAGGGTGTCCACCTGCTCCTTAGTGACAGAGACCAGGGAGGACAAAGAAAAACCATCTGCAAGAACACAAGTACCAGATGTGCTTGGTTCTGTAGTGGTGCCACGGCTAGTGCTAGAAACCAATGCCAATGGCTATGGCAAAGAATTTCTGTGCACATCAAGAGATGCCTTGGCAATCTCTGTGGACTTCAGCTTGCTGAAGAGCTCATCACAGGTCAATGTGTCATAACCTGCGGACTCCTCAATGCTGCATATCTTCACTTCCCATATGCTACGATCAAGAGCATAGAGAAGCTTGATAGCCCTATCATGATCATTGTAAGCAAGCGTCCCGTTGGACCACAAGTTACTCACTATTGCATCAAAGCGAGAAAACATGGTATCTATAGATTCACCAGGTGCCTGCACAAACAGCTGATACTGTTGATTGTATGTGCTTTGGTGCCTGGCCTTAATCTGTGTAGAGTCCTCATGAAAAATAGTGAGAGTGGTCCAGATTTACCTAGCTGTCCTAAGGTGTTGCACCCTATCAAACTCACTCCGACTCAAACCAATGAACAATATATTTCTAGCCTTGGAGTTGGCATTATACTAATCTTTCTCTGTTTGAGAAGTGCGAGTCTCAGGGATGGAGTATTGTGAGTCCACAATCTCCCAAATTGCATTTCCTTGGCTTAGCAAGTAAGCCTCCATGCGCACCTTCCAGTATGCAAAATCAGTCCCATCGAATAGATGAATTTTACTAACTCTGTCCATGTCGCCAAGAGATCACAAAACCGGTTAAGGTCAATTTGGAGACTTCTCTATCAACTTTGCAGAGGGGACAGCGTCAGCTTTTTAGAGCCGACACTGTCAGCCTTTACAGTCTTGGACCCTTCTTAAGCCCCCCTTCGCACGCGAGGGGTGCGGTAGCTTCGGTGAGAAGCCTTGATCCTGATGGCCTTCGCTTCACTGAAGTCAACCTTCGATACAATGACAGTTTTGAGCTGAAGCCGTCAAAGCCCTTGGGCCTTCGCACCAACACCTTCGGAGTGGACCACCACGGCTTTGCAGCTTCCCCCAGCTCGAACTCTGTCAGTCCGTGTACCGAAGCCATGCATGGCCGAAGTACCTCAAGTCCACCTCACTCCGGAGCCAGCCTTGCTCCAAAGCCTGCTTCACTCCGAAGCCCCACCTTCGGAGTACCACCCTTCGAAGTCCCTCCTTCATCTAAGGCCTCCGCATGAAGCATTCCATGAGCACTTCGTCGCAGTGTCTCTCCCCGAGCACACTCCTCGACGAGCCTCACCCGGACCATGCCTTCGATACACCTCGACTTCTGAGACCTTCGTCGGGTATCCCTTCGAGTGTCTCCCTCCGGAGCACACTTCGAAAACCTTGCCTCATTGCTGAGGACTTAATCCACCATACTCCAAAGTCACTCCTTCCGGAGTACCCTTCGAAGTGCCCCGCCTCCGAGGATTTCGTCTCGGGGTACCTTCACCCAGAGCCACGCTCCGCACTTACTGCCTTCTCCTGGCGCACCTCGACCCGAGGTCCGACCTCGACCCCTTCGCAGCCTTCGTGACGGAGCTCCCTGCTCCCCTGGCATCAAGCCTCCCGCTTGACCCAGGTTCACTTGCTACGAACCGTCCGTCGCCTCCGAAGTCCCCTGCGCACCACAGACAAGCAGACAAGTGTATCCAGTCCCTGGAGACCTCTCCGGGTAAGCAACCTTCGGCACACACTCCGGTGTACCGCCCATAGTACCGAGACCTTTGGTACAACCAATCATCGTGTACTGTCGGACCCCTCCGACAGGCACACTCCACTGCAACAGCTGCAGCAAGCAGTCCCACCGAACCCTTCGGTGAAACAACCTCCGAACCCCTTCGGAGGGACCCCTTCGAAACAGAGGGTAAAAGCCTGTCAATCACTCATCACAGACTCCGAAACCAACCCTTGGTTTCTCACCTATGTTGGTAAACACCCCAGGAAACCAAATGTCTACCAAACAAATTTGCCCATCGGTCGAAATAATTATTCAAGGGGTTCCGTTCCTAGCCGGTTTGGTGTTGATAGAATCCCAGGATCTAGATGTGATTTTGGGAATGGACTGGTTGGTCGCCCACCGGGGAATGATAGATTGTGCCCGTAGAACCATTCTACTAAGGGGAAGAGATGGACCAGAAGTAGAATTTCAATGTTTGGGAATCCCACCAAAAGTCGTCACTCTAACCCAAGATAGTTTGGAAACCATTTCGGTGGTGAAGGATTATCCAGATGTTTTCCCAGAAGATCTACCTGGTATGCCCCCGAAGACGGAAATTGAGTTTAGGATTGATCTGGCCCTTGGTACAGCACCCATCTCGAAGCGACCATACCGGATGGCCGCTAATGAGTTGGCAGAAGTAAAAAGGCAAGTGGAGGATTTGTTAGCCAAGGGATATATCTGACCGAGTACATCTTCGTGGGGAGCACCTGTCATATTTGTGGAAAAGAAAGACAAAACAAAGAAGATGTGTGTCAATTATCGCGCACTAAATGATGTCACCATCAAGAACAAATATCTCCTTCCCCGAATTGATGATCTGTTCGATCAACTCAAGGGAGCCACACTGTTTTCCAAGATTAACCTTAGGTCAGGATACCATCAGTTGAGAATTCGAGAGGAAGACATCCCTAAGACAACTTTTACTACACGATATGGCTTATTCGAGTGCACGGTCATGTCTTTTGGACTCACGAATGCCCAGCCTTCTTTATGAACCTCATGAATAAGGTGTTCATGGACTACTTGGATAAATTTGTGGTGGTATTCATTGATGATATTTTGATCTATTCTAAAACTCAGGAGGATCATGAGCAACATTTGCACATGGTGTTAGGGAGGCTTAGAGAACACAAGCTCTATGCAAAGTATAGCAAGTGTGACTTTTGGTTAACTCAAGTAGGATTCCTTGGGCATGTCATCACAGCCAATGGTGTAGCAGTGGACCCTAGCAATGTTGAAGCGGCCACCGAATGGCACCAGCCAGAGTTTGTCACTCAGGTTCGCAGTTTTCATGGATTGGTAGGTTATTATCGTTGATTCATAGAAAATTTCTCAAGAATTGCCAAGCCTATGACTGAGTTGCTGAAGAAGGAAGTAAAATTCAAGTGGACCCCTGCGTGTGAGAACAATTTTCAAGAGCTCAAGACTAGGCTAGTGTCAGCTCTAGTGTTGACCCTCCCAGATAATCAAAGAGACTTTCAGGTCTTCTGCGACGCATCCTGTCAAGGACTCGGTTGTGTCCTAATGCAAGAAGGTAGAGTGGTAGCATACACATCTCGCCAACTCAGACTGCATGAAGGGAACTATCCCACTCATGACCTGGTGTTAGCTGTGCTGGTTGATGCTCTGAAAATCTGGCAACATTACCTCATTGGTAATCGTTGCGAAGTTTACACAGACCACAAGAGCTTGAAATATATATTCACTCAACCAGATCTGAACCTTTGACAAGACTTGATTAAAGATTATGACATGGGGATTTATTATCATCCAGGCAAGGCTAATGTGGTGGCAGATGCTTTGAGTCGTAAAAGTTATTGCAATGTCATGCTTGAAGGGCAAAGCCACCCAGAACTAGTTGTTGACACGAAAACGTGCCCCCGCACTTGGGTCAGCTCGATGAACCAAAAGTGTGCGGATACTTAGGGACAAGCCTAAGCGTGGCGCAGCACCGACGTTGTGTTCCGACTTCCCTTTGTCGTGATAAGTGGGGTGGAGTCGCTAGGCAATCAGATCACACAAAATAATCCAATTAGCCGAAAGAAATATATTAAACAGAATAAAATTAGCAAACTAGTCGAAGCCTGTCTGCTTCGAAGTCTGGTGTGAAGGGGTCGCCGAAGTATACCTTTGGCGTCTGGTGCGAAGTATCCCGCCGAAGGGTGCCTTCGGCGTTCAGACTGATCCGGCCAAACATGAACCCCGAACGGATCTGGATGCGACGATCACCTCTGAACAGTGGGGTTCGGCGTGAGGTCTCCTATACGTCAAATTACAGAATAATGACGCGAGGGCCACACGCGGGCGTAACTTCGTCTAGAGCGGAGTGTGATCATGGCGAAGCCTGTTGTGATGAAGTATGCTGGCGAAGCCTGTCATCGAAGCCTGTAGTCTCGCCGAAGGGTGTCCTAACGACCTCCGAAACCGATTTCTCAGCTCTGGACACCTCCGACGAAGTAGCTCCGAATGTGGGAACCTTCAACAAAGAGGGTTCAAAGTACTAATTCGGTCTGACGACCGAATTCTGCTAAGTGTTGCACTAGTAGCGAAGATAGCAATCTGTTACGTAGATTAGCGGATACTTCACAGGCGAAGTAACAAGGCGATAGCAATCTGTTATGTAGATTAACGGATACTTCACTCCTTGGGCGGATTTCTCCTTTTGCTCCTCAGCCTACGGGGTAGCGAAGTAACAAGGGTTACCACTGTTCCAAAGTGGCCGGCGGAGGGCTTCCAGGCAAACCCACGAAGAGGTACAGAAAATTAAAGGTAAATAAATGCGATCAAAGCTAGGGCTTTGTGTTTGATTTGTGTTGGGGGGACCTCTACACTGGCCTCGCCTCTCTATTTATAGGGGCCAATCTTCAGACCTAATCTGCTATAATTCAGCTTGGATAGAGATAAAAACATAGCCGGAATTGCATCCAACTCTATCTTTGCCGAAGTGGGCTTCGGCCAGGCCCGTCGAGGCCTGCTCCTTGAGCCGGAGCTTCGGTGGCATGGGCCTCCGAAGGCTTCCTGACCGAAGGCCGTGGGCTGGCTAGAGGCTTTTGGAGCCCACAGCCCAATGGACCTTTGGCTCTATAGGGATTCGGCCTGACCCTAGACATGTGTTTTTGGGCCCAAATTACCAAAATTGATATTTTGACAATCTCGGCCATTAATGCCATTTTTTGCTATCAACACATGCCTCATGCCTTTTAGTGAACTGAGTGAACTAAAAGCACAATGAGCTGAAGACGATACCGTCCATATCGGCTTTTTGACACCCTTTATGATGTTTGCCACACACTTGGGAAATACCTTTTCAAGTACCTACCATTCAAAGCTCTTTGAAACCGCTCTCCCTGCAGAGATTCGAACATGTATGCATTGCCGGGAGCGATTTCGGCTATCTTAAAATGACCTTCCCAGCTAGGTGACCATTTACCAAATTTGGGACTCTTTGTGCCTAAGGGTAAAATAGTCTTCCACACCAAATCTCCTACTTGAAATGATTTTGGTTTAACCTTCTTATTGTAGGCTTTAGCTACTCTCTTCTTGTCTACTTCTATGGCTTCTAAAGCCCTTAGTCTCTTATCGGTCACTTCCTCTAGATTATCCTTCAGAAGAGTTTCATACTCGTTGACCGATAAACCATTTTGCTTTAACACTCTTAAGGAGCCAAGATCTACCTCTACAGGCAGAACGACTTCTTGTCCATATACCAATTCATATGGACTGACTTTGGTAGCACCGTGTTTTGCAATTCTACAAGCCCATAGCGCCTCAGAAAGCACTTCATGCCACCTTTTAGGAAACTCTTCAATTTTCTTCTTAATGAGCTTAATCACGGTTTTATTACTAGACTCGGCCTGACCATTGGCCTGAGCATAGTAAGGTGAAGAGTTTATCAACTTAATACCATAATATTTGGTGAAGTTCCTCACTTCTCCAGAAACAAATGAACTACCTTGATCCGTAGTAAGAGTTTGAGGAGTGCCAAACCTATGTATGATGTGCTTCAAGATAAAATCACGTACCTCATTGTGAGTCATGTTCTTGAGAGGTACGGCCTCAGTCCACTTAGTGAAGTAATCCATCGCCATCAACACGAACCGATGCCCCTTTGAGGAAGGAGGGTGAATCTGGCCGATGAAGTCTAAACCCCAACCTCGAAACGACCATGGCTTGATGATAGGATTGAGTAATGAGGCAGGAGCTAACTGAATATTGACAAACTTCTGACATCCTTCACACCCTCTATAGTACTTGAAGCAATCTTCAGTCATAGTCGACCAATAAAAACATGCTCTTTTGAGCATCCAACTCATTTTCTGGGCCGACTGATGAGTGCCACAAAGTCCTTCATGGACTTCTCCCGTAGCCACCTGGGATTGTTCGTGGTCTAAACACTTCAATAGTACTCCATCGATGGTTCGGTGGTACAATGTGTCGTCTATCAACACGAATTTGAATGCTTGTCACCGAACCTTCCGATCAACCCTTTGGCTAGGGTCTCTTAAATACTGGACGATTGGGATTCTCCAATCGCCCTTATAGGTTTCAGAGGGTCTCGCTGGCTCACCTTCTGAAAAATTTTCTAAATTACTGACTTCGGGTTGCCCCCCGAGACATTCCTTCTCCTACCGAAGCCTGGCCGGGCTATCCGTTCGGAGTGTGCTGGGCCGAAGCCCTCCGGAGGGTTCGGACTCCGGGGAGCCTTCTCCGTGCGGGAGGCTTCGGCCTATGGACTCCGGCGTGCCAGGCCTCTCGGTTGGCAGCGTACTCCGGTCCAGGGACCTTGGCGCGTTGTGGCCTTCGGCGGCCAGAGGGGTTCGACCAGGAGGGTGCGCCTGCCCACCGTTACTGGCTTCGGCAGTGAGACCAAGCATTGGCTTCTCCAATACAGAAAATTTTCCTCTCCTGACTTGGTAACCAGATGCTTACTGAGCCAAATCATTTGCGACTGAATTGGCTTCTCTTGACACGTGAGAGATTTTGAAGTCATCAAAAGCAGCAACTATGTCTAGACATTTGTCCAAGTAACTATTCAGCAAGCCATTAAAGCATTGAGCACTTTTAGCTACTTGTTGCACTACTAACAAAGAATCACCATATACGTGGACATGCCTAGCACCTACAAATTCTAGTAATTCAAGACCTAGCAATAAGGCTTCGTATTCGGCTTGGTTATTAGTGGAAGAAAATTCTAGACGGGGCGAAGTTTCAAAGTGCATTCCATTAGGTGATATGAGAACCACTCCAATACCTTGGCCACTCTTGCAAGTCGAACCATCAAAATAATTTTTCCATGGCACTACCTCAACTAGAGCAATATCGTCACTCCAGCTGACATCTATGTGGTGATCAACTATAAAGTTGGCTACGATTTGACCTTTCATCGCTCTCAGGGGTTCGTAGGCCAAATCATACTCAATCAATGCGTAAGCCCATTTTCCGATTCTTCCACTTAGAATCGGATTCTGTAACATGTGCTTTATAACATCGGTTTGGCAAACGATAACACATGTAGTAGGGAGAAGATAATGGCGTAATTTGGTGCACGCGTAGTAAAGTGATAAACACAATTGTTCCACAAATGCGTACCTGGTTTCGGCGTCCAGCAGGCGGCGACTCAAGAATGTGATGATGTACTCTTTTCCTTCTACCTCCTGGGTTAGCACGGCCCCAATCACGCCATCTTCAGCAGTGATGTATAGCCGAAATGGGATCTCGACTTTGGGTGCTCTCACCACAGGCGGTGATGACAAGCACTCCTTGATTTTCTCAAAGGCACTTTGCTGGCTTGCCCCCAAGTGAACTCGGCTTCATTCTTTACCCAGAGTATGGGGACAAAGGCATCAATCTTGCCGGACAAGTTGGATATAAAGCGACGCAAATAGTTCATCTTGTCTAGCAACTTCTGTACATCCCTTTTGCTCGTCGGCGCTACAATGTTTCTAATTTTCTCAAGCCTCTTAGGATCAATTTCTATGCCTCTCTCGTGAATCGTGAAACCTAAGAACTTACCCGCTGACACACCAAAAGCACACTTGAGTGGGTTCATTTTCAAACCATACTGTCTCATTCTATCAAAAGTAACCTTCAAATCGGCTAAATGGTTTCCCATAGCGTCCAATTTGACTACAACATCATCGATGTAAAATTCTAACATAACCCCTAGAAAGTCATGAAAGATTAAGTTCATAGCTTGCTGATACGTGGCGCCAGCATTCTTCAAACCAAAAGTCATGACGACCTACTCCAATAAACCGATAAAACCAGGGCATCGAAAGGCAGTCTTGTAGACGTCCTCTTCGGCCATAAAGATTTGATTATAACTAGCATTTACATCAAGAAAACTCAGTATCTTGTGTCCTGAAGCATCGTTGATCAGCATGTTGGCTATTGGCATTGGGTACTCATCCTTTGGAGTGGCTCTATTCAGATCCCTGAAATCAATACATACCCGTATCTTGCCGCTCCCTTTCTTCTCTACAGGCACAATGTTAGCAACCCATTCTGCGTACCTGCACAGCCTAATAAATTCAGCCTTGAATAGTCGCTCCACTTCTTCTTTAACTCGGTCATAGACGGCCGAGTTAAAGCGATGAGGAGGCTGCTTATAGGGCCTAAATCTGGACTTGATAGGAAGCCGATGATCCACGAGCTCACGTCTTAGTCCTGGCATCTCGCTATACTCCCATGTGAAACAATTGACATACGACCGAAGTAACTCTATTACTTCAGCCTTTTCATCAGGCTGTAAACGTTGGTTTACAAAAGTCGGCCTTGGGATGCTACCATTACCTATGTCAACTTCCTCCAAGCGATCGTCCGACGCGAAACCTTGTCCTAATTTCTCTACTTCGCTAAAATCCCCGATGGCCTCAACAATACCATCTTTACTAGACCGATATTGCTCCACACGAGACTTTAACCAATCTAGATTACTCTTGCTAGACATGACTATTAATACAAAAATAGTCGTGCTACTCCAGCCGGCTTTACAGACACTAGTACGAAACATCCCCCGGATACGCTAACAAAATCATAATCCGAAAGATCTCTACCTGACAGACACTCTACTTTGTTATGGACGGCGTCAACCGATACATCTGCCAATGCTACTTGGGCCGAAGTATCCACGGGAATGACCTCTACCTCATCGCCGTACCACTGTATCAGGCACTGGTGTAGGGTAGAAGGAATGCAGCAATTTGCGTGAATCCAGTCACGCCCGAGTAGTACACTGTAGTTACCTTGTACGTCGATGACGAAAAATGTTGTTGGCAATGTCTTGTTGCCCTCCGTCAACTCCATGGAGAGTATGCCCTTGGCCTCGGAGCTCTCTCCGTTGAAGCCGTTGAGCATCAAGTTGGTCTTCTTCAGGTCATCCTCGTCCCTGCCAAGTTTCTTCAACAACGAGTAAGGCATTAAGTTAACAGTGGCACCGCTGTCGACGAGCATTCAGGAAACCAGCTTTCCATCAATGTGACCTCTGATGTAGAGGGGTTTTAGATGGTGATTCGAGTCCTCGGGCTTCTCGAAGATGGCATTGCACGGGCCAGGGTTCAATTGAGTGACCTCGGCCTCGTCCTGTGGCAGGGCGAACTCGGCGGGCAGCGTGACTATGTTGATGTCCATCGCCTGGGGTGCGGGTAGCTTGGAGACGGGTGAGTAATCGTCATCGAGCATGTCGTCGTCATCGTCGCTCGGACTAGGAGCCGGGTTGTTTATCTCAACCGGCTTCTCTCTTCATACCTATTTTGTAGCTGGCCGAGGGCGGATTTCTTCTAAGATAGCGTCGCGCTTGTCCTCAGCTTCCTTCTCGCGTATCTCTTGTGCCCGTAGTTGTTGTAGGCGTCTCTTCTATGATTTGGACATGCCTGGAGGTGCCCAAGATGGCTGCGGCTTGGTGTCGGGTGCTACTGCCCTGCTTTTGTCAACTCTGGCCGAAGTGGTGCTGCGCCCTTCGGCCTTGCGCACCCTGCGTTCGGAGGGGCCTTTGCTGCGAACCCCACCGGACGGACCGGCCTTGTTCGGCCGATTGAACCAGGCTTCAGTGCAGAGCCTGGCCGAAGCATGGGACTTACCTCCGTCAGACCCCGGTGACAAAGTCTTTGGGATTGGGACTTCCTGAGACCCCACTCTGATGGTGATGGCTTCAGACTCCCTTTCCTCAGCCTCATCGCACCTGTACCCTTTGGCTTTGCCCTGCATGGTCCAATTCGGAGGCACCACGGATAGTCTGTGGACGATGCCCCCCTCCACTGCGTCTGTTTGTCCCTGCCATCCATAGTACTCCGAAGGAAAACAAGGCATAGTGTTAAGTTGCGGAGGGTACTCTGACCCGGACACGTGCGGAGCCCACGGAGTTCCCGCCCAGTTGTACGGCAGAGGCATAGGTGGCTCTAGTGGCCTTGCCCATTGTGAGCCGAACCCATTACCCGGAGGGGGGTTCGGCAGAGTCGACGGTGTCTCAGACCATACCAACGAATGGTCCTGCCACGCCGGAGGTACGTTCGGCCAGTGCGGGCCAAAGCCCCCCGTCGGAGAGTTCGTACAAAACGGTGCAGGGTTTGGCCACTGGGGGCCGAAGTTGCTGTATAGGGGGTTCGGTGTAACACCCCAGAATTAAAAAGGAATTAAAATAAAAGAAATATTAAAAGAATTTTTGGAATTTATAATTAAAGAAAAACCCTTAAAGAGCCCTATTAAAGCCAAAACAGAGATAAATATTCAAAATCTGGACTTGAAAATTTTATGAGATGAACTAGAGGCCAAAATATAATTTTAGGAATTTTTCCAAATTTTTATCAACAGTGATTCAACCCTTAATCAAATATATGAATTACTGGATTTATTTTAAATCAGAAAATCATTCTAAACCTTAATGGGCCGCAACCCTCAAAGTCTTCGAGCCCAGCCCAGTCCAAATCACCAGTCACTGACGAGGGGGACCCATCTGTCGTCGCCAACCCCCGCCTCTCCCTCCCGCCCGCGCTCGCCTCGGCCCCACATGGCAACCACAAGCGCCCGCTTTCGCCCTCTGACCAGCGTGTCCCGCCTATCGGTCCTTCCTTTTCCGTTAGCCCACCGACAGGTGGGGGCCACCTGTCGGATCCATCATCTCCGATGGATGGGGATCACCCCCTTTCCTTCCGGTGACTCCCTTTCCAATTTCTCATCGCCGGCCGCCCGCGTTCGCCTGGATTGCCCCGGATCACTTTCCCCGAACACCGCCGCCCCCTTTCCATCTATATCCGACGCGTATTCATGTGTATGGAAGGTTATCCGAGGAATTGGAAACCTCGCCGGAGAGATTAGGAACCCTCTCGGGTTTCCTCCATTTCCCTTGCCAAAACCACCGCCGGCGACCCCTATTTATACCCCTCGGCTCACCGCACTCCGCCCACACCACTAACGCCCTAGCCGAAGCAATCCCAAGCGCCTGCTCCCTTCTTCGGTTTCCTCTCCTGCAGCAACTCCGGCCACCGCTCACCGCTGCCTCGGACCCCCTCCGCCCTAGCCCCCGCCACCGTCAAGACCGCCGGTGTCCGCCCGTCCTCGGCCATGCCTCCGTTGGCCGTGAACGACGTCGGATCGCCATCGCCGTCAAGCTCCCAAGAAGGCATCGCCGTCTACCCTCGACGCTGGTCGCCGTCCGTCGCCCATCTTCGCTGCCACAGGTACGTCTGGAACCGCCATCATCTCCTCGTTCCATTTCCGTCGAGACCTAGGGCCTAGCCCCCTTGCCATCGCCGCCGCCGCCGTACACGAGGCCACCATCGCCAGAGACGAAGCCCCTTACGCACGTGCCGTGCCGGACGCACTCATGGCCGTCCGATCGTGATCGAAGGGCTACGATTAAATCAGGACCCTCGGATCTGGTCAAAGTGGTATCGAGGCCTCTCGGCCGTCGATCGCCACTTAACCCGCTCGATCGATCCCGTGCGTCCACGCGTACCCTTTCGCACGTTTTAATCTCAGCCGTCCAATTTCATTAAACCCTCCCGCCTCGCATCTGGCCGCTGGATCCAGATCCAACAGTCAAGATCGCTTGAGTCCACGCGCACAGTCGCTTGTCCACCGTGGGCCTGGCTCACCGTGGACCAGAGCTCTTTTTCAGTTTAAATAAAATTTCAGAAAATTGTTTAAACTTTGAAAATTCATAACTTGCTCATTTTAACTCCAAATTTCACCATTCAAATTTTGTTAAATCCAGTATTTTATTCTACACACATTAATGCCATAAAAACAATATGTTACTTTGGCACAAAATAATCTTAGCAATTAAATGAATAAAAACCCCTTAGGGTTAAAATTATTAATTCAGAAAATAAATTAGGAAAAACCTTAAAAAGTTAAGTTTTACTGTTTTATACCAAACTTCAGAATATTAAAATATTATTTCACATAATAATACCCATAAACATGTATGTTTATTATTTGGTGGATGTTTATCTGTTTATTGAGTGTATTGTTTATTTTTCCGTATCGAGAAGACTACGAGTTCGTCGAGGAGCCATAGTTCTATCCCGAGGTTCCACCTTCACCCTTTGCTGAGCAAGGCAAATCATCGACCACCCCTGTGGAAACAGTTGATCATCATTGAGCCGATGTTTTAATAAATTATCGCTATAACTCATAGTTTAATATTGCATTAGTCCAATATCAAGCCCTACACTTATATTTATTAGATCCCCGTCCTTGTGTGCAACCCAAGCCATGCTTATTGAGCCTTAACTCCTTGTCACTCTACAAAGATTATATTAGCTAGTGCCCAATGTACCGGCACAACTGCTATAGGATGAAAAGAATGAGTCGTAGATAGCTGGATTCTGATATATGAATTTCCCCGTTATTCTCGTCTCTGGACTCTGTTGGAGTTGGCTAAGTTATAAGTATGGTGGGTTCCGGGTGCAAGTTCGGGCATTGGTTGGTCGCACCCAGGGCACTATAAGGACCGGTCTGCGGGATCCGTTGCAAAGCACTTCTGTACCAACCACAAGTCTAATGGGTAAGTCCTAACTGGAAGTGTGGAACACTCCAACTCGATGCACCATAGTGGAGGGGGCAAGGGGCAAGCCTGTGGGTGACTTGTACCGACGAGGCTCAAGGGGGGGTATGGTGAGGCACCGACGCGTCGGGGCACCATATGAAATCTATAAGAG
Organism: Zizania palustris; assembly: GCA_019279435.1. Classification (NCBI taxonomy): domain Eukaryota; kingdom Viridiplantae; phylum Streptophyta; class Magnoliopsida; order Poales; family Poaceae; genus Zizania; species Zizania palustris. The sequence continues at coordinate 31,243,875 of JAAALK010000085.1, read as the reverse complement.
GGTGCATTTGAATCGAGGCGAACCATACAGAAGGTTTTGGCACGAGTTCCCGTGAAATGGGTCATCTCATTACACTTTGGTGTAAGTGATGAGTGCGAGCCTTGTGGGTACAGTGGTACACCTCTGATCAGAGTAATTTAATCTTTTCGAAAAGCCGAGCCCACAGTCAAGGGCGGGTTGTGTGACTACTCGCAGTTAGTTTACTAATGTTTGAATGGTTGAGTTATTCATGGCATGTAAGGACTATTGCGCGAGGAGGTGAAACGTACTCCTCGAGTTAGAAGTAGATGATGCATACACATGTTTACATTTCAGTACTAATAAATTGTTCACATTAAATTGCTGTACAAAGTACGCGCTTCCGCAAAATTAGACACTATCTCCCTTGTTATTATCTTGCATTATATTTGCATTCGGTGGCTTGCTGAGTACACTTGTACTCACCCCGTTGACTTACACCAGCAGAGCCCGTCTACTACGAGGAGGATGCAGGTCTGGAGTAGCGACCCAGTCAAGGCGAGACTGGAAGGAGGCGTTCATCTAGGACCCTTTATTTTATTAGTTTCTCTTCACCTTTATTCACTTTTGTATTAATACGGTCTACGAACCGTGAATGATTGCTCGTATTTGTGCGTGGTCGCATGATGAACGTCTTGGTTTATTGATTTTCTATGGAATTTCAATAAAGGTCCTGATTTATTAAATCGGGGCGCGACAAGATGGTATCAGAGCCGACTTGACTGTAGGAAGCCAAACAGATCTGACCTTAGGACTTATATTAACCGTAATTTCTTACTAAATTACTTAACTTCTCATCTTCCGAGATTTGCACAAAAAAAAATTCTCTCTCTTTTGTAGATGCCAGTCCGTACCTTGAACGGGAACCTTCACGATGAGGCCGGTTTCATCCGCGAGTTGCGCATGCTAGTTGGATTCCTCGGATTCGAGCATGAGCCGATGTACCATGGAGTCTTCCCCGACGAGGAAGAAAGCTACTGCGAGGTTACCATCGTCATCCAGCCCTCCCCACAGACGGCCCACACCTATCGAGGAGGAGGACCTACCTTCTTGGTTTCCAGCCAGCGCACCACCCTCCAGGCCCTCACCGAGCTCCGGATGATCTACGACAGTGAGCTCTACGACACAGACTATCGCTTCGTGCCTCTTCGTACCCCAGGGAGTCCTCAAAGTGACTACATCAGCACCCTCTCCCAGCGTCACTCTACGGCTGGGCATACAGTGCGCCTGTTGAAAGCAATGGATGAGCTCCACTATGAGGCACTGCAGGATGCCAACGGACAGCGCAATACGATCGCCTTTTACCGACACTCTTCTGAGGATCTGAACCGCGAGAACAGAGATCTTCGTCGCCGCATCCAGCAGGGATGCCGATTGGCTGCCGAGGCCGAAGAGTTGCGGCGCCAGAATGAACTCCTACGGCAGCGCGTCGCCACCAACACTCAGCTCCGCCACCAGATTGAGGAATTGAAGAAGGACATCAAAGAAATCGCACCCCTTCCGCCTCGCAAGCAGAAATCACTTCGGATTCCCATCGTGAGACCCAAGAGGATTTCACGCAGTGCTCCACCCGCTGGACCTTCCAGCTCCACGACCCCAACCGTCTCCCACGAGCCCGTGATCGAGCCATCCCCAGAGCTACCATAGACGTAGTATTTACGATTGTTTGTTTCCTTTATTTTTTGTTTTGAATTGTATTATCACTCATGTCTAATATAAGGCATGAGTGAAGAACTAAATAAAAGACAATAAATGTAATCGCAAGAACAACCCTTGTCCTTCGAAATAAAGTTTAGCATTGTTCCCCTAAGAAGATGTTGTTATTTTGGAAACCTCAGGATGTCGAACACCCAAGGCTCCGATGCTCCTCAGAATGGAGGAGATAACGGAAACTTGCCTCAGTGGGGAGCAACTGTGCAAAGGCAAGCCCCGGTTGCCAATCACCCCACTCTGGCCGAGATGATGGCCACACAAAACCAATTGGTATCTGCCCTCCTGAACCAAATGCAACAGCAGCAGCAGTAGATGCAAGAGTAGCAGGCTCACTTCTTCCGTCTCCACCAACAGCCCGACCCGCCACGCCCCGCCACTCCAGCTCCCGCTCCCGCCTCCCAACTCTCGAAATTCCTCCGAGTCCGCCCACCTACTTTCTCAAGTACCACCAACCCCATGGAGGCTGGGGATTGGTTGAGGACTATCGGGAAGAAACTCGACCTCCTGACCTGCACCGAGCAGGAGAGGGTGGCTTTCGCCACCCACCAACTCCAAGGTCCCGCCACAGAATGGTGGGACAATCTGCGCGAAACCCTGCCCGAGGGACACGTCCATACTTGGGCAGACTTCTCGGACGCCTTCCGTGCCGCTCACATCCCCGACGGCATCATTGCACAGAAGCAGCAGGAGTTTCGAGACCTGCAGCAGGGGAGCAGATCCGTGACGGAATACCTGCATGAATTCAACAGGTTGGCCAGGTACGCACCTGAGGAGGTCCGTACCGATGCGGTGTAGGACCGAAAGTAGCGACCAGAGGGGAGGTGAATGGGCGCCTTAAAAATTCTTTCGAATAAATGGCCTGCTCCCAATACCCAACACACCTCAAAGACTAAGCAGCAAAGAACGAATAGATTGCCTAAGTCTAAAGGTATCAATCTAGAAGCAACTAATGTTTAAAACAGAGAAAAACCAATACAGTGCTAATAGACAGATAAACAATATACAAAAGACAAGGCAAGATAAACTTCTCAGTAACGATCTAAATGCACAAAGAGTAAAATGAGAAGTTACCGTTCGAAATCTGTCTCCTGTTCAAAACTTGGCGAAGCCTGCTTCACTGGTCAAGGTCTGCTTCGGATGTCGAAGCCTGCTTTGCTGGTCGAAGCCTGCTCCGGAGATGATTGACGAAGTCTGCCGAGGAGGTTTGGTCTAACTTAGTTCGAGGTAGCAAAAGACCGAAGATGCTTCGAAGCTAAGTACGGAAGTATCGAAGCTAGCTTCGAACCGAGTGCTTCGAAGCCTATCCTTCGAACAAAATGCTTCGAACACAACGCACATACAAACAACCTTCGAAAAGAGAAGCGAAGGCTGACACGCGATAGAGAAACCAAAACGAAGCATACACTCTACCTTCGAACAAACACATCGAGGACCTTCGGAGAAGACGGATGCAAACACTGAGCGAAGTCTATCAGTGAGATTAGCTTCGAAGCTAACTCCGAAGCCTGACGAAGTATTGACTTCGAACAGCTCGAGACTGAGAACACCTTCGCTAATACTATCGAAGTATGTGAAGCTGACAGAGTGCAAAACGTACTGCGAAGGTAGAGACACAGCACGCAAATGAAGCCGAAGTTCGAGCGAAGCCTTCGAGGATGTCAGATCGAAGCCTGCCTCACGGAGCTGAGGGACTTCGAACAGAGAGAAGGGGCTTCGCCAGAAATAGGCAGAAAAGGTATTCAGTCTTGATTGCTTCGATCAAAAAGCTACGCAGAAAAAGCAAAGCCTGAGTACTAGTGTACTGTTGCTACAGTGTAGTAGTACTACTTGCAACCAGTATGAACTAGTACTCCTCGTAAAGAACAGAAGCAACCAAAACACAATCGCTCAAGAAAATGTCTGTGCACGTGAACCGAAGCTATAAACACTGCTGCAGATTTGCTGCGCACGAAGAGAATAGAAGCTTCATTGCATCAAACATAAGCGAAATAAATGCAAGCCAAACACAAATGAACAGCAGCCTGGCGACGCACAACAGAAGAGAGAGAGACAAGCACGCAGGAACAAAATGACCCAAGAAATGATTGAAAAAGTGATTTCTAGAAGGGTAGTCCAACCCTAGGGATTGGGGCCCTATTTATAGGCTGCCCAATGGCCTAGAATATTCCACCAGCCCCTTAGGGTTTTTACAGACGCTAAAATAAAGGAAAAGACTCAACTACCCTTAGGAATTTTTACAGACACGACTGACTAACTATGAGCCTAGAGATACAGATGACTTATCCAGAAGTTAAGATTTCGTAGCGACTACGGCTTCTCTTCTGACAGTCCGATACAAGATCGACAGTTGTCAGTTTTGCGCCGAAACTGACAAAGCCTCCACTGACTTTGCACCAGGTACCCGGATTGGGCCGGCCCGATTCCGCAGTTCTCTCAGCCCGGCAATCACTCACCGCCCATGTACCTTAGTCAATCCTGGTCAACAGCCCAGTGGGTCTTCTGCTGCTCCTGGCCTATGTACCCGGATTGGGCCAGCCCGACTTTGCGGCTCTCTCAGCCCGACCGTCGCTCGCTGCCCGTGTACCTGAGTCACACGCAGCCCATGAAACAGCAGATCTCCTCTCTTCTTCAGTCCTCTTTGACTATCGTTGACAATGACTCATCACATCTGGAGCCATGAGGCCCACGCTATTCAGCATGGCTCCTCATGCGGCCAGGCAGGCAAAGTTCCTCCGGGGACTAAAGGATGAGTTGTCCCTACAACTTATTTCCGGAGATTACGCCAACTTCCAAAAGTTGGTGAATAAAGCCATCATTCAAGAGACTCAGCAAAATAAGGTTGACCTAAAGAAGAAAAGGATGATTGCTTTCATGCAGGACCAAGGCATGGCACAGAGGCCTTGCTTCATCCCTCCTCCACCGGCGCCACAGTACCACCCTCACCCGGTGTATCGTCCGACACCACCTGCCGCCAATGCCGGAGCCGGACAATCTCCCCCCCACTCCCGCCGCACCAGCCGCCCCAACCGCCCCAGCCAAGAAGGCGAAGACTCTACGCGACAGGCATGGCAAGCCCGTGATATGCTTCAACTGCCGCCAGGAGGGGCATTACTCTAGTCAGTGCCCCCATCCCAAACATGCTCAAGGGGTTGCAGCAAACCCGGCCACACGCGCCCGCGTCAATCACGTCACGGCTGAAGAAGCCCAGGCCGCCCCAGAGATTGTCATGGGTAAGTTTACAGTACATTCAACCCTTGCAGTCATTTTATTTGACACTGGAGCTACGCACTCTTTTATATCAACGACTTTTGTGGAAAGAAATGGCCTAGACATAAGTGAACTGCCCAGACCCGTATTAATAGCCACCCCGGGCAAACAAACTCTCGCCTATTCCTATAGTCCAAGGGTATGGGTAGATATCCAAGGCACAATATTTTGGGCCGACCCCATCCTAATAGAATGCCAAGGTTTGGATCTCATTCTAGGGATGGATTGGTTAAATAAACACCAAGGAGTAATAGAATGTGCCCAGAGAAAAGTAACGGTGACCAGTGAAGAAGGGACTGCCGTCACATTCCAGATGCCAAGTCTGAAGTCCGGAAGGCCAAGACTGCACCGGATTACCTTGGAGGAAATACCAGTAGTCAGTGAGTACTCGGACGTATTTCCAGAGGATTTACCAGGGATGCCTCCTAAGAGGGACATCGAGTTCAGGATTGACTTGGTACCCGGGACCACCCCTATTTACAAGCGACCATACCGGATGGCCGCTAATGAGTTAGCCGAGATGAAGCAGCAGTTGGAGGATCTCGAGAAGAAAGGCTACATCAGACCAAGTACATCGTCGTGGGGTGCCCCCGTCATCTTCGTCGAGAAGAAAGAAGACAAGGCTAAGCGTATGTGTGTGATTTACCGCGCTTTGAATGAAGTAACCATCAAGAACAAGTACCCATTGCCTCGGATCGATGATCTCTTTGACCAGCTGAAGGGAGCTACGGTATTCTCGAAGATCGAACTGCGGTCTGGTTATCATCAGTTAAGGATCCGAGAAGAGGATATACCCAAGACGACTTTTACCACCCGCTACGGATTATATGAGTGTACTGTTATGTCCTTCGGATAGACCAACGCCCCTGCTTTCTTCATGAATATGATGAACAAGGTATTTATGGAGTATTTGGACAAATTCATCGTGGTCTTTATAGATGACATCCTCATTTATTCCAAGGACCAGAAAGAGCACGAGACTCACCTCCGGTTAACCTTAGGAAAGCTAAGGGAACACTAGTTATACGCCAAGTACAGCAAGTGCAAGTTTTGGACGGCGGAAGTAAAGTTCCTTGGACACATTATCTCTGCTCAAGGCATTGCAGTAGATCCTGCCGCCATGGAAGCGGTTACAGATTGGTTGCCACCCACAAACGTATCTGAGATACAAAGTTTTTTGGGTTTGGCCGGATATTATCGGAGATTCATTGAGAATTTTTCCAAGATAGCCAAGCCAATGACCAAGTTGTTGCAGAAAGGGGAGAAGTTTGAATGGACTCCCGAATGCGAGAAAGTTTCCGCACCCTCAAGACCCATCTGGTGTCAGCACCCATACTGACCCTACCAGATATCCGGAAGGCCATGTCTATTGCGACACATCTCGCCAAGGATTAGGATGTGTACTTATGCAAGACAGAAAGGTTATTTCTTACGCCTCTCGTCAGTTGAGACCCCATGAGTTGAACTACCCGACCCACGATTTGGAATTGGCCGCTGTAGTGCACGCCCTTAAGATATGGAGGCATTATTTGGTCGGAAATCGCTGCGAAATCTTTACGGATCACAAGAGTTTGAAGTACATCTTCACACAGCCAGACCTCAATCTGAGGCAAAGACGATGGTTGGAACTAATAAAGGACTATGACTTAGGTATCCACTACCACCCCGGAAAAGCAAATGTGGTAGCCGACGCATTAAGCCGTAAGGGCTATTGCACATCCATCATGATTCAGGATCACGCACCCTTGTACTGTAAAGAGATGGAAAAATTAAACCTCGGGTTGACCACCGGAGCATACCTAGCCACCTTGGAGACTCAACCCGTCTTATTCGAACAGATCCGAGAAGCTCAATTAGAAGACCCGAATATAGCAGCCATTAAGAAGAACATGAGACAAGGAAAAGCCCCAGGATTCTCAGAAGACGAGAATGGCACCATATGGTTTGGAACCCGGATATGTGTGCCGGATAAACCAGAGATAAAAACCCTTATCCTAAGAGAAGCCCATGAAACTTTATACTCCATTCATCCCGGAAGTACCAAGATGTACCAGGACCTGAAGGAACGTTATTGGTGGGTTAGCATGAAGAGGGAGATTGCTCAGTTCGTCGCAGAATGTGACACCTGTAGAAGAGTAAAAGCTGAACATCAGAGACCTGCAGGACTGTTACAGCCACTTAAAGTGCCTGAATGGAAGTGGGAAGAGATCGGTATGGATTTCATCACCGGACTCCCAAAGACCCAACTTGGATATGATTCTATTTGGGTAATCATCGACCGGCTTACGAAGGTAGCACACTTCATAGCCATTAAGACAACCTTCAGTGGCCCTAAGTTAGCAGAGTTGTACATGGCCCGCATTGTGTGTCTTCATGGAGTGCCTAAAAAGATAGTATCCGACAGAGGAAGTCAGTTTACCTCTCGTTTTTGGAAAAACCTTCAGGAAGAAATGGGAACGAGATTGAACTTCAGTACTGCTTACCACCCTCAGACAGATGGACAAACTAAAAGAGTGAATCAGATATTAGAGGATATGCTTCGGGCATGCGTCTTGGATTTTGGAGCAACCTGGGACAAGAGATTACCGTACACCGAGTTCTCATACAACAACAGTTATCAAGCCAGCCTACAGATGTCTCCGTTTGAAGCCTTATATGGACGAAAGTGTAGGACGCCTCTACTTTGGGATCAAACTGGTGAATCCCAAGTATTTGGAACAGACATCCTTTGGGAAGCAAAAGAGAAGGTACGGATCATCAGAGACCGGCTCAAGACCGCCCAATCTCGCCAAAAGAGCTATGCAGACAATCGTCGTCGAGACTTAGCTTTTGAAGAGGGAGAACATGTCTACCTCCGGGTCACACCCCTTTGCGGCACCCAAAGGTTTAACATGAGAGGAAAGTTGGCCCCTCGGTATGTTGGACCATTCCCCATTGTTCGATGCCAAGGCGAAGTTGCTTATCAGTTGGAACTACCGCCCTCATTGACTGGAGTACATGACGTGTTTCATGTGTCCCAACTCATGAAATGTCTCCGAGTCCCTACAGAGCAAGTGGACCTACAACAGTTGGATGTTCAAGATGATCTGACCTATGTGGAAAAGCCCGTCAAGATATTGGAAGTCAAAGAAAGGATCACCAGGAGTCGGGTCATCCGCTTCTGCAAAGTGCAGTGGAGCAATCATCTTGTAGAGGAAGCTACATGGGAAAAAGAAGATGAACTCAAGGCACAGCATCCTGAGCTATTCGAGGATCGATCCGAATCTCGAGGACGAGATTCTCTGTAAGGGGGATAGGATTGTAACACCCCAGAATTAAAAAGGAATTAAAATAAAAGAAATATTAAAAGAATTTCTGGAATTTATGATTAAAGAAAAACCCTTAAAGAGCCCTATTAAAGCCAAAACAGAGATAAATATTCAAAATCTGGACTTGAAAATTTTATGAGATGAACTAGAGGCCAAAATATAATTTTAGGAATTTTTCCAAATTTTTATCAACAGTGATTCAACCCTTAATCAAATATATGAATTACTGGATTTATTTTAAATCAGAAAATCATTCTAAACCTTAATGGGCCGCAACCCTCAAAGTCTTCGAGCCCAGCCCAGTCCAAATCACCAGTCACTGACGAGTGGGACCCATCTGTCGGTGCCAACCCCCGCCTCTCCCTCCCGCCCGCGCTCGCCTCGGCCCCACATGGCAGCCACATGCGCCCGCTTTCGCCCTCTGACCAGCGTGGTCCGCCTGTCGGTCCTTCCTTTTCCGTTCGCCCGCCGATAGGTCGGGCCACCTGTCGGATCCATCGTCTCCGATGGAAGGGGATCAACCCCTTTCCTTCCGGTGACTCCCTTTCCAATTTCTCGCAGCCGGCCGCCCGCGTTCGCTTGGATTGCCCTGGATCACTTTCCCCGAACACCGCCGCCCCCTTTCCATCTATATCCGACGTGTATTCATGTGTATGGAAGGTTATTCGAGGAATTGGAAACCTCACCGGAGAGATTAGGAACCCTCTCGGGTTTCCTCCATTTCCCTTGCCAAAACCACCACCGGCGACCCCTATTTATACCCCTCGGCTCACCGCACTCCGCCCACACCACTAACGCCCTAGCCGAAGCAATCCCAAGCGCCCTGCTCCCTTCTTCGGTTTCCTCTCCTGCTGCAATTCCGGCCGCCGCTCACCGCTGCCTCGGACCCCCTCTGCCCTAGCCCCCACCACCGTCGAGACCGTCGGTGTCTGCCCGTCCTCGGCCACGCCTCCGTTGGCCGTGAACGACGTCGGATCGCCATCGCCGTCAAGCTCCTGAGAAGGCATCGCCGTCTACCCTTGACGCCGGTCGCCGTCCGTCGCCCATCTTCGCCGCCACAGGTATGGCTGGAACCGCCATCATCTCCTCGTTCCACTTCCGTCGAGACCTAGGGCCTAGCCCCCTCGCCATCGCCGCCGCCGCCGCACCCGAGGCCACCGCATCTGGCCGCTGGATCCAGATCCAACGGTCCAGATCGCTTGGGTCCATGCGCACAGTCGCTGGTCCACCGTGGACCTGGCTCACCGTGGACCAGAGCTCTTTTTCAGTTTAAATAAAATTCCAGAAAACTGTTTAAACTTTGAAAATTCATAACTTGCTCATTTTAACTCCAAATTTCACCATTCAAATTTTGTTAAATCCAGTATTTTATTCTCCACACATTAATGCCATAAAAACAGTATGTTACTTTGGCACAAAATAATCTTAGCAATTAAATGAATAAAAACCCCTTAGGGTCAAAATTATTAATTCAGAAAATAAATTAGGAAAAACCTTAAAAAGTTAAGTTTTACTGTTTTATACCAAACCTCAGAATATTAAAATATTATTTCACATAATAACACCCATAAACATGTATGTTTATTATTTAGTGGATGTTTATCTGTTTATTGAGTGTATTGTTTATTTTTCCGTATTGAGAATACTACGAGTTCGTCGAGGAGCCGGAGTTCTATCCCGAGGTTCCACTTTCACCCTTTGCTGAGCAAGGCAAGTCATCGACCACCCCTGTGGAAACAGTTGATCATCATTGAGCCCATGTTTTAATAAATTATCGCTATAACTCATAGGTTAATATTGCATTAGTCCAATATCAAGCCCTACACTTATATTTATTAGATCCCCATCCTTGTGTGCAACCCAAGCCATGCTTATTGAGCCTTAACTCCTTGTCACTCTACAAAGATTATATTAGCTAGTGCCCAATGTACCGGCACAACTGCTATAGGATGAAAAGAATGAGTCGTAGATAGCTGGATTCTGATATATGAATTTCCCCGTTATTCTCGTCTCTGGACTCTGTTGGAGTTGGCTAAGTTATAAGTATGGTGGGTTCCGGGTGCAAGCTCGGGCATTGGTTGGTCGCACCCGGGGCACTATAAGGACCGGTCAGCTAGATCCGTTGCAAAGCACTTCCGTACCAACCACAAGTCTAATGGGTAAGTCCTAACTGGAAGTGTGGAACACTCCGACTCGGTGCACCATAGTGGAGGGGGCAAGGGGCAAGCTTGTGGGCGACTTGTACCGACGAGGCTCAAGGGGGGTATGGTGAGGCACCGACGCGTCGGGGCACCATATGAAATCTATAAGAGGGTGCATTTGAATCGAGGCGAACCATACGGAAGGTTTTGGCATGAGTTCCCGTGAAATGGGTCATCTCATTACACTTTGGTGTAAGTGATGAGTGTGTGCCTTGTGGGTACAATGGTACACCTCTGATCAGAGTAATTTAATCTTTTCGAAAAGCCGAGCCCACGGTCAAGGGCGGGTTGTGTGACTACTCGCAGTTAGTTTACTAATGTTTGAATGGTTGAGTTATTCATGGCATGTAAGGACTGTTGCGCGAGGAGGTGAAACGTACTCCTCGAGTTAGAAGTAGATGATGCATACACATGTTTATGTTTCAGTACTAATAAATTGTTCACATTAAATTGTTGTACAAAGTACGCGCTTCCGCAAAATTAGCCACTATCTCCCTTGTTATTATCTTGCATTATATTTGCATTCGGTGGCTTGCTGAGTACACCTGTACTCACCCCGTTGACTTACACCATCAGAGCCCGTCTACTACGAGGAGGATGCAGGTCTGGAGTAGCGACCCAGTCAAGGCGACACTGGAAGGAGGCGTTCATCTAGGACCCTTTATTTTATTAGTTTCTTTTCACCTTTATTCACTTTTGTATTAATACGGTCTACGAACCGTGAATGATTGCTCGTATTTGTGCGTGGTCGCATGATGAACGTCTTGGTTTATTGATTTTCTATGGAATTTCAATAAAGGTCCTGATTTATTAAATCGGGGCGCGACATTCGGCCACTGAGGCTCGAAGCCACCGCATGGGGGGTTTGGCCACTGTGGCCCGAAGCCGTTGTGCGGAGGGCTTGGCTGCTTCGGTCCAAAGTCGCCGAACGGGGCGTCAGGCCACTGTGGCCCGAAGCCGTTGTGCAGATAGCTCGGCTGCTTCGGTCAAAAGTCGCCCTCCGAGAGTCTTGGACCCTTTGGCTGTCCCAGCTTCTTAGTGCGGGGACCTGCTTCCCTGGCCCTTCTTCGATGCTTGTCCAACAACATGTTGTATGTTATCTTCGGCCTCTTGCGAGCCTTAGCCGAAGGGGTGTTAATGTTCTGTTTAGACACTCCTACCTCAGGGTTCTTTGGTATGAGCGTGCGAGTGCGTGGTTCTCCAACAATTATATCCTTCCCCTTAGCCGACTCGGCCTATTCTGGCCGAATCAACACCTTCTTCTCGCCGAGGTCGACGACGTTGACGGGAAAAGGATCTTTATCCAGCTTCATCTTCGGATTATGGTCTATCTTCAATCGTCCTTCTTCTATGGCCGATTGGATCTGTCGTCGAAAAACATTGGAGTCGTTAGTATTATGTGAATGTGAATCATGCCACTTTAGTACGGATGCTTCTTTAACTCATCGGTAGATGGAATGACTTGACCTTTAGGTAACCTGAGAAGCTGACTTTTTAAGAGAAAATCAAATATTTTATCACACTTGGTTATATCAAATGAGTACTTGACCTCACTAGGTCGATTCTTTGTGGGTGATGGCCGTAACTCGGAGCAAGTGACAGGTTTATTCTTAGCGTTCCAGACCCATTCGGCCGCGTACATGTCGGTCAAATCCTCCTCTTCTGATTCCTCCTTGTCAGAGCGCTCCATGATGTCGATTTCAGCCCTAGGCTTGTTAAATGTATTAATAAACTTTTTATCTTTGGTTCGGCCTTCCTGGACTAGAGCCTGCTGTAAAGCTTGGCTAACTTCTAAAAAGTTTTGGGTATCTAACCTCTCTTTAATCTCGGAATGCAACCCATTAAAATCTAGTTTCGCCAAGTCCCTTTCCGAAATATTAAGGCTAAAACATCAGTTTCTAGTATTCCTAAAACGTTTGATGTACTCAGAGGCATTCTAGTTAGATTTCTGCTTAACCAATGTCAAATATGAAAGCCTAAGTTCTGTCTCGCCCGTATAGAAGTAATCATAGAATTTCCGCTCTAAATCATCCCACGTCTGAATGGAGTTCGGCGGGAGCGCCGAAAACCAAGTGAAAGCGGTGCCGGATAGCGAGAGAGAAAATAGCCTAACTTTTAGGGCATCTATCCCGCTAACTTCTCCACATTGTGCCAAAAATTGACTAACGTGCTCTAGTGTAGTTTTGCTACCCTCGCCATCGAACTTAGTGAATTCAAGGATTCTATAGCCGTGGGGGTAGGGTATTGTATCAAGATGGTCGGGGTATGGCTTATGGTAAACCCTAACCCTCCCTTGGGCACGAAGCCGGCACACTCCCTAAATAGTGCATGGACCCGCTCCTCTATGTCATCTTGGCATGTTGCCTGCGCGCGCCTCTCATGCGGGAGCGCAACACGTGGTGGGATATCAGCGTGTCGGCCATGGGCCTCTTCCCTGCGTGCTATCTGCATGATGTGCTCATGTCCGGGCATCTACGCATGTGGTGCGGGCAGCGCGGGTACTGGCGCAGGTGGTGGTGGATGGTACGTAGTGCTAGTTTGACCGTAAGTGTAATGATTAGTCTCGACCATAAGTGTTGTGGCCGGAGCCATGGTTGTGCCAGTGCTATCATTAGTTCTGCCATACACGTGGTTTGCCGGAGGTGCACTAGCAATAGGAACCAGGGGTACGGCCTCAGTAAAGCCGAACCTCCTAAGAGTTGCCTCTACTTGGGAGCTGACTGCCGAATCTAAACGGTTGGCTAGCGAAGCGCTAATAGCTTGATCTACTGACATGACTATTTTTTGCTCAATCTCTAAAGAAGATAAACGAGGTGATACAGGTGTTACCTGGACCTGAGCGAGGTCGGGGGTGATGATGTCATGCTTGTGTAGGTGTCAAGATGTTGCGGTTGTCGATATCCGCGCCTCCTATGGTGTCCATCGGCAGTGTAGATGTAGTACTCGACGTAGATGTACCGGTAGCCGATGTAGACGTACTCATCATGTTGGCGTAGCTTTCCCCAGCGGAGTCGCCAAAAAGTGTGTTGACACGAAAATGTGCCCCCGCACTAGGGTCAGCTCGACGATCCAAAAGTGCGTGGATACTTAGGGACAAGCCTAAGCATGACGCAGCACCGATGTCGCGTTCCGACTTCCCTTAGTCTTGATAAGGGGGGTGGAGTCGCCAGGAAATCAGATCACACAAAATAATCCAATTAGCCGAAAGAAATATATTAAATAGAATAAAATCAGCAAACCGGTCGGAGGCTGTCTGCTTCAAAGTCTTGTGCGAAGGGGTCGCCGAAGTATACCTTCGGCGTCTAGTGCGAAGTATCCCGCCGAAGGGTGCCTTTGGCGTTCAGACTGATCCGGCCGAAGATGAACCCCGAACAGATCTGGACGCGATGATCACCTCCGAACAGCGGGGTTCGGCGTGAGGTCTCCTATACGGCAAATTACAGAATAATGACGCAAGGGCCACGCACGGGTGTAACTTCGTCCAGAGCGGAGTGTGATCGTGGCGAAGCCTGTTGTGATGAAGTATGCTGGCGAAGCCTGTCGTCGAAGCATGTAGTCTCGCCGAAGGGTGTCCTGACGACCTCCGAAACTGATTTCTCAGCTCTAGACACCTCCGACGAAGTAGCTCCAAACGTGGGAACCTGCAACAAAGAGGGTTCGAAGTACCAATTCGGCTTGAGAACTGAATTCTGCTAAGTGTTGCACTAGTAGCGAAGGTAGCAATCTCTTACGCAGATTAGCGGATACTTCATATGCGAAGTAACAAGGCGATAGCAATCTATTACGTAGATTAACGGATACTTCACAAGTGAAGTAACAAGGGTTACCACTATTCCGAAGTGGCCGGCGGAGGGCTTCCAGGCAAACCCACGAAGAGGTATAGAAAAGTAAAGGTAAATAAATGCGATCAAAGCTAGGGCTTTGTGTTTGATTTATGTTGGGGGGCCTCTATGCTGGCCTCGCCTCTATATTTATAGGGGGCCAAACTTCAGATCTAATCTACTATAATTCAGCTTGGATAGAGATAAAAACTTAGCCGGAATTGCATCCAACTCTATCTCTGCCGAAGTGGGCTTTGGCCAGGCCCGTTGAGGCCTGCTACTCGGGCCGGAGCTTCGGTGGCATGGGCCTCCGAAGGCTTCCTGGCCGAAGGCCGTGGGCTGGCCAGAGGCTTTCGGAGCCCACAGCCCAATGGACCTTCGACTCTATAGGGCTTCGGCCTGACCCCGGACATGTGTATTTTTTGCCCAAATTACCAAAATTGATATTTTGACAATCTCGACCATTAATGCCATTTTTTTCTATCAACACTAGTAGCAGTGTTTGAATGCTTGAACCTTGGAATAGTGCAACAAGGCTACTTGGCGGCATTGGAGGCCCAACCAACTCTAACGGAGCAAATTAGGGAAGCCCAAAAGGATGATACTGACATAAAAGAAATTCAAAAGAATATGAGGAGAGGAAAGGCTCTAGGATTTTCGAAGGACGAGCTAGGTACTTTATGGTTTGGGGAGCGTATTTGTGTTCCAGATAAACAAATTGAAGAATCTGATACTACAAGAAGCCCATGAGTCACCATACTCCATTCATCCAGGGAGTACGAAGATGTACCAAGATCTTAAAGAAAAATATTGGTGGGTTAGCATGAAAAGGGAAATAGCTGAGTATGTAGCTCTCTATGATGTTTGTCATAGGGTCAAAGCAAAACATCAACGACCCGTGGGATTGCTTCAACCGTTAAAGGTCCTAGAATGGAAATGGGAAGAAGTTGGTATGGACTTCATCACTGGGTTGCCCCGAACTCAAGGCGGGTATGATTCTATCTGGGTTGTAATCGACCGCTTAACTAAAGTGTCACACTTCATCGTCGTCAAGACCACCTACGGCGGGGAAAGCTAGCCGAGCTGTACATGGCTAGAATAGTGTGCTTGCATGGAGTGCCAAAAAAGATAGTATCTGATCGGGGGAGTCAATTCACCTCTAAATTCTAGCAG
This sequence comes from Zizania palustris, assembly GCA_019279435.1. Taxonomy (NCBI): domain Eukaryota; kingdom Viridiplantae; phylum Streptophyta; class Magnoliopsida; order Poales; family Poaceae; genus Zizania; species Zizania palustris. The sequence goes on along the minus strand of JAAALK010000085.1, from coordinate 31,228,374 downwards.
AAGCTTCAGGAAGAATTAGGCACCCGGTTAAACTTCAACACTGCCTACCATCCCCAAACGGATGGACAAACTGAAAGAGTAAATCAGATCCTCGAGGATATGCTTCGGGCATGTGCCATAGGCTTTGGAGATAGTTGGGACAAATGCCTGCCATGCACAGAGTTTTCATACAATAACAGTTACCAAGCTAGCCTCCAGATGGCTCCCTTTGAAGCGTTGTATGGGTGAAAGTGTCGAACTCCACTCATGTGGGAACAGACTGGGGAACGTCAAGTGTTTGGAACTGACATTCTAAGAGAAGTTGAGGAAAAAGTTAGGATCATACAAGAGTGATTAAAAACCGCTCAATCAAGGCAAAATAGTTATGCGGATAACCGTAGAAGGGACTTGGCTTTTGGAGAAGGGGATTATGTGTACCTTAGAGTTACACCACTTCGTGGGGTACACCGATTCCGGACAAAAGGAAAATTGGCACCGAGATATGTTGGACCCTATCAAATCAAAGGTGGGTGGGGAGAGGTTGCTTACCAGCTAGAATTGTCGCCATCAATGGCAGGAATTCATGATGTTTCACATCTCCCAACTAAAGAAGTGTCTTAGGGTACCAACAGAGCAAGCATACTTGGAGCAAATTGAAGTACAATAAGATCTAACTTATGTTGAAAAGCCTATCCGCATTCTTGACACCATTGAGCGAAGAACACGAAGAAAGGTAATCCGTTTCTGCAAGGTCACGTGGAGTGATCACCCGGAAGCCAAAGACACTTGGGAGCGTGAAGATGAGCTAAAGACCACGCACCCGCATCTCTTCGTCAGTATCTCCGAATCTCTAGGTCGGGATTCCTTTTAAGGGGGTAGGTTTGTAACGCCCGCGGTAAAAATAAATAAATAATAATAATAATTAAAACAATACTTTGGATATTTATAAAATAATTCAAACTATGAAAAGTTATTTTTCCAGAATTTTAGACTCGTTTTTCTTTTTTTAAAACAAAATTATTTCTCTCTTTAAGTTTTCTCTCTCACTTACGCGTGGGACCCACTTGTCATCACCTTCCTCCCACCCTCCTATCTTTTCTCTCTCTCCCACTTCCACATGCATGCACAACTCCTTCCCCATGGCAACCGCCGACCGTTCCACTTTCCCCATCGCCCACTTCACGTCGAGGCCGCGCCCACGACGCTGGAACCGCCATCCCCCTCACACACCATTTTATTTGGTCGTTCCTCTCTTCCCCATTCTGTTTTCTCCCACTTTCTACCATTTTCTCCTCTGAGCTCTTCTTCCTCGACGTAGCCGTGTCGTCATCGTCTTCCTCTCGGTGATAACTCTTGTCTTTTCCCATTTCTCCCCCTAGGCTTATCGTCACCGTCGTCGTCGTGCCGCGGTGGCCGCCGTCGCCGTGCACCGCTCGCGCCGCCACTGGCCACGCGCCACCCACCCCCGTGCGCACTGCGCCTGCCCATGCACTAGCCATGCCGCCCACCCGCGCACACCGCGCTACCCGCCGCCCGTCGCACCGGTCGTGTCCGCGCGCCGCCTGCCCGTGCGTGCCCGCCCGTGCACCGCTCGCCCACGCGCGCCGCCCATCACTCACCCATGTGCCCGCCCGCGTGCCGCCCAACCGAGACGCACCGCCCGCAGCGCCGTCAGCGTCCGTCCGCACCGTGCCGCACCAGCCGAACCGATCCATCCTGCACCCATTTTGCCAATTTTGCGATTTAACCATCTGTTTTAGGGTATTTAAATCCTGTTCATGCATTTTCGTACTACCAGAAGTCTAATGGTTATGACCTGGCTTAGAGTATTAACTGTACTTTCTTACACCACTAGTGGTATGATCGGTGAAGGTTTGTGGTGGGTCGCACCCCCAGGCCTGAATGTCACTTGGCGCAAGAGGGGGCTTACTCGACTAGGGTTGGCCCTACGGGAAGCGAAACCTTAGCGGGTGTTTGTATGTTTGTATGGTATACGATGGGCCTTGGCATGGGATTGGGTCGGGGTACCATGGTGGTATCCTGACGTTAACCGAGACCGTGCCTTGTGGGTAAAGTTGTACACCTTTGATCAGAGTTAAAATCTATTCGAATAGCCGAGCCCACGGTCAAGGGCGGGGAAAGTGATGTTTTCACGGTTAGAATAACCTTCCACTTTAATTCTAGTTTGATAGTTGGGATGGGGTCTAAGGATCCTGCAGGTGGTGGTAACCTGCCAGTGCAGATGCACTACTTGGATTGTAACCTGTTCATAGTAGTCTTTATTACTTGTAGATGTTTTACAATTGTTTTAACTAAAAATCAGCTTTACGCAAATGAACCCTATTATGCCATCCTTGTTATTCCCTTACATTATTTGCATCATTTCGGGTGGCTTGTTGAGTACCAATGTACTCAGCCCACTATTTTAATCCTCTCTAGAAGTTGAAGGGATCTACATAGATGAAGACGAAGAGGACGCGTGAGGCTTGGCCACCCTCGAGCGCTTGTGGGAAAAGGCCGTTATCCGCTGCTTGTGTTTTGCTTAGTAATCTCTGTTCAGGCTGTTTAGGCCATGTATATGACTTTGTGTAATTACTTTTAATCCGCGTGGAACTCCGTTGTATCTACTTGTTATTGTGTACCCTGCCTTTTCCTGGGACAGGGGCTTAATGCACAAAGAGTTCGGGAAGGTATTATTCCCAGGCTTGACAATGATTTAACTTTCTGTACAAATAAACTTGACTACTGTTGACAGGAAAACGTGCCTCGCACTTGGGCTGGTTCGATGATCCCAAAACATTGTGAGACGTCGACGTCATGTTTCGACAATCCTTAAACCGTGGTAAGGGAATACCGGAGTCAACGGGCAGTCAAATAATATTAATCTAAAATTACTCAATTAACCGAAGTGTTGGAAAATTACTAAAAACAATAAACGACCTAACTAAACCCAACCGGCCAAAATAGGGTTGGTTGGACCGAAGTCTACTAGGCGGTCAGACCGGCCAGGGGTGTCTGGTCAGACCGAAGGAACACCACCGGTTTGACTGGCAGCGCGAAGCCTTCGCCGAAGGGGATTCGGCGCACGGGTGCGAAGGGGCCCGAAGGTATCCCGAAGGGGGCTTCAGCCTATCAGTTGGTCGGACCGAGGGTTTAACCTCAGTCAGACCGAAGGGTCTTCTGAGGTCCTGAAACCTATGGAGAGATGAACTCTGGCGTGAAATTACCTTCGACGCGAGGGATGTTCGGGGTCTCCTACGAGGTCCGGTCAGACCGGCCTTAGGCTGCTGGTCGGACCGCGGCGTGCTAGCATGTCAGGTGATGGCGCGGCACCGGTCGGTCGGACCAGGGCAACACGACCGATCAGACCGATAATCCTTGGAAGATGGTCTTCAGGCTCTAGCAACCGTCTTCCCGTGGATGGATCACAACAAAAATTCTTGGAGATGGTAGGAATGAGGAAATACGACAAAAAATACTGAGAGATCAAAGTAATTCGGCCAGGAGACCGAATTACCAATAAAAACCGATAAAACCAATAAAAATCCATTACATGGATGAAACAGACGATTAACGAGCGAACCGACAACGACTTACCAGGATTACGATGTAGTGGGCGGATGGTTTATAGCACAAACCGGCAAATATGAATGTGCTAGGCTAAAACTAGGGCAAAGAAAGTAAATGTGATTCAAGGTAGATAATAGATTGGATCTATTAGGGTTTTTTGGTGGGGGCTCCTTGAATCGGCCTTGCCTCTATTTATAGAGGTGGGTCATGAGTTCCTGGGTTGTAATCTGAGTTAGACATGGGTTCCAAGTCGTCCAAAATTAATTAGGGATAAAATACCCCAAAATCAGTCATTTGGAGTCGGACTCGGGTTGGGACGGTCTGACCGAACCCATATGGTCGGTCAGACCGGGCCTACATGGCCGGTTGGACCGACCTATGCCAGGTCTCGTCATATTTTCGGTAAAATTGCCATAAAATGATATTTTGATAATTTTGACCATTAATGCCATTTTTTGCCATCAACGACTACATTAAAATCTTCAACATAAAAATGTACTTTTCCGCACTTTAAGCCATCACCTTTCTTTTCTATTACCCTACATTATTATTGCATTGCCGGTGGCTTGTTGAGTACTTTTGTACTCATACCCATTGAAAACCCACTTTAGAGACGGTCTACTACAATGAGGATGGTCTGGAGTAGCGACCTAGTCAAGGACGCGAGCCTGGAAGAGATGTTCATCCCGAAGATTATTTTACTAGTTCCTTTTATTTTGATGTTTATGTAATAATATGGTCTGCGAACCATAAATGATTGTCATATGAACGATGCCGTGTGATGAACATCTAGTTATTATTGATTTTATTTGGAATTTCAATAAAGTCCTGAATTTGTTAATTCTGGGTGCCACAAATTTGGGCGGTACATCGGAGTGTGTACAAAATGGTGTCAAACCCGAAGAGGTCTCTGTTATATCGGATGCACTTGTCTACTTGTCGTTGGTGTGCAGGTGACTTCGGAGGCAATGGGACGATCAACACAGCAGGTCAACTGGGTCAAGCTGGCATCTTGCCGCTAGGCAAGCAGGGAGCTTGGTCACGGAGGCTGTGTGAAGTCGAGGTTGGTCGTCAGGTCAAGGTGCGCCAGTCGAAGTCAGGAAGTGTGGAGGGGGACTCCTGCTGAAGATACCTCGAGGTAAAGTCCTCGGAGGCGAGGCACTTCAAAGGAGTACTCCGGATGGAGATACATTGAAGGTTGGCAAACGAAGTCCTACGGAACAAGGAAATGCTCCCAATTGTGCTCTGGAGGGAGGCACTTGGAAGGACACATGGCGAAGGTCTCAGAAGCCGAGGTGCATCGAAGCTATGGTCTGGGTAAGGCTCTTAGGGAGTGTGCTCAAGATTGAGACACTGTGAAGGAGTGCTTATGGAAGTGCTTCGTGCGAAGACCTTGGACGAAGGAGGGACTTTGGAAGGTGGTGGACAAACCCTCCAGTGGGAGGTACTTTGAAGGTGGGGCTTTAGATTCAGGTTGTCTTGATGTGCTTTCGCCATGCATGACTTCGGTACACGGACGGGCGGTGGTCGAGATAAGTGTAGCTGTGAAGTCATGGTGATCCACTCCAAAGGTGATGGTGTGAAGACTCAAGGGCTTTGACGGCTTCAACTCAAAACCGTCACCTGTATCAAAGACAGACTTCGGTGTAGCGAAGACCTACGGGTTCAAAGCCTGCTACCATAGGCATAGCAGCACTTCGCGTGCGAAGGGGGCTCCGAAGATTTCGGTCTCCAAAGATGACACAAAAGGAGATTCCAATAAAGTAGATTGCAATCTGTACCCTCGTGACTACAAGAGGCAGAAAAACTGTAAACCCTAGGGGTATAGTAGTCTATTCATAGGTCGGAGTTGTGCCTATAAATAGAGAGGCATGTTGAGGTCTAGGGTAATAGAGTGCACTTCACCTTTATAGTCTTCTGTACTCACTGTAGCCTAGAGCCTGTCGCCATGATTTGTACTCAGAATCTATGAGTTTTGTGTTCACTGTTCTTGCAATGAAATTTCTATTATGTTTTTCATTGATTGCATGAACTGGTATTTGTGTTTTTCGCACTGTTTGGTTTCAGTTTTCTGCAGTCCATTTCATTCTATGTGAACCCGAGTTTCTGTTCCGTGTTTTTGCTGATGAAGTGGCCTCTATCTCCTATGCGTGCAAAATCTGTTTGAGGATAGTTTCGGAGTATGTTCGCTCTATGTATATCGGAGACCAGTCCTCACATGTTACAAGCGAAGTACTGACTTTTGCGAATTCGTTTTCCCTTAGCGTAGCCGAAGTCTTCCTGATAGTCTTTTTTGCTAAGTCCTATTTGGAGAACTCCATAGTGCGAAGCCTAGTACCTATTACTAGTGCGGAGCATCTGATCGGAGCTCTTTGAGGTAAACACACTTATTCAAAGTACGGCTGTGCGAAGTCTACTCGAAGTCACCTCTATTTTCGGAGCGTGCACAAACTTAGCCGAGAGTAATGCACGTTTGGGTGTCTGGGTGTGAGTGAAGTCTTCTAGACTTCAAACTTTTACCGAGTGTGAAGCCTTTGTTTGGAGTGTGTTCCATACCTCTGAACCAGACTCTACGAAGGGTGTGTTGGAAGTGTGTTCCGTATAAGAGAAATTAAAAAAGCTCCCATTCACCCCCCTATGGTCGTTTGTTTCGGTCCAACAATTGGTATCAGAGCAGGTTAATATCACCAGTTGACCTTAACCGGTTTTGTTGTCATTTGGTGACATGAAAAAAGTCAGTAAAATTCCTCTATTTGATGGAACTGACTTTGCTTACTGGAAGGTTCGCATGGAGGCTTATTTACTAAGCCAAGGAAGTGCGGTTTGGGAAATTGTGGACTCAGAATATGTTATTCTTGAGACCCGCACTATTCAGGCTGAGAAACAACAGTATGAGAGCAACAACAAAGATAAAACAGAAGATGGGATGAAAACACTGCAAAAACACCAAGAGATCAGAGGCAATTCGGCCTAGAGACCAAACTACCGATAAAAATCCGTTATGTGGATTGAACGAACGACTCACGAGCGAATCGAAAAGGATTACCGTGATTATGACGTGGTGGATGGATGGTTTACAACGCAAACCAACAAAGATGGACGTTTTAGCTAATCCTAGGGCAAGTAAAGTAGATTGAAAGTAAAGAATGATTCAAGGTAAATAAGAGATTGGATCTATTAGGGTTTTTTTGGGGTCCTTGAATCGGCATTGCCCCTAAATTTATAGGGCTTGGTCTTGACGTTCATTGGCTTCTAATTGATTAATTCATGTGTCCAAGTCGTTAGGATTTAATTGGAGATCAAAACAACCCGAAATAAATCAGTTTGGATCGAACTCGGACTAGACCGGTCTGACTGGGCCTACATGGTCGATTGGACCGGCCTATGCCAGGAATTGCATATTTTTGGTCCAAATTACCAATTTTGACCTTTTGACAATTTTGACCAGTAATGCAAGTTTTTGCTATCAACACATGCCCATGCGTTTTGACAAACTTAGTGAGCCAAAAGCACAACAGGCTAAGGGCAATATACTCCATATCGGCCTTGCGACACTTCAAGGGTCATGCCACACACTAGGGCAGTACTTTTTCAAATATTTATCATTCAAAGCTCTATGAAATCTCTCTCCTTGCAAAGACTCTAGCAAATACACATTACCTGGAGCGATTTCAACAACTCTAAAAGGACCTTTTCAACAACTTTGGGCTTTTAGTTCCTAAAGGCAAAATTGTCTTCCAAACCAAGTCACCAAGTTGAAACGATTTTTCTTTCACCTTCTTATTATAAGCTCTAGCCACTCTTCGATTTCTTTGGTTTCTAGTCCTGACAGTGGCACCTCATCTAGAGGTAGTGTGCCTGGAGTTTGCGTTTTATCTGAGGGTTTTGCCTTGTCTTCGTTGGTCTCTATCACAAAAGAACAAGTGGACACATTGGACGATGAATAGCTTGCTCTAATAGTCAAAAAGTTCACTAGGTTCTACAATGATAGAAGAGATCAAAGAAGAGGAGGCTCTCGAGGGTGTTTTGAGTGCGGTGATCTTAATCATATTAAAGCAAATTACCCAAAACTGAACTCAAAGAATGAACATGAACTCAGACACTAGAAAAGAGACAAAAAATCCTTCTTCACAGGCAAAAGGGGAAAAGTGGAAAAAAGGATGGCTAGATCTTTCGTGGCTGCACTCAGCGACATCGACAATACCTCGAGTGAAGAGCCAAGCTCTGATGAAGAATAATTTTACAAGAGTGATGAAAAGAAGGAAAAGACGAAGGACTTCCACAGCATCTGCTTCATGACAAATGACAAGTACAGCAGCGATGAGCTTGACTCATCTGAGGTTAGTCTATCACATGATCAATTACTTGTTCAAAACGATGAATTACATGATGCAATTATTTCACAAGATAGACTTCTTAAACTTGCCGCTAAAGAACGAAAGGAACTAAAGCTTAAAATTGAATCACTTTCAACTGAACTTGCTTTGTGTCGATAACAAAAATGGCATTGATGGCTAGATTATCAAAATAGCAATTTTTGGTGATTTGGGCCGAAAATACACATGTCCAGGGTCTGACCGAAGCCCTATGGGGCCGAAGCCCATTGAGCTACCGACTCCGAAGGTCTTCAGCCAGCCCATGGGCTTCGACCAGGAAGCCTTCGGAGGCCCACACTGCCGAAGCTTCGGTACCTTCGGAGGCCCACGCTGCCGAAGCTTCGGGAACCTTCGGAGGCCCACGCTTCCGAAGATTCGGGAACCTTCGGAGGCCCACGCTTCCGAAGCTTCGGGAACCTTCGGAGGCCCACGCTACCGAAGCTTCAGCCCGAGGAGCAGGCCTCGGTGGGCCTGACCGAAGCCCACCTCGGCAGAGATAGAGATTGACGCGTTGCCAGCTCAAGATTTATCCCTATCCGGCCGGATTAATAGCAGATTAGATTAGAGTTGACCCTCTATAAATAGAGAGGCCTGGCCGGCGTAGAGGACCCCCCAACACAAACAAACCAAAGCCATGCTTTGATCGTACCTTTACTTTACCTTTACTTTTCTGTACCTCTTCGTGGGTTTGCTTGGAAGCCCTCCGTCCGCCACTACGGAACAGTGGTAAGCCTTGGTACTTCGCTCGTGAAGTCCCCATTAATCTACGTAACAGATTGCTATCACCTTGTTACTTCGCCTATGAAGTATCCACTAATGTGCGTAATAGATTGCTACCTTCGCCCCCCATGCAACACCTCGCAAATTCGGTCCTAAGGCCGAATTGGTACTTCTCTCTCCCTTGTTGCTGGTTCGCACGTTAGGAGCCCCTTCGCTAGAGGTGTCCGGAGCTGAGAAATCGGTTCTGGAGGTCTCCAGGACGCCTTTCGACAGGACCACGAGCTTCGGTAGCAGGCTTCGTCAGCACACTTCATCGCAGGCTCCGATACAAACACATTCCGCACCAAGACGAAGTTGCACCCGTGCGTAGCCTTCGTGTCACTTTTTTGTACTTCGCTTCATCGGAGATCACACGCTGAACCCCGCTGTTCGGAGGTGATCACCGTGTCTAGATCCGTTCGGAGTTTACCTTCGGCCGGATCGGTCCGAACGCCGAAGCACCCTTCGGCGGAACACTTGGAACCAGACGCCGAAGGTACCCTTCGCCACACCCTTCGCTACAGACTTCGAACCAGGAGAACTCTGACTGGTTTGCTGATTTTAATCTGTTTAACCTATTTCTTTCGGCTAATTGGATTATTTCTTGTAATCTGGTTGCCTGGCGACTACACCCCCCTTATCACTAGAAAGGGTAGTCGGAACGTGGCGTCGGTGCTACGTCACGCTTAGGCCTGTCCCTGAGTATTCGTGCACTTTTGGATCGCCGGACTGACCCAAGTGCGGGGCACGTTTCCGTGTCAACACACTTTTGGTGACTCCGCTGGGGATGAGCTACGCCAACACGATGAGTACATCTACATCGGCCACCGGTACATCCGCTTCGACTACTACGACTACACCACCGATGGACACAACAGGAAGCGCAGATATCGACAGCCGCAACATAATGTCCCCTACTCTCAAAGATATTCCCGCAGAAGACCGAGTAGAGATCGAGGCAAGGCTAAAGGCGCTCCAAGACATGATGCTTGGAGGCTACATCAAGACACGCGCAAGCTTCATCAAACGCGACATCGTCACCCCCGATCCCGCTCAGGTCTAGGTAACACCGGTATCGCCTTGTTTATCTTCTTTAGAAATTGAGCAAAAATAGCTGCATCAGTAGATCAGGCCGTTAGTGCTTCGCTAGCCAATCGTTTAGATTCGGCGGTCAGCTCCCAAGTAGAGGCGACTCTTAGAAGGTTCGGCTTTACTGAGGCCACAACCCTGGTTCCTATAGCTAGTACACCTCTGACGAACATGTCTCCGGCTTAACCACTTATGGCCGAGACCAATCATTATGCTTATGAACAAACTAACACTGCATATCACACAACACCTGCGCCAATACATGTGCTACCTGCGCCACACACGCAGGCGCCCGGACACGAACACGCTATACAATAGCACGTAGGGAAGAAGCAAATGGCTGACACGCCAATATCCCACCATGTGTCGCGTCCCCACATGAGAGGCGCAT